>JAZHAC010000008.1:8362500-9612500 GCA_039707435.1 Actias luna | reverse complement strand
TTGAATACTGCTGTTCTTGCGCGATTTCTTTTAACACGGGCCGACGTTAGCTTGAATCGGTCGTAGTCGGTCATTTGCGCTCTCTTTTCCTTGTTAGCTAGTTTCTGTGCCCATTGGCTTTCAGCCCATTTGTCATTTAATTGGGCATCCGTCCACGCTTTCCTGACAACACGCGTGGGTGCTGTGAAAGGGTATTTAAGACGGAATTTTGTTAGATGCAGTTGATTGAGACGAATTTGTTGCCGGGAAACACCGCTACCAGGACCGTCAATAAGCGCGCGTGTTTGATCAATGATGTCAACTACGCTCACCAACTTTCCTTTCAGAGGTCCATCCGAGACCAGGGCAACTCGCCCTGGCTCTACATAACGTGCGAAAGGCATGACGTCCTGTAAACAAAGTTCTTGTCAACTACTAGTGGTAATCTATAACAAAATATACAACGTCAAGTCACGGGCACTAACACATTATTATATCACTAATAAAGGAAAATCAATTAAAATATAATTAACTTAATGAAGTAAATGCAGTATAAATTTTATTAGTTGGTATAAAAACTCTAAAAGTTATTGAAATAACATAGATTTACAAGGATATAAATGTTCTAACCTCACAGCGACCTCACACAAACAAAGCACTCTTTAAAAAGAAATCTATTTTCTGTGTTGCCATTTGAACTATCCAATTTATGCGTACACTGTACTAAAAGTTACCAAATGATGAGAATTTACCAATTTTTACGGTTATACTACAAATATGTAATTTTTTCTTCTTCTTCTTTTAAATCTTGGCTACTCAGTCCTCTTTAGAGTCTATTACTGCCATTTTCAAGTGATAGGGTTTGGTAATTTTGTGCAGATGACGGGAATAGACGCGTAAACGGTGAAGTGGCAATATATAAATATAAATAAAATGAGAAATCTACAATGATAATTTATGATAATTAAGAAATTTAACTAATGATTTAATATACACTTCATTATTAAGAAATAGGATAGATGACTGGTTACAAGGAAAAATAGCCTTATATTTACATAAAGTATCATACAGTGGCAAAGAATTATAAAGAGAACAGTTAAAAAGAATATGCATAATGTTGCCCTCTTCCAGACCACACTTACAGAGCGATGTATCACTAACTCTTAATTTGTTCCGGTGGACTGGCGAAGAGCAGTGGGCAAGCCTTAGCCTCGAAATACTACTCATAATTTTTTTAGTTAATCTCCATTTGGAGAACCGCGGTTTCAGAGCAATTTTAGGTTTATGTATTTTATGAGATTGACCTTTATTTGATTGATTCCGGTCCAAATTCCATATTTCAACCAATCCTTGACGAGGTAGGAAAGAAACTGAATCCTGACTATATAAAGACTTATTAGAAGCAGTTTTGCCGATTTATCAACATTTTCATTACCCTGGATACCTAAATGCCCAGGAATCCATATCAAGGAAAGTTGTAAACCTAGTTGGGAACAAATTTTCAGTTTATTTTTAATTTTAAGAGAGATCGGTTACCAATTCGTTTTTTTTTAAAGGATTATGTAGAAGATATTGTAGACCACTTAAAGAATCCGTGAATATTATAGCTCTTGCTATTCTTTACCCTATAATATAGCTGATACATTGCAAAATAGAAAAAAAAAGATCCTTTCAAAGCCCTTTTTAAATTTAAGTATGCCAATAAAACTGCTTGTTACTATATTACTATTGTACGGTTAGGCCACGCCTGTACACTAGTTCACTTAGCAAAAATAAGGATAAGAGATGTGAGTGTGTGTGATGTGACTGCTATTGTGAGTGTGGATTAGACGATGGTACTCTTGGCCATATCTTTTTTAACTGCCCTAATCTACGGTTTTACGTAGTAATATCCCTCTTCCCAATAACATGAAATTTGCGCTGTTTTTAGTTTTATAATACTCCATTTATAATATAAAAATCTAGTGTAAATTAATTGAGTTCATTAAACTGTGACTTTATATTCTAATATGGATTTTAATCCTTAGAATTGTGTAGGTAATATTTTAGTTGTAATATTTTGTGTGGGGGTTGGGTTTTTGTATTGTGATGTCCTTTTTGTTTTAGGTAATCAGGTTTAGACACAAAACCTCACTGGTTAATTTTAATAGAAACACTCAAGCATCATACCGGCCAATCTCTTTTGTTTTCTCTTATCTTCACATAACACAGGCGGGATTGGGCACTTCGCGCATGTTCGTCTTACGTTTGCCTAATTTTCTGGGGTTGTTAGGGTTAAACAGAAAACGGACAAACACTAATTAAAAACTCCGGTGGCTGTATAAGGCACATCGGCGAACCCTTCCCCGAATGCTGCTTTAGCAATATTGTGGCTACATCACCATTACAATAAAAATAAGAAGAAATGTTGCTGTTAGCATCATGTAGCATGAAACGTGTGACATAAAATATATTGCAATTCGGACTACGTAAACTGAAACCATACTCGTGCTATATTTAAGCAACAACAGACTTTTTAGATTTTAGTAGCTGAAAAGACATATATCACAAATGATATAATCTAGCGACAGCATAAAATGCTATTGTTAGATCCAATTTCAAAAAATATAAAAGGAATATAAAAATATACACAGATAATGTTTTTCAATATATAAAGCTTATTTATAATTTTTAAAAAATATTTATGGCTACAAACTGACCTGATGTTAAGTGACTATGTGGCCCAAGATAGTGGATACGTTAAGCCTAGTGGAGGGACTGGTTCTCAAGTGCAACTGCCGGATTACATCTATAGGTATTTGGCATCACATTTTCAACTTAAGTGTGGTAGCTAGCCAGTTGGGCCCTAGAAAAAGCCCTACCACTATGCTACGTTTTCCTTCACCGAAATCTCAGGCTCATTGCAGGTGTTTTTGAACTCACTTCCATTGACAGGCGACAGTACACATTAATATAATGTGTTTTGAATATAAAATCTTGTGAACATTTGTAGAATTTTCACACTTTTAAAACGTAAATATAGAAATATGCTAACTAGTATTTAATAAACTATTGCACAAATTTATTTAAAAAAATGGACCTATTTTTAATTAATGAAAATGGGCTTATTAGTTAGTAAATCTTTATTGAAGCTTTGTCTCCCGCTAGTACTGTCCCACATTAACCATAATTTTAAATAAGGTCTTATAGAACACACACAACCATTTGCTGTAATGATAGTGAAAAATAAATAAAATAATACAACTTTTGTAGTTCGGTAATTTATTTCGGTATAAGGTACTTTTTTACACCAATACCATAATGATAATTATAAAAAGTGTTTGATAATAAAATTAAATCAAATTTTAAAGTAGTCCTTGCCTCTTCAAATCTTCGTAAGTTTTTCTATTAACAACATTTCCTTGTGAATCTTCATATTCTTCATCATTTTCTGCGACAAAACGCTCATTCTCCTTCTGTTGCTTTATTTTCTCCCATACTAAAAATAATAAGATATTTTAACAGGGGGATATTATAGCTTTTAATATTTCGTAAAATGCCTCTTCCTTTAAGTTATTTATACATCGTTAATACTGTATAAGTTGTGACATACTATTTCTTATTTTTAACTTCAGTGCTGGCTGATATAATATCAAAAATAAAAACCCGAGGTAGGACATATTTCATAAGGTACAGACCATGGTGTCTTGTTTACAAGAAAATGTGTCAATACAGAATGGTATTTAATAGAAAAGTTGGATGCAATTTTCATATTTATGAGAAGCTATTACAAATTGAGTATGTATATAATATAGCGTAAGTGCGCTTCCGGCAACTGTGAATTAAATGGAACGAAATACTTAAAATGATAAAATGTGTTAGCTTGCATTGTATTTGCCCAAGCGGGTGCATGATAGATTGGACCCTCTTCGCTCCACACAACTACTTCCATCTAGATGTCTCCATTAAACCAACTTTAATTTGCATTTGCCATGTATTATGATATTACAACTTTTACCACTGATTAATTATTATTATTTTATAGTTAAGGTTTAGTGTTATGGCCATAATCTCACCTGATCTAAGTGGTCTAAGTTGGCAGACATGCTAAGCCTGTGGAAGAAACTGGCTCTCTAGTGCAACTGCCGGAACACATGACTGCACTGTAGCTTATATCTATTGGTATACAGCACTCAGGTAACACATTATTTCCCATATAATATAACATTATTTTCCACATACGAACCACTAAGCAATTGAAGGGATATAGGACTTGACTTGTTGCCCCTTCAAATATATAGATTTGATAAATACTTACATGCAAGTGCATCTTCAATTTGTGTTACGTTAGCAAAATGCGCAGTATTCGGTATGCCGAGACAGCGCATTCCGTGCGCGTGCCGCCACTCGGCAAAGTGACGCTGGAACGCTTTCGGCCCTTTGTATGTGTAATTGCCGCAAATCTCACAATTGTAACTTATGTTCAATCCATGCAACTTGTATAACCAGTATGGAATCGGCTGTAAAATAAATAAATATTATTGTGCAAAAATATGAATGTTACTTTTTCTACCCTGAGGGAAAATCAGTACATTTTTTTTAACTTAAAATTTAGTGTTATGGACACAATCTCATCTAGTGTTAAGTGACGATGTGGTCCAAGATGGTAGACACGCTAAGCTTAGTGGAGGGACTGGCTCTGAAGTGCAAATGCCGAAACACACATATAGGTATTTGGTGGCAGATTTTCAACTCTCAACTCTCAACTCACCTGGTAGATAGCCAGGCGGGCATTAGTAAAAGCACTACCACCATGCTATGGTTTAATTACGATATTTTCCTTAACTGAAAGCGTAAGCTCATTGTAGGTGGATTCGAACTCACGTCCCTTGACGCGATGTCCTCACACACTACCAATTGAGCTATGAATATAAATTAATAATAGTGTAAATATTTTTATTTTATTTTAAAAAGCATGGGGTGCTTTTAAGATTATCTTACTCTACTCACATCTGTCGATAAAACATTTATAACTATTGACACCCCACGCTGTTTTTAAAATAATATAAAATACATTCTTTTTATTTACACTATTATTAATTTATATTTATTAAAATATTTAACACTATTCTTAATTAATGTTTATTGAAAATTTAACGCTATTCTTAATTTAAATTTATTAAAATTTATTTTTAGTTTAGTTTCCTATAAAAAGCGTGTTTTTTATTTTGTTTAAACTATTATTTATGTTCTAGTTTTTAGTTTGCATTATTTACAACAGCTTGTTTTTTTAATTTTAAACTATTATTTGTTCTAATCTACTATTGTTTAGTTTGGTTTTCTATAAAAAGCGTGCTTTTTATTTAAAACTATTATTTGTTTAGTAGAATTAAAAAAACATACAGGTGAAGTTAATAAAAAGCTTTTAAAAGACTCGATTAGTAATAAGTACTCGATAAGTAATTTCGGTCGTTATCGTGATAACATACAGAATTTGCCCATACAGCCACACTCACGTCCAAGACAGAACTTTTTTAAACAGTTTTTTAATTAGTTTAAATAACAACAATGACATCAAATATATCATCAGTGTTAAAAATAGTGTTTTTACTTGATATGTGTGTGTATATATTATTTTACAAGTGCAATATATGATAAATAGAGACATTTTAAGTTTGTAAAATCAGTTGTTTTGCGTGAAGTGACAGTAGTACCCACCTCAACGCTTCGCTTATGAGGCGCGCAATATTTATAGAAATGTAACAGTTGAAGCGATTAGAGCGATGATAGCTCAGTTGGTAGTTAGTACGGACGCCGCGTCAAGGGACGTGAGTTCGCATCCAGCTACAATAAGCTTAAGCTTTCGGTGAAGGAAAACATCGTACTGAAACCATAGCATGGTGGTACCTATAAAAAAAGTTTATTAACAAACCTTTCCGTCCCAGCCTAGCGGCAGATTCTTGGGGTTGTAAGGCACCTCGTCGTCGTCGGAATCGATATCGGGAGCGCCGGAGCCATCGCTCTCGTCGCCGCTGTCGTCGCGGCGCTCGCCGGCTGCGCGCGCGGCACGACGCGTCACGTTCTCTATAGTGGCGGCGCGCGTACTGCTCACTAGCCCCGAAAATCTTACCACCATACATACACATATGTCAATAACCCCACTTTAAGAACTTTCTCTTACTAATATATATACTAGCTGACCTGGCAGACCTTGTTCTGCCTTTTCCAGTAGTCATTCGCACAGAAAACAGCGACATCTATCACGCCATGATCACTTATCGAGATAAAAAGTATCCTGTCTCTCAAGTTGGATCCTACTTCAAACAGTGTGCAAAATTTGATTAAAATTGGTTCAGTAGTTTAGGAGTTCATCGTGGACAAACAACGTGACAGAAATAAAGATAAAACTTTCCAACTATTCAAAGGTAAACTATTCGGGTGTAAGGGGTAATAGCAACTGAGTTACCCAAACCAACCTCACCTGTACGCGGTGCACCCTGCCGAGTAACTGACGAGGCTCTGGCGATTGTTGATCCTACGTTTGGTTTTAGTCATGACGGTTAACCATGTAACCCTTGATCCGTTACAGCTTGTTGGTAGGGTTATTGCTCGACTAGTTAGCGACCACTCTCGGATGTAGAATGCCGTAAATGTAAAGGTTCAGTATGAGCCTTTATGTTCCGGCATAGTGAACTAGAACCAGCCATTACCGCTTAGGTCAGCAACAAAATGGCTGTAACACCCATAATGTGCAGTTGACCATAGGCGACGGTAACCTTTTACCATCAGATGGGGCGTCTGCCAGTTTGCTGCTCATTAGCATCAAAGAAACTATATAGAAAAGAAGAAATACCTCAGCTAGGAGCTAGGTCTTAAAACACTAAACCTTAACTTAGTTCGCAACATGAAGAAAACATGTCCACCTGGCTATTTATTGGTAGTTGATATGTAGTAGGTGGTATGTGGTAGTAAAAAAAGTTGGCCTTTTTTCCGTGGGGGAAGGTATTTAGGCATCCTGTCACTGATGGGCAGCGAGGAATATGCGGGACTCAATAAAACCCCACGATTTTTCTATCACTTATAGAGCCAGGAAGCAGGATCTGTGTTCATATTGCGTCTGCTCTCTAACAGGTACAGGCTCCTCAAAAAGGGCCACTCCTTGGTTTTAAATAAAGGTTTTCTTCCTCACTGGCCGGTTGGTTAAACCAAGCCCTTAGGTTCCATCGAAGGAGGAAGACGCGTGACCTACATTCAGCAGCATTCTGATGGGATTATGAGACTAACGGTGGGGGCAAGGCAGGATGCGTCGCCCGCCTGCCTGGCGGTAGTGTTAGTACACGTCGGGCGAGCCAGTGTGCATCCGTGGCTTTCTACATGAGGGGAAATGTCGGACCACTTCCCCCTGTCTGGGTATTAGCCGCCGATCAGCTTGGCCGGATGTTGCCCGAGGTGCACCGCTTTAAAATCATAGACTAATAGAGGTTCCCTAACTATGCAGCCCATCGCAAATCCACCCTAATCTAACCCAGCACCTCGCTATCTGCCCCGGTTACCTACCGTCCACACATTCCTCGCACACGGCCTAACATCCAATGAAAATCATCAGTTGGTGTAAAATAAGAGTGGTGCGGGTACTTGGTTTACTTTATTACTCGTCTATAAAGTCTACTCAGTCCCATTCTTTCAAAAGAAATACAAGGTGAAGAATATCTATCAAACCGCAAGCAGGCCTTATCGACTCATGAAAATGGTTATCGCATGCGGTTCCATTTGGGATGCGTGAACAGAAATGCGGGCTGTAACGACCAATGAAAATGAGCCCTTACATCAAGTACAGTCACTTTGCTGCGCTACATAAATAAAAAACCCACAAGTTTATAATCTGCCGCCAAATACCTATAGGTGTCCTGGCACTTAGTTGCACTTGAGAGCTTGTCCATCCACTAGACTTAACGTGTCCACCATCTCGGGTCACATCATCACTTAACATTAGGTGAGATTATAACCATAACGCTAAACCTATAACAAACATATGCTGACTCTACTTATGCTGGTGACGAAATAGATGAAGAAATTTAAATGACATAAATAAATAGGCGAGATAATTATATGCAGAACAGACAGTAAAAAATATTTAAAAATCTATTATGTATTGATAATTACCTGTAAACCTGAGCTTCGATAGCAGCGATATCTTTATGTCTCTGTTGGGTCGACGCTTTAGCTTTGTTGCCACCCTTCTTTGCAACGAGAGATTTATCCAAAGCCGTTTGGCCTTTCGTACTGAATAATCTAAAAACATATTATACGTCATAGACACATCAAATAAAAATATTAGAATCGTAAGAGTTGTGTAAAATTGAACTTTACTTAGTCATAAAACTTTTCTAAATATCATATTATATATATAAAAAAATTGTTGTATGTTCAAATAAAATTTTATTTCATCGCAGAAGAACGAAGTCAAATTCATTCCATGGGTTTTTTTCTGATTCAAATGATGCATACATATATTTTTTTTATAAGAATACTTTACAATTATCAGATTATGGATGATCTCATGTTGCAATGGTATTAAATCCCTACTTTCAAATGGAGATTTGCAGGTTCAATGACCACAAGGATAAACTTTCGAGCTATGACTTAATCAGTAATCAATCAGGTTAATTGTAAGTTATACTTCTGGACATTAAGCTTCTATAGTATATTATAACTGGTTATTTGCTTTCTTGTTTCAGCCTTAAATAACCGTTAATGGAATTATATGCCTTACAAAGAATTTTCAAAGAACCAACTATTTTGTCCAATTACCCCTTTAAATAAAGAGTCAAGGTTACAGATACAATCTATAACAATGTAATTGGTGCTGTAGTTTTCCAAAAGTTCGTTACAATAGCCTTGGTCATAGGATTGCTTAGTTTGTCTATACATTGATATTTATATCATTTAAATGAATAAGGGTATATTCCTATATACACTTACTTAAAAATTTCAAATCTATTAATTTGCTGGGGTAGCAGTACCTATGGGAATAATTAATATATACATGTAAGATATGTTTGCAATGTAAATTTACATACCTCTGAGCCCTTTCTTCTAAAGTACCACCGCATTTCAGTCCAAGAGCCATTAGAGCAGACTTCAATCTGTCCAGTCCCAGAGACGCTAATTCCTCCCACGACGAAAAAGCGGATAAATCTAAATGAGCACCAATGTTAGTAAGCGCGCCACCAGTTTCTTTCTACAAAAAATATAACATTCAGTAGTATTGTACAATCAACAATAATAACAAAATGATGGCACAGTTAATTATGTGTCTATACATACAGCAATCAACAGTTTTATATATTACAATGAACCTGGGCATTTGGTAGAGGAAAACGTCGTGATGAAAATATAGTGTGATTTTAGAGCATTTTCTAATGTCCATCTGACTATCTACCACTTTCATGTAGAAAATCTGTTACCAAGTATCTATATGCATATTACATTCTCGAGCCATATTGTCACTAAACATGTGATTTTGTGATCAAAGAACTAATAAACCTATAATGATTAAAAAGAGAAAAATACAGGTCGATTCTGTTTATAATCTATACTAATATTAGAAATGAAAAATAAATCTGCATTACTTATTAGGAGTATTGTGATAACGATATCAACATATCTAAGAAAATAATATACAATTGAAGTCGGATATAAAAACATCGGTTACAACGTCGTATCAGTTATAACGACTAAATGACAAGGTCCCGAACGAATCACCCTAAGAATATAGAAAACAAATGTATTTTGTTTTTGAGGACTATTGTATGTTACGGATATAGCGTCCTAAGTTATACAATCTCTTCAATGTCGTTGTATCCAGTTTCAACTATACTTATATTTTTAATGAAGAATAAGAAAAAAACGCTGGTGTTGTTGGGGAAGCGATGATGCGTCAGTTTGTAGTGTGTACGGACGCCGCGTCAATGGACGTGAATCCACCTGCAATGAGCCTGAGCTTTCGGGTGCGGAAAACGTCGTGAGAAAACCATAGCAAGGTGGCAAGGATATTTCAAAAGCTCGATTGGCTGGCTACCACCCTTAAGTTGAAAGTCTGCTGCCAATTACCTATAGGTATATTCCGGCTGTTGCACTTGAGAGCCCGTCTCTGTAGTAGGCTTATCGTGTCCAGCATCTTGGGCCACATCGTCATTTAACATCGGGTGAGACTGTAGCCATAACATAACATGTAGCCAGAGAAAGTATAAAAAATATTAATACTAATAAGACTTAAAACTAATATCTAATACAATAATAATTAAAAAAATGTAGATTTATGACAAAATTTTAACTTACAGGCCATCCGGGAAAGTTTCCTGCTTCCCATTGTCGGACAAAATCCTGATGCGCGGCTGCCATTTCTTGTGCTTGGTCTAGGAGAGGTTTCACTCGACTCACAAAGTCTTTTAGATATGTCAGCAATGCCCGAATGTAGTTTCGATAATCACTGTTCTTGCGTTCACGAGGAATGTCAAAGAGATGATCGAAAATGCTCAAGTATGTGATGTAATCAACTTTCTAAAAACAAAATACAATACAGAAATAATAAATATAATTATTTAATTTTTATAAAAGTGACAACAGGGATCATTCATAGAATCTATATTAATATTATAAATCGGAAAAGCTTGTTTGTTTGGTTGAACACGCAAATCTTAAAAACTACCAATTGGATAACAAAAATTGTTTTTGCATTTGATAGAGCGATTACTGAGGAGGACTTTAGATAATTCAACATTACGTTACCACCAATAGGAGCTAAGCTGTATTGAAAAAAGTTACAAAAGCGGGCAAAAATGGTTAAATAATTATTAGTTTCACACGAATGAAGTCGCGGGTATAGGTAGTATTTACATAATACCTTTGCCTCTGCCCAGCGCCATCAATGGAATTCAATTATTGGCAAGAATCGAGAATGTAATTTCTGGGTCACTTTAGGCAAATTTCGTTACATCAGCCAGAAGAACGATAAAACATACGAGGGAAAAATAGAACTACATATTGTATATCTTAATACACAATTTAGGTTAACCGAGTCTTCCTTATTTGTGATTTTTTTAAAGAGTTTTCTCTTTTATAAAGTGTACTGAGCTGCACGCGTAATATATTTTTATAACTGTCTAACGCTGTTATACTGAGGGCTTTTACAAATCCAAAAGATTTTGTGGCAGGCGCAGGAGCCTGAACAGTGCCGAAGAAGCGAAAAAACGGAGTTCGAGTATATAATGGTCACTATTTGCATATAAAGTGGGCTGCATCAGGCCATCCTCGTATCGACCGATTATTTGACCTAATCTTTATGAATCATAGTGAACAAGCTTCTGTTTGCATCCAAGGCATTGTATTTGTTATGAACTGATTTTTGTCACATCAGTGCCACGATTTTGTGTGAAGATTACCAGTGGTGGATTTACACTTTTGCCGCCCGTAGGCTATTCAAACTTTGCGGTCCCTACCTACCTCTACAATTAGATTCCATATAGGACCACGTAAATTGTAGAAAAAAATTCTTAGATTCTAAGTGGTGAAAAATGTTACCTAACAACATTTAGATGTATGTATAAGTATGAATAATTTCAGTTTCTAAGAAACAAAACAAAATATCCCAATTTCGTCATCTCTATAATTTAGGGTTTATGTATTTTTAAATGCCATATCATAAAAAAATTAAAATACTTTTTTTGTCAATAAAAGAAATGTTTGGTGTGTATCACCCATATTACTTAGGGGTATTAAAAATAGATTACGACTGATTATCAGACCTACCGAATATACACATAAAATTTCATAAATATCAGTCAAGATATTTTAGAGGAGTATGGCAACTAACATTGTGCCACGAGAATTATATAATATATATTCAAAATATAATTATCTACAATATTCGTGCAAAATAAAATTGCACGGAATTAATTTCCACAAAAATTATATACATTAGGCATATAGTTTTTGACTTTCAGTAAATAATATGTACAATAAAATATTTAAAAACGGAAGCTCGGCTCACTGACAGTAATCTTTATATATAAAAATTTTGTGTCATCTTCTTTGTCCGCGAGGAACTCCTAAACTACTGAACCGATTTTAATCAAATTTTGCACACTGTGTGCAGTTTGATCCCACTTGAAAGATAGGATACTTTTTATCTCAATAAGTGATCATAACGCGATATATGTCGTTGTAGTCGATGTGATTAACTACTCGAAAAGGCAGAATAAGGTCTACCAGGTTAGCTAGTTATATTATAGTATTTGAAAAACATAACAATATACTATTACAGTCGAAATCGGATATAACAACGTCGGTTATAACGATTAAATGGCGAAGTCCCGGACGAATCTTTATTTAATTACCTATGTAAACATATCGCTTATAACAAAATTGAATAAAGCAACTTATCGTTAAGGCGATAAACTGCCATCGGAGTATATAGGCTATAACGACCAATAGTCGTCTTTTGCACTAAAATGTATTATACTCTTATTGTAATGATGTCATGTTTTATTATTGTTTATTATGTTTTAGTGTTAGCTTATGCACTTTCTCCTCCCTCACCCGCATTTCACGCCATTTCGCCACGGTTTATTTAACATCGATCTAGTTAGTATGCATAGCGAACGACAGTTGACAGAGAAGAAGACCAAGAGAACAGTTTCAACCAACAACACTATTCAAAGCTATTACCGCTGTAAGAACTACAAAAATTTGGTGCCAAAATTGTGTACAAAAATAATGGAGAATTTAATTCTGACGATAATTAAAAAATGCGAAACACCTTTCATTTTTAAAACCACTGTTTACATATTTTAAAACAAATAAGAAATTAAAAAAAAATTGTATTGCTTATAATGACATAAGTTATACAGTCCCTTCAATGTTGTTATATGTAGTTTCAACTGTAATGGTAACTAAGATTCAAAACCATAATTAGTTGCATTGTATCTTATATCATATACTTACTTCAATTCCTTTTAGGTTAATGTACTTCTCATAGCATTCATGCAAATCTAAATATTTTCCATAGCCCTCTTCATCAGTAAATTCAACAGGTACTGTAAGTTGAATGAATACACAACATAAATTTTCAAAATGGAAATTAAATATTTTAAAAAGTGTTAAGGTATGTTTGTTTGAACAACAACTCTATGATTAAACAATAATTTAGAATAATAAAGCTCTTTCTGGTCTCTGGCAACACAGGAATCAAAGTATCACCATGATAATTTTTAATAGATAGTTTGATGGTGCTTGTCACCTGATGAGTCTTGCATCACACATGTCTCTTGCCTTGGCCTGAGCCTGGGTAGTGGGTTTAATCATTGTGATGGGAAAGTACATATATGGATTTTGGGTACCACATTATTTTATATATAAATATTGTAAAACAATCAACAAAGCTAAAATGACTGGACAGATTCAATTAACTTTGGTATAGAATTATATCGCGAAAGGAAGTTGGGTACTAACAAGCCATTTTATGTGAAGAACATTTTAAACAATTCATATTCCCATATACTCTAAGGGTGCAAAAGTAATGCTGCTTCAGTACAAAGTTAGTATTTTTTAAGTAAGTTAACCAAATTATAGTGCTCGAGAGCAGCACCAATTCAGTGTACTTACTTAAAAATACCAATTCAGTACAGAAGCCGATTTGCTTTTACAGTACTCACTTTGTGATAAGCAGAATATCTGAAAATGTATGACACCTGTTGGACCAACATTATCTCAGAACTTATGCACAGTTCTCACAAAAGTCATCAGTATTCTTATAGCACTACATACATAATAATATTAAAAAAATACAGCATTAAATGTAAAAACTGTTTCATATTTAAACTTTTCAACAAAGCTGTTCGTAAATAGTAAGACATGATTATTCAAGAAAATGAAGAAAATATACTTTACTTGTGTAATCCTCTGCTGGATTTTCTCTAATATTTGCCAACTCTTCAAACTCAACTGACATAGGGACACAGATCTAAAAGGTATAATATTAATTAGATGGGTAATGAGAATATACAAATATTGTAAATGGGAACATGAGTTTGTATTGTTACACTTTCACAACTAAAATACTCAACATGTTCATGAAAAACTACACAGACAAGGTACCTTTCAGGGTAAGAAAAGGACATTAGTTCTTTTCAACAGCAAAATAAAGTACCATTTCAGAGGGATATCAAAATAAACTTTAGATTGACAAATTCTACATTGAAATGAGCAATTCCTGCGTAAAAGCTATTTAAAGATATGTAACTCTAATCTCAATGACATTCTAATCATTAATACAGTGTAATTTTATGCACTTTTGTAATAACTTAGGTTTATATGTAACTAATTGCAAAAATCAAAGGTTTGATAGGTAAGTATCTAATATGCCAAAAGGACAAAAAATACTTTAGTACTGTAACTTACTTCATTAGGATGTTTCCTATGAAATTCTTTTATCTGTTTAAGTCTAGCATAGAATTCTTGAAACTCATTGGGTCCTGACAATGCTGCAATCTCTTCTTTACGTAAGTTATCCTTATCTTCATACAGTTCTTTTAGTCTTATTGTAGCTTCAATATACCTCTGAAATCCAATTATCAATATAAAATTAAACTTATACCTTATTATCATTGTAATATTGTAAATGCGAAAGTGAGTTTGTTTTCTTTTTGTTTGTTATGTTTTCATGCCTAAAAGGCTGAATCAATTGTGATGAATATTGGTACAGATTTAGATGGGACCCAAAAGATAGAGATAGGCTACTTTTACTAGCTAAAAACGTCTTGGAAATGGCGTATAGAAAGGGATAAACATTGTATGAAACTTTTTATTGCATCATTTGTTTGACTAAATTAAAATTAACCGATTACTTTCCAAGCATCGAAAACATTGGAATGTTTTATCAATTCTTTAAATTAAGTTCTTTAAATTAAATTCATTCCGATTTTTTCATCGAAGCAAAACAAACCATTCATCTGAAATCTAGCAGAGGGATGGTCTCATCTTTATTTATCTGGTTCTAGATAATCCATACATTCACAAGGGATTTGTCTAAAACACGGATGACTAAAGGCCAATACCATTTTTTACCTCTAAAGCGGATTGGATATTTAGAAATCAGCCAATCATGTTTATCACCACTCCTCCCATATTTTTATAATAATTATGAATAAGCATTGGCTGATTCACAGCTACTTTGGCCTTTTCTTTCTTTGAGTGCCTATTTGCTTTTACAAAAGGTTCAACAGAAACAAAATTACTCAAAAGACAAACAACATTGTTGTCATGCCATTTCACACACAAAATTTTATTATTTTTATCAAAACGTTAATCAGAAAAACTTCGGTCTTTCTTTTTCATCGCTTGTTTGGTCATGTTAGGACATTTTTAATCCTATTTTCTCTGACTGTCCCTGTAACTCTGAACCCTTCAGATTTCAAATCAATCAACAATTGCATGCCGCTGAAAAATTTATCGAAATGTGTTCTGGGAGCTGTACCAAACTGCAAGCAACTTCTTTACCACTGTTGCACTCAAGCCATCATCACTACTAGCAGAGGTTTGAGCATCCTTGCCTATGTAAAGCAAAAAGGTATAACAATATCTGCTGACTTCACACAGTGCCCAAAGCTTATATCCGAACCTTACAAGTTTACCTTTTATAAATTGTTTGATTCCATGGTGACCAAAGCATTTGACGATCATTTCATCAACATCTAAATTTGATTCAAATATAGCAAACTTTCGGAATGATTTATTAGCTTTATCGATATATGGGAGAATTTTGAAAGCTTTGTCAGTATTATCAATTTGTGAGTTGTCATTGAAATGTAAATATATTTTAATTTTACGAAGAAACAAAACGATTACAGGACATTACCTGTTCAACAAATGGAATATGTACATCCTCATCTCTACACCAATAAAGTTTACTTTGCGGCAAGTGATGATACGAAGAGAAAAACAAAATGCCTATAAAGACTTTTAACTTTAAGACAGGTTCCCCGTGTCATATTTATAGGATGGCTTATTTTGAATATATATTACAAGTTCAAAAACTAAATTAGGTTTTTTTTTATTTGTTTTATATTTGTTAGAGATCTAAGAATAAGTCTTATGTACTTAGAAGTAGATAACGTTTTTCTTTAACGGTATATACAATCGGAACTCAATGCTCTCCTTCAGTCACCAAAAATGATCAATTTTAAAAAATTACGTAAACATTTTTTACAGCGAAAAGTATTTATTTTATTAGAAAAATAGTGTAAAAATATGAATTTGATCAGAAATAATAAAGTACTAATACAGAAAATGAAATTTTGAAAATAGTGTCCTAAAAATATGACAGTGAGGAGGAATGGGTTAATGCGAGCGAAGCCGCACGTGAAAATCTAGTATGGAATGAAGCAAAGTTAAATAATAATTTTACTTACATCATGTAAATTTTTCAATCGATGGTCACCATTTATAGTTTCACGATGCTGAAAATAAAGGTCACATTAAATGAAAATCATTATTTATTAATAAGTTATACATTTAATTATTAATTAACTCATACTAATCACAATCAATATAAATAAATATATTATTTGAACTGAGCTAGGTATC
Organism: Actias luna; assembly: GCA_039707435.1. Classification (NCBI taxonomy): domain Eukaryota; kingdom Metazoa; phylum Arthropoda; class Insecta; order Lepidoptera; family Saturniidae; genus Actias; species Actias luna. Next base: position 9,595,898 of record JAZHAC010000008.1, on the reverse strand, counting down.
AAAATAAAATTAATTTAAACGGATATTATCGCAGTTTTTTTTAAGTTAGGTAGTTAGATAAGATGGGTTAGTTTGTTATATCTTTAAAAAGTAAATTTATTTAGAAAGTGGTTACGAAGCCACCGAGTAATGACTGAATTTTGTAATCCCAAATAGTTCTACAAACATAATTATATTAATAAACACAAACATTACCTTTATATTAATATATAAATACAGTTACATGGTCACTTAAAAAAGTATTTAAAAATTTTCATTTTTTATTTTAATTATAAGTACTTACTCCAGTTTTCTTGTGTAAAATTTCTTTGACCATTCCATCCATAGTTCTTTCCCGTTCTTCATGATAACTTCGTTGTTGCTCTAAAATAGTTTCCATTTACGGAGGTTATGTAAATATTGATTATTTTCAGTAGATAGCAAAAACAAAATGCGTCGATGATTAAACGTAAATGCTTGTAGCCGTGGAAACTAATCTGTAAATATATAGTAATACAATATCGTAGATAAAAGTGAAAATTTATTTCAATATTCTATATTAATTAACAGAATACACAAATGCAGCACTGAGCACACACGATAGAGTACGACTTTTCATAGATTATAACTTATAACTATGGAAGGTATTAAGATCAATAAATTATGAATTGAACCAGTGAATCGATATTTCATTCTTGAAATCAAGTTTGATTCTGTCGATTCTTATAAGACATTATTTATAATTGTTTGAACGTTTTAATCAAATACAATTATATAGAAATGATAATTTTTCACTTAATAAACCAAAAACTTGGCAAATGGCTGTTTACTCAATTGCCTTCACATTTTCTTAACAGGTACATAAATAAAAAAACAGTTTGTATGCTTTAGGGAGTTTAGAGTTTTATCTGCAATGTTTCGAACTTATTTTTGTTCATATACTTAGTTATTTAGCGCTATATTCTGTAATATCCGAGACATTTTATAGCTTGCCTAGTGCGTAGAAGTGAAGTAAATTGTAAATAATCATTCGAAATATGATATATTAGTTGCCATAAAAACTCCCATATAAAAATAAGAGAGTCATCATCTCAGTAAAGTACTAACTTCTTAATTATGAAATAATGTCCGACTTAGCTTCTGGTCTTTGATATTTCCTTTAAAAAGAAAAAATCGGGCAGCATCGCAAGAGACGAGAGGAATTGGATCTTAGTAGTTTGAACGGGCTGTTGCTCCTCACATAAACATTGAGAAACTAACTAAACTATACCACTTCAAAATGGTTTTAAGTAACCAATAGACTTGTTTTTTTTTTTTCGAAAGGACCTACACTGTTAGCCTGAAGGGCTTTTACACCTTCACCTGAACTAGATTACCAATAAATTTGTGAAATAAATGTCTTTTTATATACCTGATACTTTGATTTCGTTGTAAACAAAACTTTAATTAGTTTAAGAAATATAAAATATGAACTATTGTAGTTTTCCTTTTGTTTTATACGATTGGTTTTATATTGAAAATATCTATAGAAATGGTGAATCTACAAAAAATGTTTTTTGTAGATTTGTAGATCTTTTAGTTCTCAATTATTAGGTGAATTAATTTATCGGATTTCATTTGTGCAAACATAAATCAATATTAAAGAAACTGTCATCCTTAGTTATATCTCACAGACTTGTGTTCAAATATCGATATACTGATATACAGATGTTATCTATTTGATGAATACTTTTACGCGACATTTTACTTTTCAATGACTCTTTTTTACCGATATACATATTCAACATTCGAAAAACTATAATTATCAGTTTTTAGTCAGACAGACAATGAAGTGTACAAATTAAATTTTAAAGTGAGTTAAAATAACTATTGTTTCACAACGTCGGCCGTTACTACTAGTTACGCTACCCTTTATACTCTATTCACGCTCGGTTGGTCCCTATAACTTTAAACACCTCAAGGCCCGCGTCATTTTTCTCTATAAAGACTTGTTGTATGTAAACAGAATTCATTTTGCTATTGTAGTGGTTTTTGGTTTAAATACTATCATGTCCAATAATGCATTATATGTATATACTTAGTAATGTAAGATAATTAAGGTATAGAAGGCAGAAGCATAAATGTACAATAACGAGAATTTTCTGTACGATATCTGACATTTCATGATGAAAGAATCAATATCGATATTTGTCAGAAAATCATTCGTCTAATGATAGTTTCCATTTCACATATCCCTACACCGAATTTTTGTTTCATTCCTTTCCTTTTTTTACAAAAGACAAAAGTACTAAGACCATATACCCAAGTCTGTCGTTTTATAATTAAGAGGTTAGCGTTTCAATAAGATGTAATCTTGATAAAACTATCCAGGCAGTTTTTGTGGCAACCAATATATTATGCACCAAATCATTATTTATATCTCACTTTACTTATGCATGTCAACCACACCATATTACACGAAACGTCAATGATATTACATAAAATTGGGCCAAATAGAGCCGTCGAAGGACGTCTGACAGATTGATACATCGATTTTTTTTAATACAAATTATGAATTTAGATTTCCAAGAGAGTACTAAGTAAGTAGCTTATGAAATAAAAGTGACACAATTAAAATGTTTAAAAGTACTAAGATGTCTTTGAATATAAAGATGATTATTTATTTAATATACATTTATATTAATTTCATACACGAATTAAATGGAGACAAGTTGATTCTTCTCATTTGTCACTTCTTTACATAATTATGCTATCACATAGCGAGGCGACGCATTCCGTGGCGTCGCCTCGACCCCTCAACGAACGGTTTGGCCCGCCGCATTAGATGTTCCACAGCAATAACACAGCTTTTGAATTAAAATAAAATAAGTACCATGTGTGCTTAAGACCACACGACAAAAGTGAAAATTGCATCAAGGCGAAGTTATAAATACGAAATAAAACTACACCGCATTACTTAAAACGTATTGGTACGATACATATTGTGTTTATGTCTATACTGAATGCGACTGATGTATCATGCCATCATATCGCCATACGAGTATAGACTATATCTCTCTTCTCTACTACGCGTTGACTATATATTAGTCTACTTGAGCCAACTTAACTTGAACGAGCGTTACATAGTTAAGCGTGACGGCTTAGTTTAATTCAATACACACAGAAAAGGAGTCACTGTAAAAGTCAGAACATAAGTAATAGATCAAGATCCCGCCAAAAACTCGTCACGCCACACAGTACGACAGACTTAATGACGTACATTTTTTTTGTTCACTGGAACTGAAACTTGAGTTTATATTTGTAAATTCTATTTCTAGACGTTCCTGGATTTTGTTAAACCATTAACTTTACAACGCATGTTTTAAAAATTCTTAAATATGAAATTTAATGCGACAACAAATCTTTGTCACAACAATGGAAAAATCCCATGATAAACTTGAAGAAGAGCGTACTACGTTCACAGTTTTTTAAATTTTCAATTCAGGGTTCAATGATACCATCATGTAACAATTTTGTAATTTCTTCTTTAATAAAATTCTCACCTACTTCCGAAAATATTTTCGACTTCGTTGAAATATGACATAACCCATTTACAAAAGACAGATTATTAGTTTATAGATTAATAGTTTAGTTCACAATTATTTTCTTTAATTTCATAATGTAAAGTAATTTTTCAAGGATGAAACTAATTGAATTACCACTATCTATGAGGGCGTTAGCACGCATATCGTTTATAAGAATAAAGACAGATTTAAAATTAAAAGAAATTCATAAATACAATAAGAAATTTAGCAGGTACACATAATATTTTGTATATCATTTATTTTCAGGAAACCCAACAGTATACATAATTATATAGAATAACCCACAATATTTAGTAATTCAAGCCAAGACAGACACATTTTTTACTTAGATAATTAATTACACGTGCTTAAGTATACAATACATTATAATACTTTTAAGCTCAAAGTTGATGTTTTAATAACATCTGGTTGCCTAGTAACGATACAAACCCAAGCAACTATTTGTTCTTATTGTTAGAGCTAGTAATAAAATTTGGAAAATGCGTTTAAAATATACAAATACAGTTCTGGAAGCACATGTAAGATTTATTATTCAGATTTTTAAGGTATCATTAGTTAAGATTGTAAAATCAGTTATGTACTTTAGCCAAAACGGAACTTTTACCAAAGATGCTAAACTACGACATTGTATAATATATAAATTATTACACAATATTATATCATAATTACTCTAAATTCCTACTAAAAATACGTTGACGTATACATTTACAGGATTACGAAAGTCCTATTGCAGACATCTGCTGGTCTCCTAACAATGTGAAACTTGCAGTGGCAATTCATGAACGAGTGGTGCTTTTATTCGATCACGATAGTGTTCAACGAGACAAATTCTCTACTAAGCCGGCAGATCCTGCGGCCGGAAAGAAATCTTATTTTATTACAAGTTCGTAAATATAATTTAAACGTTACATCCCTTACAATTGTATATCTATCTATGTTGGTACGCTTCCGTTTCAATAAATCTCGAATTATAGTAATACATACAACAATATTGTTGAGAGTATCTATTAGAAATTAGATGTTAGCAAGACTGTCTGGTAGACGTTTTCAGCCTCTAAGCCAAGTGCACTGACACTTTTTGCTTCATCGTAAAACTGTAAATGTAAATTTATTTCCCAAAAATCTCCAAAAAATAAATGATATGGCTATTTCCGAAACTTGAGAAACTAAAATAGATTCACTGTGATAGGTGTATTACCGTGTGCCTGATAGGCGTAACCCAGTCAGGTCTGTACCCGTACCACCCTAGTTCCAGATGTTTCGAGTTTAAGAATTTGTTTGTTATAAGGCACGATTTGTTTGTCATTTCGATATTAAGACTTTTGTGGTCCTAGTTTTTGCTACCACTGGATTTGCGAGACCACAAGATTCCTAATTTTTTATTAAGTAGGCCTTTTTTATTAATCTTTATTATACTTTGTAATTTTTTTAGGTTTATCATTTAGTGAGAACTCGGAGTTGCTGGGTGTTGCACAAAGCGACAATATGGTATTTGTGTACAGAGTGGGTTCTGACTGGAGCACTAAGAAGGTAATATGCAATAAGTTTCCGCTGACGGGAGCTCCCGTGCGGCTTTTATCTGCTGATAATGGATTCTATACCGGCACTACTGATGGAAAAATAAGGTACCTACGTAAAATATCTCTGAGTTAATATTTTACACAGTGAATTAAGCAAGTTACTTGGCAATTTATTAAAAAAACGAGCCGTACTTGACATTGGCGAAGTAAAAAACTGTAGTTGTAACTGTATGTAAAAAGTATATTATAATCATGCATTCTGTCGTCATCATCTATTAGAAAGCAATCTGTCTAAATCTAAATGACAGTAAATAGATGTTTTATTATATAGACAATGGTAATTTATCAATTAAAAATCAAGGTGTCTTTGTTTAAATTTGTTTTTAAATGCTGCTTACAATCATTTAAATATTTGTTATATCTCTTGAAATTAAAATAGCTTTAACTAATATAACTTATTTCCATGTTTTTTATGTTACTTTTCTGTATTTCAAAACAATAAATATGCGAATCGTTCTTATGGGCAGTGGCGGATTTACACTTTTGCCGCCCGTACGTTATTCAAATTTTGCCGTCCCTACCTATGGTGAAACATGTTATCTAGCAACATTTAGGTATATATATGAATTCACCACTGCTTATGGGTCAGCTAGTATTATCATACTACATATAAAAAAAAAAAGTAAGTATACTTATCCGAATATCTTATATGTAATGGAGATAATGAAATATTAATACAATTATGGTTGACGAAGATATATACATGCTAAGTTATTAAAATATCGGAAAACTACAGTGTTTTATATTTATGTAGTTAGTTATATTTTTAGAATTGATTGTGAAAATCTGCCGCCAGATACCTATAGGTGTGTTCCGGTAGTTGCATTTGAGAGTCATAGGCTTAGCGTCTCCACCATCTTGGGCCATATCGTCACTTAACTTCGAGTAAGATTGTGGCCTTAACGCTAAACCTTAACCTTGCGGTCAGACAGATAATATAAGAAGATATTAAAGTTAGGAATATAAGGAAAATATAAGTTAATTTAATGTTTTTGTATAGACGGCTAGACTGCAAGAATAACAAGAGTACCAGCATGTGGACAGCGAGTGCTTGTTGTGTGGCTGTCTCGCGCGGCTCTCAGCGCACTGAAGACGGTGAATATGTTATTTGTTCTGCGCACGCGGATGGAACCATTTACCTTAGTGGGCGACTGTTGCTACGCACTGCATTACCTCCAGCCTCGGTCGCGATACTTCATCCTTATGTACGTATATTATATAATACTATCTGTATTTACTACTTCGTTCGCGACGACTTGAATTATGTTTAGGACAATTTAAGACTGAGTATTTGTTATTTTTATATACTTTTTGAAGCACAATCAGATTGTTGGAATCATAGTGTGCGTTCTCATAATAGGTGACTGATGGTTTACAAAGCACGCGTCTAGGCTCGTTGCCTAATAAATGTCAGTTTTTTAACAAATTATGTAACAATATTTCACATTTATATCACAGTGATATAAGTTATTTTTAACATTGTAAAAATTGTAGAGATAGTCCATAATTGAATAAAACATGTACTTGAAAATATACATTTTTGCATTCCAATGTCAGAGAGATGGGACTTAACATAGAGTTTTCGTTAAGTTGTCAACTATCGAACAACGAAATTTGCATCAAAATTAATCCAATACCACCATGTCAAATGTCTAATCTGTCCAGTAGTTTCAGAGTAACGCGAGTGCAATTAGTTGGAGAAACAGACAGTCAAAATATTACTAATTAGAAAACTCATTCCTCTTAGAGATTGACGAAACTTGTTTTATTCTAAGGTTTAATAGTAACAGGAGATTATTAGTCGAAACAAAAACAAATTTAAAGACTATTTTAAAAGGAACCTGTGACATTTTAAGATTAAAAATAAATATAGTTTAATAAAATGTTATTTAATTTAGACCTTGACAAGGCACTTATGAGTATTAAAACTATCACCGGGTCGGAAAATAACCTAGTCATTAGGAAGAACCGGCAAGAAACTCGATCTGGTTATGTTATCTATTTTGCTCTTTTTTTGTAAAATTTGGTTTTTAGAAAAACGTAGCGGCTGCCTTAAGCTCTAATAACAATTTCAATAATAAGAAAGTGTAGAAGTGTCATCATGCGCAATGAGACAAGCCTTACCTAAAAAGAACGAGGGATAAGCCTTACGTTACCTAATAAAGAGACGAGAGACAAGTCCTGCTATTATGTTCGTATTCAAAAATATAATTACATATGAAGTTTAACTCAAAAAGTCTTTAGGGAAAAGGTATAAGAAATAATAAATGTGTTAAATGGCGCTATTGTAACACAAGAATCAAATGTATTAACCATTGCAAATATCTACATTATTTTTAAAACCAAATCGACATAAATAAAACCGACACAAAATTTTAGTTTGTTACTTTTTAGTAAAAATAGCCAGATGTAAAACAGTTTAGTACATTTTTACCTTCCTGTTTGTCAAGCGACTTCCTTTTACTTTAGTTCACTAACTATTGAGGAACTTTAATATTATCAACTAGCTTTGTTCGCGACTCTGCGTAGAACTAAAATTTTATTTAATCATTTTCATAAAAAATGTTATATAGCCTATATTACTCAGGGCTAATATAGCATTCTAATAGTGAAGGAATTTTTAAAATCGCTCTAGTAGTTCTTGAATTTATTCGTAACAAACAAAAATACAAATCATTCTCCTTTATAATATTAGTGTAGATAATTTTTTTTTGTTTCACCTTAACAAGAATTTCCTCCAATCTTGAATAATAATATGATCGTATTTCGATAACCGAGTAAATATCAGTTTTTCTTTAAATTAGGCATATTATTAATAAAAATGCAAAACTAAGGCTACTATATTTTATAGACATATTTATTATATGTAATGCCAGAACACAATTCGTGGGTATTCATTGATTGAAAAAACACTACATTTGTATTTGTTTTATTTTTGTTAGTAATAGGTACTACAAATATTTCTAGTACTACGCAAACCAAGTTCAACCACCTTAATTACTTAAACAACACCCTAAACATTTTCAGAATAAAACTTTTAGTTTCGTTAGAAATTTTTTACTTTCAACTTACATAATATAATTTTTTTACTTATATGTTAATATTAATGTTATAAAACGTAAGAGTTTATTTATTTGTTTGGACGCGCTGATCCCAGAAACTAACACTTGGGTTTCAACTCACGTGGGTTGATAGAGCAATCACTGAGGATGGCTTTAGGGTATCTAACATCTCGCTGCCACTAATAGAAGCAAAGCTGTATTGAAGAAAATATTAAAAACAACCAAAAATGTACGTCTCTGAAAGATTTATCAAAATAATGTATGAGGAAGATATTACTCTCATAAAGAGTGACGTCTATCGGCTAATTTTAGAGTTTAAAGGTTTTTTTATACACAAACATCTAATTATATATATACATATATACAGTTTAAATTCAATTAAAGCTTGTCTTTCGTTATTTTGTCAGCCATTGAAGATAGAAAATTACATCAATATTAAATTGTTGTACTACTAGAAAATTTCAACTTTTATCTCCTACCCCGTAGGAGCCTTTTCGTTTTGTAGAATAAAAGTAGGCTATGTATTTAATTCATTGAACTAACGAATTTGACCGAAATGTGTTCACTAGTTTCAGAGGGATGCATGGACCAAAGACAGACAGAGACAGATAAAAAAAATACTGATCTCTTTCTGGATAAAAATTACACTCCGATTATTGTTTAAAAAACGAATGTTCAAATTTACCTTTTAACTTTTATGCAACATACTGCAACAGTAACGCAAGGCCTACGATCGCAATTGATTAAAATTAATCTTAAAAATAATAGAGTCGCATATTATATGACAAATATATTGAATATTAAAAAAAACGATATATGGATATTATTATTTATTAGGTATGGCATATTATTCCTTTAAAATGAAAGTTGCTTTGTCATCAAGATCACTTTACACACTCGACTAGGGTTATCTTTTAATGTCAGTCACGTAAATTGATGTTAGATCTGATAATGACTTAACATAGGAAAAGTAGTAATTTAATGCAAATGAAGTCGTGGACACCAGATAATATATTTGTTAATTGTTCAACTAGTTATCATTAAATTTTGCATACACGTTGCCAGTGTTAATATTAATTAAAATAAAATTAACTTATCACTAACAATATAATGCTATTGTATATTGAAATTTTAAAGCGATGATAGCTCAGTGGTAGTGTGTACGACTTCGCGTCAAGGGACGTGAGTTCGAATCCAAGCACCTACAATGAGCTTGAGCTTTCGGTAAAGGAAAACATCGTGAGGAAACCATAGCATGGTGGTAGGGCTTTTTCAAATGCCCGCTTGGCTAGCTACCACCCTCAATTTGAAAACTTGCCGCCAAATACCACTAGGTGTGTTCCGGCAGCTGTACTTGAGAGCCAGTTCCTCCACAGGTTTAGTGTGTCTACCAACTTGGGCCGTATCGTCACTTAAGATCAGATGAGATTATGGCCATAACGCTAAACCTTAAGTATAAAAAAAGAAAAAACCGCCTTCATATCATTGGATCCAATAAACAAGTTTAAAACATGTTTAAATATAAAATCAAGCAGAGTTCATAAAAAAATTGAAGAAATGCTCTACTACTATGCTAATACGATTTTATTATATTCAGTGATCAGAGAATTACCATACATCTATAGCACTGAATTATTCAAAAAAGTTCAAGCAGTGATCTTTCGAAATTTGAATATAGTGTCACTGTAGAAATATATTAAATAAAAAAATATATTTTTGTCCCGAAGGGATTGACAGGTGAGATTTTTTCCTTTACCAAAATTACCATATAATTTTTACAACAAAACGAGAAAAGTTCGGCTAGCCCCCCTCCCCTGCCCCCCTAGAGCGGACGCTGCAGGTATTTTCTCTTAATATGCTGAACGACTAATACTCATAAAAAAGGCTAAAAAAGGCTCGTATTCTATTGAAGATCTCCACATATAGAAATGGTAAAAGGTTTGCAATGGTAAATTACCGAAATCGAATTGAAAAACAAATTACTGTAAAAAGTATTAACTAATAAATGCTTACTATTTTTCAGCTGGTGGTGGGGTCCTGTGACGGTCGCATGTATGTATACGAAGCGAGTCGCGGTTCACTTGTCCGTACTTTAGAACCGTCTTTGCCTTCACACGTGCGAGATATACTCACCGCTGAAACAAGCCCTTCTGCACAGGTAACATTTCCATTAAACTTTTTATAGTTTGCTTTATTTGTTAATATAGGTTAATTTACGTTCATAATTAAACTAGCACAAAGAAATATGTTGACAAAAGCTATTTTTATTGTTTATGTGTCGAGTTCATATCAGTTTATAGAGAACTAATGTCAATAGCACTTAGATCTTTACTCTGAAGTCGAATCTAAACTTATGCTCAAAGTTTATAAAGACATGGGGCTACTAAACATGGGGTTTCTCAAACTATGTGTCATTCACATACGCTATAGTTGAAACTTAACGAGATCTTAATTTTGTCATCTTTTTGTAAATATTTTTTCTCAGCTCTTCTTATTTCATAGGTAATCCCTTTTTTTAATACTGTAAGTATTACGGCCAATAAAATTCCATCATAGGAATATTGCCAAACATAATGTCGGATGGTATATTTTTCTGTTGAGCACGAAGCTAATTTACAAGATCGGAACCATGACGTCCATGAATACAGAATCATACAAACGAGCGACTATAGGCTTTTTCCTAATTTGCAATCGGAACGTAATTTATGATATATTTGTACCTACTTTATTTTTTAATGTCACGAACTTATATTAATAGATTATTAAATTAAGTTTATCTTATTAGTAATAGTTAGTAAAACTATATTTATATTATAAAGCTGAAAGTTTTTTGTTTCGACGTACTGATCTTAAAACTACCAGTCGGATTTCAAAAAATATTTTTGTATTTGATAGAATAATTATTGCGGAAGACTATGCTTTATAACATATATCTACCTACGCCTACCTATCTACGCTACCACTATTAGGAGCAAAGCTCAAAGAAATGAGTTACAAAAATTATTAAATAATTTTTAGTTTTACGCAAACGAAGTCGCAGGCACTGGTAATCTTATACATGGTAGAATTTGTGATGATTATTTTATTTACAGATGGTAGCGTTCGGTGTATTCGACGGATGTTTGATAGGCGAAATGAAAGAGTCAGGAACGATGGATGTAACCATACTACCTGTACCTAACTTGTATGCAGCTCGGGCGCTCGCTTGGAGTGGTGATGGGACTAAATTGGCCGTAGCCTCACAAACTGGTGCTGTAATCATATTTGAGGCAGTGTTAAGGTAAATTATGTATAAAAAATAGATGGACAAAAATATAACTGAAATGGGTACATGTTGGAGGGTAAGACATGATAATCGTGTCTGACTGAATCACGGCCACTATAACCTAATAATCATTGTATGGAATTACGTGCCTTATTAGAAGAATATCTGAAAATTTTGTCTACTTGTAGCATTCTTTTGCTTGTTTATTTTATTATGACATATCTAAAAAATACTATATCCGTTTTTGTTGTTTAAATGAATGTAACGTGAAAAGACTTATTTGTAATTAGCTGTGCCCGCGCTTTGGATCGCGTGTCTGTCAAAAACTGAAACGCGTCGATTAGATACGAGTTCAAGTAATATCCGTATTACATAATGACGTCATATGCACAACGCCATCAAATATGGAGTTCAACTGTTAACATTAGTTCTATTTTGGCGACAAGTAACTGAATTGCGTACGTGAGTACACTTTATATTCATATTATATAATATCTCGTGATAGAGTAAACCGACTGCGATGAAACAAAATCTAAGTAATACTTCAAGTTGCGTACAATTTTTGAGTATAAAAGTTATCTATATTGGTTTCGTACGTATTACGTGATGCGTGCACAGACAAACAAATAAACAGACAAAAATTCTAAAAATGCTGGAAATGTGTTTCGTTGGTTATCATTTAACATCCTGACTATTTTTTTTTAAACATTTTTTGTGTATAAAATTATTTCTGCAGCTTTATTATATGTATCGATGTTGCAGACGTTGGGTTTGGCGGGAAAGCGTGCAGGTGCAGCACGTGAGCTCGAGGCAGTTACTGCTCACGCGGCTCGCTCACGACGCGCCCACGCTCACCGTCACTGCGAAGCTTGCACCTGACATATTCAGCGTCAGATTCATAGGTTAATAATGTTTTTACTTGCTTTAATAAATGTTATAAATATAACAAATGTAATAAATGTTTTAATATAACAGAACTTATTGTTTAGGAATTATTTACTTTTGGTTATTTTGGAGTGTGTATTTTTTGTGCTTTATCAACGGTTTTCTTTTTGACCACTATCTGACTCGATTTCAAGTAACTATATGGCCTGTTTTCATATGCCTAGAGAGGTTAATTTCCAAGTTTACCATCCAGTAGATATTGAAGTTCCAATATATGGCGTCTTCATTATCTGTTGTAAAATAAAAATCAATATTGTGTTTTAAATGTCTGTGAGCATTAAAGTGTTTTTACATGATCTTTACGCTAACCATTGTTGAATAAGACAACTTGGTTAGGGGCACAGGAGAGTCGCTGAGGAGCGAGCGCTATTATGTCATACATTTTGGTAACATCTGAATAAGGTTCTGGCCAAATTCGTTTCCAAACATTTATTATTTTGAAAGTTACCGTTATGAGATAATAAGCATGGGTGTCTGTCTAAAATTTATTTTTATGTGTAACTAGTATTTGTAAATATGTTTGAAGGTAATATTTAAAACTACTAATACTATGCTAAAACGCTTTCATACTGATACTGATAGATAGCTATGACTAAACTCACATTTACAGATCTTTTATTGTGGCTAAATTTATTTCCTAATTAAAACGTACGAAGTCGCAGACTGTTACTTGGTTATATAACAATAAAATATATTATATAACAATAAAATATCTCATTATTCATGTATACAATTTTTATTTCAGGAAATGATTGGTACGCGGTGTGTCGCACTAACAACTCGTTGATATTATGCGATATTGCCCGGGGATTAACTAGTGAGGTAATTGTAACCTAAAATTTATTAGCTTTTTATATAGTTAAGGTTTAGCGTTATGGCTACAATTTCACCTGATGTTAAGTGACGATGTGGTTCCAGTTGGTGGACACACTAAGCCTAGTGGAGGGACTGGCTCTCAAGTGCACTGCCGGAACAAACCTATAGGTATTTGCCAACAGATTTTCAACTTGAGGGTGGTAAGTAGTCAGACGGGCAATAGAAAAAGTGCTGCCTCCAAGCGAGCTAAAATTTAGATTTTTGCATTACACGTATTTGTAAATTTACTAACACGTCTTGAAAAAGTTTAGTGAGGCTTTATATTTAAATAATGTTTTTGTAGATTCTTTTTAGTACATTTATAGTCTAGTTGTTTCATTGTGTAATTTAACCAAAACTAAACTTAACGTTATTTTGTAACTTATTATACTAAGCTGTGTGAAAATCTAAAATTTTCCGAGGAGGTTTCTAATAGCTTTACGATGAAGCTATTAAAATCATACCAGTCATAGCGGCTGCACATGAGTGCGGTATTAAGGAATCAGTTGGTCCAGTAATCGAGTGGGTGGTAGGGATCTGTATTCGAACGGGTCGTAGCCACCATCTAAATGATGATATACTCTTCACAATGACTATCATGTGTTTTGTCACTTTTTGGGATCAACCAATATGTATGCAACTGCCGAGAGACTGGCAGTTCGCCATTGCTGAACCCTTGGTGGTCACCATTACTTTTAAATTGTACTGTACTTATCATTAACTACAGTGCCATTACATTGCCGTGTTATTATAAAAATATCATGTTATGGTTGTAGATTCCTTGGAATGGAAGCGGAGAGCGCGTGTACGCGGCCGTTGGAGGGGCATGTTTGATCCATCGAGCTGGTGAATTAAGCGTCGTTGAATATGGACTTGATAAAGTATTGCATACAGTAATTGTCTATATTTAATTGTTTATGGTAGTGCGGAAAAGTGGAGGAGTCCTACTATATGATAAGTAAAATACAATCTTAAACAACGGCGACTACCAAGGTTCAACAATCAGCGGGTAACGTCACTGTAATACCAGCTTTTAATCTTGTTAGTAGCTGGAAAAGATATAATTTTGAATTATAACATCCAAAAAGAGACACTGTGACGGGTTTCAGTATGCGCATGGTGCTTACAAGCTAACCAGGTGTTGTTTCCTGCTTTAAAAGTAACTATACATGTGGGTATTATATATGTTAAAATATTACACTTCGCTATATATTTCCATAAGTTGTTATTAACTTGATGTACGCTGCAGTTACTGTAAAGAAAATTAGTTGGGAGCTCAATACCATTAATAAAATTTTGTTTAATAACAACACCATTTAATTATATTAATGATATTAAACGTTAAATAAATTTAGGTACGTACAGAACGTGTAAACCCTCACGTAATAAGCATCCGCATCAACGAAGGCGGGGGTCAGCAAGCGGGAGATCGTAAATTTCTTGCCTATTTGCTCGACAGACAGACCATCGCCGCTGTCGATCTCTCAACAGGTTAGTATAAATATGCTGAAATACTTATTTTGAAGTGAAACTTTTTAAGGAAGGCCTTTGAAATTCTGATCCACAACCTTTTTTTCGAGGCGAGTAAGGGTGCGAGGGGTGTGATGTTTCACTTCTGTGGTGTGTTCTTAAGACACCGTTTTTTTAAACAGTTACAGTTCAAATTACAACTAAACTCATAATACTGGTACTCTTAATACTTAAACGTGTAAAAACACCCTATACTTTTACTGTATTTTTGGTCGTGTATTCATATGTAACACTGTTTAACCATCAAAATAATCCTATGAAATCCAAGCGGCTTGATTGACACCTCGAAATTTTGAATCGTAGATGATCCGAGCAATAATATTAACACATATTTTTTAATGACTATTTAACATATGCATAATTGTAACAATAGAGATATTGATTTTAGAATCGACGCAGGTTTCGATTATGAAAGAATTGACACTGTACTTTATTTGCTCCAGTGTGCTCGCTACTTTATAACGAATATGACAGAATGGTGGACAATATGTACTGATACAAGCAGTACTGTGACTTATGTCTTGGCTTATTCCTAAAGCTTACCTTCTTATTTGTAAGTTGTATTCTTAATTGCTGTTATATGAGGTTTCATATTGGAGTATTTCTCATAACATTCAGGAGTTCAACTCGGTCAGTGGTGGCATGAAGCTCGAGTGGATTGGCTTGAGTTGAATGAGAGTGGAGACCTCTTACTGCTAAGGGATACGCGTCGCAGACTGGCCTTGTTGCGTCTACCTTCTGGTGATAAGGTAAAAATGCAGCTTGCGTCGAATTATCATCTATTTTTATCGTGTTGCGGTTTTGTATGTTGTTGTATGAAGCTGTATATGTGCTCTATGAAGTTCCTTTGTTCTATGTGCGCATTTCCTGGGGTGTTGGTTGTAAAATAATGAGTTATTATGTACACTAATACGCGAAAAAAGTTTAAAACATATTTTCGCTAATAAATAAAAAAAAAAATTTAAGAACTTAGACGCAATGCCACCTACCGGGTCCAATTGTAAAGACACAAACATAAAATAATATCAAAATGGGTCCAACAGTTTAGTAGGAGTTTTTAATTATATATTATATTATTCACAGGAGATAATAGCGAGTGGTGTTGGCTTCGTGCAATGGGTCGAGAACTGCGATGGTGTTGTCGCGCAAACTCCGACTCATCTGCTAGTCTGGTAAGGTGTAATTACTCCTAATAAAGTTGACTCGTGTCACAACTAGAGTATTTTTTGGTTTTAAACCTTTTTTTACCCAAGTATTTTCGAAAATACCTATAGGTGTGTTCCGGCAGTTGCACTTGGTAGCCAGTTCCAGCCTTAGGCACTTAACATCGAGTGAGATTGTGGCAACAACGCTAAACCTATAAAGTATAAAAAAGAAGATTCCTACTACACTGTTTGTATACATACTACTGGATATACACTAGCTGATCTCGCGCTTCAGTACGGCTAAACTTATCGCTATTGTAAACATTTCATCTCGTGAATGGTAGTCGATGTCTAGTCAAACACAATTGTCGCGTCTTATCACCGCATTCCAGGGTAACTTTAAATTTGTCAAGTCATAACTATTGGGCATCTACGTAACTATTATACCCACCGCCTTTAAAATAACTATTTCTTCCTCTATACTAATTGTCCCTGGATATCGTTTAGGCGTTATTTAATTAACCCAAAGAGCAATTTACACTTATTAATTAGTGTAAAATCTAAAGAAATGGCAAATCATAAAAGGACAATGTCCACTTTTTATAAAGAAATTACAATACTTTTATATTATTTTGAATGTGTTAAGAAATGTCGAACTATTACGTATCTTATTTGGCGTAACTTACACAACTATTCTTGGCTGACATTACAAAGATTTTAAAATAAAAGTATGTACTCAAAATGTTGTAAGAAACGATAAAAAAATGGTTTGGGGTGTAAGGGGTGGTATTAAATACTATCTGAGTTACCCAAACCTACCTCACCTGCACGCGGTGCTATATGCCCAAAAACCGACGAGGCTATGGCGATTGTTGGTCGCACGTTTGGTTTTGGTCATGGCGTTTAATCATCCTTGATCCGTCATAGCATGGTGGTAGGGTTACTGACCGACTGGTCAGCGACCATCCACGGGTTTACAATTCCGCAAAATAAAGGTTCAGTATGCGCCTTTTTGTCCGGGCATGGTGAACGAGAACCAGCCGTTTTTGCCAAGGTCAGTAACATGGCTGTAACACCCCTGGTGTTGCGGCTGTACATAGGCGATGGTAACAATTTGCCATCAGATGGGCCCTCTGCCTGTTTGCTGCTCATTAGCATAAAAAAAACTGAAATTTTGGTTTATTTATTCCCATGCATGACTTAATTATTTTAATAAAGGTAAAAGAATTCGTTTTTATTAGATATAATATGTTCTCGGTATCTGTCAGGTACAGCGTATGGGATCCTAGCAGCGTAGAGATGTTAGAGTGTGGCAACGGAATCGTAGCAGAAGTTGCAGACCGACGTGTGGTGTTGAGTGGAACCCATATTTCTCATATTCAACTGGATGAGCACCGACTGGCATTTAGTTTGTATCAAATATAAATATTACACTATAGGTACTATAGGTTGTATTCCTATATAAACATAAAATATACCACTAAACATATTATATATATTAGCGTACATCATAAGCACAGGAGAACACCACATGTTGTTCTTGCTAGTGATTGTTATTGTAAAAAGATGTGCAAAAGTTTTTTTACGAAGTAATCTATCATATAGTGACTTTAAATTTAATTCATAACCCTATGTTACTTGGCTCTGTATAGTGTAATTTTCGAGGCATTTTACGTTGCATTGCGTGCAGATATTGAGCACATGTGAAGTGAATTTTAAATAGTGACTAAGAATAACAAGAAAAGGCTTCATATGGAAAACATCGTCTAGTTAAAGCTAGTTTCGAATGTAGGTACATTTTATAATTGAATTTTTTTTTGTTATTTTTTTGTGGTGATTGTTTTCATTTATTCTTCGGGTATTGTTATTTTTTTTAATATTTATTGGGTTTCAGATAACTCTTTACGTAGTGGTGACTTGGTTGGATGCGCGCGTTATTTAGACGGTGTTGGTATTAATGCCGACGTGGCTCCACTATGGCGACAGCTAGCCGAACAAGCTTTACAAAATGAAAACGTGCAGGTTTATATCATTTTCCTATATATATATATATATATATATATATATATATATATATCTATTGACGCCAAAAAAAATCTTGTACCGATTTCGTGTTCGATCCTAAACTTTCGGTGAAGGAAAAAATTATAGCGTGTTAATATGGTATTCCCTAATGTCTGTTTGACTAGCTACATTTCGCAAGTTGAAAACCAACGAGAGATCGATAATTTACAGAAGGTCATCGATGTCATTTAAAGGAAGCGAGAGAACTGTTCCTGGTCTCTGGCTACATGGGTGACTGAAGTGGTGCTTTTTAGTAGGTAGTTTGAAGGTGCTAGTCACCCAATAAGTCTTATTACAAGCCCCTCTCGCCTTGGCCTGAACCCAGGTAGAGCGTTTACGCTTTGCCATGATGAAGTCCGTAAAAGGATTTTTAGCACCACGTTAATAAAAAAGGTCGCCCCTGTCATGCCGGCATATTAGTCTCTCAGAATTTGGATATAAAGTGTTTGATTCTAAATTATGATAAATTGTAGATAGGTTGGAAATAGCACCAGACATTAAGTATAAGACTCGTCATGGAGACACGCTTTCATGTCTCGTGTTTTTGGGGCAAATAGTGAATATCTAGCAGTTAAGCGGGGTGATACGAATTTGTTTCCGAATGGGACATGGCCGCAATGCACCTGGTTGCAGCAAAAACTATTGATTACAGCTTGCGGCAAAATGTTATCGTGAAGTGGGTGATGAAGCTCGAACATTTTACTTGGATAAAATTGTGGCGCTGGCTGCTGCTGAAGGAGACGGCGATGTCACAGCTGGTATTGTGGATTCTTATGGTTTTTTTTTGTATATCTGTATGTCATTCAATAGTAATTGCTGTATTTAAAAAGTTACAGAATCAAGTTTTTCATGCCCAGGGTGCTACTAGTACTCATGGTGTTAAATAATAATAGTGATTAAAGTGTCATAGTAATGCGAATACTGTAGACATACGAGGTTCCAATTTACCTGTGGAATTAAATCAGCACCTCGGAATAGAAGTGTTATTCATGTCCCAGCATACTATCTAAAGCTTTTATTTGTTGGTTCTGATGCATGAAACGTTTGTACGTATAAATGAAAGGATGTAACAAATTCAATGCGTACGTGCTTATAAGCGACAATTGAAGTTGAATAAGATGCTTTATGTAAATGAAATAGAAACACTTTTCATCTTGGAGTAAATATAGGGGTAACAATCGTGGGATAGCCGTCAGCGGCCAATCAGTTCTAAGCAGAATTGCAATGTAACATACACATCAACATTAAATAAGAAAAATTTAGAATCACAATGGATATATTTAGCCAAACATTATTAGCTTAGCTTAGCTAAAATGGATAAGACCCGAGACAAATGACGCTTCAACTTTTCTTCAGCACCTTAGTTATGATGATATTTTGGAGATTTTACCAATTTTTTTTATTACTTATTGTAAGGTGGTCCTCTGCAGCAAAACACTATGTGCAGTCGTTACTTTTTAGCGCTATAACATTTTTCATTGTAGAGTATTCTAAGAAATACTACAAATAACTATAGAATAGTTGTAATAAATTGATGTTTTTTTTGTGAATTCTAATCTTGATAATTTTTCATTAATCAGTTTATGAAAATGTATCTTTCAGGTTTAAATAGTGCTATGATTCGAGCCCATATGTTCATATTTATGGGAGAGCTTCCTGCAGCAGAAGATTGCTACGTGAAGAGAGCTAAGCGACCAGAGCTAGCGGTCGCAATGTATAAGCAATTCAATAGGTGGACTGACGCCATTGCTCTTGCAGAGAAAACAGATCGATTGTCAGTTCCTGCTTTAAAGCAACAACATATGGACTATTTGGTTTCCACGGGTATGTTTTTCTGTATGTTCTACTAATTTTACGTTACTAATATCACGTCATATACGTAATCGGTCATAAACATGTTGCTTTTGTTATCGTCGATAATAATAGATACTTAAATATAATTTGAAACATATGCTGGCATATATATGCTTAGCAATATATTTTTGTTTGGTATAGGTATATTTTATGTAAGTTCAAGTATTTTATGGTAAAATGCACTATTATAAAGTAACTGAATTAATCCAGTATGAAATTGATGAATATACAACTATAGTAAAGAGTTGTTCTTCCGTTAGTTTACAAATCACCAAACATTTTGAAACTATTCTGTTTTGTCCATAGCAATTTGCATTCGTAACCGAAGACGGATGTGTGTAAAAAAAATCGGACGTTTTCGAATATCTACATATACTGTCGAGTTTAGCGCCATAAAACCAGCGGTATTGTAGTAAGAAATATAAAAGGTCCCTTAACACCTAGTGACATTTAACCATCCATAGTAATCCACAACCCATCTTTTATAAATATTACGACTGAAGTAAGGAATGCTAAAGGTACTTCCATGGGTATGTGATATAAATTCAATATTTATGAATAATAGGTAGGGTAGGGGAGATTGGTGCATCACTGGTATCAGCAGGAGATTTGCAAGGAGCCGTTCGTGTGTGGCTGAAGGGAGGCCGCGCCCGTAGAGCCGCTAGTTTGCTACAACAGCATCCGCAACTACTCAGGGACACTGAGTTAGTAGACGCGGTACACACGCAGCTTCAACAGGTAGGGTAATAAATTAAATGCCAACAAATAGATATGATCTGAGAGTTTTGGCGAGATCTTGATCTGTCATGTTGTGATTTTTATTTATATATTTAGTTATTGACATTTTAGGAGATGTAGTGTAGCTGACGAGCATAAGTGAAGTGAATTATGAATAATCATTAGGAACATGATATATTAGTTGCCACAAAAACTCCCAAGATAGCTTCATCAAGAGAGTCACCATCTCTTTGAAGATAGTTTCATATACCCAAAATGCCCAAACCTTATCACTTGAAAATGGCAGTAAAATCTCTAAAAAGGAATGAGTTGCCACGAAAAAAAAAGAATATAATATGGTCTTATAACGACAAATTACTAATGTACATTCGCAAATGATCTGTACCTGAAAATTCGCAAAATATTTTTTAAATACTAGTACAGCATTGCACATAACTACAAGCACATCATAATCCAAAAATAATGGCGACCATATTTTAGTAGTTGTTATACTAACAGCAATTTTCTTGCCGACACGAAAGCTTCTCAACATTTGGGTGTCTCTTCGTACATGGTTAGACGGCTCCAAAACTCGAGAAGCCAAATAAGACGTATAGCGACGGGTTTGTACCCAAAGGCACAGTATTTTCTATTACCCTTCTTGATTACTGAATATACATTAATAGTTTCCGGAACACAACATGCCATAATCCCTGTTTTAAGTGTTACACGATATTGTATAGTTATTGTAACCAGCGAATGCAATTAGCATATTTGAAAGAAAGAAAATACATTTATTTGTTTAAAAGAAAAACAAGAGTGTGTTAAAAAATGGGTCCAGAGTCAGCTTATGTGCTGTGAAAGACATCCAGCGCTGGTTTTCACTCCGGGCCCAAAGTGTTATGTTTGTGTAACGAAGTGTGTGTATAATATGTAGATGTGGCGGAAGTTTACTTTTTAATAGTGCAAGGCAAGGTTATGACATATTACGTTAAGGTATATTAAAGCTTATAGATTATATAATATATATTATAGAACACATACATTATAGAATATGCCAGTCCTCCTCCACCTAGAAATCTAATCTTGTCTACAGTAAACTCTTTAAAAAGCACACAGATGATAAGTAGAACTAGTTAATTATTATGTTACGTTCGATCGAATGTTGTTCGTTTACAAAATTATTGCCACTAATTCCTCTCATAGGACTTGTGTTATTAAAGCAAATTGATTCAAATTTATTATATAGGAGGAATGGTGGGAATTAGCAGGCGAGTTATCAGAGCGAATGAACGATATTAAAGCAGCTGTGGAATATTATGCCAAGGGAAATAATTTTGCAAGAGCAGTTCAACTAGCTAGAGAAGTAAGTTGTATTCAAATATAGACAAAATTAATATTTTTCGGCATTGATTTTTTCCTATCTCCATAAATTTATTATATTTACTACTTTATACCACACAGAATTTATCAATATTGGTACTACTCATACTATAACATACAGCAATATAACATTTTGTTATACATGTAATAAAATAAAAATTGGTATACTATATATGCCTGCATGCAATTTCTAATAATATACATAAAAATGTCTTGTTTCATCATTTATTAATTTAAAGTGTACTATTGTATATAACAGTCACCTGGAGGAGTTTTGGATGTCATATTAACGAAAGCTGCATAATCGAAAAATACAAAGTGCGTTAATTTAAAAAAGTAAAACTGTCACGTTGAAGCAGTGATAGCGTGTACGAGGGTCCGGACACTGCGTCAGTGGATCTGACTTCGAATCCCAGTAATGAGCTTGAACATTCGGTGAAAGAGAACATCGTGATGAGACCATAGCATAGTGGAAGGGCTTTTTCTAATACTAGTTACCACCCACAAATTGAAAAACTTGCCAAATTCTGATAGATGTTGTCCGCAAGATGCACTTGAGAGACAGTTCCTCCACTAGGTTTAGCGTGTCCGCTATCTTGGGCTACATTGTCATCTAACATCAGATGAGAATGCGGCTATAACGATAAAAATATAAACTAAAAAACCCTCATGAATGTCTGAAACCTAGTATATTTCAATACATTTAGAAACAATCATTTTTTTAAATTTAGCATTTAAATATATAATTGAATCGATTATCATGTTACATCATGTGAGATTGTGATAGTTTTATCACTTAGTCTATAATATAATGATAATAACATAGTCAGCATCCGCTCTAGCAATTACGTCTCCCTGGAAAGAAAAACAAATTGCCGCCCCTTAGGAAATGTATAATTTTCATTGATCAGAGAAGTACCATATATCCATAGCGCCGAATATTCAAATCAGTTCAAGAATCGCTCTTTAGAAATTTGAATATAGTCTCTATATATATATATATATATATATATATATATATATATATATATATATATATATATATATATTACATAAACAATATATTTTTTTAGCAAACAAAGGAACTGATATCCGAAATATTGCCTTTGTTGGTAAAATTTACCATATCAATTTTTACAACCAAAGGGTAACCGCGGAGCCCCTTCATTTTGGCGCCCCAGGCAACTGCCCGGCTTGCCCCTCCTAAAGCGAGCTTTGACATAGTATGGTTTTGGTTATAGCATTGTCCGGCTGAAGTGACCCGGTTGGAAGGTGCTTGGGGCGCGTGGCTGGCGAGCTCGCGACAGCCCGGTGCGGCGGTACCGCACCTCATAGAGGCAGGGGAAACGCGGGCCGCGCTTGTTGCTGCAATATCCGCACATCAGTACAAGAAAGCTCTGCAAATTGTACAGGTTACTTCTATTACGTAATACATTTTTTCAGATGTTCTAGTTTTGTGTATTGATTAAAAAAATTATGTTCTACGAGCGCTAACTTATTTAAAACTAGCTGGGCCTGCGACTTCTTTCGCGTGGTTGTCAAAAACTAAAAGGCGTCGCTTAGATAAGAGTACAGTTAATATTGGTGTTATATGATGACATATGCATGATGATATGCACAACGCCATCTATCGAATATGGAGTTATACTATCAATATTAGTTCTATTTTGGCGTTACAAGTAACTGAATTGCGTACGTGAGTACACTTTAAATTCATATTATCTAATATCTCTTGATAGAGTAAACCGACTGCGATGAAACAAAATCTAAGTAATACGTCAAGTTGCGTACAATTTTTAAGTATTCGTGGGTGAGAACATTTTAAATTAGTATTATCTGATATCTTTTAATAGAGTCAATCGATTGCGATAAAACAAAAACTAAGTAATACTTCAAGTTGCGTACAATTATTACGCATAAAAGTTATCTATATTGATTTCGTACATTTTACGTGATGCGTGCACAGACAAAAGTTTCTAAAATCCTTGAAATTGGGTTATGTTGGTTATCCTTTAATATCCTGGTCATTTCTTTACGAAATATTTTCGAGGTACAAAAACGACTTTTCTACAGATTTATTATATTTATATTTAATATTTTTCAGTTATTGTTGGAAATTTAAAAAATATTGATTATTTTAAAATATTCAGTGTATTGGTAATCGAATTGCGGTAGTAGATAGGCCAAAATTAAGAAAATTATATTAGTTCAAGTTAATACCATATATTTTCTTAGAATCTTTATTTAACATAATTAGGCAGTAAAATCCATTTTTATGTACACTGTCATCGTTAACTCATTTTTCTAACAAGCTTTTAGCAAATATTTTAATGTACAGATAGGTTAAGCAAAAAGTTATAAAAATGTTGGAATTTTAACTATTAAGAAACGTCTTTACAGGCTATTGATGATAAGGAAACGATTCAAGAACAATGCCACCTACTTGGCGAACATTTTATATCGACACAGGTAAGAATTATTTGAAATTTAATTATTATATTAGAGGATTTGGATATATTTACGTTAAATACTGGTATTTTTATAAAAAAAAAATGAAAATTACTTCACTGAAGCCCTTGATAAAAATTTATATATTGTTTGTAATATGGAATAGACTTATTTTTATATTATCCATTCTACTTACATGGTCTAACTACATTTTCAATATTTAAATATTTAGTTTTTTTTATGTTTATGTTGCCTATATGATGCTTGATTATGATTATTTTTGCAATATGAATGTAATGAGCGTCTGTAATTAGATCACATATCATAATTATACATTGTAAAGGATGATAGTGAATATATAAATGCGAACTATTGCCACTGCCTTTGTAAATAAATAAATTTGATTAACATTTTAATTACAATACTTTCTAGATTATTGTGTATAAAGTCCACAACAGACGGAGCTATAATATATATTATTATATATCATAGCAAGGTATATTACGGTATATTTTCTATAGTAATCGGCGAGTGACCGCAGACGAAGCTATAACGTATATTTTATTATGTCACCAAAATATGTCGACAGATATAGCACGATATGTTTTGGTATAGTAAGACATATTAACGTATATTTTGATATTTTGGTAATATATAGCTTACTATATTCATAAATATTATAGCTCCGTTTGTTGTGGGCTTAAGTATAAAAATATATTTTAGGAATGGGAGACAGCTGAGCGATTATTTATATCATGCGGTATGCCAGAGCGTTGCGTCCAAGCTTACAATGCAGTCGGTCGCGTCGCGGAGGGATTGAGACTCGCCACTTCGCAACTAACAGAACAGGAGACCAGGGATATTTACATGCCGCTAGCTAACCAGCTCCGGAATGAAAAGCAGTTTAGAAAGGCCGAACAAATCTATGTCGGTCTTGGCGAGCCAGACGAAGCCATCTCAATGTATAAGGTTTACTTTTTTATACACAAAGTTGATTTTTAAGCTTTAACGATTTATTTTGGTTTAAGCACTGGTATAAAATTTCTGGGTATAATAACTTATGAGATAATTTTTATTTTAATAGGCTACTTGGGATTAAAGGTGTATCTCGTGGACTATACCAGATTAGAACAATATTTGTGGATCATATACATAATTATCTTGTAGGGTATTTGAATCCGCAACACTCAGAATGTTGACTGCGGCCCAGCGTGCGTTTAAACCACAATGCTATACGTAGTTAATATATGGTTATCTTGAAACCTTCTGTTATTAAGACTTAAGCTATGTATTATGCTGTTAATGCCTAACAATTTAAAACTCATACGATGATAGCTTAGTTTGTAGTATATACGGACGTCGTGTGGATTTGAATCCACCTACAATGAGTTTGACCTTTCGGTGAACGAAAATATTGTGATAAGCTACAGCATGGTGGTAGAGTTTTTTCCAATGCCCGCCTGGCTAACTACCACCCACAAGTTGAAAATCTACCTCCAAATATTTGTAGGTGTATTTCGGCTGTTTCACTTGAGAACTAGTCCCTCCACTAGGCTTAGCGTACTACCATATTAGGCCACATCGTCACTTAACATCAGATGAAATTGTGGCCATAACGTTAAAACCTAAACTATATATTAAATAAACTCAAATACAATACTTTTTTATTTTCAAATTATCATCTTTGTGACGTTATTTAAGAGGGATTTAAAATTATCTACTGTTTAGGAAGCATCACAATATGAAGCCATGTTACGATTGGTGGCCGTTCACCGAGAGTCACTACTGGAGGCCACTCGGCGTCACGTTGCACAGGCATTACACGCTTCAGGTGATTTGAGAGCTGCAGAAAATTACTACATACAAGCTGGTAAGTTCATTGTACAAATACAACAAATATAAATATTTTATTTTCAGAAACATTTACATGGTTTATGCCTTGCTTTAAGCTCCATACTAGGCAATGCCTCTGACATGGAACTCTGAGATACTGTGTGAATTATAACTATAATAGTTGGTGGCGCATGTCATCTGGGACAAGAGAACACAAAAAAAACACACAAAGATATTGTTAACACTAAGGACAAAATTATAAGTAAACAAAATTAGTAATCGTGTTCTTACCTATGTGTATACATAATGTGTATGTACATATTGTGTTTTCAATGTGTGCACGTGAATACGTCTGCATGCATGTTTGTTTGTGAGTGTGTGTGCGTGTGCATGTATATCAATGAGTGTATTTAAAAGAGATTATATTTTGGTGCTGAAGTCTGAAAAAATGAAATGTTTTAATGAATACCTCTTTTCATGACCTATGACAGCTAGCATTGCCGTATATAAATTCTAAAAACTTCTACAAACAGATATAACTTATTTGTTTATATATAGTTGCAAGTAGGTACATATATTGTGATGTATATAATACACATCATATTTTTAGGTGACTGGAAGAGTGCGATCCAGATGTACCGATCGACGGGACAGTGGGAACTAGCGGAGCGCGTTGCCCGAACTCATGCACCTTCCAGTGTACAACAACAGGTCTTACCAAACATCAATTTATTTACTACGTTAAGTTAAAGTATTTGTTTATCTAGAAAACTGCAAAAATGTCAATTTCAAAACAGTTTGATTAATTACTTTCTATTTTATGCTTTATAATACTAACATGGTTTTGCTGCTACTATAACAATTCAATTAGCGATTACAAATGATTTTACTACCATTATACATAGAACTGGCTTTCATTATCGTGGCGCTTAGTGAGAAATTTTTGTGGTGCTTTTAATTTATTTGCGTAGAAATAGAGATTTGCCTAACTAGCTCGTAACATTTGCTAGACACATAAATTTAGCCAATGATTGTTCATTTTATTCATTGTTCACTTAATTTTGAGGAACATTGTTTATTTTTAGCTGGTTAATTCGTGAGCCAATGTATTACCGCATTTACAATCAGCGCTCGTTCAGCTTTGATACCTAGGTCATATTTCGATATTCATGTTAAGGTGGCGCTTCAGTGGGCGGCCACTCTAGGCGGAGCACCAGGCGCTCGACTGCTGGCGGCGCGGGGCCTGGCCGCTCTTGGTGCTCGTTGGGCATTACAGGCTCAGAGGTTTTTCTACTATCTATTATTAAACATTATTCGTGCTAAATAAAATGTTCATGATGACTCAGTTACTAGTGCGTACGGACACCGCATTAGTGGACGTGAGTTCGAATTTATCTGCAATGAATCTGAGAGCTTTCAGTAAAGGAAAACATCGTAAGGAAACCATAGCATGGTGGTAGGACTTTTTCTAATGCTCAACTGCCTAGCCACACCCCCTTAAGTTGAACATCTGCCGCACATACTTATAGGTGTGTCTTGCACTTGAGAGCCAGTCTCTCCACTAGGCTTAGCGTGTGCATCATATTGGGCCACTTAGTAACTAAACATTAGGTGAGATTATAGCCATTAAGATTATCCTATAAAGTATAAAACTACAAACAAAACAATATATGAACAAAGCAAAGCAGACTTAAGACTAATGACAGCTATCCTAAAATTTTATATAATACCAATAATTTTTCGATTATAATAGTAGGTTCGTAGTTCGTAGTACATTTTTTCATAAAATAAGTAAAAACCCCAAATCAGTCAAAACTACATATTTGTTGTATGGAGCATGTACTTCTAATTATCTTAAAATAATATTGGGTTAATTTGATTTTGATTTTTATATAGTTGTCTCTATATAGGAAAAAGTGATCTCATCTACTAGAAACTCGATAAACTTCTGCATTGGTTTTTATCACTCCTTACCAATGAAAGAATTTGTATTAATAGTAATCACTTACGCATTATTCATTTAGTGTGATTCATTTCTTATTAATATGATTCTTGTAGTGTCTGTAAAATTATTTTGTAAATGACTATTTTTTTATAGTTTATTGGTTTAGTTAGGGTTAAGGTCATAATCTCACCTGATCTTAAGTGGTGATACGGCCCAAGTTGGTGGACAAGCTAATCCTGTAGAGAGACTGGCTCTCAAATACAACTGCCGGAACACACCTGTTGGTATTTGAAGGCAGATCTTTAACTTGAGTTTGATAGCTAGCCAGGAGGGCATCAGAAAAAGCCCTACCACCATGCTATGGTTTCCTCCCGATGTTTTCCTTCATCGAAAGCTCAAGCACATTGTAGGTGAATTCGAACTTACGTCCCTTGACGCGGCGTCCGTACATACTACCACTGAGCTATAATCGCTTCAAAATTCACCATTTTTGTATAGGTGGGATATAGCTATGGAACTGAGTGAACTTGGGGGTGGTATCACTCGTCACGAGGTGGGACGTCACGAGGCAGCTGCACTGGCTGAAGAACACCCTGAGGAGGCGGAGGCCGCATTCCTCCGCGCCTCCTCCCCGGACGATGCGGTCAGACTCTGGATGAATCGAGCGGAATATACACGAGCGCTGACACTGGCAGAAAAACATGCGCCGCATATGGTACTTCAACTTTATCTGTGGTTTCATTGGCTGTTGAGATGCTTTTTATATAATTTGTTTGTGGTAATATTGGTTCGGCCTACTTTCGCTAAAAAAAACTATACATCACTTACAAACAAATAATGACCAATCAACTACATTTTTATTAATTTTTTTGCTCTTTGTATATATGAGGGTGCTCTTTTTAAAAGGGCTTGTACAGTAAAAAAAAATCATGTCCGTCTTTGAAAGACGGACAACGTAGGACGAGACAATTGCGTTTTACTGAATCACGACCCCTTATTACCAGGGGTTTCAGCCATCATATTATCATGCTTAGGCTTATTACGTATATAATTAGTTGGTGTATATTCATTAAATGAGATGGTAGGGATCTACACCCCAGATGGCCGTGGGGTTTTAGTGGGTATTCCCAATGGCTAGCGCCGGGCGAGTCCCACATACCCCTTCTAGTCCCCCCTGGGCTGGGAGGGGATGCATAAACGCATTTCCCCACATAAAAAAAGGTACCTACACCCGACTGCCACATGCATGGTGTATGCCACTCTATTATGAGTTGCCTAGAAGTTTCATTAGGAGCTACATACACCGAGCAGTTTATGGAGACCATGGAGACATGCTGATAAAGATGATAATGAAGCTGTTTATATACATATATGGAAATATACATTTTCTGATATGGCTTTCATTATGTATATAAATTATTATAAAATGGTATTTTTTAGGTAGAAGAAGTTTTAATCGAAGGAGGTCGTGCAGCAGCTGAAAGAGGCGACTTGCCGGAATTTGAAACATTAATGATAAGAGCAAACAGGCCACAAGAAGTAGTTCAGCATTACAAAGATCTGGGTCAGTAATATTTATATCTAGTTGTGTACTTAGTTGTACTAAGCAAATGCTGGCCATCGCCTGTTAATAGGGTACCGATGATACAACATTTGTTTAATAGAATTCGTTGCTGTACTATTTGAGAACATTGTAAATGATGTTTCACGATTTTAGTTTTTTTAGACATATTTCAACAATGAGCACATACATAAAATTAAAATTCGAAAACTTTAATACTAAAAAATATAATGTCAGCTTTTTCCAAGTGAATGCAAACTATTTTGATTTGTGTATTTGTTTGATCACTTGTAACAATATTAGATACATATTATTTTAATAATTTGACTTAGTATTAGAAGAGATTTGTCTTTCATATTTTTTTTAGTTTTTCGACAGATCTGTAATTTTGTTACTTGTAAATATAAATATTATCTTCATTTTAGGACGGTATAGTAAAATGTATTATGTCAATATCACAACTAATATGATACATCTGAATTGTTTTCTACACTAATATTATAAAGAGGAAAGATTTGTATGTTTGTAACGAATAAATTCAAAAACGACTGGAATGCTACCAAAAATTCTTTAAAAATAATATACGTTCATTATTCCTTAAGTAACACAGGTTATATTTATTACTAGAAAAAAATAATCTCTACTAAAACTTCAATAATTTAACACAAGATGTATCTAAACAAAAGACGCCTAGGTGACATTTTTATTTGTTTTATTTATTGATAGTGGTATAAAGTTTATACAAGTATATAAGGTGGTATACTATAAACAATAGAGATTTTTAAGAGTGTATGGCGGACAGGCGACAGACGGCCGTGGGGTTTCAGTGGGTATTCCTGGCGGCTAGCCCCGGGTGAGTCCCACATACCCCTCTCAGTCCCCCCCGGCATTACCCCACGTAAAAATGGTATATATAATATGTAATGCATCAGAGTTATGGGAGGAGGCGGGGCGTGTATCGCGTGAGTACTTACCGTCGAGCGGGGAGTGCGTCCCTGCGGGCGTGCCTGCGCTGGTGTCCCGTGCTGCGGCGCACGCTGACGCGTCGGAGTGGTGGGAGGCGGTGCAGCTGCTGGGCCGAGCGAGCGCTGCCGCCGCGGACGCCGGCGCTCACAAGCTGGCCGAGCGTGCTGCTCTGCGCGCGGCCCGGCTCGCACGCGACCACCTGCACGATGATAGGCGACGTGCCGCAGCCGACATGCTCGCCGATAGGTACGTTACGGATCCTATAGCAGCGCCCGCTATAGAGATTACGTCGCCACGAACAAAAAGACAAATTACCCCCTTAGAAAATATATAATTTTCATTGATCAGCGAAGTACCATATATCCATAACACCGAAAGTTTAAATCAGTACAAGCAGCGTTCTTTAGAAAATTGAATATGATAGTCTCTATATATATTACATAAACAATATATTTTTTTAGCAAACGAAGAGACTGATATCCTGAATTTTGTATTTGTTGGTAAAATTTATTTTACAACCAAATGGCGACTGCCGCGCCCTCTCACTATGGCGCCCCGGGCAAATGCCTGGCATGCTCCCTCTGGAGCGGACCCTGCCTATGGTCATCATTACATTTGAAGCGATGGTAGCTCTGTTGGTACTGTGTACATAGGTGCTCCGTCAATAGGCGTGGGTTCAAATCCACCTGCAATGATTTTGCAAAGGACCTCTGTGAGTGACGATACAAGTCGCATCCAGGGCTGTCAGTCTCGGTTTTCATTAGGGCACGATAAACGTTTTGATACAATTTCTGCCAATATGATGTAGAAGAATGATCTTGAGTTTTCGGTGAAGGAAAACATTGTGATAAAACCAAGGCATAGTTGTAGAGATTTTTGCAATGCCCGCTAGGCTAGCTACCACCCACAAGTTGAAAATCTACCTCCAAATATCTGTATGTGTGTTCCGGCATTTATACTTGAGAGCCAGTGTCTCCACTAGACTTAGAGTGTCCATTATATTGGGCCACATCGTCACTTAAAATCAGATGAGATTGTGGCCATAACGCTCAACCTATAAAATATATAAAAAATGTATATCAATCGCATTGATGTTCTTAAGTTTTTAGCATGTCAATGGAGATTCAAAATAATTTTTAATTAGATTAAATTTTGTAGTTGTATGTGTAAGTATATTCATGAATATTAAGAAAATAAAAGATGTAATGTAGTACACATTGTGAGCTTGTATTGCTTAATAAATAAAGATGCCATGCTGATGGTAAAAATATAATTCAAAATCAACCAAATCCGCCAAGAGACCTTTATTTTATAACGTTAGTAGTTGTTATGTCAGAATGTCGTTATTGAAGCGTCATAGAATCTGCATATAGACTGGTTATAAACTAAAAGAGATGCATTGTGATAAGTTTACCATACTTATC
Source organism: Actias luna (assembly GCA_039707435.1). Lineage (NCBI taxonomy): Eukaryota > Metazoa > Arthropoda > Insecta > Lepidoptera > Saturniidae > Actias > Actias luna. Next base: position 9,563,758 of record JAZHAC010000008.1, on the reverse strand, counting down.
ATCTAGCATAGTTGCTAGATATATATCGGCTGATTCCTGAACGCAATAAGCCTGAGTCTATCACTATAGGAAGCATAACACTTTAACTTTAGTGGTTGCAAATTTGCAATCCAGTCGAACGCAATTGTAATCTCTAACTATTCAGCGTTATTATTATATTTATGAATGTCATTGTTTTAGATTTACTGCAATCGGACAGAGCGATATAGGTGGACAACTTCGAGCAGCCCTCACAGAAGGAGAGCTCCCTGAACAAGATGCAATGGGTAATATAAAATAGTAAACATTCTTAAGTACCATAAAGAATGATTAAATTTTATCTCTTTGGGCATAAGCAGAAACATGCAGATGTCATTGTATAAAATTTGTATTTCAACATTGTATTTCACCTTGTGCTATATTTTAGTTATTAATTTTTTCAAAAATTTGACGTGTAGCCGTTTAGAAATATCGTTTCCTCAGGAGCTTTATCAATTAACGAGTTTAATGTAGTATCCATGGTCTTCAGTGACGAATTTACACTTTAGCCGCCCGTGGGCTATTCAAATATTGCCATCCCTGCCTACCTCTACAATTACATTCCACATACGTAAATTGTAGAAAATAATCGATATAAGACTTAGATTCTAAATTGTGAAACATATTATCAATCAACATTTAGGTACTTATATTTATAAGTATAAGTCATTTCAGTTTTTAAAAAACAAAACAAATATATCCCAAATTTGCCGCTCTATGCTCCGGCCTACTCGTAAATCCAACACTGATGTTCTTTTTGTTAAATCAATTATATTTTTTAATTAAATGTTACTCCATATTTTTGTGAAAAGTTTATTATGGTAGATGCATACTAAGTACAAATTGCAATTCTTTACTTGGAAACAAGATTGTCATCCTCTGTAATGTGAACAGTGATAGAAGAAAATTTCATGTTACATATTCGTACATTGCTAAAATATTTTGAATTATGTGTACAGAGTCGTCAAATATGAACGTTGGAGTCTGCAATACTTCACTTCATGAGGTTGACTCTGAAACGGAGATGGAAGCAGAGGCCGAGGCGCTGGAGCGTCTGGCCCGCGCGGGACACTGGCAGCGTTGTTTAGCGCACGCCGGACGCAGGGCACCTCACTACGCGCTCAGATACGTCACGCATTTATTCAAAACACATTCTGTACGTGTCGCTAGAGTCAGAGACCCTATAACTATCATTACTAGATTCATTTTCTCTACTATACTATAAAAAGCATTTACGCAGGCCGGCATAACAGCAGCGTTTGGCGATGGATTGTCGTTCTCTAGATAATTGTTGCTGTTTTTAGACTGTAGTGTGCTAAACAGCAGGTACAGTGCAGTCACTTTGTTAAGCTAACATAAAACAACTATACCCGTACTAATGATCTATCCTTGTGTTGCGGGGGGCTTATCAAGCACACAATTAACGGACACAAAGTAATACCTAGAGTTAGAACAATTACCTGTGGATCACAGAAATAATAGTCCTGCAAATTTACAGCACTTAGCGCTGCGACAGCGCCTAGGCGACCGGTTAATCCGCAAGGGCCGGATAGGCCAATAGTGCAGTAATATCTTAAATAAATGACAACAACATCTGAATGGCTGCAAACTCGGAATTTTTGATTACTTGTGCCAATTATATGTAACGTCTGCTACGGTAGCAGGATTAGGCGTGACGCCTTCCGGGATCAGCTGAGGTAAATCCAGAAAGAAAGCAAGAGGTAGGGTTCTATATCTCACGGGCTTGTGAATGCAGAACACATGACCATAAACCCAGAACAGTGAATCTCTTTTTTTTGTAGTTAATGGCTTAGCGTCATGGCCATAATCACACCTGATTTTAAGTGACGATACGGCCCAAGTTGGTAGACACGCTAAATCTTTGGAAGAACTGGCTCTCAAGTGTAACTGCCGGGACACACCTATTGGTGTTTGGCGGCAGATTTTCAAATTGAGGGTGGTGAGCTAGCCAGGCGGACATCAGAAAAGGCCCTACCTAATAAGGCTATGGTTTCATCACGATGTTTTCCTACACCGAAAGCTCAAGCTCATTGTAGGTGGTTGTATTCGAACTCACATCCCTTGACGCAAAGTCGTACACACTACCACTGAGTTATCATCGCTTCAAGTTTAGTGCGCGCTTTTAGTTTTGTAACGTTTCAGGATAAGTTAATATATATCCAGCTGCCTTAAGCAAATGCAGGTTAGTATACTAGTAGCGACCTGCGATGCGAGTTCTGATCTGCCGGTGGTTGCCATTTTTTACATAAAATTGTGAATATCATTCATGACAGTGCCATCACCCTACAAAAATTTTCTTGTCGCTTAGAAGATCTTCTTTTTATTCCAGATGAAAATACAGCGCTATTTACTGTGTTACTTTAAAGCGATTTGTATATTAGCCAATTGAGCCTTAGCAGCGATTATGCCGAAAGTCTCTGTGCTGCGTGTTCGCGTTAAGAAAATAAGACCGGAGTATTCCTTATGGAGTAAATAAAAAAAATTAAAGCAGTCATGAGAACTGCCGACAGAAGTAAAAATAACGTAAAAAAATGTAATACTCGTTGTCCATATGTTGAGGTTTGGAACCTACAACCTTGCTTACGTGTGCTTATTAATTGGCATGTCAAAGCGATCGAACAAGCGTTCATATTTTCAAGCTTGTAATTAACAATCAGCATACACTCTCTATATAAAAAGCGTTGGGTGAGGATGATTTTTGTTCACCCAAAAACTGCTCACCACGCCTAAAGAAGTTTTTATTAAAAAAAAAACCTGCTAACGCGTGATTACAGCCTTGCAAGATAATATTGAACTATTTATTTCTTCGGTTACATGTTACAATAAATAAACGATATCTCATGAACAAATGGAGTAAAATACTGCACCGTTCATAGGCTGTCCATTATAAATCTAATACTATTAAGAGAGTCTTTCTTATATATATATATCGCGTGTCTCCAAAACGGTTCTAACGATTTGGATGAAATTTAGTGTTTCGATAGGTTTCTGATTTTTAGTTTCATCTACTATAACCTAGAAATCGTAAAAACTCATTTTATTATGAAATTTTTTACGATACAATGATTAATTATAGTCGTGATTTTTTTAATTTCTATAATAAGGTTCATTGTAACATGTGTGTGTTAATCATCATGCATCATCTAGTTTTTTTTTTTAATTAACGTAATTTAAATTTATGCCTAGTTAAGCTCCGTCGTTCAGGTTCTAAATGGTAAATTGTGATAGCTTTAAACTAATTGTTGTGTTCTTGTTAATTAGCGTGTCGAGGGAATTGATATTGAATGTGAAGATGCACCGGAATCGCTGTCCCAGGCTCTGGAGGCGTTGCGTCAATACCTTTGCGGTGACGAGGCCGACGTACATTCTGTAGTAAATAACAATGACGCAGCTTTAGCTAAGGCGATGTGTGCGGAGTTACTGGTGCGTGTCTCTACAGCTCCGAAAGCTTTCAATGCGCTCAAAGACACTGCAGCTGTTTTAGTTACCGCCGCTGCTGATGATAGAGCTATACAGGTACGCGATGCTTTTTAACTAGTCAAACTATACAATTGTTTAATAGTTACTTAAATGAGCTGCGTTTGTTAAAATTCATCATATGGTTGTGCTATATGTTATTTTTAATCTTAAATTGTAATCTTTAATTTGACTCATATCATTTGTTCTTATTTATATATGTATGTAATTATTGTACCGGCATTGTAACTGTTATTCGTTTTATGTTTTATATTTGCTCTATGTCTGTGCAATGTTTATTTGCTATAAATAAATAAACAAAATAAAGAAATAAATTTATTTATTTCTATGATACAACATACCAAGACAGTACCAATATTGTTTTCTTTCTGATTCTCAGCTGATTTTCTTTCGAATAGACCAAACTATAAGTATTGTGTATTTCATTCTTGCAGGCCATCACATTATTGATGGCGCTTCATGTTCCACAAATAGCAGGAAGGGCAGCAAGAGCTTTGCCGCGGTTCAGTGATATTGTTGTTGCTGATGTTGGCAAGTATACATTTGAATCATCATTATCAGTTTACCACGTTGTCATGCCGGCTTATAACACTCAACACAATTGTATGTATATAGATTGAAACTGAAAGCGACGCTCAATTATTGAATGTATATCGGCTAATTCCTGTGCCCCTAGCCAAGTTGTCATTCAACTATTTCTGTTGATAAATACAAGTATTTGCAAACCATGTGTTTTGTGTTTTCATATATGTATTCTATTTGGATTCTTTTATACTTGTGAAGAAGTATGTTAATAGTGTATATAGATAGCTAATACTGATAATTTTATTCCTTAATCTATTTTAATGAAATCAGCACTCATCAATTTCTGAAGAATAATATATATTTCCGATTTTTATAAAAAGAGGCGTAAGAGTAGTACAGTAGCTAAGTTAAAATAAAAATATTGTATACTATCTAGCTCACCCGTCCGCTACGCCTCTTCGTCTTTTATTTATATATACCTTGTGTTTGATTACTGGAGTTTTAGTAATGATCTCTAGCTTTTTCTAATACTAAATATAGCCTATGTTACTCAAGGATAATGTAGCACTCTAATGGTGAAATAATTTAGTAATCAGTTCAGTAGTTTTTGAGTTTATTCATTGCAAACATACATAAATATAGATCTTCCCACTTTATAATATTAGTGTAGATATCTTATTCAAGGCAGATAAAAAAATATACTACATTTTTGTTATAGTGTACTACATGTGTGGGAACATAGTCCGTGCAGAGGGGCAGGCTGGGTCGCGCGAGGCGTTCGTGCTCCTCAACAGGTGTCTAGACCTGACGGAGGCAGCTGACGACGATTCCGCGCAATTACTTGATTATACGGATTTTGGTAATTAGTTCAGTTTAATACTTTATCCATCAGTATATATATATTGTTATAAAATAATCGTAAAGATCACAATGAAGCGATAACTGACAGGAGTTTTAACCCTACAATAAACCTGAGATATAATTGAAACCATAACATCAAATCCTGGTGTATGTCTCGCTATTACCCTCAAGCAAAAAATCTATCAACAGGGACTTTTTTTATTAACGTGTTGTTCAAAATCCGATTCTTTGCGGACTTCCTCATCGCAACGCGTCAATGTATTCGGGCTCGGGCCAAGGCGAGAAGGCGTATGGCAAGACTCACCGGGTGACAAGCACCCGAAGCTATCCACTAAAAAGTACCACTACGATACTTCGATCTATCGAGTTGCCAGGGACTAGCGACAGCAATCATACTACTTCTAATTTTTGGCGGGATCGCCAAGGACATCCCGGAAAAAACCCTGAATACTCACCTGTCAGCCAGCTCGCTATAATATTCTCTCTACCAGTTTCGACAACAAACTCACTTAATGTGAGCTGCGAAAACACTTGGTTAAACATTTTTAGGGCTGAGATTACGAAATTGTTCTATATATCCAATAACATAAGAAAGTTAATGAAATCATATCATTTCGAAATGAGATAGGTACCTAAACCAAAATATTATTCTAAAAACGAAAGTAAACTAAATCTAATTTTATGCAGTCTATGTTTTATTACCCTCTTATATTTCTATCAAATTGGGATACATATGTAATAGTCTAATTTTAGGTCGCATGTTGGTGTTCAATTTTTTTTTTTTTTTATACTTAAAGGTTTAGCGTTATGGCCATAATCTCACCTGATCTTAAGTGACGATACGGCCCAAGTTGGTAGACACGCTAAACCTGTGGAGGAACTGGCTCTCATGTGCTGCTGCCGGAACACACCTATTAGTATTTGGCGGCAGGTTCACAACTAGAGGGTGGTAGCTAGCCAGGCGGGCATTAGAAAAAGCCCTACCACCATGCTATGGTTTCCTCACGATGTTTTCCTTCACCGAAAGTTCAAGCTCATTGTAGGTGCAACATACTGATTTAGTCTTAAATGATTAAATATTTGCTCATTTTACCTTATAAGTGTTGGTGGACCTTCTTCTAAGAAATACAACTTAAAAAAGTAAGAGTTTATAAAGTCAAAAAATTTATTAATCTGTACTATCAGAGTGCACGGATTGGTCGCAACAACCACTTTTGTTGGAGAGCAGCTGCGTTCGTGGTGCAGCACTAGAAGAAGTACGGGAGTGGGTCTTAACTGTTTCTATGGATCAAGCTGTCGAACAGGTGTGATTCTTTTTAAATGTCCATCGTCAGGATTTAGTTTTTACTAGGGATTTTACTTAAAATAAATATATTCAAATATAAGCGGTGTTTTCACTCGCATAAACAAGAATCTAATTCTAAAACATCGTAGCCTAACAAACATTTTATTAACATTGGTACTATGTAGTGATTTTATAAATGAACATATGTAGGATTATTTGTTGTGGAACTGAATGAGATTTGAAATTTAATATTTATATGATTATTATTCCATTTAAAATAGTCGTTACTATTGTTAGTTACGAATGATGAGATTACTGATGATGCGTTTTCCTACTACGGGAAATGATGTTACAGTTTCAGAAAGCTCTCCTTGTATGAATCATAACAACAAGATATTATAATATCGTAAAATATATATTTTTTAAAAGCTCAGATTACCAAGCTTACAAGCTCGTCCATGTCAAGTATATTTTAAAATAACTGCTAACGTTATTACAGGAGAGGACAGGATTGGATATTTCAGAAATAGTACATATCGCGTTTAAATTAACATACGTTTGTCTAAAATTTACTCAAAAACTTTTTTTTTCTCTAAAAGCAATTGACTGCTAAATTAATGTTTCAATAATATGATATACCTACTATTAAAGCTATTGTAAAAATAGTTCGAGTTTTTATTGATTGTTGGTGATTCTCCAATGAATCCTAAGTACTATGAAAAAATATTGTTGGCCAATAGGTTTGGCATTTTATCGCAATCTCACCAAATATTAAGTAATTATGTAATCCAAGAATATCTAAAGGCCACTAAATCGCATACTACAAAATGTAGCTCTGAGCCTAAAAGGGTTATTTAATTATAGGCATATATACTCTACACTCGTTTGGTAACGGGTTTTCAATTTGAGGTGGGTAACTGGTCAAATTGGTATTGGAAATAAAAGTATATATTTAAAAAATTGAAAAGCTTCGTAGTTTTTTTCTAACAATTTAAAGTAATGCTTAAACACCCCATATATACATATAATAAAAAAACCCTTTTCTTAGATTTCCTAAAATGGAAACAAAACCTCGTTGTTACTACCATAGTTGTGTCAAGTAGGTATTGTGATGATCTCTGTATACTCAACAAAGCCATTCCTTGCTAGAATTTTCCTGCGACTTTATACGGTATTAGCTATGTCTGCGACTCTGTTCGCGTGTAACTAAAATTTTATTTAATAATTTTCTTATAAAAATATTATATAGCCTATATTACTCAGGGTTAATGTAGTATTCTAATGGAGAAATATTTTTTTAAATTGGTCCAGTAGTTTTCGATTTTATTCTAAATAATTCTAAAAATACAAATATTTCCTTTTTATAATATTAGTGTAGATGTCTGCATTCACGATCTATTTCTAATACACATCATAGTCAAGCTATAAAATTTAAACTAAAAATCATTACCTATATGATAAATGAAATTCCCTCTAAAAACTCTAGAATAACAGTAACAACGATATTTCAGACTTTGCCTGTGGATACCCGTGGTGTCTATGCATCCTTCGTGCCCGAGTCTGAGCCTTCGTGCGTGCTTACTGGCTATCCTTTGGGAAACAGGCTGGTTACATTTACAAACGGTAACTTTGTGATTGTATAATTGATTCTATTGTACAGTTCTAGAACACCTTGTTGCCGTGATAAATATTTGTAAGGAAAATTTGATCTATAGATTAATCTATCACAGACCCATGTAACAATGGAATTTATTACTTGTTTTAGATTAGATTAGTTTTAGAGAGTTTTAGATGTTATAATTGTTTTCACTTTGGTATCTGTCATCGAATTTTAATTATATTATTTACATATGTTCTACTTATTCCGATATATAAACCGACTAGTTGTGCCTGCGACTTCGTTCACGTGGAAATAAAAATATTTAATATTATTTACCCGTTTTTGTTACTTCTTGAATACAGCTTAGCTCCCATTGGTGGTAGCGTGATGTTAAATAGCGTAAAGCCTTCCTTAATGATTGCTGTAAAAAAACAATTTTTGAAAGCAGTGTGGTAGCTTCTAAGATTAGCGCGTTAAGAACAAACAAACTTTTCCGCTTTATAATATTAATATAGATTAGAAATCGTTTTTTTATAGTTTATAGATTTAGTGTTATGGCCAGAATCTCATCTGATGTTAAGTTACATTTGGAACAACAAGATGGTGGACACGCTAAGTTTAAGAGAACTAGGAAGACTTGGCTCTCAAGTGCAGCTGCCGGAATACACCTACATGTATTTGGGGGCAGACTTTCAACTTGAGAGTGGTAGCTAACCAGACGGACATTAGAAAAAGCCCTACCACCATGCTATGGTTTCATCACGATGTTTTCTTTCATCGAAATCTCAAGCTCATTACAGGTAAATTCGAACTCACTTCCAATGACTTGGCGTCCTTGCACACTACTAAGTGAACTATGATCGCTTCACATAATAAACGATGAAGTAGGGTTTATTGTGGTTTGATTGGTAGGTCGGTGTGCAAATCGTGAGTGGTGGTCGCGAGCGGTAAGCGCCGCACGCAGTAGCCCTCCTGCCGCGGCGTTGTTGCACCACATCGGACAGTGGTGTGGACCTGCTGACTACGCACAGCTCTAAACTTATAATAAGTTTGCAAGTTATGAAAATGTTCCGTCTACTGTATTTTATTAACCTAACCCCGCTTACAAACTTATTATTGTCGTTTCATTCACTCATTTCCATGTATTTCCACAAATTATGTGGATAATAACATATTGAGAAATGAATATAGATATATTATGTTAATGTATTATTCGTTTTTTTATTAATTTGTGTCCGTAAATCCATATTTAAATACATAGGAAATAAAAAAAGTATTTGATTCACTGTGAGATTTCGTTTCCCATTAAAATAATTGTAATCGAAACACAGTTACAGAATCAAAAGCAAATTAGATAGGCAAAACTTTGGGATATATTAAGAATAAGCGTCTAAAAAACTATTGAGTTTAATAGGTAAAAATAAAAATATTGAGATTGCTGTGATTCATATATTATTTATTATATCTATATTAATCGATCTGAAGCGATGATAACTCATTTGGTAGTGTGTACGGTCGCTACGTCAAGGGACGTGCGTTCGTATCTATCCACAATAAGTTTAACCCTTCGGTGAAGAAAAACATCGTGATGAAACCATAGCATGGTGATAGAGCTTTTTCTTATGTCTGCATGTCTAGCTACTACCCTCAAGTTGAAAATCTGTCACTAAAAACCTATAGGTGTGTTCCGACAGTTGCGCTTGAGATCCAGTCTTGTCACTAGGCTTAGCATGCCTAATATGTTGGGCCACACATAACTTAAAATCAAGTGAGATTCTGGTCACAGCGATAAACCTAAACCTAGAAAAAATATAATTATATGGGTAATTCTCATGCAATCCCGAAATTACCTATCAATAAATTAATAAAAAATATATCAATTAATTCATCTTTATTTTCTCTTAAATTTGTACTATTTATGTTACTAGACGTGAAAAATATCTTGATTCCCAAAATAAATGAGTTTTGAACGAATTTATGACCACTGAAAATAATTAAATGTGAGGGAATGATGGCTGAGGTGAGGAAATGATATTTATAGTCATTTTTCATATGAAACCCTATTATTTATTTTTTGAATATATTTAGAACTCTACTAGGTTATATTAACTTAAAAATTTATGAATTAAAACTCATATTGCAGCTTAAACATTAATGAAAGAATACTTATATCAAAACTTTTCCTTATCATAGTAGTAATCACAGTTCAATTACAACAATAAACTATATAAAATTGACAATAATATTTTACTTCTTTAGAATTTAAAAGCTGTTAGTGAAATTCTTGAACATTGTTTCGAGCAAGGTTCAGAATATTATAACTTATAACTAGGGGTACGGAAATTTCGTATTTACGAAATAGATGCGAATATTACACATAAATGCGAATAAATGCGAAATGTATGGTAGTGTTCGTATGATGGATTGTTAATTATTATCGTATCGCCCGAGTTGCGACTCGCGCCAATTGAACTTGAGTGAAGTTCGTTTCGGACGAAACGGTCGACGCGACTTTTTGGACACGAACTGACTCGACAGAACAAAAGCTTTCGAGTCTCACTCGTTCGTTGCCTATCGCTAGAGTCGGGGACGTTGCATGCGAGCAGTGTTCATTTGTAACGCTTTAGGCACGCAAGTGTTTTATAAACATTTTTTTTTCGTGCCCTTAAAATGGGACGCCCTAAGAAAGATTTGACAGATAGAATACTAGAATTTAAGAAAGATGGTCTGTATGTGTCCGATACAAATATTGTGATGTGCCAATATTGTAACATTCGTTTGGATGGTGACAAAAAAGATACATTGAAAAAACACATAAAATCTGAAACACACTTAAGTACTTTAGAACTTAAGTACTTTCCGTCCTTTGCTGAAGCAGCATTACAGAGTATTTGGAGTCCAACCAACAGCGTGGACGCTGAACGCTTCTTCAGCATATACAATGTCGTCGTAACGGACCGAAGAACGACGCTTAAGGAGTCGAATGTTGAAATTTCTACAATGTTATCTTTTAATTAATTAAAATTGTTTAATATTAAGACTTGTACTTTGAAATTTTGTATTTTGTTAAACTATACTTTCATATTTAGTAATAAAATTACTAAACAAGTATTTTTGTTTAATAAATAGCTAATTTACCCAAATTTTATAATTTCGAAAGTATAAATGCGAAATTTATGCGAAATTTTAAAATTTTGAAAAATATAAATGCGAAATTGGTGTTTTTTTTTTTTGCGAATTTTCCGTACCTCTACTTATAACCTATTAGTTAGTATACGATAGTCCACACAAATCAGTTTTACATTACGATGTCGCAATCGATTCTAACCTTAAAGACTCACAAATTTAGCTGATTTATTTCCTTTACCAAATAACACCCTCTTCTGATCAGTTTTGGAGGTTAAATTTTCTGTAAAATGTCAGTCCAGGGGTACAATTCCTCATTTTTGCGTGTAGGTCATCTCCGGATTTGATTCCTTTCTCTATACAGTTTACCAAAGCAGCATCTGCAGAAATCGACGTAATTTTTCCGGGATAAATTACGCCCTTCCACTTGATGAGAATATGATCACCTACATCGTAGGTTACATCATTGAGAGAGTCGTCACCAACGGAAAAATTATTCAAAGGTTGTGTACCGCGAGAGCGCATTCGCTTTTTTCTTGGTTTTGTTGAAGAGCAGAGATGTTTTGAACATAAGTAGTATCCCAGATGAAAATGACTATATTTTTCTATACATTTATAGAAAGAAAGGCTTCTAAACTCTAATATATATCACCGGTAAATGTAAATTGACGAATTTTTTGAGTTCCACGGAATGCTGTGATAGTCTCTGATTGCTTCACTAGGTTTTCTATTTTTGTGATATCAGTAGAAGTTACTTCAAACACCTTAATCGAAGCACATCTAGACAATAAAATGTTTTTCAGTGAATTCAAGTTTACGATGTCTTTACCTTCAACTACAGCTTTGTCAGCAGTTCTTTTTAATGTACCACCCACTCCATCAGATGCAACTGTTTTAGTTTGCCGCTGATATCTCTTCCAAAATTTTTCTTTTTTTCGAGTTTGTTCTTTTAATTTTTGTTCCAATCTGGCAATTTTTGCGTATTGTATTGCTCGACGCATTCTTAGTTGCTTCCTTCTCTGAATAGCTACCCTGCTTTGACGCTGAATATTTTTTTGATGAACAGCTCCTGTCAAATTCTTACATATTTTAGCTTTTCGGTCTCTATAGCTTGGACTATTTTTTTCCAATTTTTTCTTTTTATTCTTTTTTCTCTGGCACTCATAGTAGCTATAGATTTAACTTGGTCTTTCTCTCTCGCGAAGTTCTTCTAATTTTGCAGGATCAGACTTCATTTTCTCTCGACGCTTCTTATCGTATTCTTTCTTCTTCAATTTCGCTTCAGCATCAGACATCTTCTTATTTCTTGCCATTGTTTGGCTTTAAAATAAGACAAAATGATTATTAAAAATTTCTATGAGCAAATTTACAAAAACCGTGTCGATCTAGTCTAAAAGTCATTACCTCCTAAGTCATCATTCCCTCAATTTAATTCAAAATGAGGAAATGATGGTGAGGGAATGTCAAAATAAATTATAACTTAAAAAATCTCGCAACATAACCTTTTGTGGAGTTCGATTTCACCCTCGGTCGTGGACGGACGTGTTTGTGAGCGCTCCTTGATTGTTCTTGTAACCGATCTCTGCGCGTTACTACGCCGGCTATTGTTCTTTGTCCCATTGTGAAGTGTTATCGGCAATAATCCCTCTATTATTGCCGATAATCCAGTTCGTGGTACCGATAATTACTCTTTGTTAAATTCAATATATTGTTTGTTTACCGTGTAAATACCACATTGTGAAAATCTCTTAGTTTATTATGTGAAATCAGTGTATTGTTTTGGTTACTGTGAAACAGTGTTGTGATTGAATTGCCGCCTCTGTAAGTACGCCGGACACCGGCCTTTAACAAAGGTAAAGCTTAATTACCCTTAAATCTTTTTTACAGACCAGGCCCCGATTATGAAATGTATTTTTTAATTATATTTTCTTTTTTCTTTCCGTTACTGCACGTGCAACAGATTTGTACTTCAATGTCAGAACTCGGGATAGCTCGTATAAGTTTTGCTAATCGTGCCCCCCTGCCCCTCAGGCAGGGAGGTTTTATATAGGCTCCCATTTTTTTACTTTTCCTGCTCCATACACGCCACTAAAATGGCCAGCAGCCATATCGATCTAATAAATAGTAGGCTCCGCGCTTTCATCGGTAAAGAGCACCCGGACCTGCTAAAAGAATTTCTGGCCACACAACTCCCACAAACACAACACGTGCGCATGCCCGCTGCCGCGATAAATGCGCCGACGCGTGCCAGCCCAGCATCCGCAACACTTTGTCTGTGCTCGCGCTCCCGTTTCCGGTCACCTGTGATTCCGTCCCTCGCAGACGCACACTCTATCCGCAACTTCAAAATCACGCCCCACATCGCCGTCAGCCTCCTCCGCTCCTACATCCACGCCTCGTCCTTTCGACGAGTTAATTTCGTTCGCCCCGTGTCCGGTACCCACAGCCAACTCTTTTTCGCTGCTCTCGAGCCCCGAAAATGAGACTGTAATGCAGGACCTCGAACCTGAGGCCCAAACTAATCCCGAGGCCGGCTTTACGCTTGTATGTAGGGCCAAACCTAAAAAAAGGGTGCTATCACCCGAGACAGTAGAAACCGCGTCCGTGAAAGCTAGACGCGACGAAAATTCTCGTGTCCCTCAGACACCCACGACGACCGCAATTCCTAAAAATCCAATCGGTACTACGCAATCGCAATCTAAAATACGCCCACCTCCCCCGATTACGATCAAGGACAAATCCAAATGGACTGTTGTCTCCGGTCAACTAAATCGGCTAAAAATTTATTACACCAACGTCCGGAGTACCCCTTCCGGGATCCAGGTCAAAGTCCCTACAACAGATGATTATAGAAAACTCACAACCTTCCTCAGAGAAGGGAAACATGAATTTTACACGTACACTTTAGAAGAAGAGCGCCTTCTGCGCATTGTCCTAAGACGTGTACCAAAGGAAATACCTGTCGAAGAGGTATTCGGGTTCATCAAAGCGCAAAACTTTCCCGTACGAGAGGTACACCACATGTACCACACTATTACTAAAAAACAATACGATATGGTCCTAGTAATCCTTGATCGTACTCGGGAAGGTAAGGAAATCTTTTCGTTAAGGTCAGTCTGCGACCTCTCTGGCGTCACAGTAGAAATCCCCCGAAAAAAACATATTCCAACACAATGCCACAATTGTCAGGCATACGGTCACTCAGCACGTAACTGTTACGTCAATCCACGTTGCGTAAAATGCTTAGAAAACCACTCCACTAAGGAGTGTACGCGTACCCGCGATTCTCCGAATCCACCGAGCTGCGTCAACTGCGGTAAGGACGGGCACCCCGCGAACTATCGCGGATGTGAACGTGCCCCACGCTCGAGACACGCTCGCGTCCCTCAACGAGCACCGTCAACGCACACCGCGGCAGCACATCCCGCTCCGCCACCGCTTATGTCAACCCAGGCCTTCCTGAGCCTTTCCGGTCCTGTGCGAGTCACTCCTGCGCACACATCCGCACAAGCCCCAACTACCGCGTGGGCCGCCAAATCGCATCCTGTGAATGCTAAACCCGCAAGCTCCACCGCATCCGCGTCGTCATCCGCCTTCCAAGGCCTCGATTGGCTCGCAGGCCTTCTCAAGGAACACCTTGTCGACGACCTCATCGCGTTTGACGATATGATTAGTTCGATTGCGACCGCCTCAAGGCCATTAAGGCCTTCCCTGACATCGCGCGCTCCATGCAACGCCTCATTCGCGCTTCTCCGTAACTAGTTTTTGCAATGGAGGATAGAATTAGACCCCGTGGCCTTTCTTTATTCTTTTTTAACGCAGGTAACTTAAAACCCCAAAGAGACTTAGTCGCTAGCTTCCTTAAGGAGCGGCAAATAGACGTGTTTCTCATACAAGAGACACTTCTTAAACCGAGCGTTCGTAATCCCACGATTGCAAACTACAAGATAATAAGAAATGATCGTACCGGCGTAAGAGGTGGCGGCACGCTCATATACTATAGAAAGTCACTATATTGCATGCCAATAGATCCTCCCGAACTCACCAACTTAGAAGTGTCGGTGTGTAGAGTGGTCATGACCGGTCATCCCACTATCCTTATTGTTTCCGCATACCTTTCACCTAACAAAATTCTCCTTCAGTCGGATCTGGAGACGCTTTTCACGCTCGGTGACTCTGTTATAGTGGCTGGCGATCTAAATAGCGGGCACATTCTATACAACAACCCGCGTACTACCACTAATGGTAGGACACTATACTGGCTAGAAAATGCGCTTACCTTTGATGTAATTGCTCCTTCAGAGCCAACTCATTATCAAGCTAACTGCCGCCCTTCAGTTTTAGACATAGCTATTTTAAAAGGGATCGCGCTTCAGGTGCGGCAAATCGAAGTCGTACATGAACTAGATTCCGACCACCGTCCAGTAATTCTGCAACTAGGCCACCTGAGTGACTACACACCCGCTTCAGTCAAAGTAGCTAACTATTCAAAGCTCAGACACTATCTCTCAAATAATCTCTCCTCTCCTCACTTAGATTGGATCCCCGACGAGATAAAGTCTGTGACCGATGCCGATGTGGCGATTGACTCCCTGGTCGGTCACCTCCAGAATGCCATCAGGGAAACCTCAAAAGAGGTAAGGTGGGCAAACGATCGCCGCTTCATACTCCCTGATGACATTCGAAGACTGATCACGGAGAAAAACGCCGCGACTCGCGCTCACGATTCTTATCCGACGGAGGAAAATCGCTTACGTCTACGTAACCTACAAAGATCAGTTAAATCCCGTATCTCTGAACTACGCGGTCAAAGATGGCACAGCCTCTTAGAGGAAATCAAACCGTCTCATCTCGCCTTTTGGGACCTCGTTCGTAAACAGAAGAGCAGCTATTCATCTGCGATGCCCCCGTTAGATAGAGGCCCTGGCAATCTACCCGCCTTCGAAAGTATGGACAAGGCAGAGTACCTCGCTGCTACTCTCGAACAACAGTGTTCTCCCAATCCCTATGAATACCATACTATTGATCCCGAACACGTCGGGAGGGTCGATCGAACAATTCAATCAATAAGAGAGACCCTCCCAATCGAAAACTTAGAGCCGGTTACAAATGACGAAGTCCTCGCTATCATAAAAGCCCTTAAGCCAAGGAAAGCCCCCGGGCCCGACGGAATCAGGAACGAAGCCCTCAAACTTCTTCCTGATAAACTCATAGCCCTTCTGGTCTGCATCTTCAATGCGGCCATAACTCACTGCCATTTTCTAGCCGCTTGGAAAAAGGCAACGGTAATAGGTATCCTTAAACCCGGGAAAAGGGCAGCCCATCCAGAAAGCTACCACCCAATAAGCCTCCTCAATACGATAGGTAAAATATACGAGTGGCTTTAGTTGAACCGACTACAAGACTTTGTCTCAGACAAATTCTCTTACCACACGAGCAATTCGGCTTCTGACCGAAGCACTCGTGCACCCACCAAGTGCTCCGCCTCACGGAGCATATTCTCTCTAATTTCACGGAGCTACGCCGTCCCAGGCGCACGCATGCTGTATTTTTCGACATATCCAAAGCCTTCGATAAGGTCTGGCACGAAGGCTTCATATATAAACTCAACCTCTTTCAAGTTCCGGACAGACTAGTCCGCATAATCCTTGCTTATTTATCGGACCGCTCCTTCTGCTACAAAGCGGACGGAGCCCTATCCTCGCCTCACCCAATACGCTCAGGAGTCCCGCAAGGCTCCATCCTAGCGCCTTGCCTGTTCAACTTGTTCATTAGCGATATCCCTGAATTCCCCGACGTCGCAGTAGGCTCCTACGCAGACGACACAGTCATCTTCAGCTCGGGCAGGAATAGGATTCACGTATACCACCGCGTCCAAAGAGCCGTCTCTATGTTTGGGTCCTGGTGCCTCAAATGGCGCATAGGAATAAACCCAGAAAAAAGTGCGGCTATCATGTTCGATACTCACGCGAGGAGAGATATAAAAAAGACATTACACCTATTCGATGTCAATATCTCCTGGGCTAATGAAACTAAATATCTTGGTGTAGTTTTAGATAGGCGCCTAACCTTCAACAAACATATAGATTACGTTCAGAAAAAAGCCTCCACGGCTATGGTTCTGCTACGCAATCTCACCTCCTCTAAGAGCAAAATGGCACTCAGACATAAGCTCACAATATACAAAGTATGCATCCGGCCCATACTTACTTACGGTTGCCCCGTATTCGCTCACGCTTCACGCACCACCCTTCGCAAACTACAAGTATTGCAAAACAGATTCATGCGCATAGCCGTCCAAGCCCCGTTTTACGTCCGTAATGTAGATCTCCATAGAGATATGGACCTTCCGTCCATGTATGCATATATTAAAGACATTACAAAGAATTTTTTTGCAAATGCCGAACTTCATCCTAACCCCAAAATAGTACACGCAGTTAGCTACACTTCCAATCCGCATGCCAAAGGCTTTGCTCGCCGGCCACGTAATTGCTTCTCCGACGCCGTCGATAAAATAAGGAGATTAAACGCGTTTCTCCCTGCCGTCTCCACCAATCGCACGTGTCCGCGCACACGTCCGCGTAAGCGCCGTCCTCGCCGCCGAGGCCGAGCGGATAATTTCGCTCCCATACACCCGCCCCGGCCTCCTTCCGCAGACGCCTGAGCCTAGGTTCGATCCTCCGGACAGGAGCCCTCGAGTGACTCTGCTCGCGCGATACAGTGACACTCTACATCACTGAGATTACATCATCACACCGCATATCATTCGTGCACACTCACACGTTAAGTACACGGTTCTGTAAGGGACTACCCTCGCGGCCCTTGAGCTGCTTACCTGATAAGGTCGTAGTTATTATCACTAATTTAGTAATAAAGAACCTGTTTGTTAGTCAGGATCATGAATCTTTTTCAATTACCGGCAGCAGCCCTAGCCGAGGTTCGGCCGTCCTGGCACCCTTGTGCCTGCTGCCTCGGGGCTGAGTGCCCTCAGCACTCGCTCCCAAAAGTCCGGTGAAGCTGTCAAAGCCCTTGGGGCTAACAGCGTAAGGCAGGTCGAAAAAAAAAAAAAAAACCTTTTGTTACCATTTAACTTTTCTCTACGGTTTCTACCTCTAAAAACATACTTTACTACGTCATCAAAATTCAAATATTATAATTACCTTTTTTATTCTTCACTGTGATGGAATGATTGTTGAAAAGGTAATCTTTAAAAAAATAGAATGACATCTTTTTCCAACCAGTACTCTAACTAGCTTGGAGTCAATTTGTCATTCCGAACAAATGACCGTACTACCAACTATCAAAAACTAATGAGACTGTTACTAAAGTCCTCAAAAATATACCTACTTATCGAATATTGGTAATGATGTGAGGGAATGATTATATTTCATGAGACCCATGTTGAGTCAACATCACACAACTTGTTGATGACTTAAGATCCTAAACTCAGAGAAATTTTGAAAATTTGGTATATTTACAATAGAAAAGCCATAATTGTAAACAGATTTTTTAAGAAGTTTTCCATAAAAAAATTAGACAATGTTTTAATCTGGCGTTTGGGACATAATGAGGGAATGATTTTCAGAGTACTATATATTTATTATTCCCATCAAATGGCCATACGGATCCAAAGTTGTTACTAACATTTTTAGCCTTGATAATGTTCTTTCCGAAAAAAGAAAAAAATACCATCCTAAGTCGGTTAAGTTTATTGTAAAAACTGCTAGGACAGGAATTTAAAGATTTCATGAGAATTACCCATATATGAAATGATATGATGAACTATTTGATTTGATAGGCTGGGTATGGTAACATATTGACATTTTAGTTCTTTTATTTTTATAAAAAAAAGTAATTTATAATTTATTGGGTTTAAAATTAAAAAAATATAATTATTAATTTTCATTACAGTATAACATCTCCTTACCGGTACTTCTGGTATTCTAAATTATAATAAAGAAGTATTGTTTGTTTATTATATTTTAGGAGGAAATTACCGGAAGTATTGATACGATTGTTAAAAAAAAAATGCTGATAGAAAGATCCATTTTGTTTATTGTTTTGAAGTTTTAAAACATGTAATGTAATGTAATAGTGGTAGGGCTTTTTCTAATACCCGCCTGGCTAGCTACAACCCTCAAGTTGAAAAGCTGCCGAAAAATACCAATAGGTGTGATCCGGCAGGTGCACTCGAGAGCCAGTTCCTCCACAGATTTAGCGTGTCTACCACCTTTGGCCGTATCGTCACTTAAGATCAGGTAAGATTACGGCCATAACGATAAATCTCAACCAAAAATAAAAATAAAATTTCAAGTTAATAATAATGGACACGTATGTGTTTTAAATCGCTATAATAAACCCATTTGATATCACATTTACTTAAATAATATATATTTTTGACACATAGTTATATTTCTTATTAACTAAGATTTGTAGAATCTAATCCGTTCCTTGATGAATATGGAGTATTAAAGATTTGCTTACAGAATTACGAATATTATTACTATAATATGAAAAAATTGCTGTGTTAAGTTCAATGGAATAATTTTTGATCACATTTTAAAATCAACTTTAACAAATACCCCAAGTATATAATAAATAAAAGTAATAAAAGTATTTCAGAAATGAAATATAGGAACGTAGAATAATAATAATTAGTTCTTTGAAATTTAGTACTTGGAGTCTCCTTTGTCGCATTCGAAGTTGTAAGTATATTACATGGCTAATATTCTACCAAGGACCGGAATGTCTAAGAAGAAACAATATTATATTACTAAAGTATGAAAGTATGTATGTATTCCTAAATAGTACGTTAACCGATACCATACAAAATTAATTAACCTTTCGCGCTAAAGTGTAAATATACAGTATAGGTAGAGGTTACTGGAACGCGTGCACGTGTGATTTGTCACTGTGACTAAGATATGTGTCAGAGAAGTAGATAATATAGAGCTGGAACCCACGGCCCAATGATACCGGTGGTTATCGAGGCACACAAAAATGTTTACATTAATAATATACATATTGTGTTAACACTCGTCCCTTACGAATGAGTATTATATATCTGTTCATTATTCTAACATATCAAGATAATAAGCGTAAGTTTTGATCGATTCTAACTTTCTGTCAGAATTGATAATCATTTCCATCATATATTCTATATTTTATATCACCGATATACTTTATATATATTAAGATATATATATGTATATAACTATATTAGTTATATATATAAGTATATAAGTTATATATATATAACTTAACTGCATACAAAATTATAGTGTAAAAATATAGTCAACATACCTTAGGCATTTCAATCATTCGAGCATTATACAAATAGTTTATCTAAAGGGAAATAGTAAGACGTATAATAAATATGTTTCTCTCTTTAAAAATGTACAACCGTGACAAATAAAATAAGATTTCAAGTTACAGGCGTTGCTTGTTATTATTTAAGCTCAGCGCCCGATTCGCTTTGTGGAACTATCCCAGCTTGAAAGGTAAGTAAGCGATTCAAGTATTGTCAGGTGAGCCAAAGGCTCTAAGCTACTATATTATTGGAAGAACACAGACATTGACAATATTATTTTTTAAATATATAACTGTCATTATATAGGATATGTAGTTTGTTTTCTAACACCGATATATTAAATGTCATATGACAAAAATTTTAGACCGTCTAATATGAATTTTGTGTACAATGCACACAGCAGACACATGGATATATGAGCAAAGAGTGTCGCCCGCATCGGCCGGTAGTCCGACTTAGCTGTGGCTCAGTTTCTATTCTACCTACGTATATTAATCTATCACTGTCCACTACTAAAATATGCACAAAAATCAATTAGATGCTATAATATTTTTATATAATTCTACATTAAACACTTGTTTTTTATGACATGTATGAGATAAATATTTATTTATTTTCTATATAAATGGTTTAATGAAGACATTAAAGTATTTGTCAGAATGATGTACATACCTTCGTTTAGTTGGTAAGATTATAAAAGAGTAACTATCACGTAAGTTTTGTGCGTAGATAATTTTGAAGAAATAATACATCTACAGTTCATAGAATCACTTACTTCGACTTATTATTGATAGAAATAAAATAGCAATGTCTATAAAGGAGTAACAGGTATACCTGGAAATTTCACTAAAGCACAACCTTGGAAGAATAGTATCTAGTCGCACTTACTTACTAGAATAACTTTAGAAATGTATTTTAATCGTATAAGGCAAAGTGTTGAAGTTGGGGTTATCTTGACGAGTTATAATTACAGGTTATTAGAAATACGACAATAGTCTAAGGAGAGCTATAGAAATGTTAAACCTAACTGGTATCTATTATAAAATACATAAAGTTATATTTTTAATACATTTATATAATATGCTGTACTTTGACAGAAGACGAGGTACGCAGTATTATTCTTTGACAAGCAGCAAAAAAAAAACACTGTATTAAACTGTACAAAGGTATACCCTCGCGTGCGAAATGTATCTATTAATTATTAATATAATCAATAGTGAAATTGGTATTCATTTCTTTACATTTTTTTAAAGTATCTTACCTAGGGATTTAATTATCAGTAGATATTAATGAATAGAATCCTTGAGTACGTAAACTCTTTGAATAATGACCATACGCTAAATAGCGAGGGTACTCTTGTAAATCAGGCAGAAATAATATCGGGTACCTAAAACTTACTACCTATAAATATATGTCATCGCACAATTACATACCAATAATACGTTACACAGAAACATTAGTTTAAAAAAAACGAATTACCTATATGGTGACTTTAAGAGTTATATTGATCTGAAAAATCGTGACACGAAAACACTTTATAATGTGTGTGACATAAATATTGTACGACATAATATACAAGGTTTATTCAAAAAGTATGAGACTTTAATTTGTATTGACAAAATGTACAAAGTTAATAATTGCTGTGTACACTGCTTATATACAGTCATACCTAAAACGTACTTTCAATTTTTTCCGGTATAAAAATCGCCAATAATGCGATGACGAGTACACTTTAGTAAATGGACAATGTCCGTTTTAATGTTTAAATATTTATTGTAGTTTTTATTTGAAATGCAGCAATTCTCAGTAGTTCGTTTTAAAGTTGACCCAATTTGCAAAATTTAACATGTGTTCCGGGAGGAAATACGAAGAGCAATAGAATCATACTAAAACGAAAGTATCAGTATTGCAAGCGTTTCAAAAATACTTGTTTATCGGATAAAAATGGAATCAGTTGTGCAACTACATTTGCTAAATAAATTATCGTTGATTAAGTATGGATTCTAATAAAGCGGTAGGACGCAATCAATGGAACTTACGGTCAATGGAAAGGAAGTAGTTTCATAACGACACTACACCCGTTTACTATTCATATTCGATTCAAATTATCCTGTAAAAGCAACTGTGTGTGTTTTCTTTGACCTAGCATCAGTGGTTTTAACTTTTTATAAAGTGAGAGTAACTCTAAAAGCATTAGAGAAATTTTAGAGCAGGGAAGACGTATAGGATCAGTGACCGTTGCAAAAAATGTTACAAAACTGTGGTTGATGTTAGTGTTAAATAAATATGCCGATCTTATAAATTAAAGTCAGATACTTGTTGAATGGATATTGTTTACAATAATTACTCAATATTAAAGTCGCGCTAATGTGTCTTGTTCAGATATGATTTCTTGGTCATTATTTTGGTATTTATAAAAAAAGTCCAAATAGGGCAGCAATGTCAGTGACGTAAAAACCTAGTCAGCACTCAGTTTATGGATCGATTGCATGTCATTAAAATTATATCGATCGTTTGATAATTACTTTGCAAAGAAAATAACGATGATACATATTAATCTGAAATACATATTTTCGATATTTGCTTGTAAACTAATTTTTAAGAAGAAAATGTTTTCATTTGATATATTTTATAGTTTTTTAAATAATCAGTACTTTTGTAAAAGGTTGGATTACAAACGATCGATAAATAATTGTAATATTATGGGACTCGAGTATGTTTAAATAAGCTTGAAGTAATGGTGAGCGCGCTAGTTGTCGCGGCGCTCCGGCGACGGCTCTCTGGATCAGTCGGGAGACTCATCGGCCGCGAGCGAGGTAGCCGGGAACAACGGGTACCAGCCGTAAGTGCGCTGTGGGAGTGTCAATTTGTCAAGACATATCTCCGCACCACCGAGTGCCAGATTGTGCTCAAAACCGCCGCACCGTTGCCACAGCATTACCACCAACGTACGTCCGAGAGCCTCACTTGCCTGTTATCAACACATTCAAATTTTAAGTATAGTTAAAATATTTATGTCTTTATAATGATATTATAAAACTATAAGTATACTTGATATTTAAGTGTTTGTTTGAAGTGAGGCTCAGTAGTGCGTCTGATGACTCTAGTTTTCCGCTTATGCAACCACTTATCACCGTCTCGCAGGTAGCATTTCACGTACGAATCTGGTACCTCGCCGTTTACACCATACACCCGTCGAGCATGTGATACCTAAAGAAAATCTATCTATATAATAAAAATATAAATGAATTAAATCTATACATTATAGTTTTCAATTAGATAGCTAGGTGTAACTTTAGTTATCGAAATAAGAGACTAAAAAAGTATTTTGAGATTTTTCTGTCCGTTCCTTTGTACGCGCATTACTCTACGCTAATATTGTGAATTCATTTCTGTGATACTTTTGTCTTATAAAACGAAATTTGAACTATACCCTACACCATCCGTGATATAAATAAATTTCTTGACGGATTTTAATGCAATTTGGTCTATTTAGTTGCTGACAACTTCATTAGAAATCATAAGTTATGTTTTATTTCTGTGGTATTGGAATGATAAAAATAACATGTGGAAGATAAATATTTTTAAAGTTTTGGATACTCTGCAATTAGCACATGGCAAGGATGTTTTAAATCTGTTTAAATTCTCTTTGGTTTTTTTATTTCTCAATAGCTATTTATATAAAATAAACTATGTTATACTATTCCCTAAAAAGCTGATATTCATCAGGTTACTCTGCGTGCGCTTCGCAAATCGTTCATTACTCACTACCAGGCCGGCGGTAGGAGGCGCCGTGGCTTATAGGGCGCCACGCGCTAGTTTAATATTATAATTTTAATTCCTATCCCTCTCAATCTATATGTTTGTATTTTCTATTAATTTAATAACAATACGATATCTAACAATATTCAAAAAATGTTTAATTGTAATCAAATAATGTTACAACAAATTATAATTCGATCAATGTCATGTCAATTTAACAATCGTTATGAATAATCACCTCGAGTTCCAATTGTCCTTTGATTAAAATAATGCTGATGTTGATTTCTGCGTGCAGCGGTGGCAAGTGTGCGTTTCGCGGTGGCAGTTGGCCCGGCCCCAGCGGCACGGCATCCTCTTCGTCCGCGACGGCGTCGCATGCAGCCGCCGCCGGTACCGCTGCCCACATGCTGCCCTTGCGGCCGGTCGCCGTGCCTGCGCCGCCCACCAACGATACACACCACCACCCGTTCGTATGCGGCCCTCCCGTTTTGCATGCCTATGTTCTTATTACCTCGCCATCAGGCGATCGTACGGACGGGTTGTGGGCGTACGTTCATATTTATACATGATAACATATAGGTTAATACTTAAGGAACATACAAAACAAAAACATAAAACAAATTATTATCGAGACTGAACCATTCAATTCAACACTTAAAAATGACCAAAACAAAACATTACATAAATAAGCACGTCAAACAGCTTCGTGCCAATGTATACAATTTTGTTTACACATAATTCGAATCGGTTCCGTTCCTAAACATAGATATGAAAGAAAAGCGTAATAACGTATGCAGCCAAGAGTGGAGTCGAGTTTCTACTAGAGTTGTCTGAAGCGATCTTCGACTCGTTATGATGAGCATTCCGTGTTATAAACAGCCATTGATTAATACTTAGGAAGTTACAATTAGTTAAGAAATATTGTAAGAGAGCTCATGCCATCGCTGGCTTTCTTGAGCCGCGTGCTTCCGCTAGGACATGCGCCACCGGGACCCGTGTTTCTAAATATAAAACTTCTAATCTGGGAAACGTAAAAAATGTAAACGTTATATTATCAACTACAGCATAAAGAAAGGGTATTATAATACATTATGTAACTGTTGACAATAATCTAATAGAATACGCATCGTAAGAGTGAGTGATATTTAATGAAATCCAAACATCCTATGCGACATAATGCCATCGATATGAACGTAGACGGGTAGCCGGACAGACGGAACACAGAGACAGATGAAGTGAGCGTGATCGCCCGCGTCCGGGCATGCGTCAGGACAGTACAGTACAGACAGTGAAGTGATGAGAAGCGTCGGGCGCAGCCACATTCAACGGAGCGTGCGCGCGGCCGCCGCGCAAGCGATGTATGACCCATGCTACTACGAGCCTCGAGATGCGACTGTGACTGCAGGCCGACACCGGGCGCAGCCGCGTGTTGTGTTTCGAGTCGAGTCACAACCAGTGGCTGCGGTCGGAAGCAGCGTCAAATCAGAATCGATACTCGAGGAGTGGCGGCCGTCGGACGTCACAAGGGATCGCGTACACCGAGGCCGCGCCGCGCTCGGACAGACCCTGTACGAGGGAGCACGCGCGGGCGCGGGCACGGACACGAGTACTCGCTTACCGAGCCGCTAACGGTCCGTCGCTGCTGACCAAACAAGCACAACACAGTACAAATCAGTACTACCCTCAATCATCCTTATATTATTGTTGCTGTGGTGCATTGTGTAAACTTAAACGGGACGTGAATTTCATTTGCAAACATACTCTGGGTACTGAGGATTCGTCTCTATCATTATTTGTGGTAGGTAACAGAAGAGGTCATGAGGTGATATGGGACTTAAAATTTTTTATTCATTAAATCATATGAAGAACAAAAAGAAAATGTGTTAAAGATACAAGATTAGTAAAATGTTTAATAAATGTGAATGTTTTGTGAAGTTAAGTAGTGTATACACAATGTTTAATTTGTTAACAATTTTATCTATGCTATTACCATAAGTAAGTATCATATTTGAGTTCCAACGAAATTAAATGCTTCACGGGAACAAATGTTTTTGTAATATAATTTACATTTAAATTGTCTATTTTACATAGCCCCGGTTTAAAGGTAATTTTAATAATGTATTGTAAACTTCAATTTAGTATTACACTTCTAGAAAAGAAGTTTCATGAAATATTCTTCCATTTTATATTAATATCGAATATTTAGGGTGTAGAAATAGTTTTGTTATATGTAACGTTTTAATATTTTTTTCCATATGTAATAAACAATTTATTTGTAGTATTAGTACATAACACAAATATTTATAGTGTTTTATTTCTTTATCTTCGGTTTAAAGGTAAAACTCACTACATCCTTGTAATTTATTAGATGATAATTATACCTTAATAATATATTATTAGAGAAAAGAAATATTCACTAATGCTTTTATTATCGATGGTATTTTAATGCTAACATAATAAAAGTTGTTTTTACGCTACTTCGGTCATGTAATATTTATCAGTAGCGAGTTCTGCGAAAACTATCACGAAAATTTAAACCTTTAAAACGACGATATTTTGTGTGAAAATTTGCATGAGAAAAGTATTGGAAGCAAGTTTAATAAGAGAGTAGTACTTACGCCTGGCGGTGGAGCCGGACAGAGAAAGTGTGCGCCCGAGTTCACCCTTAACGGCGCGCAGAGAGCGCAGGATATCATCAGGGTCTCTGCGCACACACGAGGACCGTCGGCGCTCATTACGCCGCGGGCCGGGAACTTCACCACTGCCGTCTGTACATCAAATATTTAAACACCTCCGCAAAAATAAAATTCATACACTATACTAATTTTTATTTAAACATTTATTTAGAAGCTCGAGAAAATGGTTTCATAGTATCTGATAAAAAGTATGGTACAGTCTAAAAACAACGATCCTCACCGGTGGCAAACCGTATTATGTATTTCCATAAACGTATTTTTGTGCTTTGTGCGAATGCATGGTATATTTAGGATTAGAACATGTTTTGTGTTAATAATAGTATATATTCTATGTAGCAATATGAAGTTAATATTAATGTCAACACAAAATTAATTTTACCCTTTTCTTGTTGTTGAAACGACGAACGTCGTGACCCCGGCAAAGAGCGAGAGAAATCTTTACCGAGCTGATAAACTTCAACCTCTAATGTTTCGGATTGAGAAGAACCACGGCGAGAACCCGCGACCCATGCATGGTCAGGGTGCAGTAGAGACGCACACTCGCCGATTGAATCCACATCATCTAATTATGTAAAAAACAATATAATTGAATATAAAAATAGTGGTCATAGTATTCATAGTTTTAATAATAATCCTTTATTATATTATAAAAATAACAATATATATATATATATATATATATATATATATATATATATATATATATATATATATATAAGTGGTTATAGTGGTTGATTCTTATTGAACAGTGTTATATAATAATATAATATTCCACGTAAATAAAACTTAGATTGAGTCAAAGGCAATTTACATTTGTTAGACAAATACAAAATACCAGAAACTGAACGTTGTGAAGCAAAGTCTCCACGTCGTAACGCCCTAGCACCCGTAAGGGAGCCACGTGGAGAAGCATTTGCAGATCTAGATCCACGTTCTTCAAGAGTCCACCAGACTGCGCGTTCTTCAGCGAATGCTTTCTCTAACTCCATCTGTAAAACATAATGTGTTATGTAGGGATTTATTATTCTTTAAACATAATTTAGTATAGAAAATCATCTTACAGTGCACTCGCCGATTAGTACTGGGTCAATACCCGGGCAGGCATCCCAAAGCGTTAGTTCCAAAGCTCGCCCTGCCAGTAAGTCGTTAGTCAAACCACCGAAGCCTAGTGTAGCATTCCATACAGGACTGCACGATGCAGATGCAGGATCAGTTTCTACAGGAGGGCAACTTTCACTGTAGAGAAAAACAATAATTATTTATTTAGGAATATTGTTGATAATTTTATGGGATGAGATAAGACTATGGGTTTTCAAGTAATTTGACAGTTGCAATATTAAATATTATTTTTAAGATTATAAAAAGATGTTATTGATTTTGTTTGTGTACTATGTAGTTAAAGCTTGTATAAGGTTTGGATGCGAAGAACTATTGACTAAATTTTGTTTCTTAAATGGCTTACTGATCTCTATTAACAGACGTCTAGTTTCTTGTATGTTACGTAACCGGGGTTACCTCGCTACCCCATATTGACCCCCCTTTCCCTTCATGACTATACTTACTAAGTAAAGCCATTTCATAAAGCGTCATAATTATATGTATAAGTTAATTATAATAGTACTTACAGTGAAGGTAAGAGACGTATTCTTGCGAATGCTTCAGGTTCATCGCCGTACCCTAATGTGTGATCGCGGGATGGCAAGTCATCAGCAGCAATCAGAACCACAACAAGTTTGCGCAGTTCACTCTCGAACCAGACTTGTAATTGAGCTCGAGCTGGCTGACGATCGCGAGCACGCTCTGCACGATCTTGTTCCTACATTCACATAAAATAAAATTAGAATTTCATGCAGAAATATAAATAAAAATAACCTGTAATACTATGCAACTACGGGAGTACAGTTATAATTATCACTTCTAAAATATATAAAAAAGAATTTATTATTCCATATTGAATGCTAAAATATTAAAATTGCATAGGAGATACCTACATAACCCCAATAGCAGGGCTACGAAAATATGCAGGATCATTAAATTATACATATACAAATTCATCAAGACCTCAAATGCAAAATCTAAATAATTTGATTTTGTTTGGGAAACGCATCGCAATTTCTTTCACTATCAATCAAATACCATGCAGCAACCAATGGTACAAATTTGTCATCAGTATAGGACAAACTTGATTTTCTTTCTTAATGTCCAGTTAACAGCAATGCAGTAATTACACCATTCATTTTGATATAATTGGCCAAACTGTTTTTATCTGCAAAAATTATTTGTAAATAACATGCGGGCTGAGGCATTTCTATCAAACATAAAGTATAAAACGGATATTCTCATCCGTCATGCAGTAAGCTGCATCATGCAGATATCGATTTCACAAGCTGCATGTACCTAAACACATATTTTTGGAATATGTATACTATGTCATTTTTTCCGAGGCTAGGTAATCTAAGCCTAAGGAGTTTAATAATAAAACGTTGTTGCAAAAGCTCTTCGCTAGAACGAATTAAAATCTTTCTATTTACAATACTACGGTAACTTATTAAATAGCACAAAAGTAATAAGAATATTTTCTATATAAGATAGTTCCCTATTTTTGTCAATGCATGTAACATATCGATGTACACGTTGAAAGTAAGCCCATATTTGGGCCATCTAAACTATATAACATTATAGTATACAAAAACCAAGAGCATTATACGAATACGTAATTTGTAATTCTTTTTACACTAGAAAACGCGTCGATGCCTAGTTGCATGATTATCTAAACAATATCATGTTTATTTTTTTGTATAATTGAATCTAACTTAGATTACCTTGACTATATAATTATTGAACTGAATATTTAACGTATCAAATATGTTGTGGTATTTTAGTTAAAACTTTAATAGATCCGTGCTCGAAGATTATTATCAATGAACAAAATTTGTAAGCTTTATTACAAAATTATATGATACCATATGGCGTATATGTAACATTTTTTAATGATTTAACATTTATTTCATGTACTTGAAAAACTTTTGTTTAATATATCAAATGTATGAACTTCGTGTAATACAAAGAATTCATATGTTACTGTGCTTTTTACTAAAATAATTATGCACGTATGAACATTGTGCAACTCCATGCATTCTTCAACTTTTATGTTGTAACAATAAGCTACTGTAAATACAGGCGTAGCGGTTATGTACATCATGTCTGTGAGGTGTTATTGTTACATGACAGAAGCGTCAGTGCGCGCCTGTCGTTTAAGGTGTTCCAGGGCTATGAACCGTGCTGTCATCACTCGAAGCTCCTAACTAGTCGCTGTGAGCGTTTCTTCATAAAAGTGCGGCATCTCACTACACTAAATAAATAACAAGACTCGTAACAGACACTTTATGCTCAATATATCAGTCGGTACGAACGGGTCTGTGGCTTCGACGTCGAAACTCCGTCGCGATTATGCATAGTGATGTGCGCCCGATGTTACGAGGCTGTACTGAGCTCACCTTCACTCTCACTTCCTTTTAGTGCCATAATGTGGTTCAATTAATTTACTACTTCAAAACACACAT
This sequence comes from Actias luna, assembly GCA_039707435.1. Taxonomy (NCBI): domain Eukaryota; kingdom Metazoa; phylum Arthropoda; class Insecta; order Lepidoptera; family Saturniidae; genus Actias; species Actias luna. The sequence continues at coordinate 9,533,514 of JAZHAC010000008.1, read as the reverse complement.
GATTCTTCATTTTGTATAGATGTATGATAACGTTCAGTGTCAACTTATCATAATTAGCGTCACGATTGCATGATATCTGTTGTCACTGACTAAGCTGTAAGCGGCGGCGGTTCTAGCTTCACTACGTACTTTATTCGTACTTTGTTTAGATAATACCTCTAATCATCCACGGTATCCTATAGATGATATTGGACATCGGGGCGAGACCCCTGATCTACCATCGAATACTAAAACTGTAGCGTCTGTCTACACTTACTTATAAGTCATGCGATTCATGGTTATTTGTCATTTTCAGATCGTGCCCTAATTCCGCCCGGCGCCGCCGTTCGCGACATTATGAAATTTGTCGGGTGATAGAAAAAATAAAAATCTGAAAATAAGTAGGTAGTATTTTTTCACACACTTCACTTAGAATTATTATCATAATAAACGATAATGTAAAGAATATAGGTAACAAAAAGTACCAAATGTACGTAGGTATATAAATATTTCGATTACTATAAACAAACAAGTGTATAAGGGATACACTTTAAATAGTAAAGGTTAACAAGTTTAGTGTACATCTACGGTCGTAAATAGAAACACTAATTTCTTATAACTAACCTAACGTGATAGTTTTTCAACTATTTACGTGCTACAGTATCACAGCAGATCAACAGAGACCAGCCGCTGTATTTCAATCGTTCGCCCACATCAAATTTAAATATTTATAAACAATATTTAGTATTTATTTCATCATTGTTTCATCTTCACGATTTTGATCATATTCTAGAGTTTTAATGTGGACACGTACAAGACAGATCTTATATTTATTGTGGCAACAATTCATTGCCGACGCGTCTGGCCCCAATGATGCAGAATGAGCGAGAGAAGTATAAGTAATATTTACACCAATAAGTAGGCACAAACGCCTGTTTACATAAAATACAGAGGTGAGTTAGGTATGGAATAATAATTTTTAATTGTCAGCCAAATAACTCCGACATCTAAACCAAAACATTATTGCGTCGTATTTAAATTTTATTTAAAATCCTTTTCTTTTCACCTCTTTATTCCATGTCATCAGAAAATGTATCGTCCATAAAATAGAATTTTATTTATAAACTAGTTAGTGGATCATCTGATATATGGAATAATTATAATAAAAAAACGTATTTCACGAAAACTTAAGATTCATTATATCTAGTTGTTGTATGTTAAATATTGACCTAAAAAGGTTTTGTATATTATGTATATATATACAAACCACTAGTACTAATAAGCAAATTGTGAAGATGATCTATTAACCACATAGTTACAATAACGTATATAACGTAAAATACGAATGATTAAAGAAGCGCATAGGAGTAGGCACCGAGTGACAGTCTCTACAAGAATTCATGAAGAAACGAGCGGTCCCGCTCCATATCTTACGGGTTCACAACACATATTGTTACAATTAAAGCCTATGTATGGGTATTATACCGGTGTTTTCGGCAATTTGCGTCGAGTCGGCGACGATGGCGATTTGTCCGTATCCGGTTCTGTGAACCAAAATAAGGTGCATTACTCTAATATTGGTTTCCAAGTAAAAAAAAAAATGTTTTATCTTTGTATGTATTGGAGCTAAAAAGACATTGGCATGGTTATTAATTAATTAATAAGTAAATTAGATACGAGAATTGGGATCTAAAATGAAGTTAATTTGCTTTTAATAATGCAATTACCCATATTAGCCACAATAATATAAAATAGTAATTGGAAATTTCTTAGAGTCCTTCAGTAATAATTAAACAAAATACATGTATGAGATACCTACCATTTGTATTAGAAGAGAACTTATGTTAGTTATAGGAAATATAGGTAGTGAATGAAATTTAGAGAAGATATTAAATAAACAAGTCAGAATAAGCAAGAAGACAACTAAAATGCGAACAAGTATATAAGGTGCATTCTTAAGTGAAATAAAAGTGTATAAAGCAAATGCGGTAGTAATTTAATATTACTTTGCCTATATTTATATTACAATGGGAAAGTTGTCATATAAACATAATTTAAGTAGTTATTATTAAAGGTTTGAGATACCATAAAGTCCATGGTGGTGCATGGGTGTGAGAATAGGCTGCGATGGTGTGTCATCGATCTGTGGTGCGGGCTCTACCAAGAGCTCCACGCTATCACCACCGCGTTCCAGTACTGCACACACTTCCTCAAAACTTCTTTCAGTCAGTGGAACCCCGCCCCACTCCAGTACCTTCATTCGATGTAATTATTCATAATCAACATGTGACCGTCGTATGGAGACAAATAAGTATTGCCACAGTTCTCGAGTTCAAAGTACGATCCTTCCCTGAAAACCTTTTTTAGACTGTATAGGTTTAGTGTTTTTGGCCACAATCTCACCTGAGCTTGACGGAGGTGAAGTTGAAGGAGTTGCTCTCAAGTGCAAGTGCTAGAATAAACCTATAGGTATTTAGCGGAAGATTTTCACTTTGAGGATGGTAGTTAGCCAGGTGGGCATTTGAAAAAGCTCTACTACCATGCTATAGTTTCATCACGATATTTTCCTTCGCCGAAAACTCAGGCTCATTGCAGGGATTTGAAGTAAGATCCATTGACGTGGTAACCGTATACACTACCACTGAGCCATCATTGCTACACTTCCGTAATTCTTTGGATTTTAATGTTAACAGTTGGTAACCGATTTTGGTATTTACAGAGATAATAATCGCTCTAAGCACAGTTCATTTAATACGAACGTTTATTTATTTTTCAATTTGGATGGATATGCTAGGCAGAACGTAATGCGAAATACAGGCGCGACTCTAGGTGGAGGTTATATAGTACTAGAAAGTATAATTTTATATTTCTTCTATTCAATGAGAGAGAGGGAGAGTATCTAATTTATGTGTATTCGTTAATTTTATGTAATTAAATTTACTTTAATAAGAAAAACTATAAAATTTGAAAGAAATCATTGCCACCTGACAAACGTATACAATTTATTATAATATATTTGTCTGCCGACTGTGACTTAAGTGGTCTTAAATTTATATGGGTTGAATGCTTAGTATTCCCACCTTATCCCCCTGTTGTAAGCCAGCCAAGTCAGCAGGACCTCCCGGAACAGTCCATACTATAACAGCTTCACGACGTCCACTTGCATCCGGTTTACCACCAACTACACGCATGCCGAAGCCACGCGCTGGAATTTTTTTTTAAATAAATTATTAATGACGGCATGTTTTGAATTTTAATTATTTCAGTTTTTATCTTGAAAGTTACCTTACTTTGATTAAAATTAGAAGTTGATTTGTAAAATCGTTGAAAAAGATAATTATTACTTATTTTATACCTTTTTTAAGTAATATTTTAAAAATAAATTATTTGTGCTTTAGCACACAGACAGCAAAGCCATTGAAATTAGAAAACGCGTAACTTGTTGCTCAATTCATGCAATCAATTTTGGCTACCTATGTGCGTTTCGGGCCTATTGCACATGGAGACAAACTCGTCACAATGAATTTATTTTGATTTGTCGTATTTCGCAAACAACTAGATTAAAGTATCGAGATTCGGATCTAGTATATCCAGATCATGACTAACTCACTGGCTTGTATAACAGTATCAACTGTTAATGGATTGCTGATTGGTAACGGTTTGTGGATTGTATTGTGATTATCGTACGGATTACGAAAAAATGGCTTCCTACATCGATGTCCTTTATCGTTGGGATCACGTCGCAACATGACACGACGCGGTGAGCTGTCGTCGACGTCATGTATGACAATCTTAATGGCTTCGGCGTCTACAGACATCTGTCGCGCGGCAGCTGCAGCTTGTTCTGAGGTCATATCTGAGCTGCGTGATGCTAGAGCTGCCATAGCGCTTAGTGCACCCGTCCGTTGCTGTAATGCTGCTATATCCGGCCTGAACAGTTATTAACATTATTATTATCCACACAGGATAGTTAAATTATATTGTAAACATTAACTGTATTTAATTTGTAAAAACCTTAATTTGTTAGTTTTAATTTATAAATGAATTATCATTGACAAAAAATTTAATCCAATGATTAGTACTCAATTCTGATACGGGTCCATGACACGATATGATTTTATAAATCATCTGAAGTCAAGATTCTACTATTTTATGCATCAGAACTTTTAGATATGTTTAGCTTAATAACATGGGTATATAACAAAAAACATAAAATAATTTTTGCAAATAAACTTAAATAACGTTACACGGGTGCAAAAATATTATAATAATAATATAATTAGGTATAATAGTCTAGAAGAAATTCATAAAAAGTACAACGATTGGTATAGTTTATATACAGATGGATTTAAAAGTACTGAAGGTATGGATGCTGCATTTTATCATCCGACTAGAAATGAAGAAAAGCGTTTTAAAATCACTTCGAACATATCCATTATGTTGGTGGAACTCAATGAAATTTTAGAGCAATATCGTATGTTAGTTTCTTGGACTGTAAGAAATTGGTAATTTTTACAGATAGTAAAAGTGCGTCACAGCATTTGGAAAAAGGGATAGTCCTGAAGCTGCAATGAATTCCGTCACACATTAGATTGAAAGGTAATACGAAGGCACACCACCTAGCAAAATAATCTATTTCAAAAGGAATTAATGTTAACAGTAGACCGGATCACACAGAAATGTTTACAAAATTTAAAATGGAAATGTTTTCTAAACTGGAAAGAATATTTTGATAAACGGTCTAAAGATAAATGTATTTGGTATAAAACATTACACTACGAGCCGCCTCGTATACCATAATTTGCTAGCGGTGCTCTAAACAGACCTAAAGTTGTTATTGCAAATAGAGTACGGTCCGAAAACATGCCTCAACAGGTTTGCATTTCTTATGAGAAAAAGTGTCCCGTCCAACTGCATAACGTATGGATCTATTGAAGACTTGCAACACTTATTGACGGAGTGTGAACGGAACCGAGGTCAACGGACAGCCATCATAGAACATTTAGAACTTAATTTAATGGACCAGGGTATGTTCTATAAAATCTTGGCTGCACCTGCAAGTTATGAAGCCAGGATTTTATGGAATTTTGTCATTAGTTTTAAGTAGTTTTTGTATATATTTTTAAGTAATTTTTGTGCATATTGTAACGTCAGGGTACGATGGGACTGACATGTCCTTTTTGGACCCAAGTCTCTAGATTAAATAAAGACAAAAAATATATATATTAAAACTTACAACTGGCTGCCGCGACGCCTGATAGGTCGATCCTCGTCAACACTAAGACCGGCTATCTGCGGCGTGGTATCTGTATCCTCGGGTCGATAGGACCCACGTCTTGATGCTGATCCACCTACTACGTCTACTGCTGATGCTCTGTTTTTTATAAATATTGATGAAGGAAATATTACTACCATCTATATTGTTACAAACAAATAAGAATCAAAGATAAAAATTATTTGGTTTAAATCTAAGCTCGTTCATAACAAATATCAAGACTCATTTGTGAGTAATGCGTGTACCTATGTAAAATAAAAAAAGTTTTCTAAAAATATATTGATATATACGCGGTTGTTTTATTTTATTTTATTATGTTATTTAAAGCTAACTGTATGAGATGAATCTTTCCGGATCTCAAGTTATGTAGCAGTTGAATAATTGACATATTACTTTAAAAAATGTCAGGTTTCAAAGTGAGACTGTCGAGATATACCGATAATATATATTTTTTTATTTGTGAATGGTAACTATACAAACAAGAATAAGAAAATGCTTAAAAATACTTTTCTCAAACATGCATGGAAATATTGTCATTATTTTAGTAAAACGAACACGCGAAAAATTGAATTTACGGACAAAGAAAAACAAACCCATTGCAGGAGCGTTGTTTGAATTTGGAACATTACAACGCTCCAGCAATGTTGTATGAAATGGGGTGCTTGGGTTATTAAATACTCTTTGATTGTATCTCTTTTATCATTCTTAGCATATCGAAGTAAGTCTCTTTGCTAAGTACAAATTGCGTGTACGTGGCTGTATAGCCATAAATGCGCTTGCCTTTCGGCACAGTTGATAAATAGACAGTTTGCGGCAAAGCTGAAAATTCGTCTTGATTTGTTATTTACATACTTAATAAATATAAATTTGATAATTAAAATGAGTTCCAACTGTTCAGAGAGTGAAATGGAGATTGATTGTACTCCATCAGATTTAAGATTAAAACCCAAATTGGCAATGGAAAACCTGCTTCCAGCAAAGTCAAAACAAAAATAAATGAAGTATATGAAAATTTTATGAGTTGGAAAAACGAGAAAAAAGTGAACATTTTCATCGAAAAAGTAATTTTGGCGTATTTTAATGAGACTGCTAAAAATAAAAAACCAAAAATTATGAGCACTTTATTCCATGCTGAAATGTACAGTACATGTTAAAAACGGCATTAACTTGAAAATTTATGGAAATTTAACTACTTTTCTTAAACAACAATCGACCGGATTCAAAGGCAATAAATCGAAAAATTTTACTGGTGAAAACATAAAGCAATTTATAATTAAAGCCCCAGATATATATATATTTAGTGATATAGGTAAAATAAATTAAATGTATAATATAAAAAGTATATTTTATTTCCCTGTAATTCTTTTGAGAAAAGTAATATGCGTCGGCGGAAATGGTTCGGCCTTCAAACTCATACTCGACCTGCAATTGCCTATTTCACGGCCTTTGCAATAATGTTAGTATATTCACCATCATCATTAAGCTTAAAAACGTACATATTTTATTATTATAAAAATATCTTATAATTTAATGAGTCTTCAGTACACTACTCAGCTCAACTAGGCCAGCCTCGTGAGATTCTACTTATGTACATGTTTAACTCATTAAGTATTTTAACGAATCATAAATAAATTTAAAAATGATAATACGGGCCGCGTTTGATATTGTCTTACTCAGATAACATTAGCCAAATAATTAAAGTATACCACTACCTTCTCGACATTGGGGGAGGTGCAGAAAGGGCTGGTTGATGTGGAGATGAATGTGTCGCGTGGGGTGGCTGATCTTCATCACAAGAGCGTTGACGAGGTGCGCGGACTGATCGGCGACGCACGGGAGCTACAGTGCTGGGCCGACGAGACTCCACTGTCGGCGTAGTACTACCGCCGCCCTTTAACTGCCGCCACGGGCAGCGTGGTTACAATACCGTCCTCTCATACCATATTAACAAAACTAGTCTATGTCAATTAAACCCCCATTTAGAGAACCACTATGCTATAATAGTAAATGTAAAATGTAAACGATGTATACATTTTTATTTTTTATTTTATAGGATTAGTGTTATGGCCAAAAATCACACCTGATGTTAAGTGACGATGTGGCCTAAGATGGTGGACACGTTAAGCCTAGTGGAGGTACTATAATACTATAATTCATGTTTGGTACAAACATACGCAAACTGTTAAAAAACCATATATTAATCATTTTTGTTTATTATTGATATTCATTGTTTTAAGTATATATAGGTAGTTAAATAGGCAATAGTCGCACATTTTACGGTATTTAATGCCTTTATGAATTTATACTTTTAATAGTGTCTATGTTATCAATTGTGACTGTACAAGTTACTGTACTTTTGTATGTAATTTTACACGTAAATTTGTTGCAAAAGAAATTGTATAGCTGTCCAAAATTAAAAAAAATAATAGTACATTTAAAAGTCATTTATACACAATTACAAAATTTGCAAAGTAACGTATTTCAAAATTCTTATTACTCATTACCTTTTCTAATTCCTTCAAGGATGCAGGCGATACATCTGAATGCCTTCGCAATTCTGGTGAGCGCGGTGGTGCCAAACCTGTGCCAGAACTGGAACTTCCAAGGCGCGCTTCCGAGTGCCGACGTTGTAGAGCTTCAAGCACTGGTACTTCCAGTAACGAGTCAGTACTATCCTGAGCTGCCGGTGGCAACCGGGGCCCAGCCTTGCGACGGCACACGGAACACCGCCATGAATTCTGGTCAACAACATGTGCTGTGTCCGTATAATTATAAATCACTGTGACTTATACATATATATGTTGATGATATTATTGTTTTGGTTTATAGTTCTATATGATATATTGCACACCTCATCCCACGAGGCGGATGAGGTAGTGCTCTACTCTCGACATGTCAAGATCAAGCAATTTTTTGCTCTTAAGCTGCCTCTACCACAATCTATTTCATTCATATGATAATATTTACTTCTCATTGAGCTTGCTCTTTAGGTGAAATATGTATCACCAATTGAAAGTGAGAATAAACATTACTTACCGCATCTTCATCGCTTGCCGGTTTGGAATATGAGGAACAATCCTCGCAAACCCGATGCTGACAACCGTTACATGTGTGAAACACCTCGCCAGGTTTTAAAGCTTTGAGGCAAACACGACAAGCGCCAGCTCGGGACGGTGCTTTACCTGGTTCTCTGCAAGTAAATAGCAGATTAAATGTTATTATTTTGTTCTCAAAAAAAAAAAAAAAGGTTTTCTTGGCATCCTAAAGTAATATTAATTGATATCAGATTATTATTCAAAGAAACGAGTTTAAGAAAAAATTATTTAAAGTAACCAAAATATCTTTCACATTTCTATACAGAATAAGGAAATTTTCTATTTATTTCATAACAATACACGATGCTATGTTTACTAATTCTAACAATGTCGCGTGATTATAATATATTTAGTCTTAAAAGTTTAAGCAACTCTGCAATGTGAGATAAGGGTGCTCTTGTGAAGACTGTCCAGGCAATTATTTATTCATTTTTAAAGCGATGATAGTTCTGTGGTAGTGTGTACGAATGCCGCGGTAAAGGACATGAGTTCGAATCCTGGCAACGAGTTTGAGCCTTCGGTGAAGGAAAACATCGTGATAAAACCATAGGATAGTGGCAGGACTTCTAATACCCCCCGTCTAGTTACCACTCTCAAATTGAAAACCTGCCGCCAGATACCTATACGTGTGTTTCGGCAGTTGCACTTGAGAGCCAGTTTTTCGAAAAATTCAACGTGTTCATCTGCTTGGACCACATCGTTACTTAACATCAGGTGAGATTGTAACCATAACGCTAGAACCTATGTATTAAAAAAAAATCTATAACTAAGCTTATATATGGATAATTACCGTTCCGTTTTACCAGTCTGAGAAGCCGAGGGCGGCGGTTGTGTAGTCGCGGCCGGCGGTGCTGGTGTCGGCTCTGTAGTAGTTTCCGTCACCCCTTGTCGTGGGCCCAATTTCGTGACTGCAAGGGGAAAAACTTATACCTTTTATATTTTCTCTGTAAAATTTAACGTCAATAAAATTTGTGTATTGTCATTATTATTCCTTTTGAATCTTCTACGTTTTGTTAAGACTCAGGTAAATTGTCTAGTTTTAGCCTAAGCAAACTCAAACTGTAGAATTTGTGGTTTTCACAAGTACTTATTATAATTAGTTTTGTTTTGCAGCATATTTTCTATATCGCTGTGTATAAAACTTTCTTAATATTAAGGGAGCAATCTTATATATTTATATTTTTTGTGTATTTCGATGTATTCTTAGATGTAATTAAATGTTTTCCTTTTTTAGATTACCAATTTCGTATTGTGTATACTTTTTTTGTAATGTTTAAAAAAAAAATGGTTCTCCGATATTTAAAGAAGTTTATGTATATAAACACATGAATGACGGAAGAGCATTAGACACACTAACTAACTCTGATCTATACAAATTACATCAATAAAGAGCGAAGAGTAAAAAATTTAAAAACTATGTATATTAAAATTAATGAACTCTTTGGAGAAGTTATCAATTGAAATTCTTTCTATATACGCCACTGAGACTACGATGTTAGAAAAGTAGTGAATTTATTCAGTATGCAAAGTTAATAAAGCAAATCAGTTTAATATTTCTGGTAAATAATCTTTATGTTTCTTGAGAATCCTGAACTTAGTGCTATACCTACTAAAATAAAATGTTCAGTCAATATAGTGGTTTAGAATCCGTCCAAATAGGTAACTGTTATTTCGAAATTAAGTTGGATTTGTTGTTAGAGGGATATTCAAATAAAATGAAACGAAGAGAATTCAAATAATACCGCAGTTAACGTCTGCCCACGAGAAGGAATCCACTAACAATGCGTGCCGTCTTCTCGTTCGTAGGAAGCTCGAACCCCCCGATATTTCGCTATGAATATTGAGAAATGATCATAAATTCCATAGCAAATTTCTCTGGATGGTTGTGAAATACCTAACATGTTTTTTCCTTACGTTCATAAATTTTATAATCTACATCTTTGCAAAAGAATTACTTTTAATTATAACGGTATAACGGTGGAGAGCTTTAGGTTCATAACTTTATTAAGTTTAAATAATATGAAAAGAGGAGAATGGAATATTGTTAAGGTGTTATGGAATATATAGCATAATGTGGATTGTATCTGCTTAAAAAAATAATTTTATTTTAGAGCCATTATTGTGCAGATATTTACTTTTAACTTTTAGAATTTTTTACTACACACCCTGTTATTTTTAAAATTAATCATTTCCATTTAAGCTTTATATTGTTTAACATTGTCAAGTTTGCCTAGTTAAGTGCAAGCCATAACATATAAAATTAATATATTTTGGTCCGTTGGATGCGTAACTAAAATTTCTCTTTTAAGGTGATAAATGAGAATATATTTGTTTATTTAAATTATATAAAACATTTATTTAAAGTATATAAAATTATGTCGTGCGTGTATTCGATTCTTCACTTAAACTACTTGACTGATTATTCACATTTTTAAGTTTTGTACAGGGTCACTTAGAGACTATTTAGCTATAGTTAAATCTTTTGTCAATATGTGCATTTTTTTAATCTTCTCGTCAAATATGTTAATTTGTTTTATATTTCTTACATATAATAAAAATAACACAATACTTATTTTTATAGTCTTAGTATTTTTAAATTCCACCAGTTAGCCGATATTTAAAGATAATCAAATACAATTTATATATATATATATATATATATATATATATATAGACTCTATACGATAAAGAACATTTAGTTATATAATTTATGAGAAAATTATAATAATTGAGTCCCTCAAACGTTGTTTAAGTGAGACGTCTCCGGTGCGGCCAACATTTCTAAGGTACAGTTTAGTTATTACGTAAGTTGGGACCTAGTTATGTAAGTTGTCGAGACGTCGGGCAATTTATTTACCTACGACATTATTAATGTTGTTTCCAGAAGACTACAGCGCTAATATATTTTATAAAGTTTGAATGCAGCAAATTTAACTTTTTCCTGATTAATCTTCATAATCATTTTTAATCCATATAATATGTTTCAAAGTGCTTATATATTTTAACAATATTTTAAATTGTCGAATTGGGTGAAAAATAGTATAAGTTATATAAATACCTTTATCTTGAGCGGTGAGCAAAGAAGAAGACAGCGTTTGTCGTAACTTGCCGAATGTGCCTGGAGAGTCTATTTGCCCTGGCACTGAGCTCGGAGTATCCTCCGTTGCCACCATCTGCAAGCATACAAATTGAAATAATATTTATTTAACTATAAAAATACACAAAAAACAACCATACAAAACCGTCATCAGAGTTACTTATAGTGTAACTTTTTATCCTAAAATTAGCAAATAAACGCGAAAATAGATGTGGACAACGGAACTTAACGAACGACGAATTGGTTTAATATTATCTATTATTATGTTTTTTAGTTTTTGAATGATGTTTCTTTAAAGATGGCAACACAGTTTTTTTGTTTTCAAGGAACTAGACAGACGATTTGGGATTCAGATCGAAACAAGCTTATGCAAATAGATGTATCATGAATACTAGAGATTTTCATATTATACGATACTATAATAATAGATATTGTATTTGTTTTTATGTATTTGTCACTACAAAACATATTTTAATGTAGATATTTTTTTTTGTAAAACGCCATAATGGCGCAAAATATGCTTTCAACTATACCACATGACGACCAAGGTCGATGTGGTCGCACCGAAAATGTCACTAATGACGTTATTATTTTCACTCACGCCAAGTTCACAAGATCCATCTTGCAAGGGTGGACCCATACTCCATTCCATTTGAGTTGGTGATTATAACTCTCGGTAGCGAGCGGAACGGGAAAAACCGCAGTAGTGAGTGTGGTGAACATTGTAAACGCTAAATGGATCGTAGCCTATGTCGTACCACTACTTCCAACTACTATACACTTCGTTGTTTCTCTGTGTGTACTATGTAGTATTAGCCCATATTTTCTTTATTGGTTTTATTAATTGTAAATTTTAATATTACCCTAATGTTTCACACCTTTCATGCGCCCCGTGACGGCCAACCTTTTTATTAAGGTTTCCTAGAAAAAATCGTTTTAAGCGATAGGACTACCTAAGCATTCTAAATTGGTTTATTGCATGTACGACTTCTATATTGTTAAAAATAATATTGTTAACAATTGCAATTCAGTAATTTTCTCGTCCGTCCACATACGCTTTTACTACAATAATACCACAAGATTTCTTGTGGAAACACACCACACCACATAATATAACAGAGTACATACAATTGAAATACAAGAACGTTTTGAAATGTGTATATTAGTAGTAATGTTAATAAAAAGTCGTTTTGAATAAAAACTGATGTTGTGGAAAGCGAAACGGCGCAGTGGGGTGATAAAACTCTTCATACAATAATAACGACTCAGTAATACTGTCGTAAAATTTATGGAAAGCAACAGATGGGGAATGAAATACATCCGAGACAGGAAAATCAATATTGTCGTCTCCCGAACTTAACTTCAATGTTTTTATTGGTCCGCTACCTGGCTGTCTCAAAATAACTCTCCAATAAAATATTTCTGCTTAAAATAATTTTATTATACGAAGTTAATAGGTAACGAGTATACTCAAGTAATATTGTCAAAGCCTAAATTCTAAGTTATTGAGTGGGAAAATGAATTACGGTACTCTTTTCACATCGCATAATTCGGTATGGAAAGTGTAGTTCGTGACACGCACTGGCAAAAGAGGAGATTCAGTTCAGTTCTCAGGCATAGCGTCCTTTTAATTTTCGTGGTTGATAGAGCTGTAGGTGGCAGCACCTACCAGACATCAGGTGGTCTGTGACCATCACATTCATGATGAAAATTCCGTAATAGTAATCGAGATGAATTAGTGTGAAGTGATACCGTAGTTTGGTTAACCTAACTAATTTAACAGATGTGTTTTTTATTTCCTATAATAGTGATCACTATCAATTATGATTTTGTCTGTCAACGGCTACTGTTATTATCGGAATATAATTTATTTACAGTAAGATGGGCTGTAATCATTTTGTTGAACATATATGGAAAAAAGTGATATATACTCAATTACTTATAAATTATGATATTAGTAACAGTTTCAACAAAATGCATTGAACACTCAACACTACGGGGAATATGTACCTGTTTGCTTCTTTCTTCCATCCTTACTAATATTATAAATGCGAAAGTGAATTTGTTTGTTTTTTACGCTTTCACGCCTAAACCACTTAATCAGTTATCATGAATTATCAATCATGAGTTACCTATATGGTATAGAGATAGATAGGACCTTGGAGATGGTGACAGGCTACTTTTTGTCGAGAAAAATTTATTGTAAGTGGAGTAAAGTGAGGGATAAACTTTTTATTGCGTCATTAGATTTCTTTGACTAAAATAAATATTATCGCTGCAAAGCCACGAGTAATAGCTAGTATTACATAAATACTGTTAAATATTTATATGCAACTGTCAAGCATATTATTAATACACTTTACTAATGAAAACTATAAGCTATATCTTTCAAAGACATCTTAACTCAATCTTATAATAAATTTCACCTCTACCCAGAACCTTTTTAAAAGGATATAGTAAAATTCCTGAATGAATTGAGCTTTGAAAAGTTATGAAGATAGAAATGCGCCTATAAAAATATCATGAAAAGGAACTTTTTATAATCAATTGTCGGATGAACATTACGTACACGGAACATATTAAACATTATTACAGAAACAGTATATGTGTTTTTCTTTTATGAAGTGACAGAAAATTATTAATCAGTTATTTAATAAAATAATAAGCGAAAAAAGGAAGAAAATATAGATAAAAGCAATTTAATGAGAGATTTATTACTCTATAATATGCTGAAAATTAATAACATATTCTTAAGAATAAATATTAAGTGTTATTGGGTGGTGTTATTAGCTTAAAATCCCACCACGTATCATCAGGAAGGAGGTGGGGATTAAAAAGTTGCTAAAACATCACGTGATTAATGGACTAAGTCCATTCGTCTAAGTGGTGAATAAAATTACCCATCGTTAGTGTTGTGTCCACTTTGGTGTCAACTCCAATTGAGTTGGAGACTAAAAGAAGCAGAAGTTCTACGAGAGACTTTGTTCGATAGTTACTAGACTAGCCACAGTTTCCTTTGTCCTAACATTATTGAATTTACCACGAGAGCGGACGTTCTTGTAGCAAAGTACTCTCCTTTAAAATGCATTAAAATTAAATTTGTGGGAACGTTTATAGAGCTGCTAAAGATACAAGTACTCTAGAGAAGCGAATTCATTTTAGCATTTTATTAAAAAATAAGAGATTGGAAACGAAAAACAAACGACAAACACAAGCGCATATTTATAGTTATGTGTTGTGTACGGGTTTGTAGTAAGTAAATCCGCATACTAAGATTTGTAGTTGTAGTAAGTAGCGTAAAAAAATAATTGTAAAGTTAAAAGGTATATTTCGTAAAAGAGATATACAATAGTAAGTAAAAAGACTAATTCTTTCTCTTAATGCACTCTTAAAGTTCGCCAGTGTTTTGTTAACTAGTGATTTGTTATATTCCAACTGGTCGTGAGTTTTGTTGCATCGTGATTTTATAGTAAATTGTATTGTAAAAACTGCTTAGTATGCAAGAGCACGCTATGCACGTAGGTTTTGGTGTAAGTAGCAATGTACGGTAGTTGGACCGTACATATTGCCTGTGCCCCACGTTTTTCGTGTCCAGTCTTTTATTTTATACTTACTAGTCCGTCATTAAAACATGGTAAATTATTTATTTTATTTTATTTTCGTATTACTTTCTGTTTTTTAGGGTTATGTGAATTAAATATTGATTTATTCTGTTCATTTGTCAGTATTAAAATACATTCACCTGTTATATCTTTATCGCCTCCTTTTCGTATTTGTTCTTTTTTTGTCATTTTCATGCATTGTCATCCACTTCTGAACTATGGTCTAAATTTAAAGCACCTAGCTAACCTAGCACCATCGGGAAATGAGTTTAGAATAATTACAAAATTCCACCCGGATAGACATACTAGAAAGCAAGTTTATAAAAACATGATAAAATGTAACAAAAATGTAAATATAAAAAAATGTATGTAATATAATTAAAATGTAAACAAGATGTAACGTAACTTATTTTTATGGTACTCGTCTTTATAGATAAATAAAATAGGTCATGAACGTATGATACTCATGACCCAATGGTCAGAAGAGGGAGGTTGGAGTTAGTTCGAGGCTGGCGCTTACCCTGGTTGACCCACTTGTTGCCCCGATTCCACTATTTACATTACAGTTCCCATTGTTGTTACGTAAGAGCAGGTATGGTTCAACTTAAGATCAACCTTTCTTTACACGTCTCTATCGAAAGTAAATCCAAGGTGTAAATATTTAATTCATTTTATAACTTTACTAGCAACTCACCCTGGCATCGCAACGGTAGTGGTGCATTGATGCCTAATAATTATATTAAATTTAATAGAAAAACGTAAATAATTATCCCAAAAATCACGTAATTTATATATTTTTAACGATATTATTTCGTTATTATGAGGTTATCATAGAAGACAGCCGTATATCGTTGTTACAGTTTAATAGACCTTTTTGAGAGATATATTTTCATACTTAATACATTCATTTCATACAACTTTATTAGTTTACGCTACCCACATCAATAAAACACCGACATCTTTAACAATCATCGTCATATTTTAGCAAATTTACACAAAATCCTAATGAATTATACACCCACACTTTCTTCATAAATCAATCAATCTATCTGTGAAAACCATATAGAAATCTGTTCAGTAATTTTTTGAGCTTATTGGGTTAAGACGTATAGTCGTGACCAGCAGTTTTGTTTTATAGTATTTGTTAATTTATATAAATTTAAAGTAACTTTTAGTTATTTTCCGTGTTAGTTACATTTTTCTGTATAAAAAATGAGAATAATGTAATTAAGCACGACAAACTCGAACTCTTTAAATCTAACCGTATTTTTCTATTGTTAGATATTTTAGATAATAGGTGCGGTCACAGTAATCGCTTCGTTATTTCTCGTGCTCGAGCTCGGGATGTTCGCTCGTTGAGATAGACCCTATAAAGAAGACGCGGCACAAAACAATGTAATTACGCGTCACCGACACATATGAGCCTATTGATCTCTATTTTAATTCTTAAAACATACAATGCCCGAGCAAACCTTTCATTATTATGATAGTAGGTTTGCATACAGCTAGCTACCTACATAAACATTTATGATTCTTTATTTTATTTTTTACCTGTATGTCTGTACGTACTGTAACACATCCATCCCTAGTACCTATGTATATATGGAAGAAAAAAAATTTATTTAACTCCATTTAGTTAATAGTATAACTACTTTTTCTCAATTTATGAATGAAGGAATTAAGGGATTTAAAACATTTGTAAAAAAACAAATAAATTAGAATTAATTAAATGTTAAAAAATATGTATTTTAAATCATCATAAAATATCAAAATGAAATAGAAAGTCATCATATTTACTTTATACAATTCTTACAGTAATAGACAAACGATGACTTTTCTTATCTTTATGGTAAGATATATTTGAATTGGCAAATTAGAGATGATGTTATGAAGCGGAATTAGATAAAAATTAAGGATTTTTAGTTTTGCTATTAGATATAGGAGGGAGTTGGTAGAGTTTTGAAAGAAAAAAGAAAGGGAGAATTGATGAAAGAATGAGAAAGAAGAGGATATGCTCCCAGAGAAACAATGGGAAAAGTACGAGAAGGTAACCGAGATTCGGGGGAAGTGCGCGGAGGAAAGAGAGTGCGAGGTTATATAAGACTGCAGCACGGGGATTTTGGAGCCACCCGCCGCGGCCTCCTTCGGCGGACGTTCGAGCCTAGGTCGATCCTCCGGAATGGAGCCCTCGAGCTAACCCGCTCGCGCGATACAGTGACACTTCACACTCACTGAATCCACATCATCACACTGCATGTCACATACGTGCACACTCACTCAGTACGTACACGGTTCTGTGAGGGACCGCCCTTGGTCCTGAATGTGGTTCGGCCTTTTGTACATTATATACACACACACGCATTTGGTTTCTTTCAGATAATTCATATAATTCAGTGTGTCATTGCCTTCTTCTCGGTTCTTGGGGTTCGATTCATTAGGTTAGATACTCGCGTCTTTCGTTAGATAGGTAGGAAGGACGCACAGTACAATCTTGTCTCGCCGCGTTGCACAGTACAATCTAAAATAAGTTTTTTATCAGATCCCTAAGGGGATCAGTTAGTTTAGATTTTCTCTTTTTTTTATTATTATAACACTCTCTTTTAATAGCTAGTACCGCGCTCGTTTTCTCTCGTACGCGATTCGGCAACAGCCCAAGCCGAGGTTCGGTCACTAGTGACACCCTTATGCGAGTTGCCCCGCGGGTTTGAGCGCCTTCAGCGCTCACCCCACTAGTTCAGGTGAAGCTGTAAAAGCCCCTAAGGCTAACAGTGTAGGTCCTTTCGAAAAAAAAAAAAAAAAAAAAAGGATTTTGGAGCCTCGGGCTCGAGCGCTCTCCGTGCTCGCCTCCCTAGTTCAGGTGAAGCTGTAAAAGTCCCTCAGGCTAACAGTGTACGTCCCTTGGAAAAAAAAGGATTTTGGAAAGACACTTGAGAATAAGCCCGGAGCGAGGCACTTGAGATGTAGGCCGAAGCAGGGCACTTGAGAAGTAGGCCGGAGCAGGGCACTTGAGAAGCAGACCAGAGCAGAGCATTTGAGAGGTAGAACAGAGCAGGGCACTTGAGAAGCAGGCCGGGGGCGCGAAGGCTTGAGAGAGATGAGGAGAAGTATAAAGATCGCTAAAACCTACAAAACTGTAAGTAGACTTTGATGTTTGTTAGATTCAGATACAGAAATGTTCTAGTTTTGTAAATTTCGGCCCAGAATTCATACAAATATTTTACCTACTCACTACACATGATCTACTGTACAAATCAGATAATATTGATTATATTACAAAGTCGAAATAAGGTCTGGCATGTGGTATTTCTTTAATATCTACTGTAATTAAACTGACGTGAATCCAACACACAAAACTTTTAAAAATCAGTTTTATTTGCTTAGACCCAGTAGGCATCAGATTAGATTAACATCTAAAGCAAAATGACTCTTCATTCAAGACTTTTCCTCTATCTCGTAAAATTATTTTGCTTGATAGTGATGCTAGTTCTTGTTGCCAGGAGATTTGCAGGGTGATTATTTGGATATGTTGCTTTGATTTGGTGTTCGGTTTAGTATTAGGTAAAGCTGCCTTCTACTAAAGTGACCTAATAGCAGTAATTACCAGATATTGTTATCCTGTCAGGTCTTCTGCCTGGTGGTCTTCGGACATTTTATTCTAACTTTGGCATCCTCTTGTGTCTATAATACAAAAGGAATGTGTTCTGGCTTTCACTGGAAGTTTTGTAAATAATTGTGATAAGCTACACTTTTCCATGCAGAATTATTATTCAGGATCTGGGTTAAGATCTATATTAAGTAACTTGCCAATTGAATATATCTGTCTTTTAAATAATTATATAGAGAAAATTGGATATGAATTTTATTAGTTAAGGTGCATGCCTAGGTAAATAATTACACTAAATTATATTGGTGAAAATATATAACATATAAATTATAAAACAATGTCAAGAAATTTAACTATAATAGTAATTCATACATTAATTGTAATTTGAAATATAACCATTAGCTAGTTTAGAAACTCTTCAAGTTTCCTATATTATGTGAAGTATGATATTTATAATTTCTTTATGATAAATATGTACTAACTCTACATTTACAAGTATAATTGCATAGATATTATAAAATATATCTAGATTATAAAACGAAGTAAAGAAAGTCAAATATAATAGTAACTCATACTGTAATTGTGATATAAAATAAGTGATTACTATTTTAGAAACCCATCAGATATTATGTGACATATGAGGTAAATAAATTTAGATATATGGGTAACAACTTTTATAATTAAAATTATAAGTATATCCTATATAGGAACAAAGATAAATAATGATTCATTTTAATCTTGATATTAGTTATAAATCTTAATATTTTCATGAGCTTTCGGTGAAGGAAAACATCGTGAGGAAACCGTAGCATGGTGGAAGGGCTTTTTCTGATGCCCGCCTGGCTAGCTACCACCCTCAACTAGAAAATCTGCCGCCAAATACCAATAGGTGTGTTCCGGCAGCGGCACTTAAGAGCCAATCCCTCCACAGGTTCAGCGTGTCCTCCAACATGGGCCGTATCGTCACTTAAGATCAGGTGAGATTATGGCCTTAACGCTAAGCCTTAACTATAAAAAAAAGCCACTATATATTGGTATTGTGCATGATTCTTCCAAGTTTATATTTTGCTTTGCAAAAAGGATTAAAGAATCCTTACTACATCTAAACAGTCAACATCCAAACCCATTGTTTATGTGTGTTGAATAGAGTCAATGCTAGTTTACTTAACAAGCTTGTTTGGCTCATAATTAACTAACTGGTAATGAATTATTATATTTGGGTATCTGTTATTACATTAAAGTAATATTGACTGGAACTAAGCAGAAATTCAACTGGTTATCTAAATTTATTAAAATACTATTTTATAGTATAACAAATCAGTGTAGCTTTGGTTCAACACATATAAATTCCGAATACCTATCCACTTTCCTTCAGGAACCAGTGCGATATTAATATTCATTTATTGGTTCTGCCTACCATTTAAAAGGCAATAATATATAATCTGAGGGGTGTTTTAGTTGTACTATGTATGGGCAGTTATACCCTTCTAACCATAATACTTGTTAGAGTGTAGCTTATCTTCTATATATCCACGTCCGTTGATCCACTCACTCTTAGGAACAATGACGAAGGATTCGGAGCTGAGACTTTGTGTCCCTTCCAGCTATATCCAACGGTCTGTAGCTTCCTTATCATACCGTGCGGGGAGGTCTGGATTGAAGTGAGTTGCATACTACTCCTTGGTTGACTTTGTCACCTCGGGGCTTTCTTACCACTTTGAAGGGCTATAGCTATACTATGTCTGTGTTTTTTAATTACTACTCATTAGATTTACCTTGCTGGGGGCTAAATTCGACCTTTGTGTACTCTATTAATTCCATTAGAGTCATTGTTATTAAGGAACTGGTTTCAGAACTCCTTAATTGCAATATATAATTATTAATAAGAATAATTGCAAGTCATTTATAATAATACTATAATCTTAGATTAAAATGATTTTCTTATAATTAATTTAATGTTACTAACTTCTCTTATAATTTTTTCTGAGTACCAGATTAAAAGAATTTGTTTACTACAACTGTCTTTAATTCAAACGTAGATATAGGTCCTAATTACTAGATGGTCATTGCCATAAGTATAAGGTAACAAAAGCAGACACTCTCTTGATATTTACAATATTCAATATCCATTCTGTCATTTATTATACAAATAATAAAATAGAAATGATATGATTTGATGATAACAATGTTTGTAACAATGTTTAAAAATGTTGTAACGCGTGTCTATAAGTTCTCCATACGACAGCCAAGAATATAGTTTATGTGACAATAACTAACTATATATAAATAGCTTTTATATTTATAACTTTGTTTCTTCATATAAACTCATGATAACTTACACAATTTTGTTTAATATATACCAAATCATTCACTTTTACGAATAAGGAACCAGAGTGATTTTTAATTTAAAAACTTTTTCATATGCACCACAATTTCACATTGCCTTTTAATTCCAAACTAAGCACAACTTACATTATGTTAACACAAACAACTGATATACTGTGCATATATTTAACACCCAGATGCAAAACTGACAACTATGTGAATCGTATAGGAGTCAGTTGTAGGGGGAATCGAACCCGCTGTCTCTTGTTTCAATAGTAAGGGTTACTGCCAATGGCAAACGAGACCTACATACAACACAAAACTGTTAAACACAGTGTGTGGCAATTTTAATAAATAACACTTGGCGATTTCTCTCCAAATATAAGATTGAGTAAATTTTGAAGCGACGATATCTCAGTTGGTAGTGTGTATGGACGCCACGTCAAGAGACGTGACTTCTTATTTACCTACAATAAGCTTGAACTTTCGGTGAAGGAAAACATTGTGATAAAACCATATCATGGTGGTAGAGCTTTTTCTAATCCCCGCCTGGCTAGCTACGATCTTAAAGTTGAAAATCTGCCTCCAAAAACCTATAGGCGTGTTCCGGCAGTAGCACTTGAGAGCCAGTCCCTTCACTAGGCTTACCGTGTCCACCATCTTGGGTCACATTGTCGCTATCATCAGATAAGTTTATGGCCATAATGCTAAACTTATTAACTATAAAAAATGTACTAATTTAGTTTTAATTTAACCAAGAAAATAATATTAATAATTACTGTTGTTAAATACTGTTGAGATTTCAATATAAGTACGGATCTTAGATGAAATTTGCTAAAATATATTTCGTATTGTATAAGAAATATGAAAGCAACAAAACTAAGAAGAACTCTCGGCGCCAATAACTCAGTTTACAGAGAATACAATTACACGGTAGCTTATCCGACCGAACCGGAAATACAATCGAATGAATTCTGGTTCGCAACGGATGGTGTATCCTTGTATTTCTTCGTTAACTTTGTTATTAAAATATGTTCCTTTTCAACTAAAAATACATAATTTTTATTTCATTTTTATAACGTTCTCATTAATTAGTCTCTTTAAAAATTCGGATTAATATTTTTATATATTCCTTTACCAAACTATCGTTTATAATTGTAACGTAAAATTGCTTCTTTACCTTTTTTGAAGTCCTCAAAATTTCTCTTATATATGTAATATCGTTAGCCGTACATTTTACTTACTCAGAGTGGTATGTACATTCACAGTACACAATCACATACAATACAAAGTTTTATTTACATTGTAATAACTCTATTTGTTATCTCATTGTATTTCATTAACTGTATTGATGTATGCTGAGAAGTGCGCATGGTGGTAGGACTATTTTTCGAATACCCGCCTGACCAGCTACCACCATCAAGTTAAAAGTCTGCCGACAAAAACATATAGATGTGTTCCAGCAGTTGCACTTGAGAATTTCTCCTTACAATGGGTTTCGTGAAAACGTAATGTAAGTTATTTTATTGTAAACTTATTTTGAATTTATTGTGAAAAATCGTTTCGCAAAAAAGTTACAAACTTTCGTAAGAGTTTAGAAGTCATCTACGACCTTTGTAACTTTTGCACGAAACAATTGAATAAAGTTTTGTTGATTTCAAATTTATTTAAAATATTTTACTGTTACAATATTGTATATCTATTAATTTCATGAATATCATATTGACCTAACCAATATCGCTATGTATTTTTCATAGTTATAATTTCAAGATAATTAAGTGATTTAATTATGTATACCCTAAAAGTAGTAAAGTTGTTTATTATAGCATTTTTTATAGTTTATAGGTTTTAGCGTTATGGCTACAATCTCACCTCGTTTTAAGTGACGATGTGGCTCAAGATGGTGAACACGCTAAACCTGTGTAAAACCTATAAAAGTTAGGTTTGGTTGTATGAAAAACATTAACTTCCGATATAGATTTTTGTTTGGGTATACCTACAATACTTCTGGGGAAGACCGAAAAATTTTTATTGATGTGGACAATACTATGATATATATTTCCCACCAAACTTATGTTTTTATTTTTCGCATTTTCCAGCCAAAATACAAAGTTACAATAAAACTGAAAAGAACAATTTTAAAGATATTTTCGTTTTCGTAAAGAATTAACTTTACTCCCATATATATAGCAGAGGAAATGAGTTGACGTCTACCTGCTTACTGTGAATACTTTCATATTTTAACTAATTGGGGTGTAAGGGGTATCGAATACCATCTGAGTTACCCAAGCCAACCTCACCTGTACACGGTGCACCTTGGTTAATAACCGACGAGGCTCTAGCAATTGTTGGTCCCACATTTGGTTTTAGTCATGAGTGTTAACCATGTAATCCATGATCCGTCACTAATTGGTGGTAGGGTTATTGCCCTACTGGCTAGCGACCACCCTCGGGTTTAGATTGTCGCAAAATAAAGATTCCAGTCTTTCCAGCTCTTTCCACCGAGGTCAACAACAAGGCTGTAATACCCCTGGTGTTGCGGCTGCCCAAAGGCCACGGTAACCATTTACCATCAGATGGGTCGTCTGCCTGTTTGCTGCTCATTAGCATAAAAAATATCTGTAAATTAAGCCTAAGTTCATTGCTATAGCATTAAATAATTTTAAGTTCTAGTAAATTGAAAAAAGTGCCGTATGTATTTTATATGGCGTAAATTTTAAAATGGAATAAAAGAAACTTACAACATTATAATTAAAAACTCCGGTTAGCACTAATTTTTTCTGCATGTAGATTATTTCGTTATTGGAGCGAAAAAATAGCTTCTAAAACAAATGACCTAATAGGTTTATATATATTTTCTAATAAGGAATGGAATATGTTTACATTATACATATGGTTATTAAGATTAAGATTAGATAATTTAATAAAACAGTATTCCATTAGTTACATTGAAGAATTATTGTTCGTATTACGACATAACACAATACAATGCGACTAATGTTATTCCTATTGTAGTATTAATTTCTCTTTAATTGACTGTATTGTACTGTTTTCACAACCATGATGTTCTCATAGTTATGTATCTGTTGTTTGTATATTATATATTATATAGTATTTTTGAAATGTTTTATAGATATAGCTTTGCCTGCGGTTCTGCTTGCTTTAACTACGAAATTATTATTAATATTCTTTTAAGGAAGGTTCTACATATTGTATTATTTTCCTTATAAATAATTTTATGCGTTTCTATACCTACATATTTATATCATGACAAATGTAACTTAATTAACTGCCGTAAATTACTAATATGTAATGATTCGTATATTTAATTTGATAACAATTACAGTTTTGCACAGCGTATTTAACATTATTATTTGCTATGTCACGTAAAAAGTATTCATTCGATTTAATTATCTTTTTGCTTTTTTTAGCTTTTTATTTCTAGCTTCTGTTATATATTTCCTCCATTATAAAACTCGATTATATTGATGAATATTTACTTTTGTTTTCGTAAAGTATTGTAATAGAACGGTTCAGTGGTAATGAATTATAAACACTTAGCACACTACTATGACTAATACATAGAGATGTTTTCTTACATAATATGTAAGTATAATTTAAACTAAACAATAGTCGGTATAAAAACGGTTAAGAAAATTATATTCAAGTCTGATTGTAAAGGAAATAATGAAACAGATGAGCATCAGTAAGCTCTCTGAATGATTTCAGATTTTCTCAATACGCTTAAATTACATTAAATTACATTTGAGAATGTAATTCCTTTTTTAAAATTTATAGCTATGTAACTACTACCGAATTACTAATTAGTTAACTACTACCAGAGCATATGATAGATATATTAATAATCTAACTTATACGTACTATTATTTGTTTACAACAAATACTACTTAAAAACAGTCTAGATAAAGTAATACCGACTAAAAGAGACAGTATGTAATAAATATATATATAATATGTTGTTTACTATTAGGATCTTTAAACATTTTAGTATTAGGCTTAATGGCGGGTCCGAGTTATTGGCATAACCTTTGGTAAGCTTTTCATCTACGTGGGCAACGGTCACGGACCCAAATAACATAATTTGAACGGGATACGTGTCTGGAGATCAACATCGACTTACATTTATCTTATGATGCCTAAACCCTTTAAGTTTTGGAGACACTAATATTTACAATGTTTCTTATCTTACTTATTTACTTCCAATTACTTTTTTTTATTACACTTTTAGTATAGTAACGATGGTTGAACTCATTGGCATATAAATTATCTTAATATCATCCGTCTGGTATTTACATTAGAGATGGCGATTCTTTCTGAAAAAGATCGGTTCTAGGCTTCATATCAATCAAAATCAAATGAATGAACGCACAAAAAAAATGAACAAAAAAAATATTGGGAAGGAACCTTATACGCTTATAAGGTAACGGTTACGTACCGAATATTATATAAGACTTTCTTATTCAACATCTATCCTGCCAGGACATTTTATTTCGATGATTGGCAATATAATAATATATAATGCATTTCATTAATTTTAATGCACGCCGGCATTACAATTGCTACTGATGGAGGTAATTTTCCCTTACAGCAGTCACTACTGTTCTTGGATCGTACTGAGCTTACCATCAGGTTAAATATGGTCATAATGCCGAGCTAGGAGAGAAAATAAATAATGGAATCCTTATAATGTCGTTTTAAAACATGGTTATAAATTGAAAATGTATGAAAATTGTAACATGCTATTTGGGTTACACGTAGGTACCACAGATTTGCCACTACTATTATAAGGATTAATTTAAAATTTGTATTTTTTTGTAATATTTGCTCAAATATATTATTTAAAATAATACGTAATGTACTTGCAAAGCTAGACGTTATTAATGCAGACGCCAAAATCGATGCGGTTATGTTAGTTTACTTTAATTGTCCTCTGTGTGGAAACACAATAAATTTATAATAGATAAGTTTATTTTAGCTTGAAGCTCGTACGGTTCAAACTTTCAGAGTTAAATCAATACTCTTTGTGTCTATCGCCTGGCTATTATTAGAATATTTTATGATGATTATATATGTGTTATTCTATTTTTTTTTATTGATTTCCAAGTTTATGGTACGTATAAACTAAGGTACTGTACAAAAATATCCCATAACGGCAAGTTTAACATTTTATAATTACAATACAATGAGTGGCTGTAGATATACATAATATATTCACATTAAAGAAACATTAAAAACAGAATACTTTTCAGAAACTACTCTCATACCATTTTTGGGAACTATGTCTTTGTAGGGTCCAGCAGTAATTTGCCATCAGATGACTATGTCACCGACCTTGATATCGTTCCTAAATCACTCTTAAATCTTGGTAAAACATTTTCCTTGTTCTTTGTTGTAATCTCCTAAGTTTTCGGGGAATTGTCAAGATAAGTATGAAGACAGTGTAATTTTATGCTCATATTTGCTCCAAGATTATTTAAGTTTTTCAGCATATTTTGAACGATTTCTTCATAGTTTGGTGCTTTACGATTACTAAGAAAATGGTTTACTACCTATACTAAGCCACTCTTCTTCAGCTTTAGCTTCTACAGTAGTCATCACTTTTATGAATTGTTTATCTTTCATCAATGTTCGAGTTTGAAGCCCGTCAAAAATTCTAGCATTTAATTTTATAATATAAATTTGATTTGGATGAAAATGCGTATCTGTAAACCCAATATCACACGAACAGCTGTAAAATATATAAATGCGCTAGCTGAATGCTCATAAAACGCTATTTAACGTATGATCCAAATGGAAAAACTAAATATTATCATATACTACTATAGCATATAAACTAGAGTCAATCTAATATACTAACATTTTTACTGTAAATTTTAGGTTCTCAAACATAAAATTTCCCAAAAAAATTTTTTTTTATAGTTTATACTTTTACCGTTATGGCCACAATCTCACCTGATGTTGAGTGACGATGTGGCCCAAGATGATAGACACGCTAAGCCTAGTGGAGCGACTGGTTCTCAAGTACAACTGCTGGAACACACCTACAGTTATTTCGCGACAAATTTTCAACTTGAGGGTGGCAGCTACCTTAGTTTACCTTCACCGAACTCAAGCTCATTACAGGTGGATTTGAACAAAGCGTCCGTACACACTACGAACTAATCTATCATTGCTTCTGATCGTAGCGGATCGGATTGAAAATTACTAATCTAAGTACTAAGCAATTACTAATTGTAACGTTTACCTATTAATGACCACAACGTACAAGATTATGGATGATCGAAAAACAGGTAGTTAACAGCTAATAAATTATTCGTATATGATATGTAGCTATCATATTTACATATTTATAATATTGCATTTTCATTATTTATAAATGGGAAAATACTGAGTCTTCCTTGAGTTGTGTTTTTTATTTAATTAAAGATGGGAAGTAACAGTTGCCAATTAAAAGTTGTTTTAATATGTGCACTTTGATAAGCGGTGCATTTATACAGACCTCTGTGTGCTAATAGAGTCAGCAAATTGGGCCAGTGCCATACGATACTGGGAGCAGGCATTATTCACTTGATTCAATTTTCCTTTCAACATATTGCACAACATTGCTAAGAGGTCACTAAATACATTTTAGAAGTACTGGTATGTTTTTCGCAATTCATTTCGGTAATATATAACAGATTTATTGCCCTGCTTTGTTTGTCAGTGTAACAATTTTTTTCATTCATTTGTATTCTTTATAGGTTAAGCAATAACTAGTACTACTAGTGATCTATATAATATCACTTGAAAACTATTGAAACGATCTGTATGTACTCGTTTTCAGTTTAATACAGGGCACATAAAAAGATCTGAGTTACTTCAAAACACTTAATGAATCGATTTGCTTTTACATCTCATATTTAGGTTTTTTTATTCAATTCCTGATTCACGAACATATGCCTATAATATATGTTTTTATTTATTTTTAATCTTTAAAACACTTTGATAATAAATACATTGCGATCGTCGTAATGTATAATTATGTAAGCGTATAAATGATTTGATTTTTTTTAATATTTTTATAGCTTTGACCAATATTTCACTTAATGTTAAGTGGCTCAATAGCATGGTAAGCCTAAATTAGTTTCTGTGCGATAGATTTTCAACTTGAAAGTGATATGTAAACAAAAAGTCTTCGGAAAATACTCAATCACTATAATATAGTTCCATCACAATATTTCCCTTCACAAAAAGCTTAGGGTCGTTGTAAGGATTCTAATTTACGTCGATAAAAGAGGTGTCAGTATATACTACCAGTGAGTTGTAATGACATTAATTATTTAATCCTTTTTTGAAAATTCTACTGTTAAATTACTGCACAGAATTAATACCCAAGACTGTTACACAGATTTTCATTAGGTTAGGTTAGTTAGTTGTTTTATTAAATAGCGACTATATTTACAATCAACATAAAGAATTGTTGCAAACACAATAATTACCATATTCTATTCATATAATATATGAATATGTATTCATATATATATTCTATTCATATATATATGTTTTGCATACGAAATAAATAAAGTTGATATCGTTTGTACTTGAGTAAATTGAATATTAATTGAAATTAATTTCCTCTAAATTATAATACAACAATAACATCCTTGAGATATACCTGTGTATAGTATTTAAAAAGAACACCTGTCTAGGCAAACTCCGAAAGTAAAACATAATCTAAGTTTCGGAAAAACTAATTACATATTTTATTATATTATATTTAAAAAGTTTCAGTGTTCGTGTGTTCGTAATTCTTCTTCTAAACGGTTTTTATTTATCCACGGTATCACCTGGATTGTTCTTTGTTATAATTTCACCAAGTAACTAGTATTGTTTTCGACATCTAAATATTGTTTTTTTTACCCACCTTTTTTATAGTTATTTTTAGTTATTACATAAAATTATATAATATTATCATCTTTCGAATACGTATACATTTTTAACAAGCGAGGTCTGTTCCCGAACAATGTCTGCCTACTAGGTCTGCTGGTGTAGTGTAAAGAGATTTAGCTAGTATGGTTAGCACCTAGGACGGCAAATGGAGCTTTTGAGGCTGCGTTCCACTACATTTCCAAATATACGACAATATTCTTTTGAGCGGGTTTTAAATATTTTTATAAAAGCATTTCACCAAATAGGACATTTACACTACATACATAAATGTAGAATGGACAGAGAAAAGAAGAGTTCAAAAGCAAACAGCTTACCTTTTTCATGAAGGACATAACATTGGTGGGCAGCATGATGGAGCTTTTTATTTAAACTGTGCACTATAATATCACATCATAATAAGTACACTTCACAAGCACACGTTGTCACTCGAAACAGGTATCAACATATTACCAACGTTACAAGGCATAATAAAAAATCAAGTATCACTATATATTAAGCTCACATTGATATATGGGTCACAATCATATGAGATTTATCTGAAACAAATATAAAAATATAAATTAAATAAATTACTTTTTAAAATATTATATATACGACGAAACATAATAAAAGTTATTTAGATATTGCAGATATGCATTTACAATAAAATGTAATATATTAATAATTTGAACACAGCGCCATCGTGTATTTGGAATAGCTATGAACCATCGTCTCGATATAAGAAGTCTATTATAATATATGAATTAGACTTCTATCAGTCAACTCGTTTTTATATTAAACGATCACTAAAAGATGTACCTCCGATTTTTATATATAAACATTATATCAAAATTTTTGAATTATTTTATTATTTGAATATATACGGTTATCAAACAAAACTTAACTATACAATCTACAGGTTTCAAGACATTGTTATAAAGAGATAAATTGTAAGCTTGACGTCCGTTCCGTTTAGGTAACCAAGATAGAATGAAGCTACTTTTCAAGGAATATTACAAGCTTCAACTTTATTAGAACTAGGTTTGTATATCTTTTCTTATTATAAAGTTAACAAAGAAAATAGTTATATACTTTCAGTAGACTAGTACTTTTAATTTCGTATTTCTGTATTTAAAAAGAACCGCTTATAACATAAAAACTATAAACCATATGTACCTATACATGGTTACTAGAATGTATTTACTTTTAAAAATAATTAACACATTATATCATCTCGTAATGTTTAATGTAATATAGTATAAATATAAAATTTTACTTTTGTAATATTTACTGTTAAGACCAGGTTTGATAATTTTTGAAACAAAAAAAATAATAATAGTAGGATGAAACCCATTGGAAAAGGAAGAGAGTGTAACAAAAATGAAAGGAAAAATAAATTACAGGCGATCTGCGGTCGGAAAGTGGAAGGGGGTGAGTTTTTAAGGGTAAAAAACGGTTTATGTCGATTTTCGGCAAAACTACAAGTTCTATACAAAAAGTTAAATGGCAAAGTTGTAGGTAATAAACAGATCTACAACTTTTGTATTTACACTTTTTTCACATAATCTCAAAATTTATGTGAGAAATTCAAATAACCAAGTTTTTGGTTTTCATGTATATGGTTTACAAATTTTTTTTCTTTACGAAATTTCATGAAAGCTTACCTTTTTATGTCCCAAACACACTGTTTATTTTTTTTACCCACCTTATTTTGACTTAATATTGAAAAAGCAACCTACTTAATTATCAATCGAAAATTCTCACATCAAAATATCAGCTTTTCAAAAATGCTGTTGGTCTTTTTGTTTGTTGAAATCTCTACTTTCTGATAGCATAAAATTATATACATTACTATACAGTACTACAATACATAATACAATACTCATATTAATGAATGAAAAACTTAAATGTATTTTTATTTTTCCACACGATTTACGTTGGCATATATAAGTTTTACTTTAAATTAAAATAATCATGTGCGTAACAGCGAGAAAAATTATAAACTTTACGATAATATATAATAAATATATTATACTTAAACTGAAAAAAATACGTTTTTTTACGTACCTACATAAAGTAATGAAATTTTAGTAGGCATGTAAATGATACGTTAGAGCAAGATGGTCGAGTCAAGTATTTTCCAAGTAAACTGCTCTCATAAGTATATACTGCCTCTCTCGGGAAAGTATGTCATCTAAATTGAGTTTCGTACCTGGAGAGGGAGATTGCATCGCTAGTTAAATCGATACTCGATATCTTAAATGTCCAATCTCCCAGTAAATTGTTATCTTAAGCAAACATTTATCAGTAATATACTTTTTATCCCTTGACAATATTAAATAAATACTAGAAGACAACGAATGTGTATTATAATGTATATTATTAACTCTACACCATCACCATGGCACGATGACCTGAAACATTTCCTGCTACGTCAATCTATTCATATTTTGCCGCAGTAAACTGGGGCCGGCCGCCTGACCGCATCTACTTTGTCATCGATCAGTAATGTGTTGGGCCGTGCCCTCTACACTGTAGATACAAATGTAAGTCCTTAATACGGATATTCGTTGTAATTAACGAAAAGATGATTCAGTGGTAACACGTTTAAAAACCGCATTTTACAATATAATTTGTATTGTATAGTTGTATAGTATTTGTATAGTTGATTTTTGGTTGCAATTTGCAACATAATATTGGTTAATTATATGCAATAGCCTTAAAAATAAACACAGATTTAGGTAAGGCGGTACAATATCAACGTGTGAAGCTACTGAAGACCTTTACCGAAGGTAAACCGTGATATCCTCGACTAACTTAATCCTATCGCAATAATGCTGAATCTACTTAAATTATCGTACAAAGAACATCAGACAACTGTGTTTCTCTAAGCCATTTTTTATATCATATAAATACTATTTATATGATAAGACATAACAGACCTACTCTTATGAATTACTAAGTAGTTATGAATGTTTATTATATTTTATGTTATAAAATATACTTTAATCCTATGTATATTATTAGAGTTTAACTGACCGCTACAACTATTTCTGTAGTCTGACATTCTTGGCCTATTATAGTGTGGAAATGGGAAAAATCGTTTGAGTACAATTAATTAAGTATAATGAAATGTTATTTTATATTATTCAATAATGTAATCTGTAAACGAAATTCTAACTTTACACCGTGCCATTTATTAGCATATGATTTTAGAAGTTTACCTGCAAAAAATTAAGTTCAATTATTTACAATATTATTAGATATGAGGGAGAATTCGTTCGTGTTAATATGAAGTAGTTTAGGACGTATTTATTAATATTATGTGGATAAATATTTTAATTGATTATTAATTTTTTTTCTTGATAATTTATGAATAAAAATTTGGTATTATTTTCCTAAGTATAACACTTACTATACCAACCTTTTATATACTTATTGAAACCCCATTGTATTTGCATAAATATAAGATTTTATAATAATATTGGGTACAAAATATTTAGTAAGATCAACCACGGGGGTAGGATAAATCCTTGTTATATGCCATTACACAGTTTCGACGGTGCTAAAAAATGCTAAGATTTTCAACCTTATGTGGGACTGAGTCTTTACAGAAACTGTTAGAACACAGATAGGTATAGACGCACGGCGATAGATTTTCAACTGAAGCCATTAGCCAGGTGTGTGTTAAGAATTATCTATTATCATACTGCAGTTTCAAGTTTAGACTTATTACGTGGATCGATGCGGTGTCTAAATACTCTATTAGTGAGCCTATTTCAAATACCCACTTCAAAAAAGAACTATTTTTAACCTTGTCTCGCGGTTATATTAGAAATAAGAATTGATATTTCATTTTTGAGCAATATATTAGCTTCGACCGCAATAGAAGCAACATTTATGACCATTTCCCCATATATATACATATATGACCCATATAAATAACCATTTCGAAACGAAAGGTCTTCGATAATTGTTAAGGTCCATTGGTCTGCGTACCATTGCGTCGCATCGTCCGGCTCACGCATATAAACACTATAGTATCTGAGCAACACGACTTAGCTTTGCTCGGCATAATAAAAAAAAGGAATAAATCCTATGTAGCTAAACTCTGAAAGTAAAACTTACTATAAATATGAAATTTAATCCAAATCGTTACATTAGTTTCTTAGAAACCAGTTTTGTGTTACAAAATAAACCGTAAAAAAAAACGAGCACCTGACGAAATTTACATTCTAGAGTCGATTTAAATTCGAATAATGTTGTAATATGCTTGAAGTAAATACGGCCAATTTTTTCATTCAATTTTCAATGAATTTCTTAGAACCCATGTACACGTCAAATCAATAACAAGTAATCAGCAATAATGACATGTTTTTTTTAGTTTTTCTATTTAAATAAAGTTACAAATGTAGAAACCCAATAACGAGTGTGACTACCTCTTACCAAAATCTCGGCTTAAATCCTTTTGGGCAGGGTTTCTACGATATTTTAATACCGTTTATTTTCTTCCGAAAACAGATAAGAAGAATAGATGTTCCAATTGTATTTTTCTGAAATGATTTGTAGTTTGCACTTACGACATTGTATTCCAATGGTGCAGAATATGTGGTAACATAATTTACAGGAATTGTTTACTTTTAACACAATAATACAAACTAACGTTTAATACAAACTTATTAAACACTAGCTGTGTCCGCGAATCCGTTCGCGTGGAACTAATTTTTTATGTAATTATTTTCTTAAAAAACATTTTATGTAGACTATGTTACTTAGGGCTAATGTAGGATTCTAATGGTGAAAGAATTTTTGAAATCGGTCCAGTTCTTGAGTTTATTCGTTACAAACAAAAATACAAATCTTTCCTCTTTATATATATAATAAAAAGAAAAATTTCGGATCACGTTGTTCGTCCGCGATGAACTCCTAAACAACTCGACCAATTTTAATCAAATTTTACACACGCTGTACAGTTTGATCCAACTTGAAGGATGGGATAATTTTTATCTCGATAAGTAATTATAATGCTATAGATGACGCTATGGTCGATGTAACTGACGACTCGAAAAGGCAGAACAAGGTCTGCCAGGTCAGCTAGTATTAGAATAGATCATAATTTGGTTTCCGGATTCCGGATCATTATTGATAAAAACCAGAGACCCAAGAATTTTGGGAAAACCGAGAATATCAGAGAAAAAACAACCATTAAATTTTGCTACATTTTTATTTGATTTACCATACTCGTCAAACTTTATCACGAAGGGGATTAAAACAAATTATAATAAACCATGACACATATATAAGATAATATTTGAAGTAATAGCGTTATTTCGTAACTGCACAAATTCGAAATAAAGTTTCCATAAGGTATGAGTTGACGAAGTAATTACAATATCAGCCTACAACTGCTGCTACTATTGGTCAGAGGTATCTTCTTAAAGGAAGACAATGCCATAACTACAACATAAAACCGCAACAATATAGAAAGTTCTACATTTTCTTATCACATGATTGTTCCCTCACAATGTTTTTCCGTCGTTGTCACCCCAATATTGGAACTATTTCAAATTAGTCATTGAACAAGAAATCAGTATAATATTCTGAACCATTCAACCATTAATCAATTTTTAAAGAAGTTTTTATTACATTAGCATATGACATTATAATTTAAAATATTCAAATCATACTAACAATTTAACAACGAAATTTTTGGTTATGTAATTTCGTGTGTCGAATTTTATACCCAAAATAAATAAAATATATGGGTAAAAACAAGGATGCTTTAATTAATAATATTGAAACAAACATTAATCATACTTTTGTTATGAAAATATAAATCCAAAATATTTACACTTAAAAAAAAAAAGATTAATCTATGAATAATGTAAGTAGAAAAACTACTATTTTCAATTATCTCATTACTGTATTCTAAGTTTGGACTCACATATTACACTCTCAACAACATTTACATATAATTATGCTACATAGCTCCACTAAGTATTTTATATTGTATTGAATATTATAACTTAATTTTTACGATTATTGCCTCCACCAGGTAATAATAACACAAGATTTAACATTAATAAATGGAAAAACAGTAATAAATCCATCATAACTGTTGTAGTCTATTAAATATTATTGATTGAAAACACTGCTTTATTAAGCAGCAGACTATTCTTTTAGCTGGTATTTTGTATGTGAATAATTCAATATAATAATAATAGGTAAAATTGTTTGTATATTTAGTAAGTACAATAAACAATTTAATTTTATAAATATGTAGTAAACAATTATAATATGCAATAGGTATACAAATTTTGATATGGCACAGAAGCTTATTGAAGCTGGAATTTCAAGAGCTACCAAAATATATAATAAGAATTGAAGTATTAAATGATTATGCATACTATGTCATATTGTCATGTTATATCTCATGAAACATTTAAACTGTAATTGTAATATTAATAATGGTAAATATGTATTATTCATTCTGTGAGTTAATAAATTACACGACAATAGTGAAGCTAACATAACAAATATATGTGTAATAAATCATATTATATATATTTTTTATTCTAATGGACAGCAAACAGGCAGACTCCCATGTGATGGTAAATGGTTACTGTCACTATGGAAAGCAGCAACACCAAGGGTATTACAGCCATGTCTGAAGATCAATTTAGGATCATAAAGAACTTCTATATGACACCATAGTGCAGTACATAACCATGTACAAATTAAAAATGTTATATTAATTTTATATAAGTAATAGTAATATTATACTTTCAGATTTTTAAAACTATTTTCTACATAAGATGTATCCAATTTCATTGAATATAATGAGATATATTCTTAGAGACAGATTATATCAATTGATATTAATGGTAATTCATGAAAAGATGTAATGAATTTTTATTTTAGAACAATAACTTGACATGAAGACTTAAACAATTGTGTCTCATGGTAATTGGATGTGATGTAAATTTTAGTGCTATATTATATCAAAATAACAGATTTTTAAATACTTATACAGAAAAATAATATTTGGGCTTTCCTAAAATTACATTAAATGTCAAATATCATATATATTATTTGTGTAATTATTTAAAGGAATATTGGTAACAAAAACAGAAATGAAAACATGAATTTAAGATACTAGATTAAAACCAGTAATTGCAAAATGTAAGTACCTACACAACATGAATACATATATTAAACATTTCAGATAACAGTTCATCAATGTCTTTTGTATTCGATATCAGTTATGCCCAACAGTCTAAAGAGATAACAAGTTTTACACTATTTTTAAAAATACACAGTTTTTCCAATTGTATATGCTTAGGATAGTTTCACCATTCTGCATCACCATTGGCTTTTTGGAACACATAATCTTTGCCTGCTAGGTTCATAATGCCGTCCTTTAAGTAAAATTTCCATTTGTTACGACTGCGAGTAATTTTATCATACTGGCATACAACTACATTGTCAGTGTCAAACATATCACCTGGCTCCTCATCAGATACATCATCACCAGAATTGAGAGGTTCTTCTTCAGCACCACCGCTTTCATTCTGCTCTTCTTCCTCTTCCTCAGCACGCTCTTCAGGAGAATCATCATCTTCATCATCATCCCCTGCACCCTCCTCTGAACCATCGCCTACATTTGAACCCTCATCATCAGAAGAGTCTAAAGCCCCATCTAGAGAGAACGGAGCAGTACCACTCCTACCACCGCCGCCACCATCAAACTCATTTTGTTGTCCCGCCAAAGCAGAATTAATATGTTGCTGCAATAGAGTTGCAGCAAGGGGCTGTGGTAAACTTATTGTAGCATTAATAATTGGACCAGTAAGAACTTGATGAAGTTTGTTCCCATTCAGAGCTGATGCAGGGATTTGTATTGTAAAGGAACGAGGTTGAGATCCTGGTACCCCAGGTTGGGCAGGTAGTGTCAACTGTACAGGCACTTTGTTATTAGGATCCAACACATGATGAGTGTGAGTTCCAGCAACATTTGAACCTGGAGCACTATGGTCTGCACTAGAACTTTGTTGGCTAGAACTTTGTTGTGCCAGTTCAGTCCTCTTAGGCATAACATTGCTTCCATTGGCTTTTTGGAAATTCTGTAGCACAGGAGGTGGTGGCATCGCCTGTTCTGGTGTCGGTAAATCCATAGCACCAGTCGCTTGAAGTTTTGTTTTCCACAACTGTTTCAGCTCTTGAAGCACTTGCTCGTCCACACCGTCATCGAGGAAACAATCTCTGACTCCGGCTATCACATCATCTACAACAGTGTTGTAAAGTTTCATAACTGCGACTTGACTCATAGTCATCTTGAATGAGTTCACTTGCTTGAAAAATTACTGAATATATAAATACGAACACACGAAAGAGATTGGTGTATAAAGATCGTGCAGATGATCGTTCGGTGTTGAATACGTATCAATTTGTTTTCACATCTCCAGAATTCAATGCCAAGTAGCACTAAATTTAAACAGTTTCATTTATTTCCTTAAAAACCACTCTCAATATTGAGGCACGCGCAAATTACGAAAAAACTCATAGAGGTAAATCATTTCTTTTTCATATTAGAACGAAGGAAGGATTCTACGAAAATACTTAACATCCAAGATTTTGACAATTGATCTTTCAAACATAACCTACAAACAAAAAGCAGAAGTTGTCAGATAAAATATTGTCTGTGGTCGATCGGGCTTTAAAGACATATTACGCATGCGCGACAACAGCGACGCCACGCCTGGCTTCGTTTTGTGCCGTTTAGTCTTTTATTTCATGAGTTTGCGCTTTGCGAACCTTTAAATTGATTTTAGCCCTTTGATAATAACAAAAGATTTTTTTTTTATATATAATTAATACCAAACACTACAATTGAATTGTTTTATATTGTAAAGCATAGTAATTTATTCGACATATATTTTTTAATACATGCTACTAAATTAAAAAATAACGGGTAGTTGATTCGGATATTACGATTTTAATTACAATATTATAGACTAGTTAAAATTAAGCTTCGCAACTTCTCTACAAGATGGCAGTACTGAAAATATATATTTTACCTACACTGTTTTTCCTTTATCGTTAACCAGTTGTATTAATGGTTAAAGTATGTAGAATAGGGGAAAATCATTAGTATATTTTATTAGACTTGAACCTTTCATTGTATTCTCATTCTAAGTTGTTTATCAGCTTACTTTGACTTTTTGGCATTATAACTTTATATTGGAAAAGAATAAGAACAATATAATAAATAGGGTATTGATCTAAATATAGTATTATATGTAATATGTCTGCGGCGTAGTTAATATTGACTAAATATGTGTTCTCAAAGTACTTCAAGATATACAGACAGCGTCTTCCTCTGAGACACCAACACATGGTGGGCGGTAATTTGCTCTGTGATAAAAATGTTATTGATAACCATTATGAGTTTTAATGATCGATCAAGATTATTACATTATGTACTCATTTTTAAGTATATGCTTTATTATAATTTAAGGATGATTTTTTAAATAAAAAGGTTTGTAATGTATGTATTTTTAAAAAGCAACACTGCTTCTTATCCCTCAGTACCATTATCACTAGGGGTGCGTTCCAGATAGCGATCACAATGCTAATGCTCACGATCACGACTATGTTTTTTATATCCCACATGATTTAGTGATATCACAATTAGTCCTTTAGGTTTCCACCGAGTCCAGCGTGACCGTGGTTATTTTGTTGAACGGCTGAAGGCATGTTTTGAGCGTTGTGATCGCTATCTGGAACGCACCCTAGAGCGTGCATGCGTGTTCGTGTGCCATACCGAACACGTGAGTATTGTTCTCATTTGTGGTCAAATAGGTATATAACTATTTATTCTACCAGTATTTATATGCATACAATATTATGTACCGATGCTCCGAAACAGCAACTGCCACAGTCATAGCATGGTGGCAGGGCTATTTCTAATGCCCGCCCGGCTAGCTACCACCCTCAAGTTGAAAATCTGCCGCCAAATACCAATAAGTGTGTTCCAACAGTTGCACTTGAGAGCCAGTCCCTCCAACGGTTTAACGTGTCTACCAACTTGAACCCTATCGTCACTTCAGATCAGGTGAGATTATGGCCATAACGATAAACCTTAACTATAAAAAAAGAAGAAATCAACGCAGTGATCTTTAAAAAAAATTTGTCAACCTGTTTTAACAATTCATCGCAGTATTCAATAGTTCTAAAACTATATGTGGTATCTAAAACTATTATTTGATATAATGGTTTGAAGTAATATTTTCGAAAACTAACTATAAATAACGTAAATATGTCCAGTAAGTGCCACAGTTTGCATTTTTTATCGGTGTTGACTTTGAATGCACGGAAGCATAGTGCTCGTTTAGATCAAGATATTGTTAATAATATGAAGACTAGAGTCATATAGTTGCCGACCAGATGATTGGATATAAATCTGCTAGAATATATCTACGATCTACTAAAAACAAAAGTACAACCTAGTCTTGAATTCTTAAATACAATAAAAACCTTGCAAGTTATAATTTAATTCTTTTGTAGTCTAAATTTCTCAAATTTCTTTGTCAAAATATAACCTGACACTAATTTAATTATTTATGAATACTAAATTTAAAAAAACAAACAGACAAACTGAATGCTATTTCAAGCTAGCGCTCCCTTCAATAATAAAATATATAAAATGATTATTAATACTTGAATAATAGACTCAGCTACAAAAATATCACTGTGCATCCCACGTCTAAATGCATGAAGGGCGTATCGAGAAGAAATAGCCACATTTATATTTTATATATAACAAGCTATTGAAATAAAACTAATTTAAACGGATTTTATCGCGGTTATTTATTAAATTTTGATCCCGACGTTTCGAAAGCTTTTCAGCCTTCGTGGTCACGGGGCGGACTTATCCGTATAAAATCCGTTTAAATTAGTTTTATTTCAATGAATAATATTCGCGTAAACCTAAGAAATCATTATATAACAAGCTAGTTGATATTCTGAGAAGTAGGCGCAGGTGTTTCCAGCGATCGGATGGAAAATTAATACATGTAGGAGTTTTATATAAATACACAAATATTACCAAAAAGGAGCATAGAACATTTTTACTTAATACGTACTTTTTATTTCAATAAAGCCTTATGATTAGTAAAATAATGTAATTTATATTAGTTCAGCTTCAACTTTGTCGGCGTAACTAGACTAACTTTTTTTTTCTAACTAGCAAACACCCATGACTTCGTACGCATTAGTTGTAACTAATAACAATAAAATATAGTTAATTACTAAATTATTAGAAAATTACTTAATTAGTTGACTTTATATACCGTAAGCAAAAAAAATTAATTCTATTAGAACAGCTAATGGTATATACATACAGCTGGTTAATATATATAACAAGATTTCTTTTACGGTGCTATTATTCGTAGTTTCAGTATTTGTGGATTAAAAAAATGTGCACAATCGTGACTGGAAATTTCTTTGGTCATAGGATACAAAACTAACGTTGCATATTATTATTCAGTACTTACCATTTAAATTAAACAATTATTTTGGCGGTGTTAAGATACGACCACTGTGTGCACCTTTTATATAATTTATAGGTTTAGCGTTATGGCCATGATTCATATGATATTCAGTGACGATGTGACGCAAGATGGTGGACACGCCAAGCCTGTGGAGGTCCACGCATGGGCATAGTCGTGTGCTAACGTGTAAGTTACACATCATACATATACGACAACTTATAAAATGTACAAAGTTTTTGCAATTGCTAGATAATGTGCCCGTACTCGTAGAATGTAAGCAAAATTTACAGTTATTCAGTTACAGTTATTTAGTCGGCTGCGAATCGTGGAATAGAATTTGTTTTCTCGAGTGTAAAATTTACTCCATTCGCCAAATTGAATATGGAGGAGTGAAGTACCAAGGTGAATATGCTTAAGGCAAACTGCGTGTTAGATACCGATGGATTTTTTAGATTTCTTTGATTCTATAAACGTATAACAGTTCTTTTATTCTACGTCGTATACTAATAAAGCTGAAGACTGTTTATTTATGCTATTCAAAGGAATTAACAGTTGGATTTAAAAAAATGTACATGATATATAATTGATGATTGAAATTATTGAAGAAAGTTAAAGATTATTCAACATCAAACTCCGGTCGAGACGAACAAAAACAATGCTAAACAAGAATGATGTAGCAGCGCAGGCGAGGAAGGCGAGGTAACGCGGTGGTGTAATGCCTACAGAAAAGGACAATGAATACCTTTCATTCAAAAATAAATACTGTACTTCAACGACACCTGTCGAAAAATTACAGGTTGTCTAAAGCCCACTCCTCTCAACAAACTGTACCCTCTGGCTGGCATTGCTCCAACGGAAATCCGAAGGGGCGTGGCCTGTGGTATAGAAAAGAGGAAACAAGAAACCGACTGTCTACACCCTCTGTATGCCCTCCAACCAACACAAAAGCCGACAAAAAATCCGAAGGAGTTTCATGACACATACTCAACCCTTAGACGTTCTCTTAATAGAGGCACGAAAGATAATGTGGTAAGAAAAGTTAGCACCACTACCAGGCTACGTGGAACCTGCTGAGGAGTGACCATCTGGATATAACTTGCCATGGAGTGTTTGGAAAACACTGAACCGTCTTCGAACTCAGGTGGGCCTCTGCAACTCCGACATGGTTAAATGGGCCGTGTCCACGAAAGCTGAAAAGCTTTCGAAACGTCCGGATCAAAATTAATAAGTAACCGCGATAAAATCCGTTTAAATTAGTTTTATTTCAATGAGTAATATTCGCGTAAACATAAGAAATCATTATGGTTAAATGGGGTTTTAGGGAACCAAACCAAGCTCTATGTGAATATGGGGAGCCCTAAACAATGACGCATTTACTGTCGTGCCTCTTCTGTACACACACCTGCACACTCGCTGACCTGTCGGCATCTACGTCAAATGCCCAGAGAGTGGCCGAATTCTGATCCAATTTAATTTTATGCAATCTTTGACACGATAGATGAAGGGATCGAAAAAAAATTTTTAGTACCACGTACTACCAGTGCACGGCTAGTAACAGTATGAAAATCAACAAATAGACGAAATACCCCTTTATCAGTATAATAATTATGGAATCAAGTGAATACAGAAACCTACTCGAGAAAATTGAATGTGAATTGACTTTATACAGGCCTCAATATAGTCTCGTTATCTTGGTGATAGAATAAATTAATAACAGAACAGAACATTTATAAGTAATTTACGTGGATAATTGCACCATCAACGGTATAAAAAATACGCTTTCTTATAATTTGGTTATTATTAAATAAGATACTAAAGAAACATTGTAAATAAACAATTTTCTGTAAAAGATACTAAGTGTATACGGGTATAGTGTAAACTGCAATATACATATATATATATATATATATATATATATATAGACACACACATATGTAGGTTTATATGACTATTCCTAAATATATTTTTTCCTAGCTAAAGATTATGTACATACATTACACATCACGATACATTGCATACAGCTAGCATGTAGCCTAGCTACATTATGGCATTAATAATATTTGAATTTAAATCCAAGGGCTCACGTAGATGCTGAAGAAAAGGAGCAATTAATGTAATAAAGTCATTCTGTATCCCTCGAAAAGCTGACAAACAAACCCTTGCCTAAACAAAATTAATATTGTAGCATTAACGACGCCGGACGAACCAGCAAGTTTTATTTGTTTAAAATACTTTTACGCCATGAACGACAGGTCGTTTACGGTCTAGTAAATCAAAGCGAGAAGATCTCCTTTAGGAAACTGGTAAAAGAAGAGGAAAAATAAATTCATTTTTTATAAAATGCGTATTTAAATACAAGTCTTTTGTATTCTCGGTCTCTGCTATAGTCGCATAGCCTCAACGTAAATTGGCTGTTTAACGCAGAAAGCGGGCGTTATGCGGATCGTGTTTGTTTACGAGCCAATTTAAAGCATTTTCCAACACTACCTCTTACAAAACCTTTAAAACGAGAAGAAAATAAGATTGAGGTTTTGACGTCGTTGTTATGTTGTCAGAATAACTGGAATCTGAATAATAATACAAATTTAAATATTGTGAATTTGATATTTTATTCGTAATTTTAGAATTACGAATCGTGGTCAACATATCAAGTCTTTTCAGGAAAAAACATCGTAGCACCAATAAACTTAAAAATGTTTTTTTTTTTATATATTAACCTCCTAGAATTTTTCTTTGTATATTAGAAGCAGTATGTTAATAGCCATTATTTTAATAGATCGGTGGTTAATTATAAACAACAAGTCATCTTCTTTTTAAGATATTATAAACATTTTG
Organism: Actias luna; assembly: GCA_039707435.1. NCBI lineage: Eukaryota > Metazoa > Arthropoda > Insecta > Lepidoptera > Saturniidae > Actias > Actias luna. The sequence continues at coordinate 9,490,221 of JAZHAC010000008.1, read as the reverse complement.
TAATTGGGAATGAAAAACTCTACTCTAAACAGTATAAATTGTCACTTACATTGTTTTTCATGAAAAGGCTCGATATACTAAAGGCACTTATTTTGAAAATATTGATGCTGGGGATATTCTAATCTTCCTGCATACGTGCAATAAATAGATGATGAAGATTAATTAGCAGTTGAATAATATTTTGAATTAATCTGTAAAAGTACATAGAAAATATTGAAACACACATAATTTAACAAAAAGCGAACAACAAACAATTTGTAAAGTAGATGAAATATGGTAAATGGTACAACATATTTGATACTATCATTGCAAACTTGGTTGCGTAAAAGTAACTGTGGTTGAAAAGTGATATCCAAGTGATCGATATCTAATTATTACGTCATCAACAATAAACATTCATACACAACGTTTATAAAGATAGTTCTAATGGTTAACGCATGGCATTCTAATGGTTAAAAAATTACGCATTGATATCAATAGTACAATCACATTATGTATTTTATCACTAGTCATTTACATTTAATAGAAAAATAAAAAATAAACTATACGTTGAAATGTATTGCATTCCTATTCCTAATTGCATCGTAATAGGCGCACGGTAGAAAACGACGGAAATGAAAGCTTGAGTACTTTAATTGCGAGCAATCGGGAGGAATTAATTTGGAGATCTGCGCCGTCGCTGGCAAACTAAATAACGTTGTATCTTGACATATGATACAGATAAATATTGTATGATACAAATTTAACAATAGATACATTTTATATTAGGATTATAATAGAATGAAGATAATCGACATTTGGTAGCGTATAAGACCTAAACTTTTTATAAAACTAATATCCCCTTGATACATCATTGTTCACATGTCGCACCGTCTGTATTGTCTCAACTATTATTCGAATCTAGATGTTAAACTAGAATACGTAGCTCTTGATTGTCATAGACATAATTTAATATCATCTGATAATTTAATTGTGGCTATATGTTTTAATATTTAATAGTAATTATTCTTTCAAAGTTACAAAACGAATTGTAATGTTTGATATAAAATTCTTTTTCCGAACTAAAATTTACTAAGTCTATAAAATAGAAATCGGAAAGCGTATCTCGAGATTGAAGTGGTTTTTATATTTACTGCTGTATAGCTTCAGACTTACACAGATGGATGAGCAAAACGTTAGATCGCCAGTTTCAAATCAATATGAAATTATCGTGCAATGGTAAATTCATCTGGTTTAATTTGAAATGAATTTATACTATTTATATATTACTTACATACTTACTTTGTTAACGTTGGATCTTTAGAGACTGTGTAAGAAGAAAATAAAGTAAAAATGTATTTTGTCAAATACATACCTCAAATTACTTCAACAACTAAAAAAAGACGTGATCCAGTTAAAATTTTCACAAATCCCTATTTTTATTTGCTATGAGATGAAAAGCACCTCGAAAATAACGTGGGGCAAAAAGTGTATAATTAAGCTCACTTTACGGGCTCTCGTCATTTGCCTCTCCTGCCTTTCCCTCGTGTCTAATTTGGTAGAATGATCAACATAACATCTTTTATATTATTGTGTTAGCGTTAATTATGTTTACTGGAGATATACAAGTGACTTTTATTCTATATCAAGTATTCTTCTAGTAAAAGGTATTAGATGATATCTTAGATTTGATTTGACCAACATCCTCAAATCAATAATATAATTTGATAGACAAATGATTTCTGTGTCGAACGACAATCAGAATTGGTTGTCAAAATCAATATTAACACGAGCGGAGCCGCGGGTGAAAGTTGGTGTATTAATATATAAATTATAAATGTTGATAAAAAAATAATATTAAGTGATACATGAAAGACATATTATGTCTGTATATGAATAATTTTAATATTTTTAATAAATATTAAGAAATTATTGTTTGTTCATATTACTAAAGAAAAAGAACATTTCCCATTCACACACCGAGGAATATTAGTAAGACAAATAAATTCCGGGCATTAGTGAAATAGTTACAGCTCACTTAAGTGAAATTATATAGAAATGTCGAGCAATTATTCTAAAACATTATGTACCAATTATATTTTTTATAGTTAAGGTTGAGCGTTATGCCCACAATCTCACCTGATATTAAGTGACGATGGGGGCCAAGATGGTGAACATGCTAAGCCTAGTGGAGGGACTGGCTCTCAAGTGTAACTGCTGGATCACACCTTTAGGTATTTCGCGGGAGATTTTTAACTTGAGGGTGGTAGCTACTCAGGCGGGTATTAGAAAAAGCCCTTCCACCATGCTATGATTTGATCACGATGTTCTCCGTCACCGAAAGCTCACGCTCATTGTAAGCGAATTCGAACTCACGTCCCTTGACGCAGCGTTCGTGTACAATAACAACTGAGCTATCATCGCTTCTAAAAGAAGATTCATATTTAGAAGAATATAATATAAATTAAAGAGATACTAGTAACTACAGACAGAGATATACGTTAGCTATAAAAAAAAAATTGATTGATTACGATGGAATACTTGCCACTGGCGAAATTGTTTACACAGTGAGATGCCATTGTATTTAGAAATTGATGGATGTATTTTCAAAAAGTAACGGCTTAATCAATCCAAAATAATAAGTTCTACTTACACGTTGACCCAACGTCTGTAATGAAAAGCTTTGTATGAACTTTGACATTTCACATTAGTAGAATATCTTATTCAACACATGTTTACCTAAAGTCGAGTACTATTTAATATTTTATTTCTACATATAATATTACTTACGTAATAAGATCTTAAAGTAATCGCATAAAAAATAAAAACTTTCAACTTTTGATCGATATTAGCTATGTCTAACGAAAAAAGTAAGTAAGAGTAACCCTGAAGTTAACTCAGAAATAACATTATCTATAATAGAAAATTTTTAGTCAGAATTACTCATAATGTTATATTATCAGTTCTCTATGGAAATTTTATTGGAAACGATTAAGATTGAAGTTATTTTTAAACACAAAAACTCTAATAGATCTAGATACAAAGTATAAGAAATCTTTTTTGTTGATATATAAAAATGTTCAAACGATAAGTTGATTTCGAGCGCGACCCGCTCGACCCGAATCGATTTCAAAACAATATACTTAACAAGCGGGCTTAAAAATATTTACATTGTGTTTAAGAGCAATATAAAAACTACCGTATACAGCTTCATTTCGTATAAGAAAAACTTAATAATATTTTGATAATCACGCTAAGCACTGATTATTGTATTCGGAATAATTTAGTTTTTTTATTTCAAACTAGACCATTTTGCTGTTCAAGTATTGTTAGCCCACAAAATCAAATTCAACAATAGTTGACGCTTTATATTCTACAAATGCGTTCAACTGAAGTTTCAATTGAATCAAATCGTTCCAGTGGAAGAGATAAAATTGTCTGAAATGCAATCATGGAACAGGTTGTAATACTTTAACGTTATTCAAATACTATTCATTTAGTATGTATCCTTATGTTAATAGAATTAATTCTTTTTTACTACTAAAGACCTTTGAATTTTGTGGTAACTCAGTAAATTTATATAACCCCAGTTTGTTGGCAATAATGATGTTACATATAATGTATTCTATGTAGTATATTTTTCCTTTAAAAAAATTCTAATTGGTAAGTAAATTTCTTAATTCATAATCATTTAACATTGACTTTTGTTTTTCGAAGCCACTTCAATTAATTAATTCAACTAGATTCAGTTAATACTGATAATGCTTAAGCAGATAGCTGTTCAAAACTGGTTAATTAAATTTCATTTCAAATCTTCATATAATTTAACTATTTATATGTTATTTAACTATGCGCTTCGAAAGAATATATCGAGCCTTTTTAGGAAAAACATCGTAGACGCCAAAAATATTAAAAATGTTTTATTTTAACACCCTAAAAATTATGTTTGTAAATTAGAAGCAATATATTAATAGCCACTATTTTAATAAATCAATGGTTAATTATGAACGACAACACATATTTTTTATAAAGGTATCATAAATACTTTGGAAGTAGGAATTAAAAAAACTCACTCCTGTAAAAAATGCAATGGTCGCTTACGATGTTTTTGTATCATAAACAATATTAATTAGTGTAACTCTAATAACAGTGATGTACCATCTGTTATATAATTTAATAGCGAAAGTTATCTTTCAGTGAAATGTAGTGTCGTTGACAGTATTGGTTAATTATCTAAACTGACAGATGAGTAACAAGTTAATTAAAAGGGATTTGTAATGTAGTAAATCCGAGCGTCAGTTGCGGCCGAGACACCGAAGCTTCTTGGGTCGGATGAAGGGTTCTCGGACTGAACTCCCGGGACGTAGTTATGTCACTAACTGATTTTACATTTACCCCGAACATACAGATTTAAGATAAATGCCTTAATAAATACGAGAACACTATCATGGCCTTTCAATATAATCCTTACTGCGAAAATGAGTTTGTTCATTTGTTTGCACGCTTTCACGCTTAAACCCCTGTATCGATTATGATGAATTTTGGTATAGAGATAAATAGAACTTGAAGATGATGATAGGCTACATTTTCTCGCGAAAAACTTATTGGAAGTGGGGTAAAGAGAGGGATAAACTTTGTATGAAACTTTTTATTGCGTTATCAAATTTGTTCCACAAAATTTATATAAATGCGGACAAAGCCACTGGTAGAAGTAAGGATATTATAAAAAATATATATATAAAATTACAACAAACAAACAATAATAATTAGATAAATTTTATTGCATTACAAAGTTTTGCACGTCTCATTACGTGAAGCGTTTGAGTAGTGTTTTACTCTCACTCTCTCGAGGTCATGCAATTATCTCAGCTTAAATTGCTTTTATCCGATCTTTTTTTGCACTTTGAGTATTAAATGAGTTGACAGATATAAATAAGAACACTTTTTTATGACAGTAGATACTTAAAAAAAAAACAAATTATTGTAGATATTATAAAAAAACCCCGTTTTAAAAAAATATTTTGATGGACGTCGGGTTGTCTGTATGTGGTCACGATAACGCCCAAAAAACTTCACTTTTTGAGTCCACTTTTTCTTTTTCATTTGCTTCAGTGTCATTCAATAGCCTATTAAAAATTACCGTTTAATTCAATGTAATTTAACTTAGAAATGAATAGCATTTGATTAAAAGGTATAGAAGTTAATATGTTGCAGTACCATAGAGTGGCGAGTAAAAACAATACTGACAACATTCAAAATTTCTCCGTGAAGAATTAATTAATAGTATTACTAAGATAAACATTTTTTTTACGTTAGAATTTTTAATAACGTTTACGGAAAATTATGTAAGGTTTAAAAACGATAGTAGGTACAATGGCCATAGCTAGTTCCGCAATCAATCGGCAGCTCTCACACTGCTGTATTTCAATTTCAAAGGCGTGGTCGACAACACGCTATGGTGTACATTATGTACCAGTACACTCATTATAGTTTTGGATGGGATCTAAATGGGTCATATGTTAATCCATATGTTATGTAATACCGGTGGTATTTTACGTAAAATTAATTTTGATGTCGGGTTAAAGTGCAGGAGATTATAAATTATAATTAAAAAAACATTTTAGTTTACTTTAAAAACTATATGGTCGGTTATAAGTATTTTGAACTAGACTTAGTCCTCAAGAATAATATAATCAATCAATGTCTAAAGTTGAAAAAAAAAACAACTGTAGTTTTTTATTGTTTTTAGGTTTAACTATATGGTTACCATATCACCTGATGCAAAGTGACAATGCGGCCCAAGTTGGTGAACACGCTAAACTTGTGGAGGGACTGGTTCTCAAGTGCAACTGCCAGAGCACTAGCATGGTGCTAGATAACGCCATAGCATGGTGCTATGGTTTCATCACGATGTTTTCCTTCACCAAAAGCTCAAGGAGGGATTTGAACTCACGCCCTTTGACGCAGCGTCCGTACATGCTACCACTGAGCTATCATCGCTTCAATTATAGATTCATCGAACAATTGATTTCACTGTATAAAAGTAAATAAATTTATATGTACGTACAAAATTAAAGTAAATGTGTACCTAATTTATTATATCGACGTAAAAATATAGTAAACAATGAAAAAAATATTTATGTAATACACTTTAAGTTTTTGTTACTTTATTTCGCATTATGTAGTGTTGTTATGTTTAATTTAAGGTTAGCGTGATCAGATACGAAAACTTTTATTGTACTTGTGACTGTTGTAACTTATTATTAATAACTAGTTTTTGTGTCCGGCTTCGCTTGTGTTAATATTGATTTTATTAAACAGATTGGACAACGAAATAAAAAGTTTTATACAAAGTTTGTCCCTCACTTTACCCCACTTCATATAAGTTTATAGCAAGAAAATGTAACCTAGCTCCGTCTCCAGGGTCCCATCTAGCTCTGTACCAAAATTCATTACAATTGATTCAGCGGTTTAGGCGTGAAAACGTAACAAACAAACAAACTCTTTCACTTTTACATTTATAATATTAGTATGAATTACAATTTTTGTTTTACAGTAGTACACTACACAACAATGTAGATCAATCACCTGATGACAAATAATATAATGTCATACCTTTTTAACTTCGTGTGTTAATATTTTTTTGGAAATTGATTAGTAGACTTTTAAGCAGTAAACTAAAAACTATATATATGTCGCCAATATGCCATGGACTCTCGTAGTAATTATGTCCGTGTCTTTTCTCGAGTAGAGGCTTGTTGAATTATAGGAATGTAATAATATCATACCACTATTTCTGTTCTTTACATACAGGTAATAAAATTTGTACCCGAACCAGGACATTATATTCTCGTATATTTTGAGCTACTTTTACATACTTTATAGTCTGTGTAGAAGCAAAAATATTTAATTTTAAATGTCTGCCTGTTATCTCCTTGTTCACGCATCAAGTTTTTATGAAATTAAACACGATAAAAAATAATATTATGGATTAACAATATATGAATACAATATACAATATATGAATATTACAATTGATGAACCTTAATACGTTTCATGAGCAATATACTACTCTCATAAAATAAAAGTTTGCTACGGAATAGTACGTAAAAATTGTATAGTTCCTAAGTACTTCTTGACGCTTTTGATTGTTCCTATTGTTACTGTCTAGTTAACTAAAAAGTTAAGCTATATTCCGTATTTTTATATATATTCAATTTGCTTAAAGTTAAACAATCATAGTAGCGCACGTTCATATTGCCTATACGTAATAAAACTTTTGGTCTATCAGAGATCTATCATCAATATACCTCTACCGTAAAAGATTACGCTCACAGAGAAACTTAATTAAGAGTGAGACATATTTTAAGTATACAAGTAGAAGTATGTAATAAGTTAAATGCACGTCACGGAGGTCGATTCGATCATTGACTGTATAGTTCTTTCTGTTTGTCAAAGTTGAAGAACGTTGTTTGTAGTTAAAAAGTTGTAGGTAATATAATAATCATTGTGTTACGGAATATATGCTGTTACCTAGTACGGTTATGTAGTGTATTTGTACTAAAATTCGATTTATTATTAACAGTATTAGTGCAAAGTAAAACCTACCCTACTTGTAAGACGATTAACGTGATCAGGAACTAATGCTTAATGAAATTGAAATAACTGGAATACCAGAACAAAAAGAAGAAAGCGTTCTGTATATAGTCCAGATCTTGTCCAGTAAATGAGGCGTTCAAATTTGTGTGCAGGACATTGTACACGCCGAGCGTGTTGGATCTACTCGCCGCAACCACGTAGAAGAATCCTGCGGATCTTCCAAACACGCTACTCCTATTATAGCACGGCCGAGGAATATCGCTGTGAGGTTTACATGGCATTCGACTCGTCTCGATGTTCTGCGAGCGGCCAGGGTTCAAAGGGATATTACATCATCTGATATGGATTTGACTGGCGCATCGCAGCGTATGTACGTCAATGAACGGCTGACATCAAAAAACAAACGTCTGTTTTACCAGGCTAGGCAAGTTGAACATCAATTCCAATGGAAATATGTCTAGATTCGAAATGGCAAAGTACTTGCTCGCAAACTGGATGGCAAGCCAGCTGAACGCATACGTAACGAGAAAGATATTACTAAAATTTTTTGTACCAATTTAATTTGACTTTGTTTACTATATCATTATCATTAATTATGTCTCACAAGTGTACACTTTATTTAATATTACTTTATATTCCTTTTTTAATCATATTTATTTTCTTTTATTCTTTATATAAATGTCAATTATTGGACGTGTGTATGATTTGTTGTATGTTTTCTGTCAAATTAGCTAATCAACTTCATTACTTTAAGGCTATTATAGAAAAAAGCCGGTTGTGTAAAACGATTACCATGTACTCTGAATTACTTCTAGAATATAATTTTATTTCACTGCATGCCTGCGATTCGTTACATTTCGTTTATGTAAACAACGTCACGTGTTATGCAGTTAGTATGTTTTTAATGAATCATAAGCAGTTATGTATATCTAATTGTTATATGTGAGGATAGCCTCGAAGAGTGTTTAAGAATAACTAACGGGGATTGTTTATTGGTGTCAGAAATTAATAAACGCCTTATGGTTTTGTTTGATACTCACGCACCTCTCAAAACTACTCTAATAAAAAATATTTATTACCTTTGAATAACTAATACAATTAAACATATGATGAGCTTACGAGACAGTGCATTAGAAAAATATCGTAAAACACAATCTGAAGTAAAAAAGAAGTATTACAAGGAACTAAAACTACAGGTGGCTACTGCTTTACATAGAGTAAAATTTGTTTTCTTAAAGTTTAACATAAACAATAAAATTAAGGACCCTAAGGCACTGTGGAAGAATATTAAGAATACTCTAACCCTTTCAAACAAGAACCTAGAGCTTCCAACCCATCTCACTAATCCAAATGAAAAACGATTATTTCTTAAATGTCCCTGACAAGGATAATACTAATATCTCGCATTTTACCTACTGTCAATACCACTTAGATAATAGTGATACAAATACTTTCAGCATCAAATCCGTTTCACAAAACATGATATTTCGCGTAATCCAGGGACTAAAATCAAATGCTGAGGGTTGTGACTAAATTAATCTTAAAATGCTTTTATTAACGCTACCTTACACGTTCAAAACAATAACAGATGGTATAAATTTGTTAGTAACAACTTCTACGTTATCTGAGTCTTGGAAAACTGCAAAAGTAACACCTATACCAAAAACTCCCAATCCACAGGGGCTTGCGGATCTGCGGCCAATTAGCATACCAATTACCATTCCTGTCATAGGTTCTGAAAAGAGTGGCGAGTGAACAATTGACATCTTTTCTCGAAAGACACAAAATCTTACCATCTTTACAGTCAGAGTTCAGAAAGCGACGAAGCACGTCCACGGCACTAAATGATGTAACTGGCAATATATTACCAGCACAAGCCCTAAAAAACATATCAGATGATTTCATAAGGGCTATAGGTGTGCCTCAAAACTCAATCCTTGGTCCAATATTTTTTATTTTATGCCGTGTTGAAAAATGCCGTTTAAAATCAGTAAATATTAGGCTGCAATAAGAGTCATTAATGATGATCTGAATGGAGTAGCAATATGGTCTGTAAAAAGATGCCTTATGTTAAATCCAAATAAAACTAAATACCTAGTATTCGGCACTGATCAACAACTTAGTAGATTACCTACTATTTTAAATGTTCCGCTATTGGAGAAACCGCTAGAGAGAGTTAAAGAGGCCCGGAATCTTGGACTAACTATGGACGTAAATTTGCGTTTTGAAAGTCTCTGCTGTCCAGAATTGTTTCTACCGTTTAATGGTATTGTATAAAATAAGACCATATTTGTCGGAAGAAATACGTGTACAGTTGAGTCTTTAGTTCTTTCTAAACTCAACTATGCGCACACTGTATATGATCCACGGCTATTGGATAAAACGACTTATCCAGAGAATGCAGAATGCTACAGCTCGCTTTTGCTTCGCTGTACCCCCTCGCAGCCACATAAGCCCTTTCTTAACCAGCTTGCCATTCTTAAACTGAGATCTCGACGTAAATTACACCTGGCCTGTCTCTCGTTTGGTATCATAAAATATCAAGAACCATCCTACTTGTATAGAAAACTAACATGGGTATCGAGTAAGATAAGGTGGGAATGTGCAAATAGGAAATTGCTAGAACTAAAACACAAGTCCGTAACGTTTAGAGGAAGCTTTCGTTATGCTGCATCCAAGGCTTGGAACAATATACCACCACCCTTGAAACTGCTAAATACGATGGCTAGTTTCAGAACACGACTGCGAATATTTCTTTTGGATGCACAACGAAATGTTAACGATATTGACAGGGACGTCTCTCTTACATTACTAGCCTATTATTACTATTATTTATTTACTTATTCATACGTATTATTACACACAACATACTTCATAAAGACCAAAACAATAACAGTTTTTTAAATAATTTAAATATTTATTATCTACTTCTAAATGTATATGTACTTTGTGTGATCTATAATAATCTACATATATGACATATCAGACTCCGTGACATCATTTATAAGTCCCGACTGAAAACCAGCGCTTTTGCAATTTTTGTTGCGGGAATATTTAGCTGAGTCTGGTGTCTTTTTTATAGCGTAGAACAGCGCATGCAGTTAAAAAAATTGTTATTGAAATGTATATATTTACTAATATAATATGTGCTGTGTATATAGTGGAAATAAAAGACTTCTTTCTTTCTTCTTTCTATATACAAGGAACTGTTTGGACCTGTTATAATTAAATCAAATAAGCTATTTGATGTATTAACCACAAACGAGCTTGCGAAAAAAATAAACTATTAGAACTTGTCTCATTGTCTTCTATATTCTAGCTGGTATACATACGATATTAATTACTTGACTACAAAGAGATATAATAATTATGATTAGGAACAAGTATTTTCGTTTTCTCAATTACAGTAGTAGAGAGAAATAGCCTGTAAGTAAAACTAAAACAATATTGCTATTAGGCTATTACAATAAAACAACAGTTATTTTGGAACAGGCTATACCACAATATGCCGATACTTTTTTCCAATCACATCCTGCAGACAGGAACAAGATTGTATTCCAGAAAAAAGTTTTACTGATAGTGCTTCTGGAGCTAAACTTGCTAGCTTGAGAGGTTTTTCAATTACTAACTACTATTAATTTTATTAATTTTTCAGTGTTTTAAGTATCAAATAAAAGAGACGCATATCGGCAAATAAGAAATATACGAAGTGGTTAATAGTTTTATGTAATGCTGGTAACCGTTCATATATCAATACCGCGATACAACACATATCCGCTAGTTTATCACAAGTATTATACCGTAATCTTTAAGACTTCGGTTTATCGTACCACAAGGCCTCGTTTCCGCTACAGATTAGCTGGCCGTATTTCATTCGTTAAGCGCTGTTCGCTACACACCACCGAATTACTCTCCATGATATATTAAATTTACTAAAGGGTTTCATTCTCGTCTTCCAGTAATAGTTTTAGAGCTATTTGTACAAATTTGCATGAATGTTGTATAAATTATATTTCAGGCTTGGATGAAAACGTTGAATATGACATTCGTGAATGAGTAGTAGTAATAATATAATTAATCTAAGATAGTTACTAAAATCTAGTTGTTATAGTATTATAAAAAATAAATATATATTATAACTATGTAGTTATTAAACGACATACGGACAGTATAAAAATTTAGAAACCAATAAAGAATATTTTTAAGAGTATTATGAGAGTTATAAATAATAGTCATTCTGACACACCGACTTAGTCCGACTGGATCCCGACCTCAATATTACCGGGTGTATCACCCGTCGTAGTAACATGTTTAGTGTGTAGCGTTCTGGGATTAGCCATAAATATAAACATACATGTACCAGGTATATCCCCCAAAAAAGCAAGGTAGTAGAATTTGTACCCGAATAGACTTTTTTGAATCGATGATAGCTCAATGGTAGTGTGTACGACTTTACGTCAAAGGACGTGAGTTCGAATCCAACCACCTACAATGAGCTGGAGCTTTCGGTGAAGGAAAACATCGTGAGGAAACCATAGCATGGTGGTAGGGCTTTTTCTGATGCCCAAATACCAATAGGTGTGTTCAGGCAGTTGCACTTGAGAGCCAGTTCCTTCACAGGTTTATCGTGTCTACCATCTTGGGCCGTATCGTCACTTAAGATCAAGTGAGATTATGGCTATAACGCTAAACCTTAAATTTAAAAAGAAAACTACTATGCCCATGATGACAAACCCAGGGATTCTCTTTTGGTTTGCCACGTTACGGAATCAGCTATCCATATTCAGCTCTTAGAGAGGCTAATAATTCTGTTATTTTGTGATGCTACTTTTAAACAAAAATCTGCAATTTCATAATTTTAATAACTAGGAAATTAAGTATACTTTAATAAAATACCGTGACACCTTTATTGTTTACACTTGTTAAGTGTCGCATGAACTCTTTTTTACGTAAACAATGACAAAGGTTTTCTTATTTTAAGAGAAAAAATATATACATATATTGGGCTATTAATTTTCTCATGTTATTCGTTAGGCATATATCCGATATTAGCAAGTGTGAAACACACTATATACCAAGAAATAAAAAGCTTCAAGAATTTTTAATACTAACTGTGCGTGCGGTTTCGTTCGCAGGGGACTAAAAAAATTGATAATTTTTGCCCGTTTTTGTTACTTTTTCCAGTACAGCTTTGCTGCTATTGGAAGCGTAAAGCCTTCCTCAATAATTGTTCTATCCAAAGCAAAAAGAATCCGACTGGTAGTTAACAAGATTAGCGCGTTCAAACAAACAAGCTTTTCCGCTTTATAATACTAATATAGATTTCGAAATCATTCTTTCTCGGCTAACAGTAAAAGAAACAATCTTGCAGTAATATACTTAAAAAATATTTTTCTAGTAGGACAGTTATTGAAACAAATCTAACTTTAGGCTTCCTAGTGTTCCAAATCGATAATATGTCCGTGCACAGGCATGGTTATTAGGCATGTATTTTCATTCAGAAATAAATAATTATACAACGGTCAGTAACTTCTACATTTATCTATATGTTTTATTTTCTGAAAATAGTGGGTTAGAAACGATAATACAAGAACATTAGCGTGTTTGAAACATGCCTAAATTTTTATTATTGATAATTTCTTGTATTTTTGTTCGTTACCTCAAATATAATCTGCATTTATAATGAATTTCGGGTGCCTATGCAATAAAAACAAAATCACAATCACGTTTAATCAGATTAGCAATATTATAAAATAATAATTGAAATAAAACAAACATAATTAATTTTATCGCAGGAATTATTTTAACCTAACGTAAATTTGTTGTATTTAAAGTTAATGCACATATAAATTTTAAAAGTATAATTAATATTAATGTTTAGTTTGATAATAATGAAAAGTAAGACTAGAAATATCATGCTTTGTTTCCCTAAAATTTCTGTCTTTTGGCAGCAAGTTTTTTCAATATATTTAAAAAGATCTGGCCAATAGTCGGAGTCGTCCATAAACCTAGAAAGATTTTCTTGGATTCATACTTCATTTGGTCCTTCATTTCAATTCCCATTTGGACGAGCCGAAACGAGCGCAACTATGAGAATGAATGAATGAATCGGCGAAATCCGGATCACACGCGTTGCCGATGTAGACAGTATAATTGTAAGAGGCACAGTAGTTTTTAAAGCTTTATAAAGGCACAGGCAGATATGCGGGAAAACTTAGTTAAAATTAGGAATACTTTGAGGCATGGGAAATAATTAATATGTCGGGGCGGCTACGATGAGACGACGCTCATCTATTATTCAAACGCCTGTATTCAGTTATGAGATGTTGCATGACGACATCAAGGTCAGGCAGAAGTTATTGAGGATGAAGGTCATGCAATTATCTCTTGACTATATAATATTTTATTATGAATTTCAACCACATCTTGATTATTTTATTTTCATGTAAAAAGATTACGACATTGATGCTTAAACTAAAGTACCTAAAAGTTTCTTTACATTTTAAAGAAAGGATTTTTACATGTAAATGGCTATGCATTGAAGATGTCCTGCGAAGACCTGATCAATGCATGTCCAATTATGGCATCGTATGTCAGTGTACTGGTGAAAGAAGACTGAGTCCGCTTGAATGAATTCGAAGCACTCTGATAAAAATAAAACTTTCCCACTTATACTAGCTGGAACAACCAGCAAAATGTGGTGCACGATTAAACTAAATAGATGTCTCTTCTACGAACCCCATGATCCTGATGAAGGGCAACATAACATATATTTTTTTGGCCAGATTTTTTTGTTATTGCTCAATTTTTACATACTTATGTTAAATCTTAACAGCATTTCTTTTACTCTTACGGCTACTAATTGAACCTTTTTGAAATATAGTTATAAAAAAGGATATCTATTAATTTGTTACATGTATATAGCCAGCTATAGTATATAAACGTTGAAAATGAATTTTGTAGTTTGTAAACACTGGTTAGAGCTTAGTAGTGGTGTTAAACGAAATAAATTAAAAGTTAAACACACAGAATTAGAATTTATACATTTAATTTATGGTGTTGCGAATAATGATATGTACTTTAAGATAAGAATATATGGAAAAATAACATTAAGCGAAACAAAATGAAGCTCTCTTAGTGAGAAATAAAAGCATAAACATGCAGTTAATAGGTTGTTGTTATTAACAAATAGGCAAACGGTTCTGAAACAAAGCGTTATGATAATATTGATGCCATGTGAAATATTTGAAACCTAAACCCCCTGTTATTCTATCTCACAGCTACGTCATCTGAGTACTGACATACTCAAAATACATCCGTACCGTCGTCAACAAGATTGGGTACATAAGGTGGCATCACAAAACGCATCAAAGGACAGAGCAACATCGTTCTAAAGTATATTATTTGTACTTGACCAGAAATTCCATAGTTGTCGTAGCCGAAATCGTTCAGGTAGGGGATTACAATTAAAACAATAACTAAATGTAATGTATATATTACAGGTTGTTTGATAATATAGTTAGGAAATACAAATAATTTGTGTGAATAAACAAGAAACTAAGTCAAACAGATACATATGAATACTGAATGGTACACAATAGAGTTGTACTTACTTAGAATTGTACTTGAATGCTAACTTACATATATATCAACCGTGTAATGTTTCCAAAATTAATTGAAGTTACTTCTGTTTTCAGACAACAATGAGTGGAAGTGTATTAAATGTTATAGATAAACACACCTTTAGGTTAATTGCTTAAAGGGCTATTAGTAATAAAAGCGTACCTAATCGAGCTAATAAAGCGCAGACACACACATACCCACGTCGACCTAACACAAGCTGGAGGAACCATAAAAGTGTCAAATCATTAACCGAAATTAGTTTTTCGCTTGTATTATACCTAAAATAAAGTGATAGTATTCGTATTACTCAATTAAACTTAGACTGTTTGGGAAATATATCTACACTTTTTTCACCGCTACCGATAGTAATGTTTAAAATGGTTTAAATAATATATTGATGCTACTTACTTCATTATTGTTATGTCGAAAGAATATATTATGTAGTGACCTTTATAAAGACTTTATTTACTCACTATAATTCTGTTAATTATGCCTATGTTACTTAGGACTAATGTAATGTAGCATTTTAATGGTGATATAATTTTTGAAATCAATCCAGTAGTTCTTGAGTTTATTCGTTACAAATAAAAAAAAATACAAGTCTTTCCTCTTTATAATATTATTAGTATTAGTATAGTATAGATGTAAAAATATAAAACGTATCAATCAATAATAAGTTATGTGTAACCTAAATCAATGTATAATAAGCCAGTTACTGTCCTACCCAAATAATCATATAAAAGGTAAATTGAAGCAGTCGCCCTGTCTACTTATTAATTACGTAATACGCGAAAGGACTAAATACTATTAAATATGCTACGCATAACTATAACAGAAAAATAATCTGTACATATAATAAAATCGTAGGAAAGTCAAAACTGTACATAGAATATTTTTTAAAAGAATACTTGGGGCGTGACCTACAATCGATGTCGAAGCCGAAAATATAGTTTTTAGAATATTTGTCTGTTTGTCTGTATGTATGTCCGGGCTAAAGTCAATAAGTACTGCATGGATTTACTTCAAATTTTGCATGAATATTCGGAATAGATCGGGTCAACATACAGGCTACAGATAATCACGCTATCACCTACGGGGGTGGAGCTGTGAATCTTTATTTTTCTTACACATTTTGTAACAGCATGTAATCTAACGACGCATATTTAAATGTTGTTTTTGAGTAAGCCATGATATTATCTAGCTTTACACTATTAAAACTACGCCATTTAAGTAACTTGGGCAGAGAAACATAGTTTAATGAATGTTAGTAGTCTAAAGACAATTTTGTAGCAGCGCCATCTATGAGATTTCATAAAAATCAAATCAAGTTACATGTTAACACTTTTTGGAAATTAATAATTCCAATTTGATCATGTCGGCGAAGTTAGTAGTTAGTAATTCATAAAATTCATAGATAGTAATATGCATTTTCTTCATAAAAGTTTTATCGTATAGTTCGTTTTGACAAATTCAAGTTCAATCTTTGTTTGTTTAGTCTTTCAAATTAAATATAATCAGAATGCCTAGAAAACGGTCTAACCCATCTCAATCCTCAAATGATTCCCGAAAATTAGCTCGATCTCTTGAAACCGCCGTTGAGCGTGAGGCAAGGTTGGCTGTTCTGCGAGAACACAATACGGAAACTCGACGTGAAGAAAGTAGTACGTCGCGCCAGTCGCGATTAGATACTATGCGCACTCAAAATGCATTGTCGCGGTCGCTTGAAAGTGTAGGAGCATCCGAGATGCGGCTATTAAATGATCAGAAGCGCCATACTGAGTCTCGCGCGTCAGAGACGTACACGCAACGAGAGACAGGACTGAGTACGCAGCTCAGCCGCACTGTTGTCGCTCGATCGTGCGAGAGTGCTGAAGCGCAAGAAGCTCGACTTGAAAGCAATCGGGAGCGTCATGCTGAGTCTCGTGCGTCTGAGACTTACACACAGCGAGAGGCCAGGTTATGTTCGCAGCGGAGTGATACTTCTTTTGATCGGTCGCTCGAAAATCAAGAAAACCGCGAGACTCGCTTAAGGACAAATCGCTCTCAGCATGCTCTGTCACGTTCGTTGGAGACAGACGA
Source organism: Actias luna (assembly GCA_039707435.1). Taxonomy (NCBI): domain Eukaryota; kingdom Metazoa; phylum Arthropoda; class Insecta; order Lepidoptera; family Saturniidae; genus Actias; species Actias luna. The sequence goes on along the minus strand of JAZHAC010000008.1, from coordinate 9,472,941 downwards.
GCAGCGTGAAGAACGTCGAGCAGCTGCTCGGCAGCGGTACCACGAAATGCGTAGTGACGTTGAAGCTCATTTATCGCAGGAACGTAACAGAATCCAAGAGATTCGGGGAACTTGGTCGGGCGAACAGCGTGAGGCACAAGTAAACAAGATCGCCTTCGTCGTAACATAAATCAACTTTCGAAATCTGATGATAAATCCACGGTTTACGATATCGAAGGGCAACCGTGGCTAAATAAAGAAGGAAGTGGGTTTATCTACAATGTCGCGATTAACTACGCCGCCCACGGAGATATTGGTGCCATAGAAGAAGTGTGTGTCCACTGCCAAGCCCGCAAATGGAAAGGGGAGCCCAAAGGGATGCGTTGTATATCTGGTAAGGTACGCTTGGAATCTCTGCAAGACCCGCCAGATCTGTTAAGAGTCTTACTAAATGGCGAGCATCTGAAGTCCAGCTATTTTTTGAAAAATATCCGAGTCTTATCTCCACCATTACCGTACGCTCTTTAGTCAGTTTCTGGTAGACATGTACGCCAAAATTGAGACAGAGTGTTTGGTATTTATAAGGTCCAACCAAAGAAAACTGAAAGCTGAGAACTACGTCCATCTCAGAGATGCTATGCAAAATGATAATGATGCTCAAAATGTAGGAAGGATGGTCATTCTCCCCTCCACCTTTACAGGAGGTCCGCGGTACATGCACGAGAAGACCCAAGATGCATTTTGTTACGTGCGAAAGTTTGGTTGCCCGGAACGCTTCATTACCATCACTACAAACCCAAAGTGGCCTGAAATTGTCCTTGCAGGACAGGCTTCGCACAACAGGCACGACTTGATCTCTCTCGTATTCCACCTGAAGTTGAAGTGCCTTATGGATATTCTAACAAAGGCAAAAGTGTTTGGTGCATTCCGATGTCGTATGTACTCCATGGAATGGCAAAAATGCGGCTTGCCACACGAGCACCTGCTTTTGTGGTTGGAAGAGAATATCAGGCCGAACCAGATTGATCAAGACATAAGTGCTGAGCTTCCGGACCCTGAGGTCGATCCTGTTCTGCATCAGATTGTGAAAAGTTACACGGTGAATGGCCCCTGTGGCACGTTAAATCCAAGTTCCCCGTGCATGAAAGATGGACGATGTACCAAAATATTCCCAAAACAATTTACCAACGAAACCATTACTGGTGAGGATAGATATCCCTCATACCGGCGCCGATCACCAGCAGAGGGCGGGCATTCCACTGAACTGAGCGTGCATGGCCAGGTGCAAGCGGTCGATAACAGTTGGATTGTTCCTCACTCACCAGTACTGTCCAGGACCTTCCAGACGCACATCAACGTCGAATCGTGCACCAGCGTCGAGTCGCTCAAATACATCTGCAAATACGTCAAAAAAGGGAGCGATCAGGTGACGTTTGCCTTACAGAGCACTGATATAGACGAGGTGACCAAGTACCAATCTGGTCGCTACATCAGCACGTCTGAAGCGGTTTGACGGATACTGGCGTTCTCTATACATGACAGGTATCCTACCGTCATGCATTTAGACGTCCACCTAGAGAACGGCCAGCGCATATATTTTGATCCCGAGAACGTTGCTGAGCGCTTGGAAAATCCGCGCCAAACAACTCTCTTGGCATTTTTCAGGCTCTGTGAAGTCGACCAGTTTGTGAGGTCCTTTACGTATGACGAGGTGCCTTCATATTACACATACGACAAGCAAAAGGATGTATTTAACCGACGTCGACGAGGAGGTGCTGTGGAAGGTTTTCCGGGAATTTTCAAGGATACCGCATTGGGTAGGGTTTATACCATGCATCCGAATAATGGCGAATGCTATTTTCTACGGTTGTTACTTAAGACGGTCCGAGACCGAGACTAATGCTAGACTGGAGACGAAGTCGAAGTAACTCATGAACGCGTGCTGAACACCTGTCTCAGTTCACTTCAAGATGTGGTCATTTCTATCGGCGGCAATCCACTGATCGAATATGGGTTACCAGCTCCTCAATCATCACCGCATCAAGACCGTGAATCTACCAGAAGAGAGAAGTGAACAGGTGGTGCTTCCAGAGTCTCTCGGTAAAGTGGTATCCAGCTTAGAAAACTCATTCGCTGTGTGTACGGGGACATCAGTCGTATACCACACCAACAGAATTCTTGGGAGTGTGAGCGGGCCATTTTGACGCCCAAAAATGATCAGGCTGCAGCAATTAACGAATGCATTCTCTCGGAAATTGAGGAGAATGAAGTGGTCCACACCTCTATAAACACTGTCGTCGAGCAAGATGACGTCACACATTATCCCGTGGAATTTCTGAACTCCCTGTCAGCAAGTGGACTTTCAGCGCATAACATCAAGCTGAAGGTCGGTGTCCCGATTATGCTTCTTCGGAACCTATCTCCTCCAAAGTTGTGTAACGGGACCCGCCTTAAAGTCATCTCGTTCCACAGACACACTATTGAGGCGGAAAATTTTACGGGTTGTGGCGTTGGCGAGGCAGTATTTATACCACGCATTTCCCTCATACCTCATAACTTTCAGTTCAAGCGCGTACAGTTCCCCGTAAGTGTTTGCTTCGCGATAACCATATAAGTCGCAGGGGCAGACACTGAGGGCAGCGAGTATCGACCTCAGGACGAGTTGCTTCTCACACGGGTAACTGTACGTCGCTTGCTCCCCTGTCACCAGTCCTGACTCTCTTTACATTTTGGCTCCTGGTAGCATAACTACCAGCGTAGTTTATCCCTATAAGTGTTGTAAGATATTATACCTTTGTAAGTATTTTTACTCTTTTGTGTCCTGGAATATATTCCTGCATTATTTTCTCTATTTCCTTCAGTCACATCTTATCACTGAACTCAGTAGGATTCCCATATAACTCTCTTCACTTGCTTCGCTTGCAAAAAGTTTTTTATAGGTTTTCTATACTTATATTTTAATGTTATTTTTGGTTTTGGTTTAAGGTTGTGTACTTATAATGCTATAGCGACACTGGCATCTTAGGTACGTTTGGTGATGTAGAGCCTTTACACAGACGACGTCGCGGGCAGCAGTAGATAATGTTAAGAAAGGACATAGGGTACTTTTTACCGCGGGAAAACTATCCAAAGTCACTATTCCACGCGGACGTAGTCGCGGGCATAGCTAGTAAAAATTATATAACAGTCATATCTAAACTAATAAGCCTGTAGTTTACTTTTCTAAATTATTGGTATAGATAGATTTCCTTATAAAGTTACAGGTTTGAATATAATCAAAACAATATTTTATTGGAGTCTGGAAATAATGCAAGTTTTATCGACTTTTATAAAAAATTTATACAAAGAAACTTATTTTTATATACTTTATAGATTTAGCGTTATGGCTACAATCTAACCTGATGTTAAATGACAATGTAGCCCAAGATGGTGAATACGCTAAAGCTAATAGAGGGACTGGCTCTTAAGTGCAACTGCCGGAACACACCTATAGATATTTGCCGGTAGATTTTTACTTGATGGTGGTAGCTAGCCAGAGGGGCATTAGAAAAAGCCCTACCACCATACATAATGACACACGTCCTTAAAAATAAAGATATATATAATAATATATATATTATTAAATTTTATATTATGGTTGCTTTGCGACAGCTTTTTAACTTGAGGGTGCTACCCAAGACATTACCACGTTACAGTTTAATCATAATAGTTTCCTTCGTCGAAATATCAACCAATCATACACAAGGATTCATACTCACGTCGATAACTGGATACCGTACATGTTGCCGCTGAGCTATCGTTTGTTGTTTATAGCATATTAAATTAGCTTATAAATGTACAATAAACATTATTTATTATTCAAATAACCCCAATAGACTCTATTCGGGATTTGTCAGCCTCGTTTATATACATATGATATAGATACGAACACGTTCGGGTCACAGTATAAATAAGATCCACATTGTAAACAAAAATAGATTTTGAAAAAAAAATGTAAAGGTTTGGCTTCTATTATTAAAGGATTTTCCGTTGTACCCTTATAGTAAATAGCTCTTTTCATGTGTAGGTTTCTACGCTTAAATAACAGATGAAGTAAATTAGCCTGCATCCTCGTCATGGTCGTATGTGGATTTTACACACGGATTTTCCGACCCTTCTCATTACGTCACAAATACCTCAATATATAAACTACGAACGTCACGTGCATTATTTAAATGGCAGTGTAGAAAAGGTGTTTTAATACTTTTACCGTTATCTTTTTAGTAATTAATAAGCTAGTAATTATTTGAGAAATGAGCACTTAAAAATGACTACCATCAATATCCAAACAAAAAACATCTAAAATAGAAGTAACTTAATGAAGCTTTAAGAAATAAATCGCTCAACGATAATTATACTTCATATAGTAATTACTTATCTATAACAATTCGTCTATCACTTGTTAGAAGTTCTTCTTATTTGTATCGAATAATTTTGATAAGAAAATTGATTTATTCAACGATTTTAAATCTATTTCTCCCATTAAGTGTTTATTCTTTTGTAACACCAAGTGTGTAATTATCAAATGCTATGCTCGTGACGCAACTAGCCTAAAATACAGATAGTTTAGTTACAATTTAGCAAGAAAAAAATTGCGACTAATTTTTTGTTGGCTTAATTTAGTATATGTATCCCTATACATTACCTAACGTAAGAAATAAATTCTTGCTAGACATACAAAGACTTACAAAAAGGAATCATGTGAATAAGTTCAGTGATTCTCAAATTACAAGTAAATTAGCAGACAGGCATAGAGACGATTCGATGCGTTTAAATAAGGATTATTTGGTAAATTAATCAGTATTTAATAAAAAAAATACAAATTGTATTTGAAGCAGCTTTCGTAATGTTTTCTAATATCATTTATCTTTATCAACTGCAATAAGGCAATATATGTGCTTGTATTCAAGGTATCCTTTTATGTATGTATGAATTGCGTCAATGAAATGCTATTTCAGTGTAGTATATAATATATTTTATCCACACTTATAACCAAGACAGCAGCAATATGCATTATCGAGTAAAGTTAATTGAATATTAATAATTCAATGATGACACTCGCGGTTTTATTCGACAAGACCGATAAATTGCTATAGCTATTTTTATGGTTTGTACATAGTGTTAACTTTTAAGTATAGTAAATAACGGTTTCAATTTTAAAACAGGTCAAGAAGCATATGTAAAGAATTTTTCTATAAAATGATCAAGAGTTAGAGTTTTTTAACATTATGTTTTCTGCCTTTGTAGGCTAGTTTTCCTGTATCAATTGGAATAAATACATATTTTAGAGCTTAATTACTAAATGTTGGATGTACTGTAGAATAACCTACAAAATAATGTTATGTCATCAAAAACATATAACTTAATACGTTTAGTACAGTGTATTAAATATAATAAGTAGTTCTCATACAAGACTAGTATTAAAATAATATTTAAATCAATATATTCATGCGGAAGTTTACTTTAGACAAGTATTGAAAGGCCTAATTAATATTAGGGTCGTGTGACTCGTTAACGGCGTCAATTAATATGATTGCCTATTTGAAACCCATTGAAATCTGAATTAATCTCCTCATTTTATTAATCTCCATTTAAAATCTCTTGACAGCTATTTATTACAACAGTAATTTATACCCCAACCATTATCAGAGTTATTTTTAAAGACGTCTCCTATTTTACAAATAATATTTGAAGCTTTTAAACATAATGATAATAAATAAACCAATTAATATTTGCTCGAATAAATTATGTTGTCATCATAATTTATGCACAAATCACAGTATTATTTATTGAAATAAGATTATATAGACTTTAAAGTATACAGATAATATAAATCCTAATTATAAATTGACAATAATAGTAATATCAGAGAATATTAAACTGAAACTATATACTGAAACCAGTAACTCAACGATATTCTAAGGCATTACCTATATATCATGTAACACGATAAAGAGTCAAGTTTATAATTCTATTATTTAGCTATAACGGCCTGAAATACAGTCAATTTTCGAGAGTAAAATGCTAATCGTCAACAAGCACGTTTCAGAGGCAGTTGTAAAATTTTAACAACTTGGAAGGAGCGTGAATCGTGAGGATTGGCAGCGCCAACCTTCTTTATTACCGGATATTCCCTGGGCGGTACTACCACGACCAAGGCGGTTCGCATATCATTGCTTACTTTATTATTTCTCACGGTTACGATAGAATCTGTTTCTTATTTTATATTTGTCTGTATCTGAAGAAAAACACATGTACTTTGTCGATGTAGCTGTAACATTTAAAATATTCTTTAAAAAATGAATAAAGTGGATTTTAAAAGCTCTTGTATTTTTAAGCAGTTACATGTTTTCTGACTTCTTGAAAACAGCAGTTTATAGGCTTACTGAGATTTGTATTATGTACATGTCAAATAATCAGTCAATATTATGTATTACCCAACAATTAAGGTTATAATAAAATGTAATTATATAGAAACTGTTTAATTGCATTTAAAATTTACAGAAACATGTGGCCAACGTCGCTACTTTTTTTATAATTAGTAAAATTAATTTGGAACGCTTTGACTTAGACAAATATTGATTGCGAAGCTATAATAAATTATTTAAGAGTATAATAATAATTAGATAGATGAAGATGATAAAATGTTCCAAAAATTCCAGACCCATTGTATTATCGTAAAAACATAATTTTTACGCATTTAACTATGCGTTTTTACTTATATATTCATTTTAATATCATAAATTGTCGTAAATTTTACTTTTGATCGGTAGAATTTTAAAAACTTCTTAATATTATCAACGAACAAAGATTTTTATAATAACATTTTTGAAGTTCAGTGTTCATAGTCTAATGTGCATAATATTGACAACTAACACTCGTTCGAGTTTTCCCTAGCAACTGCGAGTGTGTGTGTGTGTGTTTACGTCTTGACAGAAATATATATACCACATTCCAAGTGTGGTAGTTATGAACATATCGTCGTGAGTCAAATCAAGTCTCCTATATATGTACCTACATCTATTTTGAAGCGATGATAGCTCAGTTACTAGTGTGTAAGGACGCTGCGTCAAGGGGCGTGAGTGCGAATCTTGTGCTTTCAGTGAAGGAAAAACATCGTGATGAAAGCATAGCATGGTGGAATATCTGCCGCCAAATACCTATAGGTGTGTTCCGGCAGTTGCACTACCTCCACTCGGCTTAGCGTGTCCACCATCTTGGGCCACGTCACATTAGGTGAGATTGTAGCCATAACGCTAAACCCTCAATAAAAAAAAATATCATTTATATAAAATAACTACTCATATTTTCAAAATAAAATTATTGATTAGGAATGATCTTCATCTACAATAATCCAAATAAAAATATTCAGCTTTGTATATATAGGTAAACATAAAACAGTATGGTAATCACTAACAACCCATTTACAAGTAATGCTTTTTAACGTAAAATACGTCAGCCAGCTACTAATCATCAACCCCAAATACTAGGTACTCCAGCACAGTCTCCTGTAAATAGATTATTTTATTATGCTCTTTGCATCACATAATCACATAGAATATAATAATAAACTGCCACACTCCTATAAACCATTACGAGTTTGTCACGTATTCGACGGGCAAGCAATATACTGCCACATTCTTACTGAATTATGCACATAAATACTTGAAGGACATTGATAGAATATAACATTACTTGTTACGTTATGAAATTTTGTTATTATTATACAACTATAATGCATTGGAAAACGCGTCCGCTTTCATAATACAATTCTTTCCACCGTGACTTGGCTCATTTGTGACGAAATAAAATTATATTGGACGCATTATGTTTATTTTAGTGTTGTAATATGATTTATATTAAAGTTTTTTTGTTGTGAATTATGACATTACTCGCCTTTTTGCTACATATTATTTTTGTCGTGTACATTTGTAAATTATTACCCGCGGCTCCACTCACTCGAGTTACTAACTCATTATTAATAAAGAAAAATTATATAGGTACATACATTGTTTATTTTAATTGTTTCCCGCCTTCATTTACTATTAAGCTCATAAATTTTTATATGTGCTTAAAAATATACTTATCACTATCGAGAAATGAATAAAATCGATTCAGTTATATACACACTAAAGAATAAATTAAAACACAAAATCGATGAAACCTATTTTATTCAGTCAAATGAATATAAAAACTAACAATTAACGAATAAAATGCACACAGCAGTGAAAATCTTGCAAAATTTTCAAAGTAAGAATTTCTGTACTAATGTAGGTTCTGATCTGATAGATACTAAAACTTAAACCCCATAATTACCTTCTTGAAACCTAATCTGATTTAATAAATTTTGATATACATTTAAGTACGCAATGATCTCTAGAGTTTGCTGTCTGTTGGCAATTTATTACTTAGTTTTGTGTAAATAAAGCGAAGGAATTTAATATCATCATGCCCGGTAAGTTACTGGTCATCCACCAATATGTACTAGTGTGCGTTTTTTTTAATAATAACCCTCAGTCTTGCGTCTAGCACAGTACAACCCTAGTGTCTGGACTGTTGCGATTCAATCGGACACAAATATGGATCCCATCGATTGGGACCCACAAAGTGGACTCACCAACATCTTGAATGTTTGTGCTATTTTCATACCTCTTAGTGAGATTAGTGATGTTATTGGAAAATATATTACATATTTTTATCGAAAAGAATACTGCATAATTTTCAAAACACTTTTATTCTATAAATAAATTAATCGTAGGAAATAACATAACTATATATTGGTAATCGGTTTACTACTATTTTTATCTGCCGTGTAAACGTGATACGATTGACAATGCGACGTCCGGACATTTTTTCCCTTATCGTTCAATTTCAGAATATTATTATTAAAAATAGCTTTTCCAGAGTTATGGGAGTGAAACGTGATTTATCAGTATCAAACGATAAACTCGCTAAATGGAGATGAATTTCATGTAATATTCCATTTCATACTAAATGTATACGCCAATAAATAGAAGAACTGATTGTCGCTGTTTTAGAAAAGGATTATAGTTGGATGACAAATTCGTCTTACATTAATGTGCCACTTCATTCATCGTAATTAAAGTTTTGAACGTAATACAAACGCATTATCTAAATGTTTTTGGTGCAATCATGATATATCATGTAATAATCTTCATTTGAATTCTTAAACAAATTTATTTGACCCTAAATTATGTAATTTTTACATGATCCAGAAATGATACAGTTTGGTTATTGTATAGAAATGAAATGAATTATAAAGATGAATTCTAAGTTTCCATAAAAACTGTCTGGACTGCTTCAATAGTAGAGCTACAATTTATTAAAACAATATCTAAATATATCACAAAATCACACTCGACATTCACATTCATTTCATATAACTTCGTACATGTATAGAAGCCACAATAAAAAAATAACTAATCAAATGAACGAGAGTTACGGAAAAATTTGGTATTTGGCAATAACAAAGATGGCATATTTAATCCCTTGAGAAGGTTTAAGAGGAATGTTACACAATCATCTGGAAAACATACAGGTGATATAAATACAATAGAAATAAAAAATATACCCATTCGATAAGGATCTTTGTACATTAACTTATTAAGTGCTTATTGTTGAAATCAAAAGTCCAATACCAAACATAGAAGCCCTGCCAAGTTATGTTACCTCACTCGAACTTCGGTCTTGTGCATCCATTCGGTCGGGAATTATCTGCAGATCGTCATTACATGTAACAAAACCTACATGTACCTCTCTACATTTGCCTAGACGTCGACACTACTTCAGAACTCATTTACTTCAACGTCTGCAGCAAATATGACCAAAATAGTAACACTTCAGTTATCGTCGGTAGTTCTATTCTCAAACAAATATATTAATTTATTATGTTGACTCCTTACATTAGTAGTATCTTACACTTTAACTATACTTGTCTGAGCTAAACTCTCCATTAGGCTTAGCGTGTCCACTATTTTCAGTCACATCGTCATTTAACATCAGATAAGATTGTAGCCATAGTATTAGCCCTATAAAGTATAAAATCAATATATTTATATTTACAATATATTACGTCATACGAATGCATCGTCCCGTTCGATAACTTCACAAAGCATATTGGTCAAAGGGGTACATTAGTAGATAGTCATATCGATCGCTATCTTCGAGTAAGGTAACAGGTTATTCACAGTTCATTAGATATTAGGAAGGTGAAGCGCACCTCCGTAACGTATCGCTGAATAAACTTTTTAGTATGAATGTATAGGGTTTAAAGCGTAAATTGATTAGGTATAAACCTTATAACCAAGCATTGTTGTAGTTCCTCGGGAATAAGATATAGCTTTTCAAGGATCAAACATTTTTCGTAACTGAAAAAGCTTATAGCCAAATAATGTTCCTGAGTATTGAAACTGCCAATCATTGGTTAAACAGACCTTAAGTGTCGATATAACAACGTTGAAAATGGTAACTATTACTGGATACGCGCTAATATTAGAAATTACTAGTCGGAATTGAAAAGATATTGTTGTATTTGACAGAGCAATCATTGAGGAAGGCTTTAGGCTATTTAAAATCACACCACTACCAACAGGAACAAAGCTATTTTGAAAAAAGTAACAAAAACGGGCAAAAATTATTAAATCATCTTTAGTTTCACGCGAACGAAGTCGCAGCCACAGTTACTGATATATATTATATATACTCAAAGGCCATATATAGTCATATATATAGTATCGCCCTATAGTATGTAATGTTAGTTGCATTTTACGTTACTTAGGTTGTCAACAATTAAAATGGTTTATGAATATTTTAATCAGAGATATGAATTTTATAATGCATTGTTTATACTGAAGACGCAAGTTTATTCGTTACTATAACCCTGTACACTATTTGGAAATGTAACTGCAAATCGGCATATTACGTTAAGCATTATATATAGATTTTGAATTTCCAAGAGATTGTAACAAAAATCATTGACTAATTTTGTGAAGATAGTAGAGCCTAGTTGACGATTAGAATTGTAAAAAATACAGTTAAAAGGCGTATAACCTGTGGATTTAATAAATAACAAAAAAAAACATTGAGTATTCAACGCAAACGTAGCACGAGTAAGAGTATAGCGTTTTTCATCATTTGGAGAGTTTACAAGATCCAAGCGAACATAATACTACTACACAACTAAACAAGTAGACATATAATGTTGTTTTTTATCTTTCTAATTTTGCAAGACACTTAAAATTAATGCTCGTGTATTTCAGATACATATTAAGTAGCTGCGAGATGTGAAGTGAGCCTAAGAGTCCATTGCCTTTCTCTACAATTTTCCTGAGCTTAAAAACCTAATAATATTCAACAACTCTTTTACAGATTTTTTTTTGGGTTATCGTTCGCCATGAATGATGTATAAATAATTATTTTATTATAACACGTAATTTTCTTTACACGAATTAAATATTATACAAAGTTTACATTAGACAAAAATTGTGTACAATTTCCAAAATAATATGTGTAAATGAACATGATTCAATATAACTTTAAATATAGAGTTCGTTTTACATAAGTAAATAAACAGATCATAAGATCGTGAAAGTTTTACAGCTTAAGAAACAAGAGGAGGTTGAGAGGCTTTAAGGTGCATGTTAAAATTTGATGGACACAATTATATGAAAGACTAATGTAGCCGGAACACCGCCATGTAAGGCAGTCGGGTGACAGATCGTTAGTAACGCCTGCCTTGTCGCTCACGGATTGTGACAATGTAGCAGGCAAACTCACTTTGAAGTTGTCATAACGACTTAGTTTCTTATAACTAGAATTTTATTTTATGCATTTTTATTATAAGAATCTATCGTAAATAAGTATTCAAAAGAAAATATTGTGACAGATTCTCATCAAATCACCACGGAATACTGCAGATTATCTTTCTAAGACCTTTATAATTATACAGCAGATCCCTTTTGTAATAGAGGCAAGATTTCTTGAAAATTCTATCTCTTATATAGTAAATACTGTATATTGAATTTCTATTAAGCTTTATCTGTAAATTTTGGAATAGGAAAAGTATTTAAAAGATTAATGGTTTTTTTTTTAACTATTAGGATAGGCTATGTTCTTGATGATAAGCAATATGCAATATTATAATCGTTTGTATTTTTGATATATGAAGCATAAAGAATTTCTAAAAAAAACATAATGTGGTTCTAAACAAACGCTTGCGCTTCTCAATTAACTTACTATATAATATTGTGTTTGTTATGGACGTAATTTAATATTTGTATCCAAAATTGATATACAGAGTATAATTATGACTATAATCATAAAAATAAAATTACTGAAGATAATAACATTTTTTTAAGTACTTTCTCACTGGAAGTTTACATGGTGATAGGACTTCTTGTAATGTCCACCTGGCTAGCTACCACCCTCAAGTTGAAAATCTGCCGCCAAATAGTTGTGTTCCGGCAGTTGCACTTGCGAGCCAGTCCCTCAACTAGCCTTAGCGTGTTCACCAACATGGTCCGTATCGTCACTTAAGATCAGATGAGGTTATGGTCATAATGCTAAACAAGTTAACTATAAAAAAATACATTCAACAGCAGAAATGGTAGTTAGTAAAGGCAATGTCAACAAATATATTAGTAAACCTATTTCAACAACTGATTCGTTAACTTATTAGAATGTGAAATTACAATATAATTTCTTGTACATTTGCTTTATACATCTACTTAGTTCAACATCTCGAAGGATCCTCAAAGGGAGACCGTAATTAAGTTAAATCGAGTTCCCTCAACATCACATAAAGTAAACGATATTAAACTTCAAAGCCTCTATGTTTAAAAATATTATCACAGAAATGATCTAAATATTTGAAATTATATCAATAAATAAGAGATAAATAGAATATAAATAAACAACATTTAATAAAACTTTATCAAATTAATATAAGTACCTGGTTGACCGAGCTTAGCTCGGGTTTTTAAAATTGTGTTTATTTTTCAAAATTTGTTTAAATGCGTATCACACCTATCTACATTTTATGATGTTACATAATAATAAGTACAAAATGATTATTAAAATTAAAAAAGTCGAATGTAATTAATAATTTTGGATATCTATATTTTTTTATTATAAAAAAAAACGTTTTTACGAATATTGCAAGTATATAGGTCAATTCAAAAAGAAGAAATCTATCTAAATACCAAATTTCAACGAAGTCGTTATAACAGTTCCTGAGATACACATCCTTACTAATATTATAATCGCGCTATTTGTAAGTATGAATGTATGGTTGTATAGATGTATGGATGTTTGTTACTATTTTACGCAAGCATTACTGAATAGATTTTAATGAAACTTTACAATAATTTAGTAGTATATAAGTAGGAAAAAATTCTGCGATATGAGAGCTATTCTGGTGCACTCTCTTTATAGTACTAGATAAATAACCCATATAATATATTGACATTTATATTTAATCAAAAATGGAATAAAGGAAGAAAATACTTATACTAACTATACCTTTTTTAATTACAAATAATATAAATATGTATCTTGAAATTTCTCTATAAAGCAAATTAAAGGTTACTTCGACCAGGCTTACCCTGCGGTTATAAACGCCTGCTACATTCATGTAATAAGATTACTAACGCCAAAAAAAAGCGTGTGACTTTGTCTTAATTTAAAATTATTCGGAATTGTAATATCGTGCGAAATCCATTATTTGTATGGTTGTATGGATTAAAATTGATACTTATTGTTAAGTATGGTAGACTTAAATAATATAATAAAGTTAAATATGCTAAGATGTTATTATATTCATTTATATTTCATAAACTGATTATTTAACGCACATGGAAAAAAATATTTACTATAATATGTACAAAATTGATAAAAATTACAATGTTTTATTTAAACTTATATAAATCAGGGTTGGCATGATTCAAACAAGTTGTTTTAAAACACATGTTTAAATCAATGTTTAAAACAGTTTGAATTAAAACCGTGTTTTATATTACGTATTTGAAAACAAATATTAAAACATTTTTTAAATAATGTATAAAACATTAAGAAAACATACTTTAAAACTACTTTTCTGCGCAAATGAATGGAAATAAAAAAAATATATTTTTAGGACTCTAAACAGCTGGACATAAAACCAGTTGGGTCCATGCTATTTATTTTTTGGACTTATGTAATTCTTTTGGTATTGTAATTAAATTAAACATATTACTTTTATGATAAGTAATTTATTCAATCAAACCAAGATCAAAGTACCAGTAATTAACAAACAATATTTGTTTCATGAATTTAAAAGATAACACGTATTTTTAAAACATAGATATTCAGTTCAAATCAATGAAAGTTATAATGATAAAAATTTCAATTAATAAACAATAAACTAGTTATTATAAAAATCAAAATTGTGTGTTTGTCAGGTCAGTGAGAGTGAGACAATATGACAAGACAACAATTACTTTTCTTATTTAGGTATTTAAAAACTGTGACAAATTTTGCAGTTTTCTCGGTACCCAGTTTATTTCAGGCAGTGTGAAGCTGAGTCACTAAGTCCATTAATTTGTTTTTTATAATGACAGCCACCCTTCGAGAGTTTAGAACATTAACGTTAACAATAATTAGAACATACAAAATGAATGTAAAGCTTTTAGTACGGATTAGAGATAGGTACGCAACACAGAATAAATATTTATCCATTGACCGATTTTTGTAAATATTTTATTTACTATGGCGAATTTGATAATACCTAGTCTAGAAATGAATTAATATAGGTCTATTTGATTTGAAATTAAAGGTCTAAACTAACGAGAAAAAAAGCATAGAAAAACACTTGTTTAAAACAATTTGAACTGTTTGTTTTATAAAATTTAAAAAAGACTGTTTTTTTTTCGAACCCTGGTATAAACACACATTTTTCACCTGAGTGTTTTACAAATAGTAAACTTACATGAAAATCATATTGGTACCAGTTTGTATCAGAAACTTTTAAGCCACACTTTTGTAGCACAACAGTCACATATAAAAAATAGTATCATGTAACTTTGAAACGAAGTTCGTATTTATATTTAGTCTCTTAACGTTTATATCATACAATCTTTTTGAAGCTTACAACGAGTGGGCAATCTTTTTCAGTAGAGCATCTAAAGCTGTCTCTGTCTCTAATCTTCAGTAAGTGCGGTGAGGTGCTACGCAAACCCTGCGTTTGTGCTACGACGTAGCTTAGTACAATGAGACAACTTGAATGAATAATATTAAATAAAGAAATTAAAAATGTTAGCCTTAAAGGAAACATAAATATGTGTGATAAAAATATATGAATACTATTAAATAATATTTTACTAATAAATTAATGATATTTATATGATAATATTTTTCTTAGTACATACATATACTTAATACGAAGACTAATATTTAAATACGTAACACGTTACTTTGTACCTAAAATCTAGCGATTCAGTATTGAAAACGTTAAGTTTTAACAATAATATTATTAAAACTAGCTGAATACATTTCTTCAAATAAGGGCTTTCATATTTACAAATACAAAAAAAGTAACTTCTTGCTTCTTACTTGGAGCTATTTTTATAGGTTACCTCCCGTGATAATTTATTTAAAGCGTGTAAATATCTATATAATTAGTTATTTAAAACTAAATTTATAAAACCCTTAATCGTTATACTGGAGCCACTAAACAGTTTACTCATAATGCTAACAACATTCCCATGTCGTATGGCAATGCTGATTTTACGAATTAAATCATTTTAGTGATACATGATACATGATACCAGATACACGTTCTGCAAATGACTTCGCACAGTGCGTGAGCTCTCAGTTCCCATTAAACCAGTGCTTCAGCCACAAAGAGCTTAAACAGCTTTAAATTATATAAATGTAATTACTTTGAACCTATGTCTGCGACCGAAGCAGCTACTTTATCAGCTTCTATACATTAGTATAGAAGGGTGGTTTGGAGCCAACATACCCATGCAC
Source organism: Actias luna (assembly GCA_039707435.1). Taxonomy (NCBI): domain Eukaryota; kingdom Metazoa; phylum Arthropoda; class Insecta; order Lepidoptera; family Saturniidae; genus Actias; species Actias luna. The sequence continues at coordinate 9,456,897 of JAZHAC010000008.1, read as the reverse complement.
ATATTGTCCTATAGCAGAGCTATTTAAATAGTCGAATTAATAATAATAATCTTTAATATATATTTTTGTGTTCAATGAACAATGAGATTTTTTTTCAGATGAACAGAAATATAATTTTTTTTTTTAAAGGATTCTCAGGCTTGAAAAAATATTTTTATATTGTTTGTTTAGCCACAGTATATAGACTCGGAAGAGGTTTTGCAAAAATATATTTTCGTAATAACAACATCAGAGATTTTTGTGAAACCTTATGTTGAAACAATGTTCAAAGAAACGAATAACTTTTATTTCTTATAGCTTTATTATATTTTTGACTATGTCTTACTTTATTTTGTGTTATGGTGCTGTGTTTGACCTATATATTCAAACCATTAAGATATTTAATAGTTAGTTTTGTCACTATAAAACTTATTTGGCAAATTTCAAGCTACGACTAGAATATTTAATATAATATTAAGTAAATACAATAAAATAATATTGTACGAAATGTAACTAAACAGTGCTATTTATAGCGGGTTTATAATTTAATAATAGACTTTGTATGTAATCACGAAATAGAGATATATATATTTAAATAATACATACATAAAATGCACTATAATATTAAATATACATTTAAGTGTAATTATTACTTTCTTTATTACCTCTAATATTTGCCACATAATTATTTATTGCACGTATTAAAATGTATAACATAAAATAGCTGCTATCGTATGTGTTAACTAACACTTTCATTCTGTTTTAGTCTTCTAAATATCATTTTATTACTGTTTATTGTTGTTTAAAAATAGTAAATACACAATAAATAAAGTTCATCATTAATTTTTTAACCAATATCATATTAACTGAAATTATAATTTAATAAACCAAAATTTGACGATTAGTTGGGTTTACCAAAATACGCATTATATTATGTATTCAATTTCCAGTATCCTAATACAGTTGTAATCTATGTTTTGAACTATTACTTTTGAATGTAAATTATATTTTTTAGATATTTGTTTAGCATATTGTTAAATATTGAGTTTGTATATTTATCATTTTTATTTGTAATAACTTACCTAATAGATATAGCCTCAAATCTGTAAACTCAACTTTTTATTATTTTGAAACATTGCCAATTTATAGTACAAGATACCCAGTGTTTTAAATAAAAGATTACTCTCTAAAATGCTATAGCCACACACCGCCTCGCCGTTTCTCCGCCTTGCTGCGCAGAGCAAATGGCAGGGCAGTCTGATCAGTAATGGCAGCCACTCTAAGCTGTCACGCTTACACTCACTAGACTTTGAATATTTAACATTACCTAGAATTCCTTTCAGTCACCGTATGTATATAAGTATTGTTATAAATTACATAATAATCATATGGTATGACTGAGATCGCAACAGGCAGAATAATTATGTAATGTTATCACATATGTATATTAATTAATGCAAATTAATATCTTAAGTTCCAAAATAAATAAAAAAGGAAAACTAAAAAGGTCCTAACTAGGTAACAAATTTAATTATAAAGTAACACGGTAAGACGTTGTTACTGCTTCGCATGGTATGCGCAGTATAATTAGAAAACGATGAATACCAAGAGATATGGTCATTTATCTCGTATCGGCCTGGAATCCTCTTCGTAGCATATCCCGAAACGCGATAAACTGAGAAATAGCTATTATAAAAGGTTGATTATTATGTGAAAAGTGATCGCGACCTGGTCGGGCACAAATATCGTGCCTCATTCCATCTAGGAACAGCAACTGTATACTGTTTTCGGGCAAATGATGAAGAAACCAAAACCAGTTAAGATTCATGAAAATAGTAAGTAATATTAAAGTAAAAAAGACAATTACAATTGTGTGCACAAAGTTATACCTACATACGTATAATGTTAACTAAATGTATGAAATGAAAAAAGATTAATCTTGTTGTAATAAAACAAGGATTGATTTTATTAAATGCATCCATGCAACAAATTACTGTGGCGGTGAGCAGACGAGGAAATTTTCATAGAATGTAGGCACAGTGGAGGAAAGGTACGGCCCTGACCGACTTTTGTGACCGATATCCGTATGCTCGGCTGAGAATATGATCCCCTGTGGTGCTTATTTAGGGTTGTTCTCATCGTTTTTTTAAAACGTTTTACAAAATGATAGGCATAAGCTCATAACTTAAGAGTACAGTTACATAAACTATGTTTTCATTATGTCTGATACACTTACTTCTGTATTATGATCTTTTATTAATTAAGATGTCCTTAATGCCACCTCCTTCTTTATAAAAAAATTAAAATAAAATTATAATATTATTAAAACTGAATGCAGTAGATAGTAAAGCAAAAGTTTGTAACTGTGAATAATGTTTTTATTGCAATTTCTTAAACCGGCTTACGACAACAGTTGACTAGAAATCATCACGTCAGAAGAAAACCGTTAAGTCGCCTATGTAAATTTTCTCTTTGTCTCTTTCTATTAAATACGAATCGGTGTGTGTGTGTGTGTGTACGATTATCAAAAGCCGTGCAGATGAACTGCTATTTGTATACGCAAATACTGAACGCTTGGAAATTTCATTTGTTTAAATCATAAAAGTTGACCACTTTTTTATATCATTCACTGTTTTCACATTTTTACATCATTCACTTTTTGAAGCGATGATAGCTCAGTTGGTAGTCTGCACGGACGCCGCGTCAATAGATGCGATACCAAAACCACCTGCAATGAGCTTGAGATTTCGATGAAGCAAAACATCATGAAATGAAACCATAGGATGGTGTGAGAGCTGTTTCTAATGCCCGCCTACCTACCAAGTTGAAAATCCCACACCAAATGCCTATAGGTGTCTTCCGGTAGTTTCCCTTGAGAGCCAGTCGCTTTATTAGGCTTAGCGTGTCTATCATCTTTGGCCATCTAGTCACCTAAGATACTGATTGAAATTGTGGCCACAACGCTAAGGCCTAAGCTATGAAAAAATACATCTTACTTATATTAATAAATATTTTTCTGAAAATATGATATGAAACTTTGTGATTTTATTCCTTACTTTAGGTATTTACATTGAAAACATTATAAAAGTAAAAGAATACAAAAATATACAGATTACACAGAAGGAAGGGTCGAATGGAAGTGGATTTTTTTTAGCTGACGAAAATGTACAAATATAAACATCTCTAAGTCTCCATATCGAATTACATTCGGAATCAAAGAAGTGTAAGAGGGCTTCTTTTAACATCAGTCACACTCAATTTTAATAACATGCTATGTTTATGAAAAATAATTAAAATAAAAACAACAGAGTAATCGGAATCTGATAAAATTTCCAATGAAATTAATCAATGTATAAATATTTTAGTTTACCTTTATTGTGAATTTTGTGAACATGGTTGATACAAGCTTATCAATGGATGTAAGTTTAAATGTTATATAATCATCCTTTAGTATTTATTATAAACGTAACCTGAGATTACGAAGTTAATGTACAAAAAATACAAATAGTTTATGCAATTAAAATTTATTTGGTAGTACATAAATAAATATTGGTAGACTTATAAACCTAACAGAAACGTGAAGGAATTGAAATTGACAACACAAATATTACAACCTGGCTGCTAGTTAAACAATTAGTTAATTAAATTCACACATTCACACTACGTTTGTAAAACTCGTTAATACTATATTGTTTTTTTTTTTAATCTGATAAATTCTGATGAACTTGCACAATAATTATAAAAATACGTATTTATTGCCACATAGCATTGTTTTTTAGCTCTAGTCTAATTTAATATAGCTAATTCATAAGATATAATACTGGAATTTTAACACTCAAGAAAGAATTAAAAAAATACAATCACCTAAAATCCGTAACAAATAATATTCTAATATGCTGGTAGTTACTAGGTATATTTCGGTAGCGAGTTCAGAAAATCAGTTTTTCACCTAGTATATAATAAAAGATATAATAAAAAATCAAACTAATTAAAATCATTAATAGAATATGCCCAGAACTATTATTCCATTTTGGATAGAAAATATATTTCTAGTACCTTTATAATTACAAGTTACAAGTAGTATTATTTATGCTTATGTATTCTCTGATTTGATACGACCTGTTTTCCTGTTAACGAGTCATATGATGATGTTCCAATAAGTAAACATGTAAAGTAATTGCTTTTCTGTATTTTTGAAATCTAACCAGTCGGAGATTTTAGTTAAGATTCAGTTATATGTATAGGAAAACGTAAATAATAGAATACGAAATTAATCCAAATAAATGAGTTTCTTTTACAGGCTTAATTTTCATAACATTAATTATATCCACATCAGACCTTCAAAACCAATCATAATCGATTACGCATTTAATAATTTCTTATAAAACAATTGTTGTAGTCGGATAACTTATTATTTTTTATCTGAAATTTTTTATTTTCCATATGTCGCACATTTTATAAACTAAAATATAATAATTAATTACAATGCAAAGTGCATATTTCATTAACATAACATAAAGTGATAGCCCTACTTAAACCGCGTACAATTTGCTAACCACCACAACGGTGCCTACACGTTCCCAGCAACACGACCATGACAAGCCACGAAAATAGGGTTTGTTTCATTCGGCGAGCTTTTGCCAAGGTTTTGCCACCATGTTGAACAAATATACGCTACGTTATGGATTATTGCCTACTACAATTAATTTACGGCTGCAGGTTATCGAAACAGGCGTATTACAATAACCATAAAATTCATTTTATGAGTCGGAAATTTGTGTCGTTGGCAATATAAAAACATATAGATATAGATTAAATAGTGATTTTTGTATTATTGAATAACATTAAATCGATGCGATTTAATCGATTTTGAAGCAATGTCAACCTAGTTGATAGTCTGCACGGACGCCGCATCAAGGGTCGTGAGTTTGAATTCATCTGAAATGAACTTGAGCTTTCGGTGAAAGAAAGCCTCCTGATGAAAACATAACAAGATGGTAGGGATTTTTCTGATTCCCACCTGGCTAGCTACCACTCTCAAGTTGAAAATATGCCGCCAAATACCTATAAGTGTGTTCCGGCTGTTGCACTTGAGAGCCAGTTCTTCAACTAGGCTTAGCCTATCCACCACCTTGTACCACATCGTCACTTGACATCAGGTAAGGTTTTGGCCATAAGACTAAAGCTTATAAAGTCCTATAATTGTATTTTATAAAAAACCACTGGCGAGTCAGCAACATTAATTTTACTTGCTGTTTCAAACACATAGTTAATTGTAAAAGACCAATCATATTTTATTGATCAATCAAAAACTATCAAAAGTGCATTTATACTCTACTATAGGTAAAATTATTATTAACAATATAACCTTCTAAGCAACATAAGCATCGAAGGCTTTTCAAGGATAAACTTATGTAACAGTATTCTATTCAAGAGACATTTTTATAGTCTTGAATCACATAAAAATAAAACGGAGCCCTTATAAAATTACTTTATTGTTTGTCTGTCCGTCTTGAGGTATGAACTTATATCTCATCTTACCTGTAAAAGAAGACTTTTAAAGTTAATATAATATAAAGCTATGGCACTTTATATTTATAATTCTACATTATGAGTAATTATCAAACCCCATCCGTTACATCTCGAAGACATTTTTAAAAATGAACTGAGTGAAGAACGTTACAGACTTTTTTCTGTTTAAAAAGTAAGCGCTTGACCTCAATCTCACGTGGTGGTAGGTAAAGATGAAGCCGACGATAAAAGCCACGTACATATCTGTGAGATGCCTAGTTACTCTTTTCTGGAACTCACCCAAGAGGAAAATAGAGGCCGTAAAACTTATTCTATACTGTTCGTACAATGAAAGCCAAAGTGAATCACTATGTACGAATCTACCACATAAGCATGGGAACCTTCACGGCTTATAATCGTCCTGTGGTGAAACAAGTTGGGTGCAATTCAATTATATAGCTCTTCAGTATACTCTTTAAAATGGAATCTGTAAAGTATCAAGTATAAAGCTACAAGCTTGACCCTCAATGGACTCAAGGGCGGTTAAGCAATTTTGATTAATCTTAAAAGTGGCAACAGTATTCCCCGCACGTTCTTACTTACACATCATACAGTATAACAAGTTGCCCTGGTGTGAATTACCACATCATCTTGAAGAAAACCCTTAATTTGTTGGCAGCTGTTCTTCTTTACACACTATTGAGTGCTCGAAGTTTTGATCTAATGTTACTCGGAACTCAACAATCTTGAGGTTGGACGGTTACCTGATGGAAAACGTCTTGAAAAGTAGGAGTTAATTTAATATGACTCACATTTAATATGTTTTTTTCGAAATTAAATGTAGTCAATTTTGAATCACCCCTATCACATACAATCTTGAGGATCATATAAAAGTTCCTGTAAGTTTGAATAAGGAATCGATAAGTACATCTTAGAAACAGTAATCTATGTACGCAAATATACAGGGTCTTAGTATATTCTATATGTCGTAAAACTGGGCACAATAATATACACTATGAATGAATAAATGAATACCTTATTTCTATATAAATATTCACTCCGGTGAACGTAATACCATATGAGATCTTATAATGTAAACGGCCCGTCATCAACAGAGTGTAAAATCTACTAGCTACTTGTACGGTTTTTTTACACTGTCCATACACGGGGAATGTAAGTTGCACATGATCGCTCACATATCCTCCCAATAAAACTAATATAACAATGATAATATAATACACCAGTTTTTCCCGTTATGACTCAAATAAACAATCTTCTTCACCATGTCACATACCATTCAAACCTCATTGCTCTAGAAGAATATGGAGTACGTATAATAATGTCGACTAACATCAGTTAAAGAAAAGAGTGTTGGAATAAGTTATTAGAATAAGAATCCAACAAATTCTATTATAACTTATTAAATTTAAGTTTACCGTAGGCAAAAATGAACAATCAAATATCTATAAAAGCAAACATATTACGTTGAAAAGAAAAATAACTTAATTATAAATGCTACGAATCTGGCTCTGATGACATTATTAAATTTTCGCATTTATCGACGTAATAAAAAGTGGTGTATTTTCTCGAGGTCAACGATGCGTTAGAATTTAATGAAGACAAAGTATGTACGACGTTATACATTTGAAAAATTTGTAAAGTTACCTTTTCATTCAACTCTAACTTGTTAGCCTAGAACGCACTTGCTCGCTTCGGTGAATAATAAAAAAAGTCCACGACATACTTGTTATCTATATCAGCCTACAGTTTTCTATACCAGCTGCTACCAGCTCCTAGCAGCCTATTTAAACAAACGTTTAAATAGGTGTTATTTCGCGCTAACAGTGTATTAAAAACCGCATTTTATGTCGTTCGCAGTTATTTGAGCATCAAATTTAATATGAATAAAAAATTCGAAATAGGTTTTAGGACTTATGTGATTTACCTTTATTGATAAAATAGTTTGAATCGATTACATAGTTTCAGTGATTATTATTATCACCTCACCTTTATTATTATCAAATGCTAAATTGTGTTTAGCGTCAAACGAGGTCGTAGCTAGTTTTTGTAAAACTTTAATCAAACTTTGTAAACACTACCTAAATATTTAACAGAATGTTTGAGTCCACATGGTCTTAATGAATATACAGACAACAAAATACAGAAATATGTATATAACTAAATCTGTAAATAATTGATGAATTTGAGCATTGATAATTCTTTTAATTTATATTTCTTCAGTCTTACTCATGACCATAGATTCAATTCTTGCACAGAAAATAAATGTTTTGTAATAAATTGAATTAATATTTCTATGTTAACCTGTCTAATATCTAAATAGATATATTTACTAATACCAGCTAGATAGCTGATGATTATCATAATACCAACTGTACTTAGTTAAGAATTTAGAATAAAATTGACATGTGCGAGGGACCAAATAGAAAAGTTCTAACCATTCTTATAGTATAACTTTTATTTACAAATTGATGAAATACGATGGTTTTATAAAGGTCGTAGCTTCTGGATGAATCTTGTGGGTTATTAATGTACTTACAGCGAAATGTAGGCATGTAATCGTAAGAAGCTCACTCACACGCAGATCCCTTTTACGTAAGGCCGACATAAATTAAGAAATAACGACGTAACTTGTGACTATAATGGCACACTGAACAGATTAAATGTCTTTAAGAAGAAAACGCTACAGCCAAAGAAAAGGGATAATTTTCTTTTTAATGCGTATTTGAAACAAGTGTACTAAATTCATTCGTAATAAAAATATAATTAACAATCTTGTATTATTATTAATATTACATATAGTAAAACTGTAAAAAAGGAAAAAATGCAATTAAATAATTTTTAAAAATTATAATGGTAGTGTACTTTGTTCTCGATACAGAGCACAAAAAAAGATAAATTTAATTATTTTTTGTCTTTCTGTCCCCTTGTACGCGCATCACTCCGAAACTACTGGATAGATTTGAATGAAAATTATTGATCAACATAATTTTTATCTTATAAAACGATAGGGTTCTACTGAGATACCTATTACAGATAACTATTATAATAATTTTAAATTTTGTTGTAAATGAACCATTGGACGCATTTTAATGTAATCTTTTGTGCTCGCTAGCTGAAAATATACCTTGAAATGGAAGCTGTAATTGAATTTCAAATTGTATATATAAAAATGTATGTTTGTATACTCTTCTCTTATTCGTAAAATATCTAGCATCCATAATACGATAGACGAAACGGGCCCTTCGCGAACCGTTAGCCACCAACTATGAGAAACGTAATGTAACGTAAATGTAACGTAACGTAATGTAGGTAATTATGTCAAAGTGATTAATCTTCAATAGGCATATAAAAAGTCTATGGTACTAATAGTGACACTTAGCATAATAATAACGTGCCCACAAAGTTGAAATATAGGTCCAAAACTCCAGGAAATATGATTTAAGTTCGCGCAAACAAAGTTTAAGCACAGCTGTAAAACTATATAATATTAAAAAGCGGAGACATTATTTGTTTAAACGCAATAATTGTTCGAGCTATCCACGGCCATCAAAATCAAGCGGTGATGGCCCCTCAAACAATAAAATTGCTCGCGAGTCGCGGGCAACACATCTGGTGCATGCGGTACACAGTACGTTATCTCTTACCTTGACCCTCGTCACTCCAAAACCTTAATCACATTGTAGAGTGGTTTATGTACTACTGTATCCGCCTATCTTAATATTATTTATTTATTTTCAATACTATATTTGGAACTACGAGTTGAATTTGAAAAATCGTTTGTACACTTGAATTGAGGAAGGCTATTTTATACTTTAATATTATAAATGCGAAAGTAAATATCTCTGTCTGTATATTACCTTTTCACATCTAATCCGTAAAACCGATTTTGATGAAATTGTTATAAAGATAGAAGGGACCGAGAAGAAGGACATAAGTTTCTTTTATTCACGGATGAACGTTTGTAGGAGACACAATAATTTCTGGGATCTATGCTTTAGCGTGCGCTGGCGAAATGCTTAGTGATACGTCATACAATGTACTAGGAAAATACACTTCAGTGCATCTAAAACAAAGTTTATGTATTATACAAATAATTCGACACTCGACTCAGGTCTATGCCGATAGCAGTAGAGGCACAAATGATCCGAGTGATGTGTCACCGTACGACGAGAAATGATCATCACAAATTAGCTAACAAAAACACTTTAATTTATATCATGTTTAAATTTAAATGTAATTCATAACGCTATGTTTTGGAAACTATAGATACATTATGTGCAGATTTATATATTTATATATTATATATTTATAGATTTATATGCAGATAGCATTATGTATATTCAGTGAAAATTTTTTTTTTTTGGATAGAAACAAAATTTTGCTAATAATTTTAAAGATATTCGAAAGTCATGCAGAGGAAGATTTCTATTACACGAAACATATTCGAATTGAATAATAAAAAAACACGTTATAGCGTTTAACAAAAATGAATTTGCTGCCCAAGCACTCAAGTTTTGTGCTCTAAATATCATTACTGTCTTTGTTCATACCGTCAGTTAGTTTTCGGCTTTGCTGTGAAAGTGATACCCAATATAATAAATTTATATATTTCATTCTATACTAAGACATTATTAAACAATAATTACAAATTAAGACATTATACACTACAGTTACAAAATATTATCTATTTCATAGTGTTCAGAAGTGTGTGTAATCAAGAGGTAGGTACATAATTATGTTTTTTGAGTAGGTTGTCAAGTAAATTGATGCACGATGGGCAAAATAGGCTACTCAAAGTATCAATTTAGAGTAGTGGTAAAGAGCTGTTCAAACAGGTAAACTCATGAGCACCAGATAGTACATTTGTTAACTCCCAACCGATCATCGTGAAATTTTACACACAAGTTGTCAAGGGAATAGAAAAGGACACCGGGCATTTTTTTTTTTTCAGAAAGAAGTGCCTAAATAATTTTTATCTCCACACGAACGAACTCGCGGGCACAGAGTATAAATATAAATTTACTCATTTATAATAATTGTGACTATCATAAAAATGCGTACATCAATTACATTATTCTTTCTGTTGAATACGATCATCAACATGAAAGAAAAAAATTAAAATTAGTAATATAGAAAAAATAATCTAAAAAAATACATGCTCTATATGGGCTAATTAAGTACTTATTCAAAAGTAGCAAATTTTATTTGTCTCTTTAGATAATTAATAAGTAGTAGGTATCTATTTACTATTCTTCTTATGGTATATAGTTTTAATAAAATATGAAACCAAAACTACTATTTTCTGCAAACGAACTACCAAATCAAGGCAAGAATCCAAATAATCTTGCATTCATTTACAACATATTACAGCAGTTTAACGTAGATAGGGTATCTGCTTTCGATTTGGTCGCGATCATTATGCACAAAATGATAAACCTATCAGAGTAGGGTGATCTCGGAATCACGCTCCCAAGCTTCTATAAAAATGATCCTGTGAAGCGATATGATCTTAATTTCAATATTAAGATGCTCCGCATCGTGCTATTTAATTTTTCATAAAAATAACATAGACATAATGTTTTTTGTTCCTTCTGATTTTTGTAGCTAACGAACGATAGATTTAGCTATAGAGTTCTTGACATATTTTTGTAGAGAATTGAACACACTACAAAAAAGGTCTCTTATGATTTTTTAATAAATTGTTTCCTTCAAAAGTAATTTAAGCTCAAAGTTCATATTATACGAAATTGTTGTTTTTTTTTACATTTTTGGCGAACCTACCCACTCATTTAAAAAAAATTGAAATATTTTTATGAGAATTGAACGTTCTACAAAAAGGTCTAGGGTCATTGTTCGGCAAGTGACTTGTTTAAAAAAAAATTTATTGATCACCTTACTATCAGAGAAACGTTCTTTTGACTTGTCACCTTACATCTTTAGGCAGTATTTACCGAACTATCGAAAGGCGTATAGGCTGTCATGATAGCAATGATTGACCACAGATGGTCGATCCCTCGGTGGTCGCTTTTGTTTTTAAATTAAACTCTGTACATACTATCAGATATAATGCCTTCATTTTATTGAGTCTCTATAAAAAAGCTATATGAAAAATATTCTATAATATAATAACCGCAAGGGACACCTACTTCACTTGTAACTAAAGTCGTTGCTAGAAAAAACTAGGATTTTAAAATTATTTTAGATACTTAGGGCAACGAAAATTTATGGTCCGTTACTAATCAAAATAGATTTCGATAATATGAAAAATGTTTCAATATTCACGATGGATAAATAAGCAAACTCGACATTTTTATGAGTAATGTGCTAGCTACATCAATCATAACATTATTTAACACCTCGCTCCTTTAACAAATCCAAAGTAACGCAAAAATTATACTGTCATTTATAAAACTGGCACAAGGTATAAGTTTGAATACAAATTTCCTTGAGAAATAAAAACGTTTTAATTTTACATATGTTCTCTATACTTCAGTGATATTAATAATACTTGCATGTCATTAATTGAAGTTAAAGAGTATATGATGATATTAATAGCTACAAAATACAATACAACATTTTGTAATTTTAGTTTTACTGTCGATAGATTTAAATTTTATTTATTAAAAACATAACTTCTGTTTTTTTTGCGATTCACAAATATTTTCTGTGAACTTAAAAATTACTAAAGATACATAAACGATGCAAAAAATCCGGCAAAGAGAATACTATGCAACTTATAAGCAAATAATATAAGAATTTGCCAATCCAAAAAATATAGAGTCCTACCTTCTATTTCTGTACTAGTAAAATATGTTTGTGAAATGAGAGCTTCAGTTTGTCATGGTGAACAGTTTGAAGGAAAATACTAAGAAATGGTGGGTGCTTATATCATGGTGATAACATCTGAATGGTGCCTCCCTTTTCCGCGTTATTTAACCTCTTTCTAGTGTATTCATCCACGAAAGGCTTTATATATGAAAGTCGGCATAATATATAAAGATTGGATGCAAATCTGGACGGTTGCTGTTATAATCGAAATGTAATATAAATTTCATTGGGCTCCTTGAAATCATTTCACTGATTTAATTAAAATAATAATAAAGGTAATAATATAACCCGATAATAAAAAGTCAAGTATTGTTTGTGATAGGGGCGTGTATTTTACAATACTAGGCATAGATTACAATACAATTACATATAACAAAGGATTTATATAATAGCAAGTATAATTATCCAGATGCCAATCAGTCAGTGACAAAGACATCCAAACCATTAGTAAGGATAGGTAAGGCCATTAGACACATATTGAACGTTACATAAACCGAACTCAATTATTATAATTATTGATATTCGATGTAAACTCTCTAATGGTTTGTCTTGTCAGCCACGTTATAAAATTTCAGAAAAATCACAGTGATTTGAAACGTGTAACATGTATTTAACTCTGTGTTACATCGTTTTATTAGCAACTAGGACTGTTCAAAATATTGGATCGGATTTGTGTTATACTTCCTTTTTATTTACACTGAAATAACAAAGCTGAAAAGTTTATTTCTTTGAACGGGCTAATCTTGGAACTAGTTTTAGGATGGGATAAATTCTTTTTGCATTTGACAGCCCAATTTTTGTATAACGAGTAAATAACTATTAAATAACGATTAAAGTTTACTTGACATCATGCTGTGACGTTAGGCGAAGAGCACAATTTGTCGATACGAAGCGATGGAAGATAGCGGTCGACCGACGTAAGCTGAGAAATACTAAAAAGAACCGAACTAATAGTTGTACTTATTATGATTCCTATACAACGACCATAAAGTTCAAACAAGGATTCTAAATAATTGAAGCTCACATCTAAGTATTATGTTATCACTGTTTTTAAAAAAATCCGGTATGTGCGTGTTCCAAATTCTTCTCCTCCTAAACGGCTTGAATGCGTATGATTCGTGAAATTATGATAATGGAACGGATGATGAAATGTCTTGAAATATTTGATAACATTCAAGAAAGCTTACGGATAAAAATTGGTGAAAATTCTAATCTCTCAAATTGATGATTATTTGTAAATTTTTATTGGTATTTAAAATTTGAACTAAATATTTAAAATTGAAAAGTTGAGAAAGTTATAAACTACTCAAAAATTGTTCATTATTTGAAGAACTTATCGATTATTAGTAAAAATGTATATTATTCGTAAAATCTATGAATAATTTGTAATTTTCGATTTATTATAGTCAAACTTGAAATCGAATGTTACTACTTTTCAAAACAATATAATATTTCATATACTAAGTCATTAGAACAAAACATTGATCTAAAATAAAAGCCTCATAGAATTAATTTGGTTAATAATACTATTAACCTATTTTTATTTAACTATATAACTTATTTAATTTTAAGTAACTGTCTTTAAACTATATGAATTACAGAGATCTGTCTGTACAACTGTCCACCATCAAATACAAAACTGTCACTAGTATCATTTTAGGTGTTCCGTTTTGTGCGATCGAAGTCCGGACGTTTATATATTATATAAATAGAAAACATAAGCTTGTCATTTGTTTCTAACTCGCAGCATACAAAAAGCAATAAACAACGAGAGTGTATCCACTTTCATTGGTATTACCTCGTTCTACAAGAAACACGTCCGATGCTTACAAATACTGTGCTCCGACAAATCGATACCTGTCAGCTCGCCCCAAAGCTCTACATTCGCTGTATAACTTTCCTACTATTAGATGCAAGGAATACTGTTTGTATTATATGTTATGTACTTGCAAACTGAACTGATATTGTAAATTAATGTTATTACCTTAAATATAATAATTTTCACATTAAATAAATTGACATTCCTTTTTGTAATATATATTTATTATTGCCTATTTTCTAGCATAATACAGAAGTTATGATTTATGGTTATTACTAAAGACACGATTTCGCCTTCATTTCTGACATGGAAGACAGGCGTGTTCTCATTTACATACACTTTGCTGACCCAACAGCGATAAAACCCTTTTTATCGCAGTAAAAAAGGATTTTTGAGGTTCAACAAAGAATTCTTTACTATTTAGTGGAAAAAAAGAACATTGAATGGGATCGTTCTCTTGGGTGCGTACCTAATATAAATTGCCTGTAATATAAGAAATGTAATTTGCTAGTATAATATAAAAGTTATAAAAAATACGTGTTTTTTTAATTAAATTATATGTATTATAAAAGTAATTAATGTTAAAAGGTTTTGATATATGAACATAAATGAAAAAATATTATCTGTTGTGATTCAAGTTCTGAAGAAGTATTACAAATGATTCAAACTTTCAGTTGGGACCTTTTTAAAAATGAATATTATAAAAATATGTTCTTTGATATAGAATTTTGAAAGATATTTGAAACAAAATTGTCAGACTTTACATTAATGTTCATATGTATATGGCATAATATTCAAATTTCTTCACACATTCAGTTTATTTATAAGGACTACAATTGTTTTAGGTTTATACCGAATTTATAAACTACGTAGAGCAAACCTGTACCATGACTATTTAAAAAAATAAACCTAAGGTATTATGCCTAGTATAATAATAACTATATAACAAATTGCAAACACCGTTTAATTTATAGCATGTGTGTCTTGTTATGGTTTTCGAAAAAGAGACAGATATATGTGCATATCTGTTTCATAACAACCATTCATATTTAGTTACGTAAATAATAGACCTGTTATTATATATATAAATAGATATTTTCTTCGTCAAGTAATAATAAAAGTAAAAATCTACACTGATTTTATGGAAACAACATTGACTATATAGATTCAATCCAAATAACGAAGAATTTATCTAGAACAAGAATTTAAAAGCAACAAGGTAGTAAGTTGGTACTAGTAAACAAGATCGTAATAAACTGACCGGAATGACCAATAAAAGTAAGTAGATAAAAGTGTAAGGATAACTAACGATAATTTACACGATTTTGTGATTGGTAGACAACAGAATTAACGTAAACCTGCAATTAAATCAGTGAGGTGTCGGTGTAGAAAACCCGTTTCAGGTAGTACGAGTACATAGCAGAACGATAAGCCTATTTTATTGTCTCCGTTTTTCGTTCACCGTCTGCCTTTATCTTTTTATTGTCAGCCCGGACCGGCATTAGCAATATGCTTCACAAGTTATGGCCTAAACCAAAACTGGAAATATGCAATTAATTTTTTACCGGAGTAAAGAACGATGCTACACGGTTCAGGTACCAGAGGGTATAGAAATTGTCCAAGCTAAATGCTTTTTTCATCGTTCAATCACAAAATTTGTTTACGCGACACAGGCTATAAGAATTTTTTTATAATGGAATAATAAAGATTCGTTGACTTAGCGGTTGAAGTGGTCGCTTCACAGCTTCGCTTTACTAACGAATGCTATAGGTTGAAAAGCCGCACAGTATAATTATTTTAAATAGAAATTTAAAAACTTTACAAATTATATTTATATTTATTGTATGGCAGTTATAATCTCTAGCACCGGCATACAAATGTTATCAGCATAACTAGTTTACAAGATTAGAACATTACAAAAAACTACACAAGGCTTGATCATATCATTATAACTAGCTTTATCCTTCTAATACAATCGATCCTGTTAATACGGTTCGATTATAGGGTACCGGAGGGAAAATGGCTATCACATTCATTTTCGACAAAAGTATCATTATATTCAATTACCTGTAAACTAAAACATGACAAAACAAATAGCGTCATACATCTTTTTATGGTATAGAAGCCGAAATACAATATTTTTTTAATAAAAACCAAAACCAACTATTAAAAAATATACTCTGAAAAATTACTAAACATAGTTTTGCTGTGCCTGCGCAGTCCAGAACGTATATGTACGACCATAATTACGTGCACAATCTTATATTGTCATAAACCTAACAATATCTCATACAATTTTGGGAGTTTCCGATGTATCCCGGAAAAAAAAGGCCCAGTGCTAATGAAATTAAAAGTGGAGCTACTTGAATATATTTCCTTGTTAATAAAAAACCAATTTCCCAAACAACAAAAAAATACAGCCGAATTGACAACCTCCTCCTTTTTGAACTAAAGTCAGTTAAAACAGGAACACGTAGACTAAGAGTCTATACCTATATTCGGACGACGATGGTTAAAATTTTTATAGATATATATGTTATTGAATATTAATATTGAATAAGTAATGCAAATAAATGTAGTATTGAATCCGGTCCTAGAAATCAACCATCCGACCGTGATAATCTTTGTGGAGTCACAAGTCTTTATATTGTTATAATTATACGGAAATCCATTTAAAACGTAGTCATGTAACCCTTTTTTCTCTTATATCTATGTCTTGAGATCTTACTTAGCCAAAGGCAGACATAAAAACAGAATAAGTAACGTTATTAAGCTTTGTTACTTGTTGCTTCTTTGAAGCATATAGGTTTTATGCCTTTGTTGCTCTATACAAGTGTATAAGGCGGTTTATTACGTTTATGTTCGGGTCCTTAATGAATGGCAACCTTATGTAACGATATTATACTTTGGTTCTAAACAAATGCTGTTTAAAAAATTACGTCTCCTTTATAGAAAATCTATTTTAAATCAGTATCCAGTTCCGTGCTCAACTGATGTATATCCAGTAACAAAGAAGGACGGTATGGACCTAGACTTAAATGATTTCAAGAACTTGATTGGACAATTGCTGTTAGCTTTTTGAACTTTCACAGCTTCCCCGAGGTTGGTGGGCGAGTACTGAAGGCACTCAGCCCGGGGGACAACGAGCGCAAGCGTGGGCTGTTGCCAGGGACGCGAAAAGAAGCCGCGGCCCTGACTAATCCTAAAAAGGATCCTATCGAGTTCGAATCAACCAGTGTACATCAAGCGGCCGAAAATCTTCAGGGCTACAATGACCACGCCGACATGCGGTTATCTAGACTGTTGCCATTGTTCCTGGATTGTAGTAAGTTACCATCAACTACAGTACATAAACTTGTGTGTGTACATCAATGTATGAAATGTATGTAAATTAATTTCCGTAGATATAACATAAAGCATTTTAAGTACTAAATAATAACACATAGTTTACCTAAGTCGTAGTTGGTTTATATAACAAAGATACGAATACTTTTACCAAGCTTACAATCGATGCCACAATCGAATATATAATATTAATACTTGCTAACTACATTCCCTTTTGTCCGGGTTATTACTATGTGACAATTTTGTTACGTAATTATCAGGTTTTGGTTGCATTTTAACAATAAACTTGTTTAGATATACATTATCAATGTTCCCAACCTTTTTTTTATTACTTACTTGATGTATTAATTATTTTTTAGATAAAAATTATAAATCTATACAATCATCTGCGTTACTTAAAGTAGATAGACGCGACGGTCAAACACAATCTAAAACCACAACAATATGAAAAAAGTTACAAATATCAGTACCTACTTGTCGTTTGATATTTAAATACTACTAATAAAAAAAAACATCAAATGAAAGCGACAACAAGCCTTTAACCCACAAACACCTACACTGTACAAGTTCTACGCACCATACACAAAAATTGTATACATAAAAGCATTAAATTATAATTTGTAATTTAAACCGTAAGGAGAGGTAATTATGATTTTGGGGGAGACGCTTGCACCTGAGACCAAGCTAAGCCTAGTTCATGTGAAAGGGCTCAACCATATCATTTTGTATTTCAGTTTTCAGTAAGATAAATAATCATTATTAATCATGTTTCCCAAATAATCCATATTACTATACTAACTGTAAATAAAATATCTAATATAATTTTAATAACTAGAAACTAAATTACATGTTTCAACGGGTTGAATAAACAGTATTGATTCGATCTCCGCACTTTCGGCCTCGACATGTAAAAAGATTTTGTTAGGATTGATGATTACACATTTGTTTTTATTTTTATTTTAGTAACAATCAACAGGTGAAGAAACTTGAATAATGTAAAGTAAGTAAACTTAAATATTGTGCTAATGCCATGTAATAAGATATTTGTGGAAATTAAAAAACATTAGAATATAATTAATAAAGTGACAAATATATACAAAGGTACATTGTGTGTAGGAATATACATAATTATATAGACTTATGTTTAATAAATTGTTGTTGTGTAATTATGTGTGTGTGTGCACTTAAGCGCTTGTGTAGCACTCTTTGCTGTTCAAGGGTTTTACATTTTTTGCATTTCTCCAAAAACCAAATTTTGTATAGATCTACTTGAGAAATTGATTATAACTAAGATGCAAAATGTCAATAACAGAGAAAAGGTTACCATAGGTCTACAAATAATTGAGTTTCGAGCATATACATATGTATATTATTTACACAACATACTACGAACAAACTATAGCTTCTAGTATGTTAAGTAGGTACTCTAAAAATTAGTTTTCTTAGAAGTTCTGTGCTATCTTTCTAATAGCGTTTATCATTCGACGGTTTAATAAGTGATATTTGTTATGACGCTTTAAGCTATTATTGTACTCTCTAACATAGTTATTAGTTTTGAAATTAAGAAATTTTAAACCATAATCTATGTTTTGCAAACTTACTTTAAAAACTATCAAATAGAAGGTGGTAACAATATTAATGAATCAGATTCTACGCGGCTTTTTACGATAAGAAAAAGAGTGTATTAAGTAAGAAACACTATATTAAATGGGTTTGTGTCTAAGAATAAATCCCAACATTTTCATTCATGAAAACCTAATAACAAATATATAATAATTTAGAATTTATTATGATACACGCCTGGTGCTAGGGCTTTTTTAGTGTCCCACTGACTAGCAACCACCCTCAAGTTGAAAATCTGCTGCCAAAAACCTATATGTTTGTTTCGGCACTTGAGAGCCAGTCCCGTCACTAGGCTTAGCGTGTCCACCATCTTAGTCCACATCGTCACTTAACGTCCACTGAGATTATGCCTGTAACACTAAACTTATAAAGTATATAAAAAAATGCCATTATTTAAAATTGTCATAGGCTTACATAACACCTAAGCCCGCGGCCTTCGTTGGCTTATAGTGTATTTTTATAAAGTAGGTGTTGTTTTGACTTGACTGTCTATAATTAAACCAAAATGCATTTCAAATTAATGACATATCTACATTGTTGTATTTGACTATATGAAATAGTGATCTTTATATCCGAGTATTATAATTTAATGATTATTCTCCTATTTATGTAGATTTCAGCAAATGAAATTTAATAGTCCTATAAGATCTCATATATAACAAAATTATTACTCGTTAGTATAACAAGTAAATAATATGCGTAGTATTTTGTTAATAATCAAATGCATAGCACAAAAAGAAGTCAGAAGAGCTTGTGGCCTTTCAATGTTTCATTCGCAGCCATCTAATTGCAATTAGGCTATTATTAATTAATAATGATTTTCATATCTACGTACAAAATGATATCCTCTGTATTTTTTCAAATTTTAAAGAAATTAAATGTAATGTCTTGTATCCTCAATCTTAAAGCAACATGAAAATGCACAATAAGACAAAAGAAACGTGTTTTTAGAGTAAATGCGCAAAATTCAAAGATATTATTAAATAATTATAATATGTTAAAATGTTGACCAAGTACGTAGTTATCTTATATTACATATCTTGTTGTTAGAATGGAAAGTTTAATATCAGTCAGCAATGGCATCAAAACTTGTAATTATTATGAATTCGCAACTCGTCCATGACGAGGAGAGGTCATTCAAACTAGTGGGTATATATGCATAATGTAATAATATAGAATTTCTAGAATCTAGTATACATATCAAAAGGAGGTTTCTCAAATTTGAAGGGTATAAAATTTGAAACATTGTATAAAAACAATATTTTTCTAATAACGCTTGCTTTTAATATATGTTCAATTGTCAATGAAATGAGTCCTTTTTAATATTTATTTTGATGTTAAGAAATTTATTTTCTAGTTTATTGTTTAAAGATCTTAGCACAGAAACTACAATAAAAGTAAATTATATACTTGTAGTAATTGCTTTATAAATCGATACGAAGCAATTTCCTCGTAGGCAAATCAAAATCCGCCTGTATTCTTGATGCCTAATAATGTGGCGTAATTCAAGGGACAGCTACTTCATTTTCTGGTTTGATAATTCCATTATAATTATTTCATAGTCATGCCCTTTATGTTTAGCAGAAAACTATTAATTTTTTTAATTACAAATCATATTTAACCCAAGTTCTGTATGTCTGGAACAAAACATTAGTTGTTCAAATATACTAAAGTAATCCAACCAGTTCCGCAGAATAATTTTATTTCATTTTTATAACATGTATTTACCTTTAAGGTACATAGTCACGATAAGGTCTTACTATAATACCATTCATAAAAATCTTATCAACTGTAGGCTTTTCACAAAATATACAATTACCATAATCATGGCCACTTGTCTGTATCGATTAGAGCTCAAGTAGTAAGAGAATAACGTTAATATACTCAGAGAGATACAATTCTTATTGCAATTATTTATATTGCTCGATGAAGGTTTGTTAGCTCATTTAGATGGCACGTTTACAAACACACTTAAGATATGAAATAGTATCAGAAATTTTAAGTAACAAATAAAATAACAAATTTATAGCATTATAGTTAATAGTCTTTATTTCTGAGAATTTTCAATTATTATTACACGCCTCATACCGCGAAGCGGGTGATGTAGTCTACTCGCGATACGTCAAGATCAGACAATTTTATGCTCTTAAACTACCTCTACCACAACCAATTTACGATAATAAAAGTAGATGTATTTAAAGAAAACATTTTAAATAATTTATCTCATATATTGTAAAAACAAAACTTTTTTATTTTAGTACCTTAAAAAAATATGTTAAAAATAATTTACGTGTCCGTCCGGATTTTTTTATACGATGTGGTCACGTTAACTCCCGAAAAAATGTATCCAAACGGGGTTTTGTTTATTATCTTTAGAATAATATCAACTATTTTATACCAATAGCCGAGTTACCCATAGTTTAATAATAAAATGGTTTTTTGCACGCCTCATTTTTGAATTTATTACATTTTACATTTACAAGTTCTTGGTATTGTATTTTTTTTCTTTTAAGCAAAATGCAAATATACCGAAGCCGAGTCGAACGTTAAATCATAATAAAGATGTTAGCGCTTCAACATGATAGACTCTCTAGGTAAAACTATCTACGGAGTTTTTGTGACAAGCAATAAATCACGCTTACTTAAAAAATAAAGACTATATTAAAAATAATTAATAAAATAATTAATAATTAATAAAATAGTCAATATTATGGCTTTTTTTCTTACAAATTAAATAAATGATATGAGGCGTGCCCTTTCGGATTTTCTAAACATATTTTAATTTCTGTAATAACATATAAATACGTAATCTTATTACGCAGTTATTTTTTATGGGTAATGCCAATACAGTTTTATTATTTTGAGATATGAATTACCGTAGACTAGAAATAATCTCCTTATAGTAGGTATAGGAACAAGTTTAGTAATGATTACAAACCACCATATATAAAAAACGCTTACGTGCGTAATTGAATAAATCGCAGCTAAGTAGGCTATTAGCAGAATTGAGACTTGGCAGTCCAAGTAATTATTCCATACTAACAATCTTGAACTTTTTATTTTCTGTTATATTTCGAAATGAATATTTATCCAATTTCAATTAGAGCACCATTTGTATGAAATTAAGCAACTGACAAAAACAATTGTAAGTAAACAAAATGAATGCCACGCCTTGATATAACTGGTATAGGGTAATACATAATGATTTATCGAACGTAATATTATGTATTAGTAAAAATTAAATTCTGTTATCTTATTTTACAATAAAAGAACTTCAAGGGCATCCAATTACTTTGAAGTAACATCTGTGTAGAAAGATTCTTTGCTAACTTATCTGCGACGTGAAAATCTTGAACATACGATGTGTTCTATTATGTTTATTGTTATTCTTTCTCTCTTTTGTTATAAATGGAACACAGTAATTGAAAAATACATACAAAAAATTGCAAATACAGAATTATTATTAATATTAAAGTAAATTAAGCAGAACAGTTCAATATTTTTTTCGTTTTGTTTGTCATGAGATTTTCATTTTATTATTTGTATTTATCAGCGAACCTTCCTATTATAGATAAAAAAATGAAAACAATGTTTTCCTATCGATACAGAAATTTCCTTAAATTATCAAGACTGATTATGGTCGAATTTTGACCATTGGATGAGCACTAGTATTAAAATGGCACAAAGTAAGTTAAACATTTTCATGATCACGCCTTTAAAATAAAATATAATTATTACACGTAATACTGTTTCGTTAAAAAATAAAATAAAGTTAATTAGCCACATCGGGTTAATGAATGATGCAATTATCTATACAAGTTACGCCGTATAATCTTTAGTATTAATAGATGTTACACGCGCCAGTTACTTTGAGATAAATGTAACAAAGTCAATTTTAGCGAAGAGTTTTATTTATTATCAAAACATTGTATGGAATTCCGTTTAACTTGCTGTGATGTGCTGAGTGTTAACGGCCCCGTGATATACACGTTATATTTGTGATCTGGCTCTATCTAGTAGGACTATTTCGACCTACGTAAGACGAGATAGACTAGAGGAAGTGTGAAAGCCGTCCTTAGTCTCTGACGATACGAGAGTACAACAATACTGAGTACGAAAGACAACACTGAGAGATTAATGGTATCGTTTTAGTGGGTATTTGCAAATGCTAATCACCCATTATCATCACACACCCCTCTCGAGGCCTTCCCGACACACTATGCTAGAGGAAGTGCGTAAATGTATTTATTCGTCACGAAAGTCCAAAGAAAAGGACAGTCCATATAAGATTTATAGCATAAAATTACATCAGTAGAAATTTCCTTGATAAAAAGTGTATATGGCACAAAAACATATTAATGAAATGGAACTTGTGGTTCTGTGGAACTGGTTCAATGTCAAGCTTCCCTTATAATTTTCATCTTATAACTTTATAAGCTTCATTCCATTGTTTCTTAACAATTAAAAAACTTAAATTACTTGCTACATTCAAATTATATACTTTAACTTTAATTTTTTATAGTAGATAACTGAAATTTACAAGTCTAAATAAAGTAAATAAAAAGTCTAAATTTAGTATTATTAGTCATAATATGTAGGGCGGCCGTTACAAAAGCAAAAGTATAAGTTGCCATGATCGAAATCGATAAGGACTGTTAGATTAAAAGTTACGAACTATTGGTATACCTACACGTATTATTGTATCATTAATCAAAATGTTGGTTAATATAATTGTCATAGTAATGAAAATAAAACTGTACTCGATAAAGGAAGTGTATGACCGATTTAGTATCGATGTTCATGTATCGTTATGCATGCAACAGGTACAGCGTTATATAGAAGAGAGACATGTAACAAAACGTGGAGTCGCATTTATAGCACCATTGAACATGACGTTAACTATCGCTGCCGCCCACTCTACTCAAACGGCTTTATCATCGTCATTCAAGTGACCACCTCAATATCAGCGTTGTATACAGCGGGTGTAAAGTTATATGTTAGTATTTTAAATATAACTTACGTGGGGAGTGCGTTCCTGGCTGACTAACGACACTTTTTATGGTGTGTAGGGCCGCGTGGCCGAGCTACGGCAGACTGTTGCTCCCGGGGCCGTTTCACTTGTTACGTGCCACCCGCCCGCCCTGCGCGACCGGCAGCCTCCCTCCGCGCGCCCCGATTTACCCCTGCTTCGTCAACCCCGCCCGACATCCAGCAATATCACGGGTCCTTCACTTCACAGCATCCTCACCTCAGCTCACTTATTCAGGTGCGCATTAGTACTACTAATAACGAAGAACAACAAATTCAAATGCATGTACTAGTATTTTTTTTTTCAATCAATGTTTTATTTTAATAATAACAACAAGGACATTGGACTATTTCAGTACGATCCCATTTCCAACGAAACATCCTTAAGAAAGATTACGTTGCGCTTTTTTTTTTGACGTTTTGCATCTTGTGTATTATTAAACGTAATTCAGATATTTTTATTGATAATGTATTAATAATATTCGTTTAATAATAAATGCATCTTGTTTTTCTTATTAAAATTGTATGACAAAAGTAGTACATGATGTGATTAGTTTATTCATACTATAACAATGGGATTCCATATTTTGATTTTTTGTTCTTCAGTTTTTGAAATTTTTACGTACTACTCTAGAACCATTGTTTAAGATTTAGTAATACTGGAGGTGGAGGAGGATCTGTTTTATAGTTTCTATGAGTATTCTAAACACTAATATTAACATAAAAAAATAAAAATATCAAAAGCTTCAAGGTATTAAAAAAATAACAAGACGGTTAATAATTAGCACAATACAAAGAAACAAATAAATAATAAATATAATAATCATGGTTAATTAAAAACTTTTTGTACATATAAAGAAAACTTGATTAAATTATACAAGTTGTTTTATTTAACTGGATTGTACTATCCATTTTAATTTTATAAAGCGGTAAGATTGTTTGAACGGAACTAATCTTAGGAACTATAAATCGGATTTTAAAGACACTTTTTGTATTTGGTACCGTATTCGTTGAAGATGGCTTTAGGCTATTTAACATAACGCTACCATCAATAGGAGCAAAGCTGTATTTGGTTATATGACCAACATCGCACTCGTTTGCTGGATGTATGAGTATATACATCGGCTGATTCTGAAGCAGACGACCTGCATATACGTGCCATTAGGGTAGGTGTTACACCTGGTATAGTGGTCACGAGCTAAGCGATCACAAGTATCCTATACAACCACTCAGTTTTCTTTTAATACATCGTAATTAAAGTAAAATAAAAATACTTTGTGGAAAAGAAAGCCTCGTGCTAAGCCAACACAATTTATTTTATAAATTTACAGTGGCGTATGTTTTAAAAGTCTTCTATTGAAATAACACATAATTTCATACTACGTCAGCTCCCGACAGTACATGAATAGATTTGTTTTTGCATTATATTTATCAGTAATGTGATCTGTGTAGGCGGAGATATTATTTTTTTTCAACTTCTCATCCGCATCATGAAGTTTTCTTTACACGTTGTTAGTAGTACAGAAAAGGGCGTACTGCACCAGACATTAGAGACTAAGTATTAAATTCGAAGTATAATAAAATATGTTTTATACTAAGCGGCGACTTCGTTCGCAAAATCATAAATTTAAAATTAAATATATTAGCACAGTGGTGCTAGTGTACCATAAGAATTAAATGTAGTAAATGTTGAAACTATCTATATTCTTTTTAAAAGTCAACTTACATATAAACTATTATAATTTTTTCCTGTATTCTTTATAATCTACGTATTAATAGCCAAAAACAGAATAGATCAGTAGATTTTTGCCCCCTCTGTTTGTCAAACGACTTTCTTTTTTTGTTTAGTAATTATTGAGGAACTTTAATGTTATCAATAAACACGTTTCGGTTAGACACTTTTTTATATTTATTTATAGAAAAAAAATCAATACATTTTACGTTTTGAATTGATATTACACATAATTTAATACAACGTTAGCTCCCGACAGTACATGAATAGATTTGTTTTTGCATTATATTTGTCAGCAATGGGATTGTAGAGTACGCAGATGTTATTTTTTTTAACCTTACATCCGCATCATGAAGTTTTCCATACACGTTGTTAGTAGTATAGAAAAGGTCGTACTGCACCAGACATCTAGAAAATAAGTATTATTTTCGAGGTATAACAAAATATGTTTTATAATTAGTAAACGAAGTCGCGGACGCAGCTAGTTATATAATAAGTGTAGTTTATGAAAGACACGTTATTCCTACTTAACTTATTCGTTTTTATACAAGTAACGCTTTTAAAGAGAATATATTTTCTCAAATTGAATCATTTTGAAACAATTTAACGACTTATTCATGGAACATCAGCAGCAAATGTGTCATTAGGTCACAAAAACAAATATAAATAGTCTAAACTACAATTTATATAAATACGAATAAAAAGCTGTCATTATATTAACCTACGTCAAAATGTATATACTTAAGGTAAATCGATAGGTAAATGTGAAGGCGATATCAATCGTGATAGTGACGAGGCTGGATATGAGATGATCTCCGCAATTAACTTACAAGCACGTCGTGCGCCTTAACGCTCACGAACTACCGTATTTTATACTTTATATATACTATCCGCGTTCCTAATGGCTTCTTTTATTGACAACCTCATCTCTATTTGTGTATAGTCCTCGTTAATTGTACGTTTGTAAGATGCTGGATTACATAATGTGCATTATTGTATTTAACCACTTTACGCAATCACTCTATAAAACCCTTCTTAGTGCTCACCCATGCTATAAAAATTCCAGTATATGAATTCATCGTATAAGCCAAGGCGACCCAAACCTAGGCTCGTGGGCCATAAAGTAGCCCATCAAGATATTTTAATTTACACATCAATAGCAACGGTTAACTGGTGTCACGTAGTTGTAGTACTTTTTAAAATTTAATTTTTAGTGCACTATATATAACTGAAATCATTTTTCTTTGATTACTTTATTTTATTTAGGGACTTAGTTCCACAAAGCAGATGAAAGAATCATCGTATCATGAGTTTACAATATTTACAAAAATTACTTAGAACTAATGACAAAATTCTATAAAATCTTGGCTTCATCAACTGAACACTTTGTTGACATTATATAACTAATTATAATGGCTTTAATAAGACGAATTCTAATTCATTAGCCAGTCCGCCGAAAGATATTGACTTCCAAATTATAATTCAGCTCCAAAATTAATTGAGGTGCCTCGGTTTACGTCTTACTATTTAAATTGTACCTTAAAGAAATTATAAGTATATAAAGAACTAGCTGTGTCCACGACTCCGTTCACGTAGAACTGAAATTTTATTTAATCATTATCATAAAAATGTTATATGGCCTATGTTACTCAGGGCTAATGTAGAATTCTAAAGGTAAAAGAATTTTTGAAACCGGTCGAGTAGTTCTTGAGTTTATTCGTAAAAATACAAATATTTCCTCTTTATAATATTAGTATAGATGTAGCAAAGATGTACACATTCCAATCAAATAAATTATCCTTAATATTATAAATATGAATGCGAGTTTCATCGGTGTTACGCTTTCACGGCGTAACTACTCACTACGTTTGCGATTATAAAAAGATAAGGACATCTTTCGTGAAGATAAGAATACCGTTCCTACCGAAGATAGGAATACACAAAAATAAAGTTTTGATAGATAAAATCTAGATTAGTACGATTGGAGTCGCCCGCAAAGGCTATAAAAAGAGCTTTGCTAAAATCATTAATGCAACGATGTTTGAGTTAGGACCTAATGGTTAGTATTACACAAAAATTATGATCCATTTCATCGAATCAAATCGTTTATTTCTCAAAAATAGGATAATAATATCACTTTTTTGAAGTCAAAAAACACGCGCAAATAGTGAGACGCTAACTCGTGTTCAATTTCGCGATCAGCCGGTTTATATTAAATAATCTAGGAGAGTGAGTAATGATGTATCCGACTGGGTTACAACTATCATGAAAAGGTGATAAGCTGTACTATAACCCTTTATTTTTGGGTTGTCGTCTTTAAAGATCAGCATATGTATATTCAACTGTCTAGAAGCTTTTACATTGTTGCAATTTTTATATTATAGTGTGTAGACTGGTGATGTTTTAGTATATAAAAAAGCCCTACCTAAGATAAGTTTCTTTTAGAATATTACCTCTTAAGATTTCCTTATATAAAATTAACAATAAGCCTTAAAATCAAAGTCTAATGTGCAAACTGTATCTGCAACATGTTGACTTAAATGACCATAATTTTGATTTATGTCCAAACAAAAAGGTTCAGTTGCTATTGTCAGACTTATCCCCTTCAAGTAAAGTTTTATGTGGACTAATAGTTACCACATAACATAAATAATTACTCTGAACTGCTATATCACACTTGGCTAATACTAACCAAAAATTGTCTCAACCTGTAAATTACTTGTCCCTCATCTAGCATTTATGCAATGTCTTGTCATATGTTTGTAAGTATTCTGTTTATTACTAAACATAGATATCTTTAATAAATGTTAAGTATAAATTTACTCTATATATACTTTCATTATTTCCTCATGAAAAGAGGTCTTTATACAGTCGTGCGTGCCTGTGTAATAATTGCAAATGACTATTTATTTGTTTACATTCACAATTCTTAACTTGAATTTGAATAATATCTATTAAAATATTTTGGAGTGTAAGGGATATCGAATACCACCCGAGTTACCCAAGCCAAGCTCACCTGTACGCGGTGCATCCTACTCAATGATTGACGAGGCTCTGGTCCCACATTTGGTTTTAGTCATGATAGTTAACCATATAATCCTTGATCCATCACAGCTTGGCTGCCCGTCTGACGAATTTAACGATTACCCTCGGATTTTCACTGCCGCAAAATATAGGTTCGGTGTGATCCTTTGTGTTCCAGCATAGAGAACGAGTAGCTCTTTCCGCCAAGGTCAGCAACATGGTGGTGATACCTCTGGTGTTTCGGCTGTTCATATGCAACTATAACTATTTTCTGCTTGTTTGCTGGCCATTAGCATAAAAAAGTCACAGTTAATATATTTATTATTTCTTAGCTAATCTTAGAATTGTTAACTAGTAATAAAATAAATATACACGACCAGTGATAAACGTGTTAAGTAGAGCCATTTATTCTGAGAGGAATAAATAAAACAATTATAACTATTGAAATGTTGAACTATTCACAGCTTATTTCGATAATAAAATATAATGTATAGATTTTTAGCAAAAACAAGTGTTAAGTATAGACAATACTATCATAAAATAATGAGGTAATAGGATTATTGTCTTAAATAACTTAACTAACGATAGATTTATTTATGTATAGGTACATAATTCTCATTAAGTTTTAACCAATATCACAGCGCCAGATTATTATGAAAGGGCTAAACACTCAACCACAATGAGGTTGCTATAATGTTATTTGAACTAAGTGATAGATGATTTTATGAAAGAGGCTCCACGGAAGTTTAAAAGGTATGATAGGGCTGATATAACTATTGATAAAAGCTTCTAAACAAAATAAAGGGGAAAAAGTAAATTATGGCACGAAACATGTAACACCACCAAATAGGTTATAAAATTAATTTCACAAATTATGATTAATAAGGTATTTTTACAGTTTTCTAAATGTACTTAAAATCTATATTCGTCTCACTTGCACAGATTGGTCTGATAATAAATATAGATCTGAAGTAAACATACCCTGACACATGAATAAGTTGGATAAATAAAATGTTTTTGTTGTGAGTACTATTTATAAACTTGATACATCAATTGATGTATTATTTCTTTAGATCAGATCTTAAATGGAGAAACTCACTGCGAAACCAAAGGTTATACGATGCCCCCGAGATCACTTTGACGGCCTGAATACGCTGCCCTGTACTGTCGTTCCGCACGAATTGTTTTATATTTCTCAAAGTAATTCTTATTTGGTTTTCATTTTCATTTTATTAAGAATAAAGAAGTCTTCAATGCCCAGCTGAAATTATTGAAGATAAAAGTATGAAACTTGAACATTACGTTGCTTTTAAGATTTAGGGTGAAATAATATTACATACGTCAAAAAATGAAATGCTTTTATTAAAAATTTAGCAATCTGGTTTGCAACTTTATATTTGCAAAAAAATTGAAAATTTAAAGAGATAAATATAACTCCGATAAATCTCATTAAAATATTTCTCTATTATCAGGGCAGCCAAACTGGTAAATTATTTGCACCTTACATAAGGTCGCAAGCAAATACCCATATATGTATTGTGCTCTGGCGACTACATAGACAATTTCCAAAGCTTCTTAAAGAAAAGGGGATTCAAATACTACGATTTAGACCTTAGATGTAACAAGTAAATGACGGTAACCGGTTACCGTCATATGTACCGAACGCTTATTAGCCAGTCTACACAATGCTTTATAGTATTTCGAAAAATAAACTCGTTCAGATTGTGAAATAAGACTTTATAATTTCTTGAAAAAACCTGTATCATCATCACAATTCCATTACCCTATGGTTTAGACCATTTAATTAGTAGTACCCGGATGACCGAGCTTAACTCGATATTTCTTTTTTCCAAATTTGAATTATTTCAAAAAAGATATATAGATCCGAACCACGTACCTATTAATCATCCATAATTTACGATATTTCATATATATGAACAGATTATTTTATCGAACGAATGTAATTAATTATTTTTGCAAAAATATAGGTGAATTCAGAAAGCAAGAATCTGTGTAAATACAAATTTTAATCCAAATCGTTACAGCTATTTCCGAAATACGCGAAAGATATATAAGATAAGAAAGAACTGTATAATTGAATAACAAATAGCTGTATTAAAAAATTGGCTGGAAATAAGCTTAAAATGAAAATTATAATTAAGCGCTATTTAAATTTAAAATGCGTTTTTATTGTATTATTTTCAGCAACTTGTCCGAGATATACAAAAAAAAAGTAATTTTTAATCTCAATATACATATATCATTATCTACAAATTTTGTAAATTTAAGTCACCTAGAACATTCAACATTGGTTAATATTAAGTATTTAATGTATTATTTCTTTAATGCTCCATTGTTTAAATAAGTGTTCTAAAAGTTTTTATTACTAAAAAGTATTTTCTACCAGAAATCCAATGATACAGGAGAAAATAGTGGGCAAGGTGTGCACAACGTTTATTATTAAATAAAATATACGAGATGTTCACTTCCTTCCACTACAATTTATGTAGCATACATTCAAGAGCGTCTGAAAACTTGTCTAATTGGATGTGGACTGGAAGCGAGCTCCACCAGTCGCGCTGCAACATTCGCTAAAATTGGTAGTTAATATTAGAAGTTAAAAAGCTGTAATATCTTTGTACTATATACCTGAACTGATAATAAATAAATATATGTATAAATATATAATGATATAATAAATAAAAATGATAAATAGTTTTTTTTTAATCGGGCGAATCAAAATCTAATTAAATTAAAGTAATCATTGGGGCGTGCAAAAATGGTAGTACTATGTCACACAGTGAGCAGAGTATCTACTATCAAAAAGAACTATGAAAATCATATAGTTAGCGGTCATCGCTGTCATGTCGGCATCCAGATTTCTACATATAAACTGGCTGATTTTGAAGCGCGATAAATCAAAAGAGTCCAATTGATGAGTTCATCGTCATGAGCACGGAGGTCGTAACTCGTTCGGTTATAGATACCAGCAGGCTGCTTGCACAACGCCACACTGCTGATACAACGGATGCTGCGCCTAGTGTATGGTGGTTGCACAACTATATCCACCCACCGGTTAGTATCAGTAAAAATGGAAAATTTAAAATATTTAATGTATTGATGATACTTTTGTATTATGTGACCGTCAATATTCCGTATGTCATAGTTTCATGGTTGTGATCATAAGACAATAAATAATTCCCAGCACTATACTCAGAGACACAGTAATTACATCCATAGGCTTTAAGAAAACATTATATTTAAAACAATTGACGAAAGTAATATATATATATATATATATATATATATATATATATATATATATAGCAATAAATATTTTCTGTATCCTTTTAAAATTAAAAATATATAGGTTTGTATTTTCATTATGAATCTTATAACGACTCACCCCGTATCAAACTTCCGTGTTACCAGGGACAAGAGACAGCTTTCACAATTCTAATAGTCTCTGGCGGAAAATGAATCTTACCCTAGAAGTAATTATTAGAGCGTATGTTACTATTAAAACGTGATCAAATTTTCATCCTTATGCTTTCCAAGTATAGATATATTACATATACATATTACATATACTTTATATAGATATCACATAACCTATAGTATTGTTGTGCATTTTTCAAATATGGTATGGTTTTGATAAGGATAAATAATAATAATAATACCACTATCGGGATACATTTTATTTGTTGGTAGGATACCACATTGGTGGCCGACAGAATCACGGCTACTATAAATCTGATGTAAAATCTACCATTTTTTTTTTATAAACGTGGTGTTCAAAACCAAGTAGTAGTACTTTTTGCAAGGAATGTAGTTTGAAACACAGCAACTATGAATTTTATAACATTTTCGAATGTTGCAAGCCAACGGAATAAGTCATATTAACGTGTTTTAGGGAGAAACGAAATTTATGATCCTAGTACCCGCTTCATACAAATCACGGATCTAAGCAGTGGCTTTGTAGTTGGTAATTTGGTATACGCAATGCACCGTATCAAACGTTAATACCTTAAGACCGCTTTAATCAACCTGCGGCCCACCAGACTTTTGTAGTTTGCCCACCTGCTATTGTTTTATTTTAAATTACCTAAGGACCTATATACCTAAATATTTTTTGTTTGCGGCCTGTGACACCATGACTAACACATGTTTGTGGCTCATATAGAAAAAAGGTTGAGTGTCGCTGCCTTAAGACCTTATAGTTATGCAAAATATTATAAACTGAAATCTTAATTGTTATAAACTGGTAAAAATGAATATGGAATCATGCATAATACAAGCTACCAGCATAATACAAAATATGTTATTAGTATTCTATATTAACTATTAGGACGTTACTTACGATTGGTAAGTTTCTATCTAGAAGAAGTGTGATAGTTGTATCTGGTCTCTAGTAATCCGGGGGGTTGAATTGTCGTCGTGATCTCTTTATAGTGGGTACTTGACGGTGCTTGTTACCAGGTGACTTTTGACACATGTCCCTTTTATCTTGGCCTGATCCAGGGTTGTGCGTCAACGCATTGCGAGAGGATATCCGTATAGTGAATAAGTTGATATTTTTCACCATGTCATCAGCAAAAAGGTAAGTTTGTATGGATGTCGACACCCTACTTATTACCCAGTTAATTATTGGCATGCCTCGAGTCAATGAATGTTCAACAATTGAACCCAAGTGATCGCTGATTCGGTCCCAAACAAAACGGACTCTGCATCGTGCATTTATGTATCTCAATATTAACCTTTGTATACTACAGGCTAACTTTAATTTCTAAATGAAATTATTGTGATCACTTTCTACTCAATCTACATATACACAGTGAGACGAAACAATACAGGATTTTTTACTCAACTGGCTGTCAACCGATTTTTGTGTTCATTAACTAGTGACGAGCATTTTTTTATAGTTTATAGGTTTAGCGTTATTGCACTAATATCACCTGATGTGAAGTGCCGACATGGGCCAAGATGGTAGATATGCTAAGCCTAGTGGAGAGAATGACTCACAAGTACAACTGCCAGACCACACCTATAGGTATTTGGCGGCAGATTTTCAACTTCATGGTGGTAGCTATCCAGGCGGGCATTAGAAAAACGCCTATCACCATGTAAAGTGCTTTTTAGTATTATCAATAACAAAAAGTACAACCAGAAAATGTTCTATAATGACTGTAGTCGAATTCAGACCACCAGTATTTATAATTATTAGTACCTGGGTGACAGCTTAACTCAATACTTAATAAAAATTAGGTAAATACATTTAAAAAGATAGATTCTAATCAAATTCTAATTAAACACCCATATTTTACGAATAAACACATGTGGACTGGTTATTCCAATTACAAATTCACGAGTATAATTAACCATTTTATTAGAAACATATTTTCTTAAAAAAAAGGTTGTTACGAAAAATACAAGTACCTATACATAAGTAAATACAAAAGTCAAAAATTCGTCTGAATACTAAATTTCATCTTTTTCTAATGACCAATTGGCTAGCTACAACCATCAAGTTGAATATCTGCCGCCAAATACCTATAGATGTGTTCCGGCAGTTGCACTTCAGAGCCAGATCCTTCACTAAGCTTAGCGTATCCATGATGCTGATCCACATCGTTACTTAACATTAGGTGAGATTGTAGCTATAGCGTTAAACCTATAAAGTGTAAAAAGGGTAATATATTGAAGATTAACTGATGGAAAACTAGCAATTCCCACTAAAAACACTACGGGAACTCTGCATTCACTGTTTTACTTGACATATATCAGGAACCGTTTCAGTATTACCTACTTCTAATTGTGCCACTCTACCTACAAGTCTTTCAAGTAAAACCTGAGATACATATGAACAGACCAGTGTATCTTCGACAATTAGCAATGGATTGGATGGACCTATCTCCTCTTCCATAATTTTACAGAGATACATCCAAAATTACAGCTAGGACAGGATTAGGATTGATTTGACCAACACTTCTCCGTAACTTAATGATAACTTCCACTTTACTAACCGTTGTTTTTAGAAGTTTCTTCATATCAAGGACTTACCAAAAAGCTAATATACTTACAAATTTTAATTCTATCAGATAATGCATTGAACTATCTGCACTTGTTCGAGCGTAGTATTTTACTGTATAGTTCTTAAGATACAATTCTAATTTCATAGCGAAATAGTATTATCGCCATTTTGTTTCAAATTGACGCACTTGTTAGATACAATTTATATTGTCGTTCAGTTAATAACTTTAATGTAAAATATAAAACTAATAGCGTCAACGCTAACAACTCAATTACAAATAATTTTGTTTTTAAAACTTCACAATATTAAGGTTTAGACAATCTGAAATAGAGTAATAGAAACAATTCATTAGTATTAAATGAAACAAAGATACTCCGCCGTCGCATTCAATTTATTGTATGAAAATAAAACATGTCATATATTGATACAAGTGATAGTTTTACAAATATAAATCTCCTGAACGAAGGTTTAACAATAGTTTCCAATAAACGGATTACAATAATTCAATATGTAGATTATTTATATTTTCATAACAACGAATGCGACCTATCCTCTAAATGAAAGATGATAAAAATGAAATAGCGCCGCTATTTTTTTTTTAAGATGTTCTTGTATGTATCCCTCGACTGAAGATGTAAATATAGGCTGCTCGACCTGAAGGATGATCTGCTCAATAGAGATACAAACAATTTTAATATACTTATCTACATAGATTACGTAAAATATAAAATCATGAAAATAGTATACAAAGATCTCCCCTAAGATTCGTTTACTTTACGTGTTACGCAGATACGCAATTTTCACAATTTTCTATCGCTGGAGGCGGCGTAAGCGGTGGACTTATTTAATTAGACCTTTAGCTTTGAAGAGGTCGCGCATGAGACCCTTGATGTATCGGATCTCACGTTGCAGATCGGTACATTTATCTCCGAGATCGGCGTGATGTTGGCGCAAAACCTGCTCCTCGTTAAGGAGGACCTCGACCTCGGCTTTCTTTTTCTGACGGTAACGGGTGGCTGCATTTTTATTTTGCTCCTTTTTACGAGAACGGCGGTCATCTACGGAGCGTGAATATGGCTTGGACCTTGACGGTGCTGACCACTCTTCATCTGTGGACGACGACCGTGGTGACGACGGTGGTGAAGAGCGTGGTGTGCCATTAGGACTTTCTAGTGGTTGAGGAGAATCGAACTGTGAGGCTCCGTGGCGTACGAGTTCCTCCACTGCGTCAAGGTCACATTGATATTCAACAGAGATCGGTTCCGATATAGGTACAGTGACAGCCCAATGATTCTGAGCTGCCACCAATGGAACTACGGGAGCGAGTGATGTACATTGTGCTTGTTGTGCATAATTTAATAGCAATTGAGTAGCAGGACCGGGTGGGCTCTGCGGCGGTGTTAAATGTGTCAGTTCAACGGCGCCATATACAGTTTCAAACTCGCGCAAAAGCACTTCTGTGGTTTGAGGAGCAGAATATGGAATCGACTGCGGCACGGCCACTGGGGGCGTTGGTTCCACACGTTCCGGAATGTTATCAAAAATTGGAAGTTCTACCTTTTCCTCCAGCCAATTGGAGAAAATATTTTCTGTAACAAAAAAACAAACAAATGTAGTCACAATTTTTCTGAAATAAAATTTCACCTTATTAAGAAAAATATATTATAATAGTATGTCCTATTACGGTATAACAATGTAGCAGAAAATATAAAACGGTATAAAAATCATCTTTGGCATAAAAAAAATAGCCAGAAAAGAAACGACTATTAAAAATATAGTCTTGTCCTCCACATCTGTTCCGTGTTTGAGGCCAATATAATAAGTATTTTATAAATAAGAATTTGTTGAACGTTATCTTTATCAAATGTTAGCGTGTTAGGAAATTTCCTTGAACGAACGTAATGACCAAATTATACACATCATTATAAATTAAATTTTTCCTATCAATAAATGTTACTATTGCTTTGGTAATGACGTAAATAAAACAAAAAGTAGGTAGCTACGCTCCCTGAACTAAATAAACAATATCATGTTGCAAGCTGCGTTTCTCAATCGAGCAGCATTTTAGTGTTATTACAATTAATTGTAATAATTTTATATTATAATTTACACGATATTATGAATATTTCAAAAAGTAATCCTATTGTAAGCAGGAAATGACGACATATCTTTATATAGCTTTAGAACTATAATGGCATAAGTGAAAATATATGATAGTAATAAAACAAAACAAATGTATTTTATACGAACGAGTATCTCTTGACTCGTAAAGGAAAATATATATAGGTTTGAAATCTCCAATAAGTTATGAGCTAGTGAGATGATTAAAGGACGTCTATACCCTCGGAAAGAGATATTCATCCAATAGTGGCAAACGGACACTCTGGTATTATTATTATTTATTAAATAGTAATAGACACAATCAAAGAGTAGTTAGGCACCAAACTAAATAAATATTGTTTTTCTGAAATAAGACACCAAATGTAAACTAAAAATGCATTTTCTCGAATTAATGGTAGTTTGCACTTAAGTTATTTTAATAGTAATTTTATAGGTGCCCTATAAAAAAACTTGCGCAGCACACTTTGAGTGCAGCTTTGAGGGCAGCTTGTCAGGCTGCCCGACTTACTACCAGGCCAGGCCGGTCGCTGGGGTGACGCGGTGATTGCATGCACGGACCCGCGTCGCCCCAGGAAAGCGACAGACGGACGTGGGGTTTTAGTGGGTATTCCCGGCGCCTAGCGCCGAATGAGTCCCACATACCCCTCTCAGTCCCCCGGGGGGGGGGGGGTGTATAAATACATTTCCCCACATAAAAAAAGGTAGTCAAAGGCACCCTGATGTAGTGGTCATAAGCTGATAGTTAAAGCTTTCAAAATAGAAACCAAGCAATAACAATAATATTCATTATTGATTTTAACCGTTTATTACATGACTTTAAGAGAGCAAATTGATTGATAGCCAGCCAGTGCAACCAATCAAGAATCAATTAAAAGCTTTTTATCAGTTCAGTCACTCGCACTTCTCTGTTATTCCAGAAGTTAATTTTAACATGAAAGAGTACTTTATATATTGTTAAACAATTTATTATGCTGTTGATGTTGTTAATCAAAGTATCTATCACGTAGTGGACTGCAACACCCTGACCCGAGATAAACCTTCACAATCTAAGTTCGGTGGCACCGCGTCCTCGCTAACAAATCGACAGATAACCAGCGCGTCTACAGTTTATCATCAATCTAGTCTTATAATACACATAAAATTAAATCACTAGAGTCAATGACTGTGTAGATAGATCAATATTATTCCATATTAAGAAAAAACCTGTATTACTTTATTTATTATTATTAATTTATCGTTTATATCATAAAATATTCATTGACTAGATTATTTACATACATCTGATTTAAAAAGATTACACTATGCACTGATTAAATTTAACTATGATATCCGTCTATTACTAGTCTTTGGTATTTGAAAACGACGATAAAGTAAGAAGCAATAAAAGTATGTTGTTTACACCAAGGTAATGAAAGTAAAATAACTATTTGTACACGATCGTGACACGTGTCATTATTGCCGCTATTTATCCTCCATTCGGAAAGTACTCCGGTGAGTTGTTTCATTATTATCTGTATCAATATGTTGGAATGGAACAAGTGGTTGCTTTAATTATTATTGGGCGAACACCGACCGAGGTCGCCTTCTGTTCCAACTGGTTTATTCAAATGCGTGGTACAAGATTTGAATTACTATTTTCGTTGAACGTAAAATCAACAAGCGTGACCAAGGAATAACAATACCTATTTATTATTGTATCTACTATATATTATCTATATAAACTATATAACTGTATATTTTTCAGGTTAATATATAATTGAAAAAAAGTTTGAATGTGTTTTGTTATAGATAATTTTGAATATATTCTAGCGCATCAAGCAAAAGCTACCTTCATGTCTATCAAGGCTTCGAAAGAAGTCTTACGACATTGTTTATACACATTATTATGGCCCATCATGTCGAGTTAAGCACTATCTACAA
Source organism: Actias luna (assembly GCA_039707435.1). Taxonomy (NCBI): domain Eukaryota; kingdom Metazoa; phylum Arthropoda; class Insecta; order Lepidoptera; family Saturniidae; genus Actias; species Actias luna. Next base: position 9,417,915 of record JAZHAC010000008.1, on the reverse strand, counting down.
ATACAAAGGAAAGTACATAAAAACGTTAACAATTTGAATTGTGGTTTGCTTTTTACCACACGTGCGAGTCCTTAACGTTAATTAAATCATATCTGCATTATTATTTTGAAATTCAAATAAATAAATACAAGTGCGTAAGGTCGCACTTCTTTCGTTTCTTGTACCATACACAAAGCGAACTATGCCGCAACATTACTGCGCAGAGCTAACCGCGGTGCTAATGCGATAAATTATGAACATGCATAATGGATGCAACAACTGCAACCTGCTCTATAAATATGTTTAATATTAAATGTTAAGTAAATATGGATACCTACATAAACGAAACCTTCATTACCATAATAACTCTTCAATAAAACGTATCGATTGTCATATTTATCAGTTTTATAATTTTAAAGTATAAATTTATTAGCACAGAACTTAGTTTAAACTATGTATAAAGTTTTGATGAACAATCCTATGACCCATCAGGGTAATGCTGTGCTCAACCTACTATTATAATAATGGACAAAAGACACTAAACAATGTTATAACAGCCTTGAAATTAAACCTTTCCGCTAAAATGCAATCAAACAAGAATTTTTATTGCAATTCAAGTCACAAATTATACTTTACATAGGAACACGTACCTAAATACATATCTGCGAGAGCCATTACAAATCCAAATATATTCTAGAAAAAACACAACGTTATTCAAAGTCTTGAAATCCTTATTTCTAGTGTTTACAATAACTCTATACGATTATATGAGAATAGTATAAGCTGAAGTCCTCGTGTTTCGAGCGTTGGTCGTCGTTGACGGTTCAGGTCGGCCGAGGGTCCTAACGTCTCTTGACAAGTTTTTGTGAGTTGAAAACTATTTCCTTATTCCAGATGCAGCGATAATGGCACTTCATTCTAACGGAGTCCAGGCGCATCGACGTTGCCAGACATAGGTTACGACGGGAGCGCGTACGCTCGTAATACTCTTTACGAATAGAATTTATTGTCACGGGTTTATGCTCAGAAGATATAACTCAGCAAACGCGACACGACGCGGCGTAATTTGTCACTGAGAGCGCGTGCGCACAATATCAAGCGCAGACCTCTACGTATTTCCCCACTACCCACTAGTATCCCCAACTCTTGTATACTTGGTAATATTATATGTTGCAACAGAAAGTGGCGCCGTAAAAACACGGGACAGTCACATAACTACTCAAACATTACATTGTAAGCGTATCGTTAAAATCTTTCAATATTCATTTTAATTATACTGACAGTATAATTAATACTTTGATACAATACAATGTTTTTACATGTACGTTATTTTCCCTTTAATGTTTATCTTTAACTTGTATGATTCACAAACCTACGCAAGTCAAATGTCAAAAGACTGAACTGGATGCAATACAAGACTGAATTAAATGGTAAATCTGTTAATTCAGTAATATAAAATATATCAACAACATTATACCCAAACTATATACTATAGTTAACAAAGCTCTTTATATACAATTTAATAAAAAAGATAAACGTGTTAACATCTTTATTCGTCCAACTTAACATTATCTATTAATTATAAATGTACTGGCAAAAAAGTATAAAAAATCGATTACAAATGATGTGAAAAATACACATATTTGTAAAACATAATAAGTAAAATATAATATATAAAGACATAATAAAGAATTTTATTTTAATTTATTTTAATTTACGTACTTTTATTTTATTCATTTTGATTATAATTGCACCACCTACAATAACTTATTACTTTGATAACAATACTGCTGGTTAACTGAAGGAAAATGCCGTGTAGTATTAAGCTCTCCAATGTACAATAAAAAGGGCAATAAAGAAAAAAAGTTACTAACATTAATATGCACATGATAATTGTAGAAGTACATACTTGAACATAACTCATATAATTTGTTAGTACATATCTATATGTACATATATACAAATGTACATTAGTTTATTATGATATATCGTTAACCAGATAAGCAATGTAGTTTAAATATCGCTAAGTCTTTTGTATTGTTACGTTACATCGATGTGGATAAAACAAAATGCGGTTTAAGGAAACAATTTTTTTCAGTTCCATAAAAGAGTAATATCCGGTATTAATACACAATGGGTGCCTCTTACTACAAGTTCACTTCAGTCTTAATACACGATCTTCATTTATAGAATAAACTTCGGTATAATTAAATAGTTTTAATAATACTTAAAATACTATATTTATGATCATTATAATAAAGTATACTTTATTAGAAAGAAATGGCATGTACTAAATTAATGATGCGACTGACATGTCCTTTGTGAACCTAAGTCCCTAAATAAAATAAAGACAAAATAAATTGAGAAATCCGTATACCAGTTGTGTATTTGTATTAACAATAAAAAAAAACACTTTAAAATGTCACTGACCTGTTTAGGAATTTTAGTCCTGTATTTTTGCTTTCAGGAATATTACAGTACACCAAAAGTGGCAATGCATTTTTCTGACAGCATCATATGATACATTAGGTACAGTTCTTTTCTTTTTAAAGATTATCGTAATAGTAGAAAAAGTGTTAACGTTTCCACCCTGTTTATTACCAATACTATTTCCTTGTTATGGTCAATGTATACAATAATTAAATCTTAAAACAGATTAGATAAGCGTATGGGGTTAAGAATTGATAACAATTACATTTATAAAGTATATGGGTCATTTAGCTATGTAATGTTGTGAAAGTAAACGGAATTGTGTTTACTAAAATTCTTGTACTATTATTTTAAAAGCACCCTTTTTTTTTCAAAATGAATAAGAATGTAAATATCTTGTAATCAATTGTTGTGATTCATTTGAACACAAGATTTGTAGATTCCAAACATTACAAGAAATAAAAAAAGAGAATCCTTTCGCATCGACAGCTTAAAAACGTATGTAGTATAATAATTTGTATAACGAATTTATATTTCCCAAATAATTTCAAATCAAATTCTAAGCACATTTATATTACAAATGCTAAATGAACTAAACTAAATCAGTAATACTGCATCGATTAGGCGTTGGAGTACACATATTATCAAGCCCCCTAATCTCTCGGGTATTTTTTAATAGTTTATAGGACTAGCATTATGGCCACAATCTCACCTGATGATAAGTAACGATTTGGCCAAAAATGATAGATACGCTAAGCCTAGAGATAGAACTGACTCTCAAGTGCAACTCCCGGAACACACTTATAGGTAATTAGCGGCAGATTTTCAACATGAGAGTGGTAGCTAGCCAGACGGGCATTAAAAAAACCTCTACCACCATGTAAAGTGTTTTTAGTGTTATCAATAACAAAAACTACAAACAGGAAATGTTCAATAATGACTGTGGTCGAATTCTGACCACCAGTATTTATAATTATTAGTACCTGGGTGACAGCTTAACTCAATACTAGTAAAAATTAGGTAAATACATTTGAAAAGATAGATTCGAATCAAATTCTGATTAAACACCCATATTTTACGAATAAACACACATGTGGACATGTTATTCCAATTACAAATTCACGAGTATAATTAACCATTCTATTAGAAACATATTTTCTTTAAAAAAAAGGTTGTTACGAAAAATACAAGTACCTATACATAAGTACATTCAAAAGGCAAAAATTCGTCTAAATACTAAATTCCATCTTTTTCTAATGCCCAACTAGCTAGCTACAACCATCAAGTTGAAAATCTGGCGCAAAATACCTATAAATGTGTTCTGGCAGTTGCGCTTGAGAACCAGTTCCTTCACTTAGCTTAGCGTGTCTATCATGTTGGTCCACATCGTCACTTAACATTAAGTAATATTGTAGCTATAGCGTTAAACCTAGAAAGTATAAAAAGAGTAATTATAATAAAACTTAACTGACGGAAAACTAACAATACCCACTAAAATCGCTACGGCAACTCTGCATTCACTGTTTTACTTGACATTGACCAGGAACCGTTTGAGTATTACTTACTTCTAGTTGTACCACTCTACCTAACTCTAGCGTTATGGCCACAATCTCACCTGATGATAAATGACGATGTGGCACAAGATAGTGGATACGCTAAGTCTAGTAGAGAGACTGACTCTCAAGTGCAACTGTCGGAACACACCTATAGTGTTTAGCGACAGATTTTCTACTTGAGGGTGGTAGCTAGCCAGGCTGGCATTAGAAAAAAACCCTACCACCGTGCTATGGTTTCATCACGATGTTTTTTCTCACCCAACGCTCAATCTCATTGCAGGTAGATTCGAACTCACGTCCATTGACACGGTGTCCATATACACTACCGACCGAGCTCTCATCGCTTTATTTCATATCATCGTTTCAATGGAGCAAAAATTTTGTAAGTAGGGGTAACGTACAAAATGACATATTGGACAAAATGACAAGCATCTTATTACAAATTTACATTTTACTCACATTCAACAATTAATTAAAATTGATTGTTGTTTTTTTTATGGCTCATATGGACAAAATGACATACATGGGTAACGGACAAAATGACATAGGTGTCTACCTGTATTCGAAGCAGTTCATTTCTTCACAGATATATCGAAAGTTCGAGTAAATTTAAGCATAAAATTGATCGCCAATCCTGGAGTGATAAATCAATATGTAAAGATATAGAACCTGTTAACAGTAGTAAAATGGACTGGCCCATCTGCTGATAACTGGCTGTCCTTCATACTGTCCTCTAGCAGTACCTGTTGAGCATATATGCCCTGACCCAAAAGGACGTTACGTAAGTGGCCAAGGAGAACGTAATTACATCAAAGAAAAAATAAACCACTTTCATTTTGATTTCTATTTCAAACATGAACGTAATCAAGTCAAAAAATTAACATACATGTCCTGCAGTAAGGCGGAGATGAAACACTATCAAAACCGTGTTGGAAAACAACAGTTAAGAAGAAAATTTGCCAAGCAACGCTCAAGATGAGAACGAGGATTGCGTTATCTGCTAGCGTCTAGCATATATTGCAACAACCTATTTTCCCGGTCAAGACCTGGAGAAGACTGGTCGCGGTATGTAAGTTGTTCTCATTGGGTCTATGCTTCTTACACAGACGTTCCTAAATGAACCAATCATTTCGTTTGCGAGCTTTGCCTACAATTTTTATAACTTTTGTCGTGTATGTCATTTGGCCTTAGCATTTAGACAAAATGGATTTTCGTTCATCTCAGTCATACTTAAAATATTATTTTCCTAGTTTGTTTATATTTTAAATATCTATTACAACACATAGATATAAAACCATATATTATTGGTGTAGAATATGAATATGCAAGGATTTATAAATAAAAAGTTATGACCCAGAAACAAATTTTATCATTTTGTACGTATTTCTCGTATATATACAAATTATCTTTGAAAAATTGTCTCTATGATATCAAAAAATTGTTTTAAAGCACGTGTACAATCTAATGAAAGAGAGAATTTTATCAACTTTCAACAACATGTAAATTAAAATAAAACTAAATAAGCATTTTTTTTTCGACTTGACGTATGCTGTTTAGCCTTAGGGGCTTTGACAGCTTCATCGAACTTTTTGGGGCGAGTGCTGAGGGCACTCAGCTCCGAGGAAGCGAACACAAGGGTGCCAGGATGGCCGAACCTCGGCTTGAGCTGATGCCGGAAAGTGAAGAAAGGATTCGCGATCCTAACTAACCAACAGGTCCTAACTTACTAATTTAGTGATCCTAGCACGACCTTATCGATAGTGTGGGTGTGCATGGATGATATGCGGTGTAATGATGTCACTGTATCGCGGGAGCAGATTCGCCCGAGGGCTCCTATCCGGAGGATCGAACCTAGGCTCAAGCGTCTGCGGAGGGAGGCCGCGGCGGGTGTGCGGGAGCAAAATTAACCACTCGGCCTCGGCGGCGAGGGCGGCGGTTACGCGGGCGTGTACGTGGACACGTACGATTGATGGAGACGAAAGGGAGAAGCGCGTTCAATCTTGTTATTTTATCGACGGGATCGGTGAAGACTAGATAAGCATGTTAACAAGTAAAAGTAGATAATATAGAAATTTCATACAATAATTTATGTACTTTCTTGTGTGAACATTTTTTAATTGATGGTCTGAAAATAATCTGTGGATATGACTCGCTATGTAACTTAAATAATACATATATTTCATAGAAACTATTACAACTTTAATATAAATAGTGGAACTATACCGGTTAAGTTCATCAAGTTGTATGTGTCATATCTGTAGGTGTGTTACCTACCTAGGTAACTAACTCTAAAACTAATCAATCCACTTTTTAGTTACTAATTTAATACTGCAAATTAACTATCACAAACTACACTACATAAATAAAGCTAGCAGCTAAAATATAAACTCGGCATAAAAATAATAAATCGACATAATTTTTATCCCAGGTAGAGGTGCCTTTTTACGAAAAATCAAAACTTTATTTCTGTCCAATTTTTATTGTAAAAAAAGATATTATAAAACGTTCGAAAAAGCTATATGTCGGCATATCAAATATTCTCGGTAGGCATGAATATATTGATAAAAACCGAGGCATGTGTAGGTTAACAAGTGTCACGTTGTATAAGGTATGTCTCGAAAGACATTGAAAAGATAACATATGTAAATTAATTATATTTGAAAAGATTGCATTACAGGAAATAACCACATATCGAAGATAGGCAATGAATTAGAAGTTCATTTTAATTCTCATATTTAAACTGGAGTACTAACTTTTATATAAACTATCAATTTAAAATCCATGAAACTGGTATAAAATATTGTTTTCTTTTTTTGGCAATTGCCATGCCGCATAGGCATTTACCATTCTCAATGTTTAATCGCACCCTTTGAGAATAACAATATAAGTTGATTATTAATATCGAGATGTAGGATCTTTATATACTATAATAAAAACATACTTTTTCTAGCGGATAATAAACAATAAAAAAGGATGTGAAAATTTATATTTAAAAATCTGTGGAATAATATCTATAGTAACTAAATTTATGTAAAGGGTAATAAACTGACCAGGGTGAGCCAGTGTATTTTTCATCAATACCTTAAAAGTCAAAATAATGTAGCTACAGTTACATAATCTGAGGCATTTTTAAATACCGTAATTAGTTGCTTTAAGCCATAATAGGCTTATTTCATATGAGCCAACTAATATTATAGAACATAATATTATAACAAAATCATTGTCTAAGGATCTCAACTTCCTAGTTAGATTTGTATTTTCTCTACAGCCCTTATGGTGTTACTGTCTACTAATACCTTGACAACGATGCACAGATTCATTAGAATCTCAGGTTAAATCGGCCGCTAATAATAAGATAAATAATTAATGATATTATAATATTAAATTCCAACAATAGAATTACACTGACATAATAAGTTTATTAAACTTATGCAGCACAACTATGGTCTTAACAGTGTATTCATTATAATTATGTTTTTATTTTTAATGCTTATTTTAATTTTGCTAGCGGGCCTTTCGAATATGGATAGCGAACCACGGACGGTGTAACTGTTTTATTTTATAACCTTCATACAAGTCATCGAGATAACTTATATGTACAATTGTGATACCATTTCTCGAATTTTATAAGCAAAAGTAGACAACACCTATATATAACCAATTTTTGTGTAACACAGGCAAATCGTTCTTGAAGAAGGACTTAAATTATTGAGATATTTTATACGATAATAAATAAAATAAACTAAAACAATTATTTCTCAATATCCTGACTTCAAATTACTACCTGGTGAAATTTCTCTAAAATTAATTACTTTAGCCGTATACAAAGTTACTGTCGCATTTAAGATATTATTTCAAAGTTAGCTACATAAATCATCCTATTTTTTATGCCTATACCCATTAAGTATTAATTTCATAGAAACTCATGCACTTTTAATAATAATCTGTGAATGAAAAAGACTACCGTATAAAAGAAACAAAAAAATACCTTGTTTGCAAGTGTTGTCTAGCTGCTGCAGAAGATCGTTAGCAAGTTCAGCACGGTTTGGCTTGATCTCGGGTGGTGAGGGTGGATACAAACTGGCTGATTGGTCGTCGTGCAGTAATAATCTGTTATATTCGATCTTTGGTGCAGCGTTCGGGAAAGTTTTAAGCAGATCTGTTAATAAAAAATATAGATTATTATTTTCATTATTAGATTATTCATAAACAATTTAGTATCCTACTTTGGCACACATATTGAGTGACAAACACAATACGTTCATATTTCAATTACAATTAGTAACTAAACGCGATATAAAAAGACTATTACAACTTCTATGAATAATAATCCCGGAAATGTAAGCAGTTCAACAAAGTGAAAAATTTATTTTACCTTCTCCAAAGCTAGAAATTCTGCAATTAAGCTCGATTTGTGATAACTAAGATTTTATTAATAAATTAATCAATGCTTACTCTGCAAAAGCGACAGCTGAAATTCTCTACACAAATCACACATTCCGTTATTTTTATAACAACACATTTTTTATATATCAGTAAAAATTATTAACACTTAAATTAAATTTTATAAATTAATATAATTAGCGCAATGAGCGTGATCAAAGAAGCTTCAAGGTAAGGAGCTTAGATAAGTAATGTACAAAATACAGCGAGATGAGTAAAGACGTCAATATATATATGAACGATATCTGTCGCACGATATTACGTCAAAGTAACGCCCAGATGTCATGATGCTTTAAATCTTACGAGATAGAAGCCACGACAATAATTTCTGCAATTAATATTGTTCGGTTTTTTTTACTAACATTATTTTATGATGATAATTTTATAAAAACAGTTTCATTACGGATCTAATAGAGTACAACTTATCAATCTAGCTTTACATATTTTTAGTTTATCGTCACATATTTTAAAAGGGAACGTCTTTCCGTTTATTAGTTTATAACTCAAGAACAATTTATACTTTGCATATGGTCTTTTTTAATCATAGGTACAGTCTCTAGTAATATATTTTGTTACATTAGGTAATATGTAGAACAAATAAGGAGTACAATAGTAAGACAATAAAATAATCATAATAAATCATGCAATTTAAGTTCTCATTACTTAACAATAATATTTTATTCGTTTTCATATGAAAAACTACGGGTAAGTATATTTTAAAATGAAAACACTAAATGATAAAGCAGCTAAATTTTACAAGTTGAAATTAAACTTGTTTTTCATTTTTTGTTATACAACTACACAATTTGAAATCTCACTATATCTACCAGAAGTATCATACAATTGGCAGCATAGTTAAATACACTATATACTAGATATACTACACTGCCTGGCAGTGTAAATTTAAGATATACTGCGATACACTTTACGCACATTGATTTGATTTAGAAAATTAAATTCATAAATTATCTAATTATTTTAAGAACTACCATTTCCTATTGACCAAAATATCATAATAATAAACAATTCTCAACTTTGATAAATATACTTTCATAATGAAGATTTCAACAAAAACAATATTGATAATTCAATGTCTTCTTTTGGTTCATACTATACTTACCCCGCATTGTACTGTGCTATCACTTGACAATACTAGTATTAAAAAGAACGAAGCTCTCAAACTTTCTTTAAAAATAACACAGATTGTGTACCTACAAGACATACAAGTACTAATACAAAACAACTAGTAAAAAAAGAAACGATGATAGCTCAGTGGTAGTGTGTACGGACTCCGCGTGAATAGACGTGAGTTCCAATACACCTCTAATGAGCTTGAGCTTTCGGTGAAGGAAAACATCTTGAGGAAACCACAGCATGGGGGGAGGGCTTTTTCTAATGTCCACCTGGCTAGCTACCATCCTCAAGTTGAAAATCTGCAGCCAAACACCAATAGATGTGTTCCGGCAGTTGCACTTGAGAGCCAGTCACTCTACAGGCTTAGCGTGTCTACCAACTTGGGCCATTCGTCACTTAGTATCAGGTGAGATTATGACCATAACGCTAATCCTTAACTCTGATAAAAAGCAAGTATATGTTTACACACGAATTTTTTTCTTAAATATCTTTACTGGATGATAAAATTAAACCTCATTATATACTTTTTGTTATGATTTTCGTACGTAAAATCAAAATTATATACTAATCTTGACTATATCACAAGTCCAACCTAACCTTTACCCAGCAAGCACCTCTACTACAGTCACACCGACAAAATTCCGCCTACGGGTAGATAAAAGGCCAGGCGGTGATCATCCGCCGGTAGGTGCGTAAAAACATGCTTTAAATAAAACACGAGTTTGTGGCGAGAGTTAGCTTCACAAACGCGTGCGGGTTTCGAAGCAGTACTGCATTCTATTGAACAATCAAAAGGAAATACGCACTCAGGACTATCGTATACCAGACGATAGACCTATCACATCTGCCCCTTTTAATTCGTTGCGGTCCTGTATTAGCCAGTGTATATCTTGTGACACTGACACTGGATAGTCAAACTCTCGATTTTGACCATTATTTATAGATCGTACATTGTTTACTATCAGGCACTACAGTGCATCATTGTGATGTACATCATTGCTTCGCATTACTACTAAAAATTATTTCAAGGATCCAAAGTCATATCCAGTCACGTGGGATGCTGCACGGTTGACAACGTAAAATCTTATTTCTCGTATTTTTTAAATATTACTTTAATGTACTGATCAAATAGAGATGTGATATTGGGTGCAGCCAATTTAAACTATAAATTATATGAACAAACTATGTATTATATTTGTTAACAACAACATATGAAATCAAGCCTACGAAGTTAGTTGGACAAAGTGAAGAATGAGTATCGTTAGAGGGAGTTTGAAAGTGACGCCAGTGGTAGAGAAGTAGAAAAGGAATCGTTTGTCTGAGTATGGATATGTCATAAGAAGAGAGGAAACGCAGGTGGCGGGAAAAGTAATGGATATAATGTTCAAGAATGGAAAGAAAGAGGAAAGCCAAAGACAATATGGAAATAATGTGCGGGGATGTGAAAGAAAAGCGAGTAAAAGAAGGGATGGCGGCTGATTTCTGGAAGAAGAAATCATATTGCACCAACCCTAAATAACTTAAGTAGGGCAAGAGTATGATGATTAATGTCTGCGATTTCGTTCCCATTTTCCCCTTGAACGATTCGTGACCTTAAATTCATTTAAATTCGAGCGTGCGCTTCGTACTCTAATAATGAGTGATTGGAAGTTTTACAATATGTATATAATAATATATATTACAGTCAACAACAATATATTATTTAAAAGTTTCATTCATATAAATCTTGTTTTGAATTCTGTTACAGATTGACTTTACGTCAAAGCAATAACTTTACAATAATAATATGTATCAATAACATGACCTAGAAAGGATTTATGCCTATTTTAACAAACATTTAAGATGAATTATAATCGTCAATGACACGATGTTATGACGCACTAAAAATGATAAATAACAAAACGTATCTTTTGTTTGTATGAAACATACAAAGGATGTAGTGGTACATGTTCATAATCGGAACAATCGGATATCCGAAAAAGAAAAGCCGAAGCTTGGTAGAATACTTTCTACAGAATAACCACAAATTACTTAAAACACCGTATAACAAAACAATATGCAAATATTATAAGAAATATGCAATTTCTTTATGAATGAAACTCATTAAAAGAGCAATATCTTGAAATGATATTACTGGATATTTGAATAATTTCTAATCTGCAACTAAAACAGGTTAAATAATTGTTAGGACATGCTTCTTCATAATCATCACTCGAATAAAACATCACTCGAATCAGATATACAGTACATGGAAAAGTTCTCAAGTAATAAGTTATATAAGATGTTTCATAAATAACGAGGTCTTGGAATATCATTTAATAATATTTCGATATATATTTATATTTCACTAGCTTACCCGATAAGCGTTGTCCTGTCTTAACTATGAATATTGGTGGCACATTATAGTGACAGATTTATACAAATAATATGTTCGTTAAGTTTTCTTAAATTTACACAACAAAAAGAATTAACGAAATATATATATATATATATATGTATAGATTAATTATGGAAACCCAACCGGTATAAGTTTTAAAAGAGTAAAAATAATTTTCATTAAACGCCTTTGCAGCTTTAATTAAAGCATAATTACTACATAAACAATTTTTAAACAACAGTATAAGTATACTGCATCTCTTGATAAACAAGATGTTATAAAATTATGTCAAAACATATTTTCATTGGATACAAGATAAATAGTGGAAAATAGCCAACAAGCGATATGCAATTGAAAACATGAACAGAGGCCAGTAACGAGACACAAATATGTTTTTAGAAGAAGCTACGTCACGTTATTCTTATCACAAACAACAAGTAGTCACTTGCCGAGCAAGTGAATATAAGACACACCCACGCTACCAACATAGCAACTAAACATCAGAATTATCATCTTGTTTACATTTTACCTTATCATGTTAAATAATAACTGGCCATCACAGTTATTAAAAAAATGGAAGTCACATAAGTATAGGTTACCAGATGATTCTATAAACTTCTCAGGTCTGCTGAATTTTAATTCCAGTTGTTTTAAGTAGATTAGAACAGTAACTATAAGTTTAACAAGGAATCAAAAATTAGGAATACCATTTATCCCAGTTACACAATATTTAACATTTTATGTACTATTTCGGTATTGAAAATCTCGCTGTGAATCAGCAGATTGTAAACAAAAATTCAATAGCAGCGGAAATTACCAATTTCCAGTAATGGTTACCGCAAGTATCGCTGGACTTAACCCTCATATAGAACGAAAACAAAACAATTAATACCATTCAGTACACCTCAGCCATTTTCTGAAATATAACAGCAGTTTATTTCCATCGCTTTCAAGACCCACGAATGCTCTAATAGATAAAAATAACTTTGTAGCCATGGATTAATTTTATTATAACTCATTAGAATGGTTTTTGTGGTAAAGTTATATTATTACGTGGAGAGGATAACTTCTTGCAATAATTAGATATGTCCGAAAAATGCAACGCTTTAGTAAAAACTATACCTATGGATGAGGAGAGTCTAGCAGAATATCGCGCAAAATACCAACAATGTTACATAACATAGAAGCAAACAATGTATGTTTAATGAAAACAACCATAACATGACAGATGAAAAGACCACCAAAAAAACTCAAACCTCACAGTTGCAATTGGCTAAAAATAACTCTTCATAATATGCAACCATACCAATAACGTTATCCGTTTCAAATAACTAATTCTTAAGTCGATTACACATATAACTGTAGTCTTAACAATTTACATGTCAAAGTACTTCTCACTAATACGTGTAAAACTACTTAAAACTGGCAAACGGCATACGCAAATATTTGTATAATAGAAATTTCCATGTAGATGTTTAAAACTGTTTTATTAATTACTAAAAACTGTTACATAATGTAAATAAAAATATAATTAAAACTTATTAATAACAAATTGACCCGGCAGACTTTGTTCAGTAGCATTCAGGTATTAAATAATCACTCGTCACCTATCAGATTTTAGAATAGCTACGTATTTTCCTGTCCTTTGTAAATTAAAAATATTGTGTAAGTTTACATCAAAGCGCTCCTAAATGACATGCAGTTCTCTTAAATATTACTTTAGCTAACATACGCTACATTCAAAGTCATTGTTTAGATATGGTCTAAATATTGTTTCAACATATTATTTTCGCGTTAACTTAATTATGATTAATATAAAAAGTTATTATCTGTATTGTTTAAAATAATCCCTTCGATCAATCTGCCCTGTACTTATATTGAGCTATTGAAGCTATACTTACATTGAAGACAGATACTATTATCGGTTTCAACTACACCTATGGAAATAATGCAAGATACAAATGTAAAATTAAATATATGTCAAGACAACTTCAAGGTAAATGTAGTTATAAGATACACATAATTGATATTCTGAGTTATAATTATTAGAGCAATGAAAATTTAGCGCAATCAGAAGCACAATATGTCAATTGAACTAATTGACCCAGGCCCCCAGTTATCACACACTGGATGTATTCGTTGGGGGTATCTATCAACGCCTATATCGAATGATCTGCACAAACATATGCGTAGGTATTATTATACAAAGATATAATATTATATTTAATTAGGAAAATATTAACAAAATACATAAAGGTAAAACCTATATACATGAAAGCATTTTATACCCACATGATTTTATATTTCAGCTGGTTACTGTTAGCCTGCTAGTTTGAATAAAATTATTGTTAAGTTGATTTTAAGATTAATTTAAAAAGCATATATTGAACCTCATGTAGTAATACATACACGTAACAAAAAAATAATTCATACGATTACAATGGTTCATTTTCATTTATAATCTCCATTTTTATTTAACACAGACACACGGGGTTTCCAATTTTTTAGATAATAATATAAAAACAACTAAATATTTAAAAGGAAACATAGGAAGTATACCTTTGTATTACTTTAGTCCGCAATTTGGCTGAGGAGTGTTGTGGATATTTTCAGTGTTATTATAGAACCCGTAGTATTTAAGTCTCAGTTTTTAAAACCCGTTTTCATGGTAGTATACATTTGTATCCGCGTCGCCCTAGTAAGGCGACGGATGGCCGTGGGGTTTTAGTGGGTATTTTAGTCCCACATAACCTTCCCAAGCCCCCCCGAGTTCACAAGGAATGCCTAAATGCACTTCCCCACGATAAAAAAAGTATACAATTGTATTACTTTACCCAGCAATTTGGCTGAGGAGTGTTGTGGATGTTTTCAGTTTTATTATTGAATCCGTAGTATTTAAGTCTCAATTATTAATACCCGTTTTCATGGTATAATTTAATATGGTCTTCCTCTGGATATCTAAATTAACACCATCACCGTATATTATTGTAAAAGTCGATCTAATAAAATACAAAAAAAATACAGTGACTCGCTTTGGTTCCTACCGATTCAGTAGCCAGTATATGTATATAGTACTAAGGAGTCCTTAGTAAGGGCATACTTGACTATTTTGGAATAATATTTACAAGTTAAATTAATATCTTCCAATCATATAAATACTAACACAACGAATACCATTTATTAAACATTTAAGTACTCGCCATCTGATTTAATACAGATTTTTTACGTTTGACCACTCCCAGTAACTAATAATGTTGTTCTAAACGGTAACATATTAAGCCTACAGATGTTGGGTAGTCGTGCCAATTTCAACTTGAGGGTTAGTAGGTACTTAAGCTAGCATTAGAAAACGCTCCACTAAACATGTTCTGGTTTCATGGAAATGTTACCCTCACTGAATGCTAGACTAACTACAAGGACTCAAACTCACGTCGATGAACGAGGTGCCCATACAAGCTACCATCGCTTCAAGAGTTCAATGAAATATGACACTCAGTGAAGAACTAAAGGGATAGACGGCCCACTCTTCTGCTATTGAAGATCCTGTACATACCCTACGAATACGGGGATAAAAACAAAAGTTTATAATTAATAGTTTCATCGTGTTTTCATCTCTATATCGATCCACGAAACCAAACTTGTTACCATTGAGCCATTTTCGGTTTAACCATTCTGTCGTGTAGGTATTGATATCACAAATTGCCACCAATTAAAAGTTTTCATAACACACTGACTATAATTATGTGTGTGTCTATAATTAGTTTGTACATTTACTAATATTAGTTAAATTGTATCCAAATAATATAAACATTACAAAACAGTTGAGACTTAATAAAGAGAAAAAAATGTACGAAGAATTAAAGGTCAGCTTTCAGACAACATAATCCATCTATAATGCTCTGTATTTTTGACCACTATTATAGTCAACATATATATAAACATTTATATAAACAAAGAAGTATACGATTTGTATGAATCAGACAAGTAGAAAAGATGAAATAATTACTACTATTAGGTGCCACATTATTGCACAGTAAAATTTACAAACATACATTGTAAACTCCATTTACCGCCACTTGATTTAACTACAAACTCCCTAAGATGTCCAAATTAAAATACAATGGTATGTTGTCTATATTTTTTTATGTTGCGCAACAAAGTGCCTGCAATGCACCTGATGTTAAATACAGTGCAATGCAAATCAGCGGCGAGTAACAATTAATTATAATTCACTGCTAGTCACCGCTGTCATGCTGTCCTGCTAAGGTTCCTCGTCAAGCCTTTTTTGAAGGATCCAATATCGCAAGAAGAAACACGCTAAAACGAAGACGGTTCCACAGCTCCACGGTACGACAGAAATAAGAATCAGCAATCTTTGTAGTTCGCAATGTAATTGAAGTCACCGTAAAGTTGGGACACCGAAGCCTCGACCTCACGGTTATTTTGTGGAATGGAGATGAGGGAATTAGTTCAAAGAGATCTTTAGACCACTCGCCATAATACATATGGTAGGACACGCTCAGAGAGGTAATGTCCCATCGGAATTGTAGCGGATCTAAAGTGTTGATGGCATATGCATCATTTACAATGCGGTCAACCGACATCTGCAACCTGTGTAGGCGTTGAGGAAATATTTTGCGGTTCCATCCCAGAGGTTCGAGCAATATTCCAAGCACGACCAAACTTTGACCTTATAGAGAAGGTACAACTGGTCCGGGATCACAAATCGTCGCACGCTTCTCAAGATGATGAATCTCCGAGATGTTGTGAAGATGACATTCTCGATGTGGTCCTGGAGGTGTTAGATCGCTACGAATATCCATTCTTAGTATATTTAGGCTGTCACGCATTGCAAGTAGGGTGTACTAAAGAGTATATATAGGCTGTCACGCATTGCAAGTTGGGTGTACTAAAGAGTGTATTTAGACTGTCACGCATTGCAAGTTGGGTGTACTAAAGAGTATATTTAGACTGTCACGCATTGCAAGTTGGGTGTACTAAAGAGTATATTTAGGCTGTCACGCATTGCAAGTTGGGTGTACTAAAGAGTATATTTAGATAAAAAGGATTTCTTTTTTATTACTAAAAAAACATTAAACGACATCCTATGAACAAACGTTATAAAGTGCGCAGTTCTCCAGTTTCGCTATATAGAGTTTACATTGTATTTGTACAGTATCGAGCAAGGTAATCTTTTGCACCTATACTCCTTAGATAATTCAAGAGGTTAGTAAGAAACTATACTATGACTGTGAGAAAATCTAAATACTTTCTTCTCTATTACGCCATTCAACGAATGCAACTTTTACAAATTTTTGAATAGCTGTATCGCAAAATGGTTACTTCTTAGGAAACAAAGTGTGAGAACAATTTCTATAAATAACTGCATAATCTATAATTTTTGTTTAATTATTTTTATGATAAAACCGTTCCCATTTAGCTAACTAATGCAAAAAGCCCATTTTCAAATCCACCTTGCATAAAAGAAATGCAGATGCGGGGACCACGGAGACTTTTCAAAAGTCAATTATTGTGGTGTACCCAACACTTATACCGATTATCAGCTCTACGCAAATTATTGTAACCTCAGCCCTATCTTTTTAACTAACTTGACCAGGTTACATTGCAGTGCTGAATCTTACAGCGCAAATCCTATCCGAGAAAACTTGCGATTATTCCACACTTCCGTCGACAAGCCCGTCAACCGTCTAGATGGAGCTGTGGTCTAGATTTTGTTCCTACCAAACTTTTGGACACATTTCTTGGTTTCCTCGCAAACCAAAAAAACATAAAATCCCATAATTCTCAGGCTCCGAGGACTATTAATTTATTTAACAATGGGCCTTAACTTCAGTTTTTCTGATTACCTATATATAGTACATATTATTATTGAAAGCAGTACGAAAATGTTACCCAGTCCTCGGCTAGTAAGAGGGGATGCAGGATCATGTTATTATGATAGTTATGGCAGGATTGATAAGTATTCGTATAAAGTGTGCATTCGGAAAACTTAACTCTTATTTACCTAATCACCTACATATTCATCACCACTTTCATTAACTAACAGCTTTAGTTTTAAAACAATTTTGCAGTAGTGTGCTAGCTTGTCCACTCTTTATTATCCAAGACCACGAGTATTAATGTAATTTAACTAGCTCCAGGTCTAGCTGAAAACCAGCGCTATAGCAGTTTGCCATAGCATATGCTGAACTTGGGTCCTTTTTTGATATTGTAAGCTGATTTTACGTTGTAAGACTGTATTTGTGTAATAACACTGTGTGCATTGTATATCATCTAAATAAATGTATTTCTTTGTTTCTTTCATACCATTAGGTACTGCGTAATACTGGTTACCAGCAATTGAATAGATTTATTTAAAAAAAAACTTAACCACGTGGAAAAAAGAATGATTCGTTAAATCAGCATCACATAGTTTATATACTTTGCATTGTTATAATAATATCACACGAGTCATTTAGGAACACGTCACTTAAAATAAGGTATATAAAAAAGCATATCAAATATCCACGCTCAAGAAATAATTGTATAATCATCATTTATTAGAACAACGCAACTTACCATCGTCGGAGTTAAAGATGTCCAAATCGAGCAGCTGTAAACATTGTTCATCAGTGAGTAGGCCGCTGGCCGAGGCCAACGATAACTCGCAGTGATTCGCACTCATTGTTGATGTGATGTAGGCTCTGAAAAATGAAATTATACAATTTCAAATAGCCGTTTTTGTAAAGTGACCATAAAAAATACTAATTGATGGTAATCTTAATCTTATGTGCTTATTTCGCCGAAATTAGTATATCATCCAACAGCGGCTCCCCCCATATTTTCAATTATTAATTTTATAAGTATATGTAATTTTATACACTAACAAAAAATAAATACATTAATTGACATAATTTTATACCTGACATTTTATTTTCAAACTAAAGTTGCATTATGATAATTAAACAGCTAATAAGTTAAATAGTAATACTACACATATATGGATACCAACATAACAGTTATGCTCATCACACAAAAATCAGTCAAGCTTTCGGCTCCATAGAATGATTTGATATTACTGCACAATGTGACCTTAATACATTAGATATTACTTTCTGGGTGAGACAAACTTCTTAGTTATCCATGGATTCACCAAGCGGTTGCCTGGTCCATCGTGTAAAAGAGAGGGAAACTCCGAGCAGTTCCCGAGACTTGTGACATGAATGTAGGTTCAAGGGGCCCCTTTCGGACGCGCATCAACACTTACCTTCCCTACTCATGTTTCTCTCCCTGTCCAGCCAAATTTGGTAACAAGTTGGACCACCGATTTACTTTCCGAATTGTTGTACTTATTGTTTTTTTTTTATTTACATAAACGAGCAAAGCTTGATCGTCCAAATATTTAGTTACTACCGTACTCACCACAGGTGCGAATTCCAGTCCAGAGGGATCCGTTACCGATGTAACTGGTGATTGCAGTTGAAGAAGGACAAATCTGTCCGGTGAGGGCGCCATGATGGCACTGAAACGTAGCAATAAAAAACATAATCTCATATTAGGTGTTATTATGCATAACATTATTACTCAAAAAAAGCTGAAAGCAATCCCCGGTCTTTGATAATACTGGAGAATGCAGGCCGTCATCGTGATGTCTTATTTTTTTAAGGTAGCATATGACGGTGCCTTACAGCTGACAATTGCCCCACGCTCCCCTCTCGTAATCTGTCCAGCATAAAACGAGTGGATGAACGTAAATATTTCTTTTTTACTTCATTACATTGACTTTATTGCACGTATACGATAATTTATTAAGCTAACCAATGTTTTTAGGGAAAGCTACACGGAAAAGATAAATTTACCCAGTTATAATGAAGTCCCCAACCTTCATCTCACCGATAAGTACTATGACGGAAAGTAGTCTAAACTCTATACAGCTACACTTTTAAGCCATTTTTGTAAGCTTACATTAGATGGAAACAAGATATCATCGTATGAAAAACAAGATAGACCAACCAACTTACTTTCTACGTTTTAAAAAGTTCATTGTTAAATCAAGTGGTTTTAAATTGAGTTTACGCTGTATTTAAACAATACAAATAACCATTTTATATTAACATAAGTTGAATTTATATGTCAATTTAAGCATATTCAGGCAACGTTGATTCACATTACTACAATGTTTGAATAATGCAATGAGCCTAAGTGTTCGGTGAAAGTAAGCATCGTAATAAAACTATAGAATGATAGTACGATTTTATTAGGTCCGTAAAGTCCTTAAAGTTAAAAATATTTCGCCAACCTCCTATAGGCTTGCTCCGGCAGCTGCACTTAAAAGTTGACTACCTCTACCTACCATCATAAGCCAGATAATTCGTTAACATCAGGTTAGTCTGATTTTTACCAAAAAAAAAAACAAGTAAAAACTTTGCGTGGTTTTATGAAAACACGATGCAAGTGAAACTCTTTTTCGGGTCGTAGGCATGTAACTGAAAATTTTAAGAAAATTATTCGTATTAGGGTATTAAAATCCCGTTTTTACTCTTAACTTAATAATTGGAAAATGGGAAATAAATGCTACACGGTCACCTGATGCGAGCCATAGGCGCAACCATATTGGCTTGGCCGGCTGTAATGCAACATGCGATAGATAGACGTAAATTTGAGGCAATATAAAAAGTTTCGATTTGATAAGTAATTATGTGGTAGTCATCTTATTAGGGTGATTTTTTGAATGGCTAATGGAATGACTTTACTTTCATGAGTGATTTATATTAAGAGTAATAAAAACAGATTTTTACTTGTGTCATTCAACTATTCAGATACTTTTTTGATATGAAAATATGAGATGAAAGACAAAAATATTTACTACACGTGAAAAGTTAAACCATGTTTATTAATTGTAATTATTATATTTTTCTAAATTAGTATATGCCATGATGTTTGAACAAGTTGTATATATATAACTACAATCACTTATTCTAATTCTTCTGTTACATCATTATCAATATTCCTTAAAACATACATCCATTTCCATAAATCCATTTCAATTAAGTCACGATCCCACAAGCGATGAAGACGTTATCCAGTATGGTTCACTTCTGAACTAATAAACTACATTAAACATAGGATTACTGCAACATATAGCCATATAATCAACTTCGTAAGGGCCACAGTACTGAATTGAGTCTTCAATGGAGTATTAGAGAGTATTAAGACTGAATTAGTACAGCACAAGTGTCAGTACAATTTGTAATAGCAGTTTGGAAAGTAAACTTCTCCTTTGCTTTCACTTTCTTGAACTTTTCATTTTTCATGTTACTAAGGTATGTTTTTATAAATTATTAGTTGAAAAAAGAAATACTTGTGGTAGCAACAATATATCTTTATGTTCTCTAACACCTTTTTTATGAATAAGCCCAAAAACTCACTATGCATTATTAGTAAAATTTCAACTATTTTACTATGGTATAGTTACACATAATTTATCTACCATATAAAACTATAATAATCATCAGAGATGGCAAACAAATATTTGGTAAAAATTGATGCAAAAAGTTAGTTAATTCCTTTCATTTTCATGCAAATTGTTAATAATGGGTAGTCTTCTACTGTAATAGAGTGCATCTCATATTGGTGAGTAATTGATATTTATATTATTTAAGCAAATATATAATACTAGCTGTGCCCATGACTTGCATGACTGTGCAACTAACAATATTTTTCACAGAACCCAAACTTTTTCTAAAATTAATGTAGTCTTAAATACTCCTTATAATGTCAGCTATCTGAAAGACCTGTCAAAATCAGCCCAGTCTTTTCAGAGATTAGCCAGAAAAACCAGACTGAAAAAGATTATAAAAATAGTTTTTATTTTTATATAAGTACCATGTATACTTTCATTTGCATTTTGAAATTACACAAAGCTATTATTTTGAATTTACGAACAGACATTTCAATTTTATTTATTTGTATAGATGTACTAACAAACACATTTTAAATACTAAGTTCCATAAAAGAAAAACATAACAGATGCTATGAGGAAACATTAACATAATACATACTACTGTAATTGATATGAAGAAACTTGGAAAACCACAATAGCATCATGTACATAATAAGCTATGTCATCATTTTACGTGAGTAAATTCTCAAATGTCACAGAAAGATTAAGTATTCTCTTACAACATATTTTGTAACACATTTATTTTGTAATACATTATTTGTTTACATGTAATATAGCTAAATTGTATCATTCAAATTTATATACAAACATGTTAAGTCAGATATAATCTTTAATGACAAAGATTCTTCTAAGCATATGTAACTACTGAAGAAAAATTATTAAGAAATTTTGTTAGATGATACAGTTCATTATGGTTTAACTTATGGGCAATTAAAAAACAAAGTATTATTTATACAATAATTAGCTCTCTTTAAGTTACTAGGCCTTTGTGTGACTTTTCTCGGACCTTTATTTTATTCTGTAAACATCTTATAAAGAGTTTAAAACACGCAACTTAAAAAAAAACCTTTCCAGTCTTCTACAGGAAAACATATAAAAAAAATTCTAATAACCATCCGAAAATGATCAAGTGTTTGATTCGATTTCTAGAGTTATCAATTCATGGTGCGTGAAAGGCATAGCCGTTTAAATCACCTTTGTACAACATAAGCAATTAAATAGGTCTCCCGCCTCAGCACAGTGAAAGTATTCATAACAAAGCAACAATAATTGAAACCAAAAACTTATTAGCTACGAATCAATAGTTAATATTAATAATGAAATTAATATTTAAATAAATAGAGTTATTAAATAAAGTGTGCGTTAAATACGTAGATGGTTTCCCAGAATTTAACATAACAATATGTCAAAGTTATAATTATCCATACAATAAAACAAACTGGGTCTTATTATTAATTGTAATTGGTACTTACAGCATTTTCACTAATTGGCGTGAAAGCACACGCGGGTGCGCAAATGTTTGGATACTAGAAACCCATTTTAATCGCAACAATAACACGAGAAAAACAAAATATACGTCTACTAAGCATGGACCATTGATGAGTAACAGAGGTAGGAGGTGTGAAAACTTTGCGTACGGAAACAAGAACAAAACCATAAACAAAACGGAAATTTGTCAGTGTTGCTGCTTGCTACTCAGTGATACAAACTCTCTAATACTCATTATGCCTAAAATCAAACCTTATAGTTATTAATTGTAAAATAAAAATTATCAATAGAAATCAATTAATATTAACAAATTTGCCAATTTTACTAAAGAACTTCCCAATTCTTTAAACATAATATTCATTTAACTTAATCATGGCATTCCAAATTCAAAAAATACTACTAAAACCACGCAATGTCTTTCAATGGAAATAAAATCAAGTTGATAAAATTTAATTATTTTGTTCCTCACTTAAAGTATAAATATAGCTGAAAGTCGTCTTAGTAATTGGCAATATTACATATCAATAATATTCTACCAGACATAAATAAAAGTCTACGGTTTCAATGATACGTATCTCTGGTACATATTACGTATACAACGCAGCAATGGCTGTTAAAAATAGCTGATGAAATACCTAAGACAATTGTGCAATGAGCACCATATTTAAATTTATTTCGACAAACTGAATGCTGAACTTATTTATATGCTATACTTTAGTCCGACACTTGGCATGATTTTGAATAGAGCAAGATTCGATTATATACCTCTTGCTTGAACCTAATATTTACCAGCTGTGTGTACGTGCATAACACCGTGAGAATCCACTCATCCATCTCTCCCCAGGCTGAGTGCCTTCAGTACTCGACCCCCAAGTTTGATGAAGCTGTGAATGCCCTTTAGGCTAACAGCATTTATCCATTTGAAAAAAAAAAGGCGTTCTATTATTTTACTTTTTTTTATATATACTTAAGATTTAGCTTTATGGCCATAATCTCACCTGATCTTAAGAGACGATACGGCCAAAGTTGGTAGACATGCTAAACCTGTGGAGTGCCTGGCTCTCAAGTGTAACTGCCGGAACACACCTATTGGTATTTGGCGGCAGATTTTCAACTTGAGGTTGGTTGCTAGCCAAGCGTGCATTAGAAAAAGCCCTACCACCATGCTATGGTCTCCTCACGATGTTTTCCTTCACCGAAAGCTCAAGTTCATTGTAGGTGGTTTACCACTAAAAAGCTCTCCAAAACCTTACCACCTGGACCCTCCAATATGTTTACCCTAGATTAGGGTCTGCTTTGATGTTCTGCTTAATTACAACGCCATAAAAGTTTTCTGTTAAATATAGCTACTGACCATACTGGTTAGTAGTACATTGACAGAACCACAATAATACAGCTTTTCCTTATATTTAAAAATAAAATAAATAAGATTGATCAAAATTTATTTGCAGAGTATATATGTAATTATTAAGAATTTACGTAAAACTCATGCTATAACAATCCAGACTTGCTATATTGATCAAAGCCACAGTTTTCTTTTCACAAAAATCAGGAATACAAACCAATCTGACTTTCTGACCGTCTTCACCTACAAATCAAAAAGTTTATAGTTAATATCTATTAGTTAGTATTTGAGTATTTTAAAAAATACGCCATTTTATATTTTATAATTAGAATATACACTTTTATTTATGAAATACTCATGCAATATTTAATATATTCCATTAAGATGACTGAATTTTATTTAAAATCTTCATAATCCGTCTAGCATAATTGGTTGAGAAATCTTCAAGAAAAAATATATATATTTTTTAAATAAATATTAGTTTTCATATTTCTATGAAGATAACAATTTTAGACTTTTAAAGAAAATAATTACAGGAAAACTTACCTTTGAACATTTCAGTAGCAAACTCATCTGCATTACCAGTGAAATATATTGCTGGGCAATTATACATTATGAATGGGTCAGTATCTACACACGGAGTACATGGAACAGTATCTGGACACGTTGGGGCAATGTGTCGCCACTGTAATGTTTTTTTCATAGCTTCAAGTACATTATCTATTTTACTGTACCGCATTATATCTTTTATCGGTTCTCCTGAAGTGCCCAAGCACAAACGACCTAAACCAAATAACAATACAGCTAAAAGGGTAGGCGGTAATAGTTTTGTAGATTAACAATGGATATCATTGCCGGCAATCTACCCTAATGTGAGTTTTAAACTAAGGATTACAGAGTGCACGCTATATCTTTCAATTCTTGGATATGCTGACACAGCTCCTTTAATAATTAATGAAGGCAATACCTGAGACGCATTGAATGAAAAGTACGTATAATTTTAATTTGCAATTACTAGAAATTATAAAAAAAAAAAATTAAAAATCTGATCGCTTCTTGGTGTGCTTTATAGCAATACCTTCACCACTATGATTCTCCAATGGAATTAAAGTCTTTCAAACTTTTAGCATTATCTTGTAATTCCTTAAGAAATTGAGGCTGAAATTAGATCATGAGCACTCTTTCGTCAGTCAAGGGAGGTAACAATTGAATACCTGGATCTTGGCCTACACACATGGAGACCAGAAACAGTCACCTTTATATATGGATGAATTAAAACAATTATGCAGCAAAATCCACAAAAATATGGGAACATTGTAAAGATTGTATTAGTTTCAAAGCACATATTTTGATGGCTCTCATTCAAAGTTGAAATACTTGACAATTCTCCATATTCAAAAGATTTGATCATAGTAATTTCTCTAAACATTTGAACAAAAATTTGAATATGACATAGATGTAGTGTGTACAGACATTTATAGGTCTTTTAAAATTAAATTCCAAACTTGGAAAGAAGGGTTTTCAAGGCTTTTTATATGAGATTTATTGTTTGCCCGTAGTAATGCCTGTTTATCTAATGAGACTACATATTGTCTTTTATACCTACAAAATTTTATTTTATTATATAAATATATTAAATATACCTTTTATATCACATTCATATGGGTTTGATACTCTGTTGAAGGATTTGTATTCTACAGATTTTTGAAATAAACCTGAAAAAAATAGAGCTATTAAGGTTCAAGTACAACAAACTACGCAACAATGTACATTAACATATTATACAAGTAGTAGCAGCTGAATAGTAAAAACTACAGGAATATTGATCTGATGTTTGTACTTAAAACTTGTCATGTTAGTTATTAGTTACATGGTAAGTTAATGGTAAGCTTTTTGAAATTTCCTTGCATTACTTCAACTGAAGAAAACTGAATCTACAAATACATATACAAATTGATGTGTGTCATGTATGTTTCCTATGAACTCCAAAAGAGCTGGACTATTTTGATGAAAATTTAAAGCAATCTTTATATTAGCCTAATGGGTGATCCTATGAAGTTTTGAAGTAATCAGTTCTTTTCCAAAGGATACAAAAATAAAATTTTAGTTCTACATGCACCAAGTTCATGACAAATAGTAGTGGTACTACAAAAATGTTCTTGTTTATGCATTGAGTATAAGATTCGTTTCTTCCATTTCAGAATCAATAGCAATTATTAATAAGCCCAGAGAATTCTTTTCAATATGTACAATATATAAAACCCATAATAAGGTGCAAATTATTAAAAAAGTAAGCATATGTTCACCATAAATACAATTAAATAAAAAAGTATTTGATTCAGATGTTTTGTGTTACAATCATATTTGTCACCTAATAGTGTATTTCGTGAGTGCAAAACGATATTAGAAGTCGCGTAATATTTGCTTGTACCAAACATAATCTAACATATCCAATTTTTTTGCATATTTAAGTCTAAAATATAAAAACTGGTTTAATTCTTTTTTTAATATAACTAATATAATACAATTATAATTATATTACATATATATATAATAAAAATATAATAATAATACAAATATAATAATATAATTACAAACTAGCATGTGCACATGTTATGGTAAGTAACAACAAAACTATGACTAGCACATTGTCGATCTTTATTTTGCTCTTATGGAGCTCTGTACTTAAGCTCTACTCATTGCAACACAAAATTATTTGACTGTAATCTACCATAGAGTATTTCACCATATGTGTCCTGAGAAATGTCTAAAGAAATTTCTCTACACCCTGCCACAGTTATATAGTCTATATGTCTTCATTTATACTTACAATAATGAAATGGCTTCTGAGGAAGCATGATTCCCGTAGGGTCTTTACATCCTGGCATAAGATCTAAAGGTACTACAGCACTAATTGCGGCACAAAAGGAGTCAACCATCCCAGCTGATGCTATTACATCAGATTCATTTAGAATACTCTCATCACTGTGATTTGCAAAAATACCACCTACAAATAAATTTTAAAATATTAATTACATTAAAAGATGACCCAGTTCTTTTCTATATTTAAAGTTTTATCATATTTAGCCAGTTATAGCAATAGCTAACTACCTAAATTACAGCTTGCTAAACAAAATAAGTAGTAATGATTACAATAAATATTTTGTTTTAGTATATAAAAGTTTAAAGAACATACAAATAGTATTTAAAAAGCGAAAAAAACATTTGATAAATATACATGTCACTTTATATGCTACTCTACAAGTTACAAAATCAAGTCCACCAAAGTTAGTAAATCAATCTATTACTTTTTCAATTTCAATAATAGGTGTCTGTTAAATAAATTCAAAGTATTTTTATTCTGTTCATCACAGTACACAAGCTTACACAATTAGCCTAGTTTACACCTACTGTAAAGTCTAATTAGTGTCTTTGATACTGGTGGCTGCACTAAACCCTCTTATTTCATGTATTTTTCACAAAATAAATCATATTCCTCTGTTTTAAGGATCCTGTGGTCTCTAACCACAATGCAGCCAGTGTCATGTGCTGAATATGGTGTAATCCCAGTTGAGAAGTATTAATAAAAATAATAAATGGTACTGATAAACCTTAATACATTTCACATGGACAAAAACCAAGAAACAGGTTAATGATAAACAATATCAAAGTTAATACCACCAACACAAAACGAAAAATTGGCACAAAAAGTACGAAAATCTTTTGAACAAAACTGAATAACATCTAAACTTTAATTTTATTCCTAGAAATGAATTTACCAATAAGAAATAATCAAATGTTTATAGGTTTGAAAATAATAAAAATCACTTTCAATTTTTTTTATATAGATAAGGTTAAGCTTACTAAGCTATTTAAAAAATGATCCTAATTAAAAGCAATGATAACATTGTCTTTCCAACAGAGGTAATAGTAATTTGTTTACCTGTTACAATAACACGAACTATCTTAGATACTTCTGCTTGGTACTGTGATGTGCCTGAGAGACCTAATAGCCACTCCAACAATAAATGTAGAGAAAACAAGTGGTCTCCATTCTTTGAAGACAAGTTCAGCCCAGACATCATCACAATGTATCTATAATATATTTTTTATATTAGACATATTATAACATTAAAGTAATAGAGTTGTAACTTTTATTTGTAATAATCAATCAAGATAAAATTAAACTATAGTGTTTAAAAGTGAAACACAAACTTTTCAACTGCATATAACTATATATACCTAATATATAATGAATATTATATAAATAAATATAACATAAACAATCTCAAGGTTGAAGTTGTTGTTTACAGTAACATAGTAATCTATATATATTTAATGAAAATTACTTTTTTTAAGGTACCATCATACAAAATGTACTGAACATTTGAATATGCGATTATGACTATTCAAAGCAGACATGTACTGGCTCTAAGCTCTTTTTTTTAGATTCTGTACACTCTTTGTCATTTTTTATATTACTTTATACACACATTTTTTCTCACTAATCAAACAGAAGATGATCATTTTTTTCTATATTAATATACCTTTTAATTTTAAATTAAAAAAATATATGCTTTTGCTAAACATTTAATTATTGGTTTATCATTTCAAATTAAAGACCAGCAAAGCATCAAATGACAGCAGATTTTCATTATAGATCAAGAAATATAAATAAAAAATCTTATAAATTAACATGGATTTAGCCATTCTATTGTTTATTTATAGTGTTTTAATTTCTAAAGATCTGAATAACCAAGCTTTGCTTTTTACATGAAAAAACATGTATCTTGATAAATTAGGAAAGTAAATATTAGGTAAATATAGCATCTGCTCTATGCAGGCTTAGCAAGAATTTTGATAGTATTAAGGCACTTGTGAGCCTCAAGTAAGCCCATAATGAGCTTGTATTATAAGCTCAATTTTACTCCACCAACTAGCAGTATTATTGATATACACAGATGTATGTATCGAGTTTGAGGACAGGGGTGTTGAACAGAATGGCTCTACTTATTACCTAGTCAGATACAGTATTAGATACTTATAAATGAAGCTGCTTTAACACATACAATATTTTTAAGTTTAAAAGAATATCATACTTATCACTTTCGATTTTAGGTATTGGTTTCTGAATGCCACAACCTGCCCAACACACATCTTTAACTGAAAAAATTCCATCTTCATCCTCTGAACCTGTTATGAATAAAAATTGTAATATAAATATAAATAAATATATATCTTATATTTTGTGCTAATTTTGTTGTCATATTTACCTAATAAAGCACAAATTACACCTGTTACAATTTGATGAACATCAATACAATCTCCTGCTAATTTTATTCTCTGAAGTTCATCTTCTAAGACCAAAGAATCAGATTCATGGACAAAATAAGTTCTGAAATGAAAATAACTTAGTATACATTTTTACTGTTATTATATATATATTAATATTATCACCTAAATAAAAGTTTACTTTATTTTATGATTTACTCTCCGTGATCTACCCACTAAACCATACAATTACTAGAACAAACAAATATATAACACATATATCATTGAATGATTTTATACACCGAATTTTCATATTTCATACCTTGCAGGCTGAGGAATGATTTCCAATTGATCAGACAACTCTTTTAGTATGCTAGGTTTTAATTCTTGCAGCTTAAAAAGAGTTCCAATAATAATACAAGTTGTGCCCTTTTCGCGTAATTCACATAACTTTAATACCTTGTATTTATTTGACCATTTCTTGGCTATTACTGGGATTAAAATATTTCTAAAAGTATGCAATCTCGCGGAATAGATATGAGCATACTGTTTAGAGAAGTCTCGAGATACTTGGTAAAAGCGGTTTGAACAGTCTGTGTAGGCAATAGTTTGTCTCTCTAATTCAAGACGATCAAATGCGTTTGCTGTATTACAGGATAACGTAGAATTTACTTTAAATAACATTTTTATTGTATAACAACAGTCATTAATTTTTACTGGTCCGTGAAATAGAACTGTTGATAAAATATCGATATAAGAAACTATCGATATTATTATATTAAAATATCTATTTTATTACTATGATTTTGCAACAATTTATCGATATCGAAATGTAAATTGAACTATATCCTATTTTTTTATACATCTATAATATAATTTACTTAATAAATACACTGCATTATGATTTTTTTTAACTGATTTAAGATTTTTTAAATAATGCCAATAAAGCAAAATATCAATTTTTAACCGATAAATCAAATCCAATAATGAAAAATTAAAAAATATCGATTTATTAAAAATCTGTTATTTTAATAAACATCAACAGCCCTACTCTGAGACCTGAGTTCTGCTACAAAACAATGTTGCCTTGTTATATTTGGGGCTACCGTACAAAAGTGGCAAAAATTACCGTAGAGGACAAAAAATTACCATACTTTCTATACAAAACATTTATAAAAAAAAAAAAACATTACTTCTAATCTTTTCGGCCCAATAAATCTACGACGTTTTTAACAATATCTTCATTCGGCTTATAATATGAAGACGAGATTTTAATTTTCACTATTATTTCGGGTGGTGATTTAATAATTATGCATTTATTTTATTTTGTACGAATGTATTGCTTTGCCAAGAGCACCTCTTGATCGTGGATGATAATAGCCGGTTTCAAGGTATTGTTTTTATTAAATTAAGGGCGCTAAAGACTCTCTCCGGATCGGCATTTGCGTGTAGCAAGGAAAGAATTTCTAGAACAGATTTTGCAAAATTTATAAACAATGGTTCTGGATAATACAATGTTTTGTCCCGAAATTCGTCTGGTGACATTGATTCTAGGCAAAACATATCTTCAGGAGAATTTGTATTAGGCAAAAGATACCATTCATCATCAGTAGATCATCAGTCCTCAATAACTAATTATAATAATAAACTAATAAGTAATTCATTTCACAATAAGGGGCGCGGATTGAGCAGGGGGCGACAGCGGAGGGGGAAAGCGCTGGGGTTACCTCTCGGCTTCCATCACCATCAGGTATGAGATACCTTTTGCTCGAACCATTGTCCGAGGCGGTGCCCTTCCCTCGCTTCCTCTTTGATCTTTGTTTTCTGGCAGACACTACTTCTTCGTAGTCATTTTCCGTCAGAGTGCTAAACTCTGAACTGGAGCGTGACTGACTCCGCTCATACTGACTGAGCTCACGCACGATGCGTGTGAGTCCGACCTTACGCACGGAGGACGGTCGAGGCTGTCCTTTGGGGACAGCGGAGAGAAACTATTTTGTGTCGGAACTAGAGCCGAGCACGCGGCTACGGTTGAGAGCCCCGGAGCGCACGTATTTGCCCGTGCTGCTGATGTCGGAATTGGTCGTATCGCGTACGACATCATCCTTACGAATTCCATATTGGAGGTGGAGGCGGTGGAGTTCAGCGTTGGAGGCCTAACCGAGGAAATGGCGGGAGCTGAAGGCTCCACCGTCACCAACGATTTTACTGTTCCTGATAGAGATTGCATCTTTTTGTCAAATGCATTTATCAAGATTTCCCAAAAACAAAATACTTAAATATAATATTAAATTGACATAAAAAAAAGAAATTAAACTAACTAAACACCAAATATATATATAAATATTAAATACTTGTATAAATATTTCTATAACCTCCCCACCAGAGGAGCAGGGGGGGGGGGGGCGACGAACCGTATAAAAAATAAAAGTATAATATAAGTTAATCTTATGTATTCTATTTATATAATATAAACTACTCATATAATTTATGGAAAAATATTATGTATTCTTACTAATATACATATGTATATATACCTCCCTACCTGAAGGGAAGGGGGGCGGGGGAGTAAATAAAAGTTGTATATATATATATTGATAAATATAAATAGAATACTTAAAATTAATACAAAACAATATTAATGAATATATAATAAGTATATAAAAAGATATATAATAAATATATTTAATAGCTGCAAAGACCTCCCTGCCAGAAGGGCAGGGGGGCGGGAAAATATGAATTCACTGAGCTCAACCAAGTGACCTTGTGCCTAAGTGCAATGGCACAGGATGAGAGAACCTAGGTACCCTAGACTACGGGGCCCTATCAATCCTATGGCCGAGGACAGTCGCCTTTATAAAGGCGGTGCCCAAACGCACCGTAGGGATGGAGTCATGCAGGATCGGTAAGGTGGGCGGGAGACACCTGGGGCTTAACTATGTAAAAAGACAAAGGCTAATTCCCAGGCCCGTCCGAGAAGTGCTGCCTAGCCCATGAGAGGCAGACAGCGAGCGCTCGGGGCACGCTCCGACGGCTTCGTGGGTACCGGTATGTATCAACCGTCGACCTTAGAAACAAAGGATTTACGCGGTTAACGGCTTCGAAAAAAACGTTACAAAAAGCGCGCGGAAAAACAACTGCGAGACCGCGAACGAAGACAGGAACGAATATTTGCAAGTTACTTACCACAAAAGCTCGTAATATACAAATACACACGTAACACTTCACTAATTACGAAAACGAAATTTAGAGCAGAGAAAATTACGAAATAAAACTTCGTAATAGAGTGAACGATGTTGGCTCAGAGACGCGACCACTCGCTGCAGAACCAAAATCGGACTCCCTTTTTTCCCTGCCTAAATATTGTAAGACACACGTATTTATATCGCCACAGCCGGAAACTAAAAGCGAACTACTTCGAAAGGGTTTAAATATTTAAACCCTTTTAAATTATTATTAGATGATCAACGATAAAGCTAACATTATAAAGAGTCGATCAACGACCAAGCTAACACGTATAGCAGTATGGCCCATATCTTTCGTGATTTCGTCCAAAATATAAACTGACGTTCGGGGTTTATGGATACTTACTTTAACAATCCATTTTTAGCATACTGTCGTTGTCCTCTATTCCTTTTCTTTGCAACCACGAAATTATTTTAATCTTTCGATTGTTAGACGTAGGCGCTTTACCTTTTTAGAGCAAGTGATATGGAGCATTGTCTATATAATGAGAGCATGACGCTTACTGAAATTATTTAATACCAACAAAAACTACTTTTAGAATTTTTTAAATTCATCTTTTCATGACACTCTATGGTCTTTACCGACTTGAATGCTAGTAAATCATTCGGTAAAAAACCTGATGATGTATCAGCAAAGTGACGTAGCTTAACTAATGCTCATAAGTGAAGGGAATTATGAATAATAAATCAGCACATGATATATTAGTTACCACAAAAACTCCCTGGACAGTTATAACAAGAGAGACATCATCTTGTTGAAACGTTAATATCTTAATTATAGACTAACGTTCGACTCGGCTGCATTATTTCACTACCTTTGTCTTTTCATAAGAGAGGAACAATATAACGAAAAAATTAATTAGAAGCGTGGGAAATTCAAACTTGAAGAAATATAAACATGGCGGGTGTACGAAAAGTGACTCTGAATTGCTTAAATTTAAATATAAAAAATGCTCTTATAATTGGAATTGTGATTGCAAAAATTAGTCCACGTAGAATAGGTTTACGAAAAAAGAACGGTGAATTAAGAGGACTAACTTCCTTCACGTTACGCGATTCCGATGTAGACACAATCAACGTTGATGTTTGGGGATCCGAATATTTTGTTACAACTTTTTATGCACGATTTATTGTAGGTGACGTTGGTAAATATAACTTTTAAACACCAATTATCATTATTATTTATTTTAATAATTGTTATGTGCCCAAACTTAACAAAATCTGATTGTCTTGCACAGTGGAAATATCAACTCCAAAAATTTGTATTAAAACAGGAGATAATGCAGCTTTCAGACCTCAGGTTAGTAACTTACATTGAATTGACAAGTTTTGAGTAACAGATAACTCTCATACTGAGCATGATTATAAGTAATTATTTCCAATTTTTGAGAAGTTTAGTTCTATTTGGTTAAAATCCTTAATAGTCCTTAATCCTTACTAATATTATAAATGCGAAAATGAGTTTGTTTCTTACGCTTTCACGCCTAAACTGCTGAATCGATTGTGACGAATTTTAGTACAGAGATAGATAGGACCTTAGAAACGGTGATAGTTTACTTTTTCTCGCATAAAATTCATTGAAAGTTTAGTAAAGAGAGGGATAAATTTTATTTATTATATTTTCATGAAAGTTTTGATTGCGTCATCCGATTTTATTGACAAAATCAATATTAACCCGAGCGAAACCGAGGGTAAAAACTAGTTTCCACTTAATTCTTTCATAGTGACACTACAGTGATTCCGAAATCGGAATCAACCAATGTATTTCGACCCATCAGATAGCGTTTTTTAATGTGGTAAGTTGTTAAGACTTGATTTTTCGCATTTCTTAGCGCTATCGGACTGCACTAATATCAAAGGTTCAACAATCTTCTATCCAAAATTGGATAAAAAAATGTATGAATATCTACTGTGTAAATTGATATATATGTATAAAGCTATTACAACATTTTTCTTTTACATTAATATATATGCAGAAGAATGAAGAATGTATTTTTTTATCCGGATTTAACATCAAAAAGGAATGATGACAAGGAAGGTTTTTATGACATTTTTACTGGAAAAGCTTATCTCGTTCCTAAATTCAGAGCTATATATTATCCTCAATCGTACTTGTAAAGATCGAAAAAAAAAACGGAATAATCTTCTTATATATAAAATTCTCGTATCACAATGATAGTTGCCAAACTGGTCTGAATTGGCTTGACCGATTTTTATGAAGTTTTATATGTATATTCGGTAGGTCTGATAATCGGTCGTAATCCATTTTTCATACCCCTAAATGATAAGGTTGGTGCATCCTACATTTTTTTTTAAATCATATTGTCATCCCTTTATCTTTATTTTTTTCACTACATTTTCACTCTCCTACCCACATCTTCACAATTTTTAATACAAACAAAGTATTCACTATAATAATTTATAATACAGACCAATATTGGTCGGGTCAGCTAGTTTCGGATACAAATTATGAGCTGTCAATTGGTTTGAATAACATTTTCTAAAATAAATATCTATGTCTGTTCTTCTAAAATTGGTGGCGTCTAAGAATTTTCAATGAAAAGTAAAATACAACCAAAATTTTTATTTATGACTAATATATCGTTTCAGGTAACTTCACCATTTTATCTATCCTTAAACGAGGGTCTGTCTGACGTGAATATACACAGCGACAACACATTCGGAAGTTATCTTCCACTCCTCCACATACCTACCAAGCACTCATCAGGTTACCACGGGCTTGCAGAAGTGGTCAAATTACCAGGTTTACAAAATATCTTTTTTACTGTACTATTTTTATTAGGAGTAGGCAAAGATCGAATGAAATCGCATCTTCATTAAATTAAGGTTGTATGGTATGTTCTAAGAGAATAGTAACAACAGTTACTGTAACTTTGGCCGAAGATTTTTTTATTTTATTATGTGGTTTAGCGTTATGGCCAAGTAATAATGTGGCCCAAGATGGTGGACACGCAAAATCTAGTGGCGGGACTGGATCTCAAGTGCAACTGCTGGAACACACCTTTAAGTATATGGCGGCAGCAGATTTTAAACCTGAGGGTGGTGGCTAGCCAGACGGGCATTAAAATAAGCTCTGCAACTATGCTCTGGTTTCATCACGATGTTTTTTCAACCGAAGGCTCAAGATCTTTGCAGGTGGGTTCGAACTCACGTCTTTTGACGCGGCGTCCGTACTCACTACCAACTGAGATATCATCGGTTCGCAAATCCAAAAACAATTCAGAAAGGCTCAGAAAGATCGTTCTGACTACCCAATCATATACTGTGATTTATACCTACCTATGTTACGTAATCCAATTTCCATTTACCAATAATGTTTTGCTTACTTGATTACGTGATATGAACTTATTATTGATTACTATATAAATATCTAAATAGTTTATTAATTACATAGTGCATAGTTGCTTAAGCTCCAGAATTGTTATTTTCGTCGTCCGAAGTGCTGTGAGTTCAAAATTCTCACGGAAAAATTATTTGTGTGATCGGCAAATTATTGTTTTTAGTCTGATTATACTTTGCATACAGAAACTAAACGCGTGTAACTTTGTAAAGTCCCCCGAGCTAAGTGTTGACAGACGTACAATAATAACTGTACATGTACCATAATTACATAATTTTCATGTTTTCAATGTCCAATCCTAAGAGTAAAATCTTTTTGTGGACAGCATAAGCCAATAACAGCTATATATTATTAGACATTCGTTAGTTTAACACTGATCAATATTTAAACAAACTACAATTTAAATTAATAATGTTACAAAATATCAATTAAGTATAATTTTATAAAGTACAATAATTTTACAGCCCTGGTACAAGAATATTTTTTACGGGTCAGCTAACTCTACCGGGGATATAGGTCTTGATCCCTTGTTCGGATATTGTTTTTTGGAAAAACATACATATGTCTATGATTTATTCTATTTACAGAAGAAACCAACAGTTACGTCGACTTGTTAGTAGTCGTGAAGTCTGTGAATCCTGTTAAAATAATAAAAACAAAAGCAGGTAAAGCTTTTTACCTTAGTGATTATAGATGTAACATTACTAATTTTTATTAAAAAGTAAATTAATTATACTTTTTTTAAGGTTCTGATATGACAATACGTGCCATTGAAATCATGGACAATACAACGCCTGCTTCACTCACATTGGATGTTTTTGATAAAGATACAATTCAACGGTAAATATAAATTAAATTATCCCTAGTTCAGTAGTCGCATTTTGCAAGCCGAGAGAAATTTACTTTATTATATGTCATGACTTATAAAATACACTTACATGATTGAAGCTGACTTTGAGTATTGTAGAGCTCGAGCTATCCCCTTAGAGATGAGAGGTATAATAGCCAACCAATTTACCACGTCCCGGCGCCCGCTCTAGAGATTATGGCGCCCAGGACAAAAGGACAAATTGCCGCCCCTTTGAAATTTTAATATAGTGTCAATATACAAATATATTACATAACCATTATATTTTTTAGCGATTAAGGTATTAATATGTGAAGTTTTATCTTTGTTAGTGAAATGTACCATTAAAATTATATTTCTCCGGGTAAATCTCCACAGAGCGGGCCCAGCACGACCTCAAGTAATGTTTAGTTAGTACCGAATGGGGTTAAACATATAAAAATCACAGGCAGGTACGTATCAAAAATCACGGTGTTGAGCTTATTGAAAGATTATACTTCTTTAGTGTGGTAGTGCGAGTAGGTATTAATAAATAATCTACTAGGTACTGTGCTAAACTGGACGCAATTCGAAAACTATCCTCGATTTCTAGCAATTCACCTTAGTAGGGCCATTGCGAGGATTTTTAGTGCGTAGTACTGAGCGTAATGATGTGTGTCATTTGTCGATGGTTCGGTTATTAATATGTGCGGAATGTCTATTGATACATTCTCTTGCTCGTCAGTTTCAATAAAGCAGAATTTGAACTTTTTTTTTTTTAATGTAATATTGAGCAAACAGGCAAGCTTGTGCTAAGATTTCTTCCCTATTGACTAACGAAAATGGTTACTCGAATGCAAAAACACAAATATTGAAAAAATATATAGCAAAACGAATGTATTCGTTCAACAAACGGCAATAGACCCTGATAATAACGTATGAATACAGAGCAGAAGATTGGCGTGCATTCGAGAGCGTACTGTTCATAGCCGACGCACGGGTGTGCTGGCGCGGTAATGCTGTCAAAGTGCAGATCTGTGCGAAGACTGTGATAACCCATCAGCCGTACACTGCGGATGCTGAGGCGTTACGTCTCTACATACGCAATCAAACTATTACAAGTACGACTATTTTATTTATAACATTTTTTTAAACTAGTAATGGTAAATAAAATGATTGTTAAAGTTATTTATACATCTAATGATATCGTTTCTTGTAGTAGAATACTTACCTATAAACGGCAAATGGTAACTGTTATTGGTAACTAATCATACTAATATTATAAATGCGAAAGTGAGTTTGTTTGGGTGTTACGCTTTCACGCCTAAATCGCTAAATCGATCATGATGAATTTTGGTATAGAGATAGATGGGAACCTGGAGACGATGTCAGGCTAATTTTTTAGAGAAAAACTTATTGCGTTAGTGGCGTTAAGAGAGGGATAAACTTTGTATGATTTTTTTGTGATCCGATTTGTTTGACAAAATCAATATTATGTGATCAAATCCGAAGATTAAAGTTAATAATAATATAAATATGAAAGTCAGTCTACTTGTTTTGTACAATTACATAATTCGTATTCAGTGTACTCTAACTTAGTAGATGTTTTCCCTGTCAACTGTCCGTGATCAAATAACTGTTCCTTATGGCCTTTCATGAAAGGAATATCTGTAGCAAATTTTAAATCTTGTAGATTTGGATATATCGTGATAAGCCTATTGAAGTCTAAACCTATATTGATATTACAAAGTGGAAAAGCTTGTTTGTTTGAACGCGCTAATACCTACCTACCAGTTGGCTTTCAAAAAATATTTTTGCTTTTTTTATTGCAGTCGTGGAAGAAGGCTTTAGGCTATTTAACAGCACGCTACCACCAATAGGAGTAAAGCTATATTGAACAATAGTAACAAAGACGGGCAAAATTTATTGAATTAGTATTAGTAAAGGGTCTCCGCGTCAAGGAACGTGAGTTCATATCCACCTACAATGAGCTTTCGGTGAAGGGAAACATCGTGAGGAAACCATAGCATGGTGGTAGGCCTTTTATAATGCCTGACCGGCTAGCTACCACCCACAAGGTGAATATCTTCAGCCAGATACCAATAGATGTGTTCCGGCATTTACGCTTGATAGCCAGTCCCTCCATAGGTTTAGTGTGTATACCAACTTGTGCCGTATCGACACTTAAGATGATGTGAGATTATGGCCGTAACACTAAAACCTTAACTATAAAAAAAAATTGTGCCTAATGGTCCTATTGATGGTAGCGTGCTGTTAAATAGCCTCAAGCCTTTCTCAATGGTCGCTCTATCAAATATAAAAATAATATTTGAAATCTAACAGATGGTTACTAAGATCAGCACGTTCAAACAGACATTTTTTTAATATTATAATATTAACTAGCTTTTATTCGCGGCTTCGTTCACTTTATTTGATTTTGATTGTAAACAATTTTTTTTTAATTCGGATGACGTAATAAAAAAATATCATACAAAGTTCATTCCTCTCTTTACCCCTATTCCAATAAGGTTGCCGTGAGTAAAAGTAGCCTATCACCGTCTCCAAGATCCCGTTTATCTCTATAAAAAAAATAATCACAATCGATTCAGCAGTTTAGATGTGAAAGCGTAACAAACAAACAAAGTCACTTTTGCATTTATAATAAGAGTAAGGGTTAGTAAGAATATAGATGAATAGAAGACAAATTTTATGTTGAGTAATGCACCGAGTAGGTGGTGGTGAAGCGGCCGCGTGGGCAGCTTGGAGCGGAGAATCTACCACCACTGCGTCAGTGAGGCAGATTCGTGACAGACTGGCAGGTGGAGCGCCGTTTTGCACTTCCTTACACGCGCTATTATCCCACTTCGATTTAGACAATCTTTTAAATCCAACGTAAGGCTATTTTGTTATATTCAGTTGCTAGTTCAATTTAGCAGTAAGTAAACATACCCAGAATATCTAATCTAAATATTTTAAAGAAAATTTCAGCCAATGTTTAAATTAGCACAATATGCGATCCCGTGAAGTTTGTTAACGATTGACTTCTTTACGTTAGAAATAGCAAATTTTAGTTTCACGCGATGGAAGTCGCTGGCATATGCTAGTATACCATAGGTCTGGCGTTTTCACATACAACTTGTTTCAATTTTGTTGGTGATACTGTAAGAAATATGATTTACCGTTAATAAGATTGTGGGTACTACTTTTGATAAAGCTCTCTTAATTTCCTTTTTTAGCATGAGTAAAATCCGTTTACGTATCCCCCTCTTGCGAATACCTGGGCGGGGAATGTGAGATTCAACCTGCGAAAGCCAAAGTACTTACTAATAACTCCCACGGTAGTACTATATTCCCTCTTTTCTTGTTAGGAGACCGGGGACCGTTTCTGCATTTCTTCCAATAATAATGTCGTACGTAACCATGTATTAAGTGCAGACTTTAGAAAGATCTAATGACACCGAAATAAGTGATAACTGTAGAAATAATGTCAAAACTATATGGCGGATGCGTTAACATTTCTCAGCCAATCTATTAAAATTTTTGCTAAGTGACTAAATTAGTACAGCTTTGCCGTGACTGTATTTCATCTACTATCCATCTGTTTTTCAATTTCGATAGTTTACTCTGAATATTTACTTTGTTTAAATCATCTATTAATAATAAATTTAGAAATCGACAATTTTACTTGATGATGATAACCCAAAATGATGTGCTACAATGGCCTTTAAATTCCGCTACTAAGCACACCACCTTAATTTACAAGTTCTTATTTTATGTTATTCACTATATCTATGATAATATTTTTCAAAAACGCTTAAGTTTTATTCTGTTTTAATATAAAATCGTAAACGAGGACTAGGTCTATTTAGATTTCTTCAATGAACCAGTTAGGCAACTGAATATCAAACTTTTTATGTATAGGTCCTTAAAATTTTTGATATTTGTGGAATTAATTTGATACGGTTCATTTTCATCTATTGTAACTGTATTTCAAGTTTGTAATTGTCAATGTAACTACATCTGTAACATTAAAATCTTATTTAGTAAGTTTGAACCGACTTAACTCTTAATAACACCACATTTTTCTCGATTTATAATAAGATGATTTTTTAGATTTAAATTTATAAACGAAGAGATTCACCGTATTTAGACAGTAAAATAACTGATAGTATGTATGTAATTGTGGTTTGTTGGTATTGACTGACACCATATCGATCGAAATTAGTTCAAAATCTCGCTATGAGTCTCATGCTATTTAGTTAGTACTTGAACAAATATACTCACTCTACGATAGCCGCTACGATATAAAATATTTTACAAGAAAAATAAATAATTGCGAAAGTAAATATAATCGGAAATAATGAAAGACTAACATTTGAAAAAGTAATAAAAATAAAGAAACAAAGGAAAAACTATACAAAAGAAATTATCCTTAAAAAATCTTTAGAGAGTACAGATGAATAGCACGAAAACCTTTGCTCGATTTCGATTACTTAATAACTACATTTAATGTTATTTTGTGTTTTCCGTAAGTGAACACCATTCCCCATGCTTCTCCTCTATAAAATAAAATAGTATATGATTTGCAATAATACAAATGGAATAACATTACATATTTATTATGTCTTTACAGAGACAATAATAACAAAGAGTTACAAGTACGGTTCGCTGATTACACGGGTGAACTTTCTGCGCGTTTACCTTTTAATATTATTGAAGAAATACTGGGTTATTCGGTAAGTTGTTGTACAAGTAAATCATAAGTAAAGGTCTTGTTAGAAATATTTACTAGACACCGTAAAAAGTTATAATGAACGACCGTATGGTGAATTTCAATATAATGGTTACTTCATATTATCCAACCTTACAATTTATGTCAATGTAATGCATACATTATTTAGTTTATGACAAGATGTCACCGCATTATTTTATTATTATATACCTATACCGTTTTATGTACTATGTTGCAAATAATTCTCGTAATAATAATTAAGCTTACAGAAGTAAAAGTGGTACTATCACTTTCAATTGAAAAGGCAAAACCGTTGGATATGTTGAAATAAATAAGCATTTTAGAAAAGAAGTTTATTTCAACATGCCCGAATGTTTCGCGTATTTAACTTGATTGTGACAAAATGTGGTTTTACAACCGTCTGCTACTTTATTTTATTAACTGTAATCTAAAACATGATCATAAAAAATAGTTGATTACCATCAATGTAAAAAGCTTGTAGCTGTGAAAAAAATTCTAAAATTAGACCAGTAGTTCAAAAGATTTTTAAATAATAATAACTTTGGAATAATGAACTTTTAACAACTCATGACGGTTATTTCATGACTTCATGACATTTATTTCTATTAAATGTTAATTTATGTATTATTTACTAGCTTTTACCCGCGGCTTCACTCGCATTGAAACAATTAACTTTTTTTATTTTTCACTTTTTTTTTAAGCATTCTATGTTACTTCTAATACCTCCAACAATATGTGTACAAAGAATCATGATGATCGGTTGAGTAGTTATTGCATGAAAGCGTAACAAACAAACTTACATTCACATTTATAATATTAGTAGGAATTTATTTATTAAACTTTATAATAGTATTCCTCTTTATAATATACCTTTAAATTTAAGTATAAAATGTAGTAAAATAATAAAAAAAAAAGTACTTTTGTAGCAAATCCAAGACCTCTACCCTGTATGGTGACATTCGAGACCGGTTCAATTGTTTTGTCTTCTTTCGCAATTTCTGCAAATCACTGTCTATTAGTTTATCAGTATCCAATCAACACATGACCTTAACTTATTTATTTAAAACTTATACAATATAACTAGCTGTTCACGCGACTTGGTTCGCGTGGAACTAAAATTTTATTTCATATTTTTTGACCGATTTACTAACTTTTTTGGAAACAGCTTTGCTCCTATTGGTCGTAGCGTGATGTTAAAAAGCCTAAATCCGTCCTTAATGATTGCTGTATCAAATACAAAAATAATTTTTAAATCCGACGAATAGTTCCTACGATTAGCACGTACAAACAAAGAAACACACCAATTCTTACACTTTATAATATAGATCACTAACTTTCACCAGCGGCATCGCCCGCGATAATATTGATTTTGTGAACCAAACCGCTATACAAAGTTTCATACAAACTTTATCCCTATCATTAACCAACTTTCAATAAATTTATGGAAAAAAGTAACCTATTACCGTCTCCAGGTTCCCATCTATCTCTATATCATAATACATCATAATCGATTCAGTAGTGTAGGCGTTAAAACGTGATAAAAAAAGTTTGTTAAAGGCGTTAAAACTTTGGCATTTATAATATTAGTACATCCATACATTCTTGTATGTATGTTGTCGAATTTATCGCTATGATTACTAGATATAGAATAATTATTTATTCATTACGAGACAATTTTTGCAGATAGAGCAAATTAAGACCATGACACCGGCAGATCGAGCAACTATCCGTTGGGGATTACTCTTGGAGCAATGCAGTGCAAAGGTGGCAGCTTCACCACCTAAGTTAGTCGTTCTTGAATTGAGGAGAGCCTCAGCGGCCGATACTATTCCATTGTATTAATGCTTTTGTAAAATATCCTTCACTTTTAAACTAAAACCTTTAATAATAAATAACTATAATATATGAAGACTTATAGGCGTTTTTTTTTTTGTGGTGATGTTATATCTCCCTGCATTGTTGATCAAAGTTAATCATTCAAAAAGCATTTTAAAACCTACGTTTAATAGTTTAAGATTAATGTATTCCTAATAAAATATATGTCATTAATAAATGCTACTTATTTCCACGTGACTTAATTAGTATTCGATGTTTACTCACGGTAATGTGAGGACTATTTGCTGAAGAATGTTATTTCATAAATAAATATATTATTTTTCACATTGCTATATAATAAATACTATATATTGATAAGGGAAATATCATATTATTTAGATAGTTAATGTATCTATACATTACGCTAAATAACAGGAAAATAGGTAAATAAATATCTCACCTATTTTTTTTTAAATTTAATTTAAAATAAAATACTTTTTTTTTATTTACACTAATATTAATTTATATTTATTGAATTTTTTTACACTATTCTTAATTTATGTTTATTGAAATTTTTAACACTATTCTTAATTTAAATTTTTTTTAAATTTATTTTCTATTTTTTTAGTTCAGTTTTCTATAAAAACTTTTTTTCTTCATTC
Organism: Actias luna; assembly: GCA_039707435.1. NCBI lineage: Eukaryota > Metazoa > Arthropoda > Insecta > Lepidoptera > Saturniidae > Actias > Actias luna. The sequence goes on along the minus strand of JAZHAC010000008.1, from coordinate 9,373,767 downwards.
TTTTAAACTTCTTTTTTTTAACTATTATCTATTGTTACTCTAGGAACTTCGTGTAGAGATCTCTTCGTAAGCCAGGGGGCTGGAAGGAGTACGTGTGAATTGACTGGTGCTAGTCCCTAGGAGAACCCATTAAAACCTTAATCGAACATTTGTATAATAGTAATTACTCTTAGCTGATATCGAATCCGCGAATTTCATATACATAATTATAAACCTAGAAATGCCGTGGAAATATAAAATATATAAGTATTAATTTTATATACATACCAGCCGATCCCGTTCGTTTCGTCGGGCGAATAACATATTAAGAGAAAATGCCTGTATTTTGTTTTTATTGGCGGAGAAAATGTTCATACAAGTAAAATAGTAATAAAATTATGATGGATCATTGGAATTCAAATAAAGCCCTAAAACCATGTGCAAATAATTCCGCATCGCATGGTCCCATGTGAATACGATCATTTGTTTTGACGTGATTGCGCCTAAAATAAACTTTATTATTACATAGTACATTGGAACATGGTTGGTGCGTTGTTTACATAATGATCGTGTAACTTCTAAATAAGGTGATTAATTTGATCGTATTCTGAATATATTTGATTTGTCCTGACCATAGTTCTGGTAGATGACGTTATTAATGTTATTAATAAATTCCGTATTTATGGATAAAAATGATACGTAGGTACTTTGTATATATTTTGGTTTAATGCTAAAAAAAAAAAACTGAAGTCTGTAGGTGGCACTAGGTTGAAGTCTTCAAATAACGTAAGAATTATTTCTAAGTTTTTCATCTTCACATTATAACGCTTAGATACAGATTTATGTATAGGTAGGTACCTACCTAAATTATGCTGAAGTATAATACATTAATAAACTTACATAGGTAAACAGTAAAGTGCTTAGTATCGGTATTTATCGATTTTATTGTTTACCAATGTTTTACGTTAGCAACCACTGTTTCGATATAACAAAAATTATACTTAGTTCGAAATGGAGAAGTCAGAAAAATCTGAATTGATCTACGAATATACGAAAAGAAGACGCGAATTTGGAAAGCAAACTTTATTTGAAGATTATGGACCAATAATGTGCTGTAGTATACCAAGTAACCCTGCTGTTTATAAAAACTATATACTACGCAACCCAGTGCACGTTGGAATCCAAAACACAAGTGTAATGTCCGAACATTGGGTTAATTCCGTAAGGTAGATTCATTATATTTACATAACTAACAATCCGCCCCGGTTTCACATGGGTAATTGTCTTAATCATAGAAGACAAAATTATAGCTTTGCTATAGTATAATATAATTTTGAAGAGGAATTATTCCGTAATATATTATTCTCATATAACCTCATTGGTTTACGCGGCGCCTTATAATAAAGCTCCTATACTGCATGACTTATTCCAAAATTTTCCACAATTATAGTCATATTTCAACCAATTTATACAAAACCTTAACAAATGATACACCTAAATCGTCCTCATGAATCACATTAGCTATAGTGAAAAACCGCTTAGAAAATTATTCGGTACATTTTGAATTTATCGCGAATAGACAGACTGCGACGGGGAATTCTGTTTTATAATATGCCGTGACAAATATTGAATAGGTGATAGTATTACTTATTAGAATTTGTAGACAACTCTATTTGCGGATTTCCATAAACAAATTATTTTATTTTAAATGTGAGAATGCAAGGTGTCAAAAGATTGCTCTCACTGCATAACACAAGATTCATAACTAGATAATTTTTTCCATTTTTAATAAATTAAATTCGTCTACATACTCCATAAATTGAGATCGTAATGTGTCTTGCTGATCTCTACACATTATTAAGAACTGTATTACTTAGATCTACTTCACTAATATTAACCGGTGGAACTGCATTAAAACTTGAATGAATTGAAAAATATAAATAGATGTTTCAAATACCAAGAAAAGTTCTCCTCATTTCATATTTCAGTAGCAATTAAGCATGACTATTTACACAACGGCAATATACCAAGGCCGACTGGCTAATATTAACTTTCGAGATCTCTGCCTCTCCTCTGCCATTTTTATGTTTTATTATAATTCGATTCAAATATTAAAGGGTAAGATTTAATTGAAATAATTGAATTTAAATGATACAAAATTAAATTTTGTTTATTTTAGAGCTGAATACACAACTTCTGGAGTAAATCATATCGAGGGAGGGTGGCCAAAAGACATTAATATGAATGATCCTGAAGCGACTCAAAGATATCGACGTAAAATAGAAAAGGATGACGCCTATATTCACGCGGTTATGCATCTAGGACACGTATGTGACATAACTGAAACGATTAGACATAAATGAAATAGCATAATAATTAGGTTACCTCAAAATTTGATAGTTTTTTTTTCGACCTGACATACGCTGTTAGCCGTAAGGGCTTTGACAGCTTCACCGAACCTTTTTGGGGCGAATGCTAAGGGCACTCAGGCCCATGGCAGCGGGCGCAAGGATGCCAGAATGGCCGGCCCTCGGCTTGGACTACTGCTGAAACACGAACAAAGATTCGCGATCCTAACTAACCAACAGGTCCTAACAATAACATAGGGCAAGCCACGCGAGGGCCGCAGGGGTAGTCCCTTACAGAACCGTGTACTTAATGTGTGGGTGTGCACGGATGATATGCGGTGTGATGATGTACTCTCAGTGATGTAGAGTGTGACCGTATCGCGCGAGCAGGAAATTTGATAGCAGATTAATGTTAATTATAGAGTATGGAGCACAACATTCTACAGAATAACGCTGTGGATATGTATGAAACATATTATTGTGACATTTCATCAATACCCCCGGTGGAACGTAGCAGTTGCCATACTGTCAATGTTTATCGGGAATCTGGAGCAAGACGCCCTGTACGCTCTTTATCATGGCAAGCGGATGGTGGTATCAGATTAGCAGCATCTCACGCTGATCTGGAATTAAAGCGAAATAGTAAAAATACACAAGTTTCTTACATTTGGGATATTGGTAAGTCAAACCATTTTTTATAATTACATTCTTAAAAAGGTGCAATATATGAGTTATTATTTCAAGTGTCTGGGTTAATCATATCGATCAAAAATAAATAATAATAAATAAAGCACCCATAATGCCTACCAATTCAAAGTAATTTGTCCAAGTTGTCAAAGTATGGTGTTTAAAAATCTCAAATATCAAAAACTGATAATGTATTAAATTATTACTTAATTTACACATTACAATTATTAAACACTTTTTCAACATAACGTATTACCTCTATTTGTAATATCTCCTACTGCACATCCCCCACATATGAATACCTTTACAGTTACACACAATTACATATATAAACACATACAAAACTGGCATGCATACGTGCCATTATACAATATAGTATAAATTAAGTTAGGAAGGAAATAAATACCAAAATACAGGTCATCCTAGTTTGATACCTAGTTAGAAAATAATTTGTTTGTATCTTTTCTTTTTTTTTCTGGCAAAATTGTATTATGCCAGTGACTAGCATTAGTAAATAGCGTTTAAAGACTAGACTCGGTGTTTTCATCTGTTGACGAGGTTATAAGATAATAGATAAGAAGTAAGAACACATACAACTTCTATGTGTTCTTACTTGTTACCTATACAAGTCATTTACGTTATAGCAACCATTGAAAAATTAATTCGAATTACGGTTGACGAGTAAAAAAAAGTTATGCAACCTTTATTGGCAATTCATGTTTAAACAAAATGTTTACGTTTATGTTGAAAGCGTACAAGATATACAATGTTCGACTGTGAAAGCATTTTTGCTGCTGTTATGTATTAATTAATCACTAGAGTGTGGTCTTTGGTAATTGGTTGGTGGTAATTAATCCCTACAGACAGTAGCCTATTCAATTCAATTTTAAGGTTGACACTAATCGCAAATATCCTTTCGGCTTGCTTTTATTATCAGGTGGGTTGCAAGCGAGGTTTCCAGTACATAACATAAATATGCAAAGAAATTAGTATTACTTCTGTTCATTAGTATGAACAGTGCTTTATTTTATAAACAAATTATATCTACATGGGTGCATGATTTTATTGTACGTGGAAGTTAGTTTTATTAAACAAATTCCCAACTTTTTCAGAAAATGCCAATGCGCCGGAATTAATCATAAAACCGCCATCACCTTTATTAGATTTACAATATAATTCTCGCGACCAACATATTCTTGTTGGAGGAATGATGAATGGACAGGTGTGTACATAAAATTTGTATCTCTCTGTACCATAATAGTTTTTTTATAGATTTAAAGTTAGGGCTACAATCTCATCTGATGTTACGTGATAATGTGGCCCAAGCTGGTGAACACGTTAAACCTGTGAAGGGACTAGCTCTCAAGTGCAACTGCCGAAACATACCTAATATATTGTCAATATACAAATATATTACATAACCATTATAATTTTTTGCGAAGAACGGATACAGCCGTCACAGCGCCCCTAAATTTTGGAGCTCCAGGCAAATACCCGGCTGCCCCCCCCCCCCCTCAGAGCGGGCCCTGCCTATAGGTATTCGATGACAGATTTTTAACTTCAGGGTGTTAGCTAGAGAGTATTAGAAAAAGTCCTACCCTCATGATATGGTTTCAACAAGATAATCTCCTTCACCGAAAGTTCAAGCTCATTCCAGAGATTCGAACTCACGTCCTTTGACGCAGCGTAGTACACGCTACCACTGAGCTGTCATCGGTTCAGTTCGTGGGAATAACTAATATTCCAGGTTAATATTTCAGGTTTGTTGGTGGGATGATCGTAAAGGCGGAGATCCTACTGGGGTATCTCCACCTCATTTGGCACATCGAGACCTCGTTCGGAATGTTTTGTTCATAAATTCAAAAACTGGAGCAGAATTTTTCTCTTCTTCACCGGACGGTGTAGTAAAATGGTAATCCGGGATTGGCAAGCGCAACTTTAATAAAATTTTGTAATTAAAAATAATAACAAAACAACATCTGTGTTTTAGGTGGGATACTCGTAACTTAAGTGAACCAACGGACTCCATGATTATTGACATAGTGAAGTCAGCGACTGATGTACAAAACATCGATAATGCTATTGGCGTTTCAGCTCTTGAATACGAGCCTACAATACCGACACGGGAAGTCGTCTTTATGAATAATATTAACTGTTACAAAATAATTTATTCATATAGACTAATCTTGCACTTAATTTTTAATAGCGTACAGAGAACATCTAAAATAAAGTTTTTTTTTTTTTTTAGATTTATGGTCGGTACTGATACAGGGTTAGTGATCGGAGGTAACCGCAAAGGCAAAAATCCTCTTGAAAAGCTTCCATCGAAAGTAAGTGATGCATCATGGTCAGGCTCCAAATTGATGTTAAAAGAAAAAAAAATGTTATATTTTAGTCACATTACGTACAGGATAATTTTATACTTTTTTTTGTAGTATGAAGCCCATTTAGGCCCGGTATACGCTCTCCAACGTAATCCAACATTCCTGAAGAACTTCTTAACTGTTGGAGACTGGACAGCTCGAGTCTGGAGCGAAGATTGTAGAGAATCTTCTATACTATGGACATACTCGCATCGTACAAAACTCACTGATGGTGCATGGAATCCTATGCGGTGGGTGAAATAAATTAAAATGCTAAACTAAGTTAAAATTATAAATTCGAATATTTGTTTATCACGCTTTCCTTCCTAAACCGCTGAATGGATTATGCTGAATTTTGGTATAGATATAGATGGGAAGCTGAAGACCGTGATAGGCTACTTTTTCTTGTGAAAAACTTATATGAATAGGAATAAAGAGAGGAATAAACTTTGTATTAAACTTTTTATTGCGTCACCCGATTTGCTTCGCACTTTATAGAATAATGGTTTATAATTAATAATAAATATGCATGTAAAGGTGAAAATGAGTTGTTAAGGTGATATAAAAAACTAATGATAGAATACATGAAGCTAAAATTTTGCAGGTAAGCAGTTGATGGATGTTAGACATAGGAAAAAAGGGTTTTCGAAAGTTCATATCTAGCTGTATTGACCAACATCTTGAAATAAATAATTGAATAACTTTTGATAACATTTCTGTATCGATCGATAACCAGAATTGGTTAATAAAATCAATACTAACGCGAGTGGAGCCGCGGGTATAAGCTAGAATATATATATACACGTATATATGCATTCATGTATGTTTGGTAGATTTTCAGTTATGTTGGTGACTCAGTGGGATGGCTGCTTATCCTGTTGGGATTTACTTCGACGACGAAGTGCACCAATAGTCACTGCACAATTATGTGACGAACCGCTGTTACGACTACGTCCACACGAAGGGGTAAATATCTTAAACATCATTATCGAAGTCGTACATTTCCATAACCTTCAGTAATATAAGAAACGCATACTAGATTATTTAATTTGAATAACATCAACAAATAACAAAACAACTAAATAACGAAAGGATATCTCAAGCTAACCAGCCCCCTGGATCTACGATTTTTTTGAACTGGGGCAAAACTTGATAGTGGCCTCTCCAGTGTGTGAGGTCAACTGTAAAAAAAAACTGAGAAATATATAATGGGTGGCATTTTGTGTGCTCGGGACAATAAGAATCCTATAATAAATTCACTCTATTACCTATTAACTAATAACTTTTTGAAGTTAAAATTTATTTAGACACTGTTATGGTATTAGAATGAGCCTGAGCCGTCACGCTAAGCTATGTAAAGCTTAGTGCTTAGTGTTTAGACGACCATCTGGTTTGACTTTTCCCCTGTAAGATTGGTTTCGTACACTTTTGTTTACAAGAATTATGATATTGGCGACCTCTAAAACTGCCGCCCAGGGCTGTTGCCCTGGTTTGCCTACTCAGGTCCAGGGGAGGGGGCTGACGAAATAATATGTTAGTTCCTAGTCGCTTCACGCTATTACGAATTGTTTTTTTTATTTCGCAGGACTCATGAGCGACTATCCTTTATTTTTAAACCAGTGTTTCACAAATTTCTAGGTCACACTAAATAATATTTCAATTAATACACAATTCTTTAATATTTTTTATGCATAAATACAACTAGATTTAATTTAAGATTTATATACAAAAAATCTTTTCACATCAAATAAATAATCTAAAATACCTAAAATCACATATAGAAAAAAAAACAAATCCATGTTTTTGTATTTTTGAAGGTTGATTCATAACCTTACATAGCGATAAATACACGCTGTGAATCGAATGGTATACAGGTTTTTCCATTTTTAATTGCTGTTATATATACATACATAACTTCAAAGAACCAGTCGACTCATTATTTGCAGATCATGAAATAAGTGTACAATCAAATATTTAAGCAATTTGATTAAATTTATAAATCTTGATTGATTCAGCAATAGTTACACAGAATTGAAATGGACTGAAATTTTAGGTGCCCCCAGCAGTAAGCCCTTAATTCATTACGATTTTTTGAAGGGAGAAGAGGTTCTTAAAACATGTACACGCCTTTCCCTTATCTGGGGGGACAGGTTAGGGTAGCCATTCTTATGTAATAATTGACAAGTTTAAATTGCAATATCTAACATAGGAGCCGTTCAAGTATTACGTAACGCAATTTTTGACCCTCCTCTCCCCATGTAACGCTCCGTAACATTTTTCTGTACCCCCCTATCCCTCCTCAAACGTCACATAACATCCAAGTGAGCATTTTAAAATAAAAGTCATAATTATCTTTTACCTTTACTTACTAATAATCTTTTAAAATAAAATAAAACTCATTTATCGTTAAAAGAGTTGCGAACTTGATACATTTTCATTAAAAATTTTTTTACCTGGGGAAATGTATTTATGCATCCCCAACCCAGCTTGGGGCGTCTGAGATGGGACATTTTCATTACCTATTTAGTTTGGTTAGCCCAGGGGATATTGACACCAAAAAGATGTATTGTTCTTTTTATATTCTTCCTCGCGTGAGGATCGAACATAATAGCCGCGCTTTTGTCTGGGTTTATTCCTATGCGCCATTTGAGGCACCAGGACCCGAACGTAGACACAGCCCTTTGGACGCGGTAGTATAAGTGAATCCTATTCCTGCCTGAGCTGAAGATGACCGTGTCGTCTGCGTAAGAGCCTACTGCGGCGTCAGGGAATTTGGGGATGTCACTAACAAACAAGTTGAAGAGGCAAGGCGCTAGGATAGAACCTTGCGGGACCCCTGATCTTATTGATTGTGGTGAGGATAGAGTTCCGTCCGCTTTATAGCAGAAGGTACGGTCTGATAGGTAAGCGAGTATTATGCGGACTAGTCTGTCCGGGACTTGAAAGAGATTGAGTTTAAATATGAGGCCTTCGTGCCAGACCTTATCGAAAGCTTTGGCTATGTCGAAAAATACGGCAAGCGTGCGCCTAGGACGGCGTGGCTCCGTGAAATTTGAGAGAATATATTCCGTGAGGCGGAGCACTTGGTGGGTACACGAGTGCTTCGGTCGAAAGCCGAATTGCTCGTGTGGTCAGAGACATTTCTCTGAGACAATGGATTGAAGTCGGTTCAGAAGGAGCCGCTCGTATATTTTACCTAACTTATTGAGGAGGCTAATTGGGCGGTAGCTTTCTGGGAGAGATGCCTTTTTCCCGGATTTGCGGATACCTATTACCGTTGCCTTTTTCCAGGCGGTTGCAAAATGTCAGTGAATTATGGCCGCATTGAAGATACAGACCAGAAGAGCTATAAGTTTATCAGGGAGAAGTTTTAGGGCTTCGTTCCTGATTTCATCGGGACCAGGGGCTTTCCTTGGCTTGAGGCGTTTTATGATCACGACAACTTCGTCATTTGTGACCGGGTCTAAATTTTCAACTGGTGGGGTCTCTCTTATTGATTGAATTGTTCGATTGACCCTCCCGATGTGTCCGGGATCTATGGTATGATATTCATAGGAATTGGGAGAACACTGTTGTTCGAGAGTGGTAGCGAGATACTCTGCCTTATCTATACTTTCGAAGGCGGGCAGATTACCGGGGCCTCTATCCAGCGGTGGCATCGAGGACGAGTAGCTGCTCTTTTGTTGTTATTAAGATTAACGCGTTTGATGAAACTTTTCCGCTTATCTTTATACAATAGAACCTCTATAAGTCGAACATCAAGGGAGATGCCAAAAACTTCGTGTTATAGAGTTTTCGATTTACAAAGAATGGAGGTTTTGGTGTTTAAAGGGAAGAGAACAAAACATTTTTTCGACATTTGGAGGTTTTCAACTTATCGAGATTCGACTTAACTAGGTTCTAGTGTACATAAAACTTTCTTGTCACGTTGTTTGTCCGGGATGAACTCCTAATCTACACAACCGATTTTAATCAAATTTTACAGACTGTGTGCAGTTTGATCCAGCTTGAGTGATAGGACACATTTTATCTCGATAAATGATCATAACGCGATAGATGTCGCTGTAGACGATGTGATCAACTACCCGAAATAGCAAAACAAGGTATTCCAGGTCAGCTGGTATTAATATAGATACATATTTTGCCCTGTAACGAAATATGCCTAAGAGTGAAGCGTCCAGGACATTTAATTCTCACTTCGTTCAGTAATCAATCCCGACTAGTTACATTTCGAAATTCATTTTATAAGATAACGGTTAATTACAATTCATTCGGTGGTTCGCGAGGGGGAGTCATGACCCCCACGACTCCAGAACCTGAAGCGCGATCCCTTTTAAAATAGCTATGTCTAAAACTGAAGGGCGGCAGTTAGCTTGATAATGAGTTGGCTCAGAAGGAGCAATTACGTCGAACGTAAGCGTATTTTCTAGCCAGTATAGTGTCCTACCATTAGTGGTACTACGCAAGTTGTTGTATTGAATGTTCCCGCTGTTTAGATCGCCAGCCACTATAACAGAGTCACCGAGCGCGAAAAGCATCTCCAGATCCGACTGGAGGAGAGTTTTATTAGGCGAAAGGTACGCGGATACGATAAAGATAGTGGGATGACCGGTCATACCCACTCTACATACCGAGACTTCTAAATTTGTAAGTTCGGGAGGATCTATTGGCATGCAATATAGTGACTTTCTGTAGTGTATGAGCGTGCCGCCGCCTCTTACATCGGTACGGTCATTTCTTACTATCTTGTAGTTCGCAATCGCGGGATTACGAACGCTCGGTTTTAGTAGTGTTTCTTGTACAAGAAACACGTCTATCTGTCGCTGCTTAAGCAAGCTAGCTACTAAGTCTCGTTGGGGTTTCAGGTTACGTGCGTTAAAAAAGGATATAGAAAGGCCACGGGGTCTGATCTTATCCTCCATTGCGAATTTATTTAGGGGAAGCGCGGATGAGGCGTTGCAAGGTCTTTGCAATGCCTGGGAAGTACCTAATAGCTTTAAGGCGGCCTAGATCCTAAATAGCACTGAGCATTTCGTCGAATGCGATGATGTCCTCTACTGAATGTTGGTCAAGAAGTTCAGCGAGCCAGTCGATACCTATTAGCCGGACGTAGTGGAATGTGAGGGTTTGGCCTTTGGAAGCTGCGGTTGGGGCGCCCATGAGGTGGTTGGAGCTAATGTGGGATTCTGGGACGGAGATGTGTTCACAGAAGTGACTCGCGCGGGTTTAGGCAGGCTCGGGAAAGCCTGAATTGACTTGAGTGGCGGTGGGGCAGGATGTGCGGCCGTTGTTTGCGCTGAGGGCGCCTGATTGAAGAAACGCGTGTGTCTTGTGCGTGGAGCGCCTTCACACCCGCGATAGGTCGCGGGGCGCCCGGCTTTACCGCATAAGACGCAGCTCGGTGGAGTTGGAGAGTCACGGGTGCGAGAGTACTTCTTAGTGGAGTGGTTTTCTAAACATTTGACGCAACGCGGGTTGATAAAGCAGTTGCGAGCGGAGTGGCCGTATGCTTGACAGTTATGGCATTGAGTGGGGGTATGCCTCTTATGGGTGATCTCTACAACTATGCCGGAGAGGCCGCAGACGGATTGGACGGAGAAAATTTCTTTCCCATCCTTGGATCGGTCCAAAGTGACTAGAACTAGGTCATATAGTTTTTTTGTTATATTATTGTACATTCGATGTACCTCGTGGACCGGGAAGTTTTGCTCCTTAAGGGAGGCTAGGATTAGCTCCTCGGGGAGCTCTTTAGGAACGCGCCTAAAAACGACGCGCAGAAGGTGCTCTTCTTCAGTTGTGTAGGTATAGAACTGGTGTTTTCCTTCACGGAGAAAGGCCGTTAAATTCTTATAATCTGTAATAGACGGGACTTTAACCTGTATTCCTGAAGGGGTGCTGGTGGCCCTAGTGTATGTAATTTTCCTTGAGTTGAGCTGGGCCAAGATGCTTACCCAGGAAGCCTTATCGCAGATCGTAACGGGGGGCGGTGGGCGTACCGCTTTCTCAGTCGAGCTAGCGGATGTGGGACGTTGGGTCATTGGGGTATTAGCGTTCTCGGATGCAGTAGGGACGCGCCTTGTTTTTGCTGCAGCAGTTTCAACTGTTGAGGGTGATAGCACCCTCTTGTTCTTGGCCTTGGTGACTATTATAAAGTCGGCTTCAGGATTGCTTTCAGCTTGTAAATCGAGGTCCCTCATTTCAGCCTCGTTTTCGGGGGTCTGGTTCGGGGATAATAGCGAGAAAGAGTTCGTCGTGGGTATTGGCCGTGGTGCGTACGATATTTGCTCCTCGGAAGGACGAGGCGCAAGCGTGGGGGTAGCTGAAGGCGACTGTGTACGTGTTATGTTGACAGCAGGTGCCTGCGAGTGAATTAACACAGGCGAGCGGGATCGGGAGCGCGAGTGTGGAGATGCTGGGCGACGCACCGGTGCTGTCGCTGCGGTAGATGGGGTGCGGAGTGGTAGTAATGTGGGTGGGGGGGACGCCGGTCAAGCACGATTTGGTGCATTCGCCGCGGTCGGTGGGGTGCGAACGCGTTGGACCGTTTGGGAGGTGAGGAACGCCTTGAGCAAGTCTGGTTGCTCTCTACCTATGAAGACACGTAGCCTTAAATATAAATCTTCCGGACGATTGGCCCTGGTCCGGATGTAGGGCTTGGGGTGAGAAAATTTGCTCGTAAGCCTAGGTGAAACCTCCCTGCCGGAAGGGCAGGGGGGCGCGGTTAGCAAAAAAGTAACGAACTATCCCAAGTTCGGAGAAATAACATTTAATACAATCTACTGCATGTGCAAAATCAGAAAGAGAAAGGATAAAAGAGAAAAAAAACAATAATAATATCTATGGCCTGGCCTGTAATAAAAGGCTTAAGGGAAAGTAAGTTTTACCTTTGTTGGTAGCCGGTGACCGGCGTACTTACAGTGTCGGCACTTTAATCACTGCACTAAATTCACAATGACGGAAAGCAATACTTGGAATTCGCAATAATAAACTAAGATATCTCTCAATATAAACTTGACGCGATAACCAAACAATAGGTTGAGATTAACAAAGGACTAACTATCGTTAACACGAACTGGAATGTCGGCAACAATAGACGGATTATTGCCGATAAGACGTAAGAACAGCACAAAGAAACAATAGGCGGCGCGGTAAGACGCAGTGCGATCAGTTTCGAGAACAATCAACGAGAGCTCACGGACACGTCCGTTCACGACCGCGGTTGAAATCGATCTCCGTAATACTTGAACGGCCCCATAGCGCAAGGGATTTATTTTTTAAAGGAAATCATTGAGAGAAAAACTATTTTAATATACAATTATGCTTATTAACTTAACCAACTACAAATTTACGTAAAAAGACCAACGGGGAGTCCGATAAGTCATATACATAGGTACATAGGAGAGTCAACAGTGGTCAAAATCATGCTTACGTAATTAATAAATGGCAACCAATACTTAGAATAATATTATTTCATAAAGAAAAATATTAAAATAATAAGACCATAAACGCGTTTCTAATTTTATTTTAATAAATTAAAAGTAATTAAAATAATAATAGTAACTATATTATAATACTCAAATAATCGTCGCCGTTCACAGGGTTCCTTGGTTGCGTGTGGCAGCAGCAAGGGAACTGTTTATTTAGCAGAGTTATCACAGAACCTCGGAACAGCTGATAAAAATGATAAACAGCTTTTAACCAACGTAAGTTATCAATGCTAACAGATTTTGAAATTCTTTGAAAAAAAAAAATGATTTCAAGGTACCATAGTGTTAACAAAATAAAACAGTCGATTATGTAGAAATTAGTAAGAAATTACACTAATAAAATAAAATTTAAAACAATTATGTAAATAACGATTAAACCGTTTTTTCTTATTAATTTTAAGTAGTAAAGGACGATTAATTATTTCACATATAAGTACAATATAATTTTAAAAGTAATCAAATCACGTATATAAGTACAGAACAATATAAGGTGGAAGAACACTATACCTATGTATTTCTCTAATATGATCTCTACACGAAGCCACTTTGATATTAACCTTCAAAAAAGTTCTGTCACACAGTTTTCGAAATGCAACATATACATTAGCGTCATTTTATGTTCATTTACACATTTATCTTAGAGACTAAATAATGATAACGAGTTTGATTAAATGTTCTAGAAATATAGCATCCCCATTTTTTTTATTTGATGGAAACGTCTTCACTTGACAAGGAAAATACAACAAGTTAAAAAATATAGACTCGATACATAGTATTAACTATACTTAACGCCACTTAAATTAACGATAAGTACTTCGAAATTACTTGACTTTGATTGGTTATCCTCGTTGTCCAAACAATTATACCTTCATTCCATTTAACGACTTTCAATAACGCCAGTCTTTTCATTGTCGCCATATAGAGTTTACGCTGTATTTAAATAAATTAACAAAAAACATCTATAAAATGTTAGGTGGATTTTGTAATTGGTTTTAAACTAACTTCTCGATAAGCTAAATACTTGAATATAGCTCAAATCCAACTGACATATCATCAGAATATATCGAAATTTCATTCATAGAACCCTAACAGCAGAAAACATTAATAATAATAAAAAAAACAATGTACAATGTTTTTATAACGGACTAAAAGATTGTACATTTCTTTTATTATTATTTAGTAATGTTCAATTACAGATATTTGAACGTGAAAACAAACGTGAACGTATATTAGAAGCTCGAATGCGAGAACTGAGACTGAAAATGCGGCAAGAGCGCGACGGAGGCCTACAGCCCTCGGAAACGGATCCGACGTTACACGACAAGGACCTCGAGGAAGCAACTGCTGAATATTTACAAACTGTTAACGAACTACAGTCGCAGCAAAACTCACAGTAAAACAAACGGCAGCTACGTTTTTAATGTTATAAAACAAAATAAATAAGTACAGAATTACGCAAACAACCTATATTAAATTTGGTTACCTAAGCTCGACGATAGCTGTCATTTACCTACAATATTCTAAGAAAAATTCTGTATGTCAGTTTTAGTATAAATATTTAACGTGTGTTTGTTATTACGTTAGATTGGTTACTTTGAAATGTTGATTAAAAATGAGAATTAATTTCAGTATTATGTAAAATGTATACAAGCAAATACAAAATGTTGCCAATCACCGTTTCCAGGTTTCCATCTATTGCAAAACGAAACTTGCAAGCGAAACAAAGGAACTCACTTTCTCATTTATATTATTAGTAATGATTACAAAGCGGAAAAGTTTACTTGTTTGAACGCGGTAATCTTAGAAACTACCAGTCAGATGTCGAAAAATCTTTGTGTATTTGATAGAGCAATCATTTAAGAAGACTTAAGGCTATTTAACAACACGCTACTACAAATAGGAGCAAAAATATATTGGAAAAAGTTGTAACAACGGGCAAAAAAGAAAAATTAGTTTCACGCGGACGAAGTATTTTTTTTAAGACTTAAACTTCATTACATGGTAATAGTGTACTAGCCCGTTAAACTGAACTAAATGAGACTAAAATTCTTATTATCAGGTGATAAGACTCGTTTGCAAGTAAAAACTTTTTTTTAAGAAAAAAGAAAAAAGATTTTTTTATGTAGAGATGTCAGTATTGTCTTTTTAGATGAAGGGAGTTTTCTTAGTTGACTAGTTCTTAAAATAAATTATTTCTTATGATTTCGCCATTTTCAAGACAAACAACTTTACAACTTACTAATAACATTTTACGAGTATAATAACAGATAGGTACACATTAGTTGGCCACAAATCAGGTACAGATACAATTTCTTTCACAATATTAGCTTACCAATTTTAGTAAAGCAAATATTTGTTAAAATTTTAATTTATTTGTGTGAGATCAGATAGCGAAATTAGATCGACCAGATGTCGATACGAATTTCGATAGAGGACAAAATAAAGTACTTTGGTCTTGGGTAGAGGAGAGGGGGAAATGAAACCAATTTCACCCCCTCCCCTTGCCACCTTATGTATCCGCACCTGTCACAGGGAGTAGTAAATATAGTCATGTCAAACATACACCTATGTCATAATTTTATAAAATGTATTTGAATTTGTAAATTAATACACTCACAGAACACAAAAATACACCACTATACGTCTATTTGGATTGTGCCAGTACGATGTCCATGATTTTATTTTCAATTCAATAAATCACTATTAATTGATTATACCACTTCTATTTCATGTACGTCAATGATATGCTATATGGCTTTATCGTGTAACTTTTCTTACATTTCTTTGGCTATGCAGTTTTTTGTTTGTCTTGAAAAGCGACAAAAGACCAACGGTGTTCAATGTTGGCCCCCACTCCGGTGGTGGTGCGTCGGAACACGTCCTCGTGCTTCTGCAGCACGTGGTGTATCGTCGCGTGGGACACGTGGCCCGCGCGGGGGAACAGCGCCCGCACGTACGACGCCACGTAGTCAAGTGTGGCTCCTTGAGGGTGTACCTGTGTACAAAAGATATACATTAAGACAGACTTGAACGAGGGTAGTTTATAACACCGATTACAATATAAGTGCGAGTCGAGCGCCGCTATGGGTTCTGAATATATACAAAACATACATAACGTCCCGAATAATATACGCGGCACCTGTACGGTAAGCATATATCTTCAAAGACCGGAAGGACATGATTAAAGCCCAGAAGAACCTTAGCTTAGGAGCCCCCCGCTTTATCAGCAACGCTAATATCACACGGGACTTGCAGTGGGAGGGCCTAGGAGGTTTTATCCAAAGGCTAGCCACATCTCTGGTGTGTCGAGCTTCCCTCTAGTCAGAGGTATAACTTCGCTTCATGCCCGGTCACTGGACAGGAAAACCAAACCATTGCCGGGCATCCCAGCAGCTCCTATGGAATAGGACGGCTAGACGTTTGTTTGTGACGAAAACCAACCCACCAAAATCCATTGTCCCATTGTCCCACCAGTCAAAATCCATGACGTCCAGCCAACTCCATCTAGAATTGAGGAAAACTCCAAAGACCAGCTTGTAGTTACTAGTTGCGACGAAACCACTGAGGAGGGTACTACGCCCTTAACAGTCACCTCACAACCCCATGCAGGGTTGTAGGAATGGCCGACCCGTTGCTGTGGCTATGAGTTCATAAGCGAAGGGTTCAATCGAAACGAAGCATTCGAGGTAAGAGCCATTCTATGCAGCTGGAACATCACCGAAGAGGCGTGAGATTTATATTATTCTATATTTAGAAACTACTCCTCTTCTTATTTCTAACATGTAACTATAGAGCTGCAGATCTGGCAAAATACCACGGCCAGGAACTCAAAAGTAACAAAACTTAACAAAATTTAGTTAAAATTATATAAATACTAGAAATCAATTAAACTTTGACGCAAATAAAGACCATACGGGAATTAAAATAAATTATTCAGATTTAAACGCATTCATAGGAAAAATTTTTTCTTTTTTTGGACGCATCTATTTTAAAATGTTATTGTTCCGTTGCTGAACAGAAAACTCAGAGAATGGAATTTTATTAATAAATATCTTGTTAAGATTAATTGTTATTTTATTATAAGTATATAATACCTATGTTTTTATTTATTAAATATAACTTACAATTTTATATAGCCTATAAACTTCTTACAAAACGGACAAACTTTTTTTTTATTTCCGATTCTTTTTTTTTATTATTTAAAAAAAGGATGTATAATTTAATTTAATAGTATTAAAACAGACCTGAAGAAACGCTGACATCACTCCAATAAGTTTAGCTTCACCGCAACCGGCTTCGACTGCTTCTTTCAGATGAACCTTTGAATCCAGATCGTCTGGTAAAGGCGGCGGTGATGGTGGTTTCTTCATCGGTATTGGAGGCTGTGGGTAAATATATTGTTACAATCATATATAATAATGTATTAAATATTTTTTTAAAATAATGAAATCAATTACTTTTTTATTATTAAATGCGTCCTGCAAAGCTTGTCGCGCTATAAACTGCGCTTTAAATTTCTCCATTTCTTTACACGCGTCCGCCTTTATAACATCTACTTCATTCTTGTACGCTTCAAGTTGAAATTGTAGACTTTCGTTTTCGCGCTGAAATAATATATAGGTTTTGCTATTTTTTGGTAACATTAATTTATAGTGACACACAAGAAACTTTAAACATAGTTTTAACTACAACTACTTTCAGTCTTATTTCACGTTTATACTATCATGATTACTATATATGACTACTATTTTGTTTGACTGGATCCTGACCACCATACACCTGAACTCCTAGCAAAGTTGTCTATTTGTATATTTACTGTCGTAAAGAAAAATGAACATAACGTATGGGACGACATTCTTGCTTAGAATATCGACGACATTTCTCAACACTAAATTATACTTCCGATCTGTCATCGATTTAATGTTTAGAAGATCAACCAATTCATTTTAGATTACTCTTTCCGCAAGCAAATGTAGAAAAGATATCTGGACTAGAGGCTCTGGTATTCACCGAAATGCATAATTAACCCATTTATTACAGTTTATAGGTTTAGCGCTATGGCCATAATCTCATCTCGTGTAAAGTAACAATGTGGCCCAAGATGGTAGACACGCTAAGACCAGTGGAAGGGCTCGCTCTCAAGTGCAACTACCGGAACACATAGCTATTTGGCGACAGATTATCAACTTGAGGATGGCAGTTAGCCAGGCGGGCATTAAAAATATCCCTAGCACCATGCTATGGTTTTATCTCAATATTTCCTTCACCGAAAGCTCAAGCTCATTGTACGTGGATTCGAACTCACGTCTATTCACGCGGCGTCCGTACCCACTACCAACTGAGCTATCATTGCTCCAGCAATATGATCATGAGCACCAAGGCCTTGGTACTAAACCCATCAAAAAGACTCTTTTGGTATGGCATGCCGCGTTTCCTGATCAGCGATCAGCCAACGCATAACCAGCTACCGACACTTGCAGTAAACGATGACAAGGACGACTAATTTAACAATCCATTGATGGTCACCGTCCTTTTCATACTATACTATACTATATTAGGGACAATGCCACGCACTATAGAAAATAAAACGATTAAAAATATGTCTACAATCCATACCATCCATACTAATATTATAAATGTGCAAGTGAGTTTGTTTGTTCGTTACGCTTTCACGCCTAAGCCGCTGAAACGATTTTGGTGAAATTTAATACAGAGATAGATGGGGAGAAGGAGATAAGCTACATTTTCTTAATAAAGACTGCTAAGTATTGGGGTAAAGAGAGGGACAAACTTTGTATGAAACTTTTTATTGCGTCGTTCAATTTGTTCAACAAAATCAATATTGACGCGAGCGAAGCCGCGCGTAAAATCTAGTTAAGTATAATTCATTACTTTTCTAGTTGATAACAAATATCTATTTAGCGTAAGGAAACACTTACTTTCAACTGCTGTATTTCTTCGGGATTAACATCTACTCTATTGCTGTTAAAACCATTGAAATCATTATCTTCATTATAAAACTTTTCATGGAATTCTTCCTTCAGTGAATTGAACTCCTGGAAGTTAATAATCATGCTGATCATCATACTAATATTATAACTGCGAAAGTGAGTTTGTTTGTTTGTTTGTTTGTTACGCTTTCGCGCCTAAACCAATTAATGGTAAAGACATGAATGAGACCTAGGAGATGGAGATAGGCTACTTTTCTCGCAAAATCTTTAATGGAAGTGAAGTGAATAGAGGGATAAACTTTGTATAAAACTTTTTATTGTGTCATCCGATTTGTTGACAAAATCGATATTGACGCGAGCGAAGCCGCACGTAAACTCTAGTAATATTATAAATATACAATAAAATATTACAAATAGTAGAAATTTTATGTCAAAGTTTAAGTAATAATTAAATAAATACATGCAGCAAAAAAAAATCTATATTACCTTTCGTAAAGCGATATCCGCGGCCTTGATATATCTTCATTCAGCAGTAACGCACAATACCCGTAACTTGCTATTCATTACAAGTACAAAAATAAAAATCAAATGCGTTTTTTTTTTCTTCAAATCGATAACCTTCTAAGCATGCTCAAGAGAGAACGACAATGAGTAATAAAATGCAAGTTATTAATGTATAGAGTTGCATAACAACAATACAAAAAAGATAATATTATCTATAAATAAATGTACATTTGAAATGAATTGCAAGGTTACAGGTATATTTGTGATTCGGAACATTAACATATGTTTTTTTTTTGTTTCCATAAAACAATATTCATGTACATGTAGCTACCTGAGTCATTTTCTGCCATGTTTCAATATTTTTCCTTTGTGGTTTTGTAAAATGGTCCCATACACGTTGGTGAGTTGCCGCTGTAAACACTTTCGCCACCTGTTCGACTGAGGTTTACAGATTATGTTAAGAGCATTCAAAGCGGCCGTGCGACCAAACATACCGTCGTTCAATTCACCTTCACAGACTCTGGGCAATCGCTTGAAGTCACACGTACTATCACTATGCCTACCTAACTGACCATGTTCGCCATCACAGATCCTGAAGTTCCTCGCTTATAATAAACGAATATACAGTAACACCCCGCCTAATGCTGTATCGTTTTAATGTTTTTTGCTTTTTTTCCTTGAGGTATTCCCCTAAATCGCACGTAGCGTTAGGCTTCCCGATATCCGAAGCAGTTTATCTGTGTTTCTTCTTTGGTGCGGTGTTATACGAACGTATTTTTAGTTTCAATGATTTGTGACGTTATTGTAAGTATACATTTATATGATATAACAACTGATATATTTATATTTATATGATATAACGATTGGCATAGTGACTAATGTTATGATTTTTAGTTTTTATCATGGGTGATAATAAAAAAACACGAAAATAAAGCAACAAGAAAAAGCATTTCACTGGAAAGTAAAATGCAATTGATTAGATAATTAGATACTGGTAAACGTCAATCTCAAATTGATGCTGCAATGAATTTGGCGACTTAAAGAATAAGGACTATTCTTAAGAATACAGAAAAAATACTGTCATCGGTAACTGCAACTACGACAAGCTCTGCAATTAGAATGTTCTAGAAATAATATTATAGAGGTAGTGGAAAAAGGACTTTCGCCGTCGACGTTGTATTATTATAAAAAAACATAATTAATAAATTGAATGGTAACATACCCGAACAATTTCCTACCGATTATCCCCTACCCTAAATTTACAATGTAAATTTTACATGATGAAATAGCCTCATTTAATGCTGTTTCATATTACGCTCTACTTTGATAAGACGTATACCCCGCGTTAAGCGGAGTCTTACTGTATTTCTCTGGTCTATTACACAGAATTACTTTCAACATACTGACAATCTACTTTTATCCTCAAATCTTGAATACTAAAACTTTCAAAACGTAAATAGGATTTAACATAAAGTCAGATTATCAGAATGTGTCAAAAACTTACAAAAAACACGCCCCAAATATTAGTATAATGTTTTACGTTCGAATGACGCTCGCGGCATGACGTCATTGCAGTGCACTGCTGAACCATCCGTAACTGACGTGCCGATTGTGTGAGACCCAAGAGAAAGATAGTTTTGTTCTTAAAATTACCGTTACATAAGTCTAATGTCCAAAGAAACCTCGGCTTTTGTTATACCCAGTTAATTTCTGAATATATTCTCATGTATCTTCTCGTATGTGCTCACAAAAAATAGTACAGGCCAGAATATTCTGAAAAACCGTATTTTCATAGCTGCAGTGAAAACAAAATCCTTACCTTTAAAATTAACTGTAATTGTTTATAACCTAGAGAGGGAGGGATAACTCGCAAAATAAAAAAGATGAAATTATTTCTTGGTATAACTCACGTTGTTCGATGACGTGTTCAATGTTCTTTTTTACTCTCTCTCTGCATTCTTGTAGTTCCTCTTCGTATTGCATTTTTTCATTAAATAGCCTGCGAATGTGCGAATTCGTCGTTTGTATCATGGAATAAAACTGATTAGAATTCTTTTTGGAACAGTCACCACGTTCCAACCATGCCAATAATGTCTGAAAAGAAATAAATAATTTTCCGACAACTCCTATTATACAATGATGTGCATAGCCTGCGATATATGAGAACTGTATTAAGGAAGTTACTTACCGGTAGAGTGCTTACAAAGTGCTCTTCGTTCTTAATTTTCTCAGCGAGTTGAACAATAGCTCCATTAGAAAAAGGTTGTATTCTGACTGGAGAAGGAGATCGCCTGTATCCCATGCTGCGACTTGCTATCTCTTGCTGTGCATTTAACTGTTCAATTTGCGCTTGCTGAGCACGCAAGGCTTGACGTTGACGTCGCTCATATTCGTTCTGATCGTCTCGACTCTGTATAAAGAGAATACGTTTACATTTTGATAAAATACACCTCAATATAGAGGTGGCATGTCGCCTTGGTGTCTTTTTAGTAGGTATTTGACGATGTTTGTCACCCACTGAGTCTGTCCACATTCCTCTCCTGTGGCCTGTCTGGCCATTGCGATAAGTTCGTAAACGGATTCTTTTCACCACAATATTCAAATAGGTATTGATAAAATTAAAAAACCAACGAAGAATTAAATAAAAAAACTAAGCCACTATCATAAAATAACTCGGCCATCGAGAAGAACCGACAATAAACTCGATCTGGTTATATTATCTTTTTATCTGATTTTTGGTGGTTTTATCTGGTTATATTTAAACAAGGAAATAATTAAATACATTTACAATAGTTTTTAGCGGATACACAGAGAGGGGTGTCAATTCCAGACATCACCATCATTCGCATATTGATCCACTCTGTAATATCCTTTTCACATGGCTAGCCAATTGATCTGCTGTTAACAGTTCCCGAAGCTATCTTTTTTCGAAATGCCCTTTTTTAATTTTTACTTTCATTTCCTATCACGAAGAAATCCTCACGTTTTACGGGATAAAATATATGCTATATTTAAAGAATAATATTAGCCATAAAAACATTTGTTCAATCAAAATTTGGCCAGTAGTATCAGTATGATACGCGTATCTGTGATAAACAGACAAACAAAAATTCTAAATAAACTATTTTTGTTCTGCATAACGATAAAAAATACACGTCTATTATAATTTTCAAATAATATTTAATGTACAAGTTTTGGCACAGTTACGGTTTTGTTATATGTATCGCTAGATATAAGTTTCGCTAGATCCTTTTCGCGGCATCAGTTTCTGGTAAATGGTTAAGACGCTCTCATAACGGGATTTAGTGTCCAGATATGTCGTTGATTTAGTGATTAGCATGTAATTTCATCATTTGTTTAATGACTCTTTACGCAATGGGTCGAAAAAAAAGAAAACTTGGCTAGAAGTTCAGAAAATACTGATGATGATCGTACAATAAGTACATATCAAAAGTATTAAAATAAAAGCTTGTAAAAATCTAATATGAATCGTTTTGTGATAACGCATTTTCTATCAATGTGTGACCCGCGCTATCTAATAACATGTTGAGAACGTTACAAACACGATTAATTATTAATATGTACTTGTTTATTGCCAGCAACAAAGTATTACATACATGCTGTTCTCGTGACTTCCTTCGCTTGTAACTAAAATTATTTAAAAGCTTTTATCAGTTTTTGTAACTTTTATCAATACAGCTTTGCTCCTGATGGCGGTAGCATGATATTAAATAGCTTCTTCAATGACTATGATATAAATGGAAAAATAAATTTGGAATCTTGACGGGTTAGTTCCTAAGATTAGTGCGTTCAAACAAACAAACTTTTTCGCTTTATAATATTAACATAGATTACGTGTTACATACCAGTATTATTTTTGGTTTAGTCGTAAAAGCCCAGAACTAGACACAGTTACAAATTTATTATTATATATATGGCTCACCAAGGCGTAATCAACTTGTAGCCACCCCGAAGTTGTATGGGAACTATCATCTTCGTTATTATCATCTTTATCTCTATACGTTAGTTTTATTCGATATCCTGATATTACCATGGCTGCATCTACTGAATTCTCTCTGTCAAATCTAATATGACAGAAGTTTTTCTTAGATAATCTCATGGTGTGTATTCTGCCGTATGTTTCGAAAATCTCTCTCACTGTACTTTCTCGAATCTTGTCAGGTAAACCACCTACAAATATTGTTCGGCAGCCTGGAGGTTTAGCTCGACGCAGTGGTTCAGCAGTACCTGCATCTGGTGGAATCAGTTTACAATGCCTTAAGACAATTTCTTTCTTATCTGGAATACTTGATAACTCTCCAGTTATTCCAGGGTATATTCCCATAACAGAAGAGTCCATCATCATTCCACCTATCATACTTATATCCATTGCAGAATTGTTTGTAGCAGCTATGGTTTGGGCCCCCATCGTTGACATATCCATAGACGATTGTGAAACTAGTTCCATTGCTGTTCCAGGCATAATTTCCATTCCACCAGTTGGAATTATTCCTCCACTAATCATTGTACCAGGCATCATCATATTCGGATATATACCACCAGCCATCATCAAATTACCTGGAAAATTTGTACACTAGAATTAATATCAATAACAAAATAATGAAATAAGTTACATTTATGGTTTAAAATACATGTAAATTTGTACATTTAAAAGTTCTTTATTAAATAAAGAAGCTAGAGGTATTACATTTCTCAATTAAAGTTTAAACGATGAGACGCACCCACGTCCTGACTGCATGCGATGATATCATAGGTCATCTATGCAGTTGATCTGTCAAAGGTAACAACATTCTGAAATATAAAATGTTGTTTTTGTACTGTGCGTTATTATTAATTTAGTATACTTTTCTAATAAATATTCCCGTAGTAACAAAGCATTCCTTTTTGTATAATACTAAGGAAAAATGATGGCATTGTACCTGATGGTATGCATAGCAGTAGTCAAAATAAAAGCGACTACCGAGATATCAGTGATCTATAGTCGATTGGCGTTCTAATAAAGACTACAAATATTTTAACATTTAAGTATACATTGGCTTATTCTTTCGCACATACGTGTTGTGTTTTTTTATAGTTAGGGTTTAGCGTTATGGCCACAATTTCACATGATTTTAAGTGATTATGTAGCCCAAGCTGGTGGACACGCTGAGCCTAGTAGAGGAAATGTCTGTCAAGTGCAACTGCCGGAACTCACCTACAGGTATTTGGCGGCAGATTTTGAAAAATCCCTATCACCATATATATGGTTTCACCACGATGTTTTCCTTCATCGAAAGCTCAAGCTCATTGTAGGTGGATTCGAACTCACGTGCCTTGACGCCGCGTCCGTAAACACTACCAACTGAGCTATCGTCGCTTCTTGTTGTACGAGCCCTCCTTAATTCCGAACAAATTCGTACGTATAATGTAATTATAGTACTAATTCAGCTGCTACAGATCGTAAATTCCGAATTATGACTAAGAAAAAGTATTTGGATAAATATGCTCTATGTATATTATTTTACAAAGTTTTAAGTAAGATTTCCACTATTCAAAAAGAGCTGTATCCTCGACTTTGTTCCCATAAACTTGAATCAGAAGAACAATCCATGCATTCACCGTGCGGGTACTCGGTCCGTCGTGTGGCAGAGAGGAAAACTCCGAGCAGTTCCCGACTCTCGTGACACGGATGTAAGTTTACTGTATTATGATGTATATGCATCTTGCGCAACTTCCAGAAAAATAATATTTTCTTTTATTAACGTCGTGCTAAATATCCGTTTACGATCTCCCTTTAATGCATAAACAAACTACCTAGGCTTAGGACAAGATGAAAGGGGCGTGTGGCAAGACTCAGAATGTGATAAAGACCGACAAATTACCCACTAAAAAGCACCACGGCGACTCTTCAAGCTCCCGTGTTACTTGAGACCAGAGACAGTTGTCACTGCTTCTAATAAGACATATATGTATGTACTGAATATTTGTATAAGCAGACACGGGGAAGTATAAAAAATAAAAACTATTTTTGTTCCCGTGTATTTCAATCTTTGAAATAATATTAGGTAATTTTTTAGACCTGTGGACATGGTATTATTATGCTAAGGGTATCATCTATCAGAATATTTTTAATAAAACTTTATATATATACTTACATCTTATTAAAGTGTTTTTCGTAGCTATTTATTGTATTTATTATAAGCATTTGTTCTAAATTGTTGTGAAGGTAAGATTGTGTTAGATGTATTTACCTAACACTGTTTTAAATGGGCAATTCTTATATATATGTATAAATGTTGCCTTCAACTTCATTCACTTTTTTGTATGCACGACATATTACAATAAATTCAATTTGTGGATATTGATTGTTGCGAAAGGTATATGCATGCCAAAATTTAATTGACTAGGTCAGCAAGTTATGGAAATCCCCTGATGAGTCAGTTAGTGGTAAATTGCTTATAAAGCTATATAAGAAAAATATGCAACTGGTAATCCATAAATTATGATAATCATTTGTATACATATAATGTGTTAGTTTTCAATTATATCTAAATGTTTTTTTTGTAAAATAACAAGCCAAGCTTTATCACCCTCATATTATTTTTATGTTTGTTATGCATCGTCATTTAGATAAATCACATCATTTTTATTTACATGTAAACTAATTAGTCTTAAACAATCAGGGATCAAAACTAATTTCTACTGCGGTGACTAGGTGTCAGTAATAAATTAAATATATCGTTTATAAGCTTTCGAAACGTCGGGATCAAAATTTAATAAATAACCGCGATAAAATCCGTTTAAATTAGTTTTATTTCAATAAATATATCGTTGTCGTAAATATATACGGCACTCCCCGACCGCCGCCGCGGCTAAACCAACGTATTTCTACTGCGATGGCGTTAATATGTAACTACCTAAATGATCATGAATAGCCAGTCAGCAGCATAGATTGATCACTTTATGAAATTGTTGTTACTTATACATTCGTGTTTCATCATTGTGTGTAGTTTTTTTTTAAGTTTTTATTGCTACTAACTGGTCTTCCAAATTAATAAATAATACAAGTAACCTTTATTGGTAAATGGGATTGTTAAATGGAATAATATTCCTTTATTCTCTGTACATCTTATAATAAAAAAATGAAGAATAATAATTAATTTCAATATTGGTATTCCGAGTTGTTAAAAATGCTAATAAATATTTCCAATAAAGCATTTTCTTTTGGTCATTGTGACCTTGTCCTATTAGTGTGGAAATAGTTGATTGACAACTATAAATAAATAAGCTAACACAACTATACTAAACTCAACAATGTGTACACAACTAAATGGCTAAGTTGTAATTTGGCACAAGTTTCCAGACACTACAATTTGTGCCATGGTAGTATTTTTATTCACAAAATACATGTATCCTTCCAAAATATTTAGACACAATTTGCAAAACTCTTCTTAAAACTGATATCTTATATGTTGCTATCTTTTAAAATTACATTTGTCTTTATTTATTGTTATCTTGTCAAATTATTTGCATTCTGTTTTTATTTTTTTGTTGTGTGCCAATTTGCATGTCACGGTTGCCTTAAGAGGTACAGTGTATTTTTTCCAGAATTGGCTCAATTATAATTTGTAACTGTTGTAATACACTGACTACTGGCTGTGCTAAATAAATAAATATACTAAATTCATTCATAATATAGATAAATTCCATCTGCACAGATCAATTTCAAATATAGGTAATTCAAAAGTGATATAAGGTTACTGATGATTGTATCTATACTAGGGCATAGATAAATCTATGAGTGGTAGGCAGAAGAATTCAAGTAACTTCTGTCATTTATCTGCCCTAAGAAGGCGCTTGTGTACGTCAAAAATATCACCAGTTCAGAAAGTAATGCAGCCACCGAGAAAAACAGGCAAGAAACTCGATCTGCATCTTTTTTTAGGTCTTATTCTTATCTTTTTTTACATAACAGTTTAATGTGTTATAGTAGTTATTAGCTGACTTACAGAGAGAGGTGTCTATTTCAGACATCACTATCACAATTCTTTAATAGCCTTTTGACATGAAAACCAGTTTGATGCAGTTCTTGTACGTATTCTCTGACAATTCAGTGATTTTCTTTGGGACTTTATTGTCAAATCTAAACTATAAAAAAAACTGGTCTTACTGTGTCTAAAATAGGGAGTGATTAGTTTGTCAGGATTTCTAGTATTCCAATCATGCCCGTCTTTAACTATATCTAGCTTTTCGAAGTTTTTTTTAAGATCTAACCTCTGAAACAGTCCTCTTTACTTTAAATATAAATGAAGTATCACCCGCAAATAGAACCACGTTAGCACAGTTGTGAATCATTACTGACAGATGATTTATACATACCAGGAACACCAATTTGTGTTAACAATCCCTATGAGGTTACTCCATTACATACATAACATACATAATAATCGCCCCTCTCCCATAAGGGTAGGCAGAGACCACATCTTTCCACTTGCTACGATCCTGACACACATCTTTCGCTTCTTCTATTTTCATAAGCATGTTCATACAAGCTCTTCGGTTACGGGTACTTTTTACCTGGCCTTTCTCTAGAATATCCTCGATCTGGTTGAGATAAGTTTGCCTAGGTCGACCCTTACTAGTTTACCCAGTCACACTTGCCTTGTAAATTTGTTTCATCCATCCTCTCTAAATGTCCATACCCATTAAGCATCCCTTTTTCTTTGTCACTACATCCTCTACCACACCACAATATTCCATTATCACACTATTCCTTACATATCTATCATTCTTATGTTTCTTAGACTTCTCATCTCTACTGCATTCATCTTGATTTCATGTTTCTTCTGCCAGATCCAGCACTCACTTCCATACATAAGTGTAGAGACTAGCACACCTCAATGCACAGCCTAACGTGCCTTTGTAGACACATTCCGGCTGCACATAAAGTTATGCAAGGCCCTGTTCACTTGATTCCCTAACAACCCATTAATGCTAATTTTCTGATATCAATATTTTAAATTAGATACTATGAGGTAGAGAGAAACTTCACAAACACCAGTGTTAATTTAAGAATTACTGTACTATGGTGAACACAGTGAAAGGCTTTAGACAAATCACAGAATAAACCATTGTATCTTACTACTCTACCCAGGCCCCCAATATGAGTATTGTCCAGATAATTCAGATCATTTATAGGTAATACATATTAATATCAGAATTAAAATAATGGTAAAGTTATACATAACACAGAGCACAACCAAAATAGTTCTATCATAAAAGCAATAATGAAACATGCTCTAACAAGAATAATGTTTTACATCTTTTTTTAATTTGTAGACATAGACACCCACACATCTTATGAGTAATATAATTAAAATAAATATGTTTTAAGTATAAATAGCTTAAATACTATTATATAAAAACTTCTTAAAATTAAGTATAAATTAATATCAAACTTATTACCTTGTTGGTACATCAACATCTGATTCATAAGATTAGTATTAGGAAGATCTCCACTTTTAGCACTATCATGATTTTTGTTATCTCTTCTCCTCCCAACAATATCTACACTATGTGGTGATCTTGATCTCTCTCTTCTGATTCCTGTTGTATAAATTCCAAAAACAATGACATAATAAAAACAATATTAAGTCGAAATTTACTACTGAAATTATTTATTTATGTCACTAAAAAACTAATAATTCTGTACTTCAATATAATACATAAATTATAACAATAAATGTTTGATTGCAACAATTTCTGTAATTACATTATTAAGTACCAGTTCAAAATTAAATAGCAAAAATTAAAGTCCGTTAGGTCTCCCTCTAAACAAATATATATTTATTAGAAAAAAATGTTTTTAAAATAAATGTTCATACGATTAAATATTCTGTACAAACCTTGCATCGTTACTAAATAATGTTAGAATTTACAAATAAATAATAGTAAGATCTGGCATGTCTTTGACACATAATAAACGCATTATTTTCAATCAATGTAAACCTTTACTAAAATATAAATCATCACTATTCATCAAAACTTTAATAACTTAACACAGTTCTTGCACCGACACTACAGCGAATGAAATATACTGATATATATCATATATATTTATAACAGTGTGACCAACTTTAAATTAGAGATCCTGGTCCGCTTAGGCAAGAAAACTGTCAAATCCTGCCAAACTCTTACGCATAAAATGCAGAAATTATGAAAATATATTTGAGAACTTTTAAATAAACACACATATTATTTATATAGTTATCGTTAAATACTTAAAAATTATTGAATTCAAAGTAAATAAATTAAATTATACAGTCATGTTAGCATCGTATTCTTTTTGATCACTTTCTTTATACATTCCTCTATCATTTCTTTAGTTGGCTGGAATTAAATACAATCGCTATATTTACTAATAACTTGTTTAACATGTAAAATAGAGGCGACATCTTTAACAAGAAATTTATTTCACATTCTTGTTTTTACCAGGTTGATTTACCAATAAGAAATTTTAATAGCGATTCTACTACTAAATTACAAATACTCCCTATAATTTTAGCAGCATTTTCATTTTTTACTTTTGCTAGCCAGGCCGAAAGTGATGGATCCTGCTCCCACTACAGGCGATATAATCTTTAAAAATCGCGTCTCATGATAAAGCACTAAAACATTTACGTCGCACGAAATCAGAAACAAATAAATAAAGACATTATGATATTAAGAACATTATGTCCAGCGTATTAAAGTTTGCAATTAAATTAATTACAAATCCAACAAGAAATGTTATGGGAAATCCCTAAGCCAAAGTCTTTCAGTGGCCTTTTGCGAATGCTGCTAATGACATTTTAATTTTTTTTTACTGATTTTTCTTTCCTCGATACAGCACCCTATGCCTTTTAAAAGCCATAATGCCAAATTTTCCGTCTTGTACTACTATTCTAGCAAATACTGCCAGATTCTACACCTTCAATCAAACCTACCAGAGCGTAAAATAACTGACAAAATCTGCCAACAAGGAAAGATCCTGTCGTTGTTGACAAATTAGTCCCAAGTTCATTTACACTCGAGTTACCGAGTCAACTCAGAACACCGAGGATATAGATTTTATTTTTCTTTGTTGATAAATGACATAAATAAAGTTAATAATATTTTGGTTTTTATTGCATATAAACAAATATTACCAATTTAATAAAGGTATTTAAAAATTCTTTATCTAAGTAATCGAAACACAGCTGGAGTGATAAATTCATACTCGTTTTGTAAGGAGTGTAAGTAGTTTACTCGAGTGACATAAAAACTCGACTACAACTCGAATGACGTTGTAAAATTACTTGAGTGGCTAGAGTTACAAAATTCTACATAAGTCGCATCTATATGACAAATCGTATGTATTCAGTATTAGGTAATGGACACACCATCTAGTACCGAGTAACAAAACATTACTCAGGAATGCATTTCGTTACTCGGATTTTTCGTATGTTCGTACTGATATTCATTTGATTGATTTTTTATAAACTAATACAGCTGTTCAAGTTCGCACAACTACTTTTAATGCATAAATTGGGTAATTGCATGAAAATAATATAATGGTTGTTAGGTAACCACTCCCGAAAACGAAGACAGGTGATAATACTAATGATACCTTTGGTTATGGAATACAGAAAAAACCTATCACGATCACAAAAATGTGATTATTACAAAACATTTTATTAGCATCATTTACGCTCTATCATGTCAGTACAACTAATGAAACGATAATTTAATTTAAAAAATCAAATTTATAATATCTATCAAAAACAATTTGTAACAACTGAAGGAGGACAATGCACGCCGCTGTTGGCCGCCGTAATGCGCTTGGACAACATTTATCCGAATACCTAACTTAATATACTATTTTACCGCTGTGCTAGTCTCTACCTAGCCGCTTTTATTCAAAATCAATGATTGAATAGACCAAGTAAGTAGAGTTATGCTTTTCAATTCATCATGTTTATTTATCATTTTTATGTATTCTGTTATGAACCTATTCAGGTCAGTTCAGTACTAAGAGTTATTTAAATAATGTACGTAGGTATGTTGTTAAGTGTGTATTGAAATCCTCCGTTGCCTTTTGAAATAATGTCCAAACTATTATATTTAATAAGTCCTTATACACAGGCGTTTTCCCAAGTAAATGGAAAGAGGCTTATGTTATCCACACAAAGCAGCATCTAAGGAAAATATTCAAAATTATAGGCCAGTATCCTACCTGTCTGTTTTTAGTAACTTATTTGAAGAGTTAGTACATGATCAAATATACAGTAAATTTCTTGTCGATCCCACCCGAACAACATGGATTAATGAAACGAAAATGAACCGTTACTAACCTCGCGGTATTTTCAGACTACGTAGCTTCAGCCATGAACAAGGGTTATCAAGTAAATGTCATATACACTGATTATTCAAAATGTTTTGATCGTATCAATCACGATATCCTTTTGGTAAAACTCACTCAAATAGGCGTACATGGCAACTTGCTGAGACGGTTTAAATCTTATAATCAAAATCGAAATCAGGCTGTCAAAATTGGAGTATTTGTATCTGGGATTCGAACCATTCCCTCAGGCATACCACAGAGCCCACATTTAGGTCCCTTACTTTTTAATATTTATGTATCTGATATATTCTCTTGCTTCTCCACTGCTAAGTACCTTATCTATGCCGATGATACTAAGATTTTTTGCACTATTCGCACGCTTGACAACAGCCACTTGTTGCAAAACTGATCTATCACGACTTTGTGATTATTACGTGACAAATAAGTTATATTTAAACGTTGATAAATGTAATACTATATCATATACACGCAAACGCCAACCGATATTTTATTCCTATATACTTAATGGGGTGCCAGTGCAAAGAGTTTATTTCATTCGGTATCTGGGGGATGATGGACTACAAATTGCTTTATACGCATCACTACAATAACATACGTCAGAAAGCTCTAAAAATGTATGGATTTATTTGCAGAATTGCAAAGCCATTCATAAAATCATTAAAGACGTTGTATTTTGCATACATAAGAAGTCATCTCGATTATGCTTCAGCAGTTTGGTCACCAGATTACGTCACTTATAAGACTGGGATAGAGAAGATTCAAAATGAACATACATCATATGTCAACGATTTACTTTTTTACAATTTAACTTCTCTATCTGAGTGACGAACTTCATTCGACATGCGGTTCTTATATGATATATTGAACTATAAGGTTGATTGTCCTGAACTATTGGGTAAGATTCCCTTAAAAACGTATAATAGATGGACTCGAAACCCACGTTTATGTGCCCCTCAACCGGTTAAACACAATTATGCTAAAAATTCTGTTTTGTAAGATGTTTTAGCGTGTACGATACAATGTTTAGTAATATAGATTTATTCCATTCAAATAGAATATAATTCATGAAACATAATTGTAAATTGTAAAAACTTATTGTCATAGGAATCAGGAACATAATACATATTTTTTTTTATTATTATTATTTTTTGCTTATAAAGAATTCGTCAATACATTAAACATAATCATTCACACAAAATTACTCAAAGAGATACACACATCTTTACCTATACACCTATAGACACAAACAAAAACATGCCTTTGATTGCGCACAAATAGAATATAAACACAATTATTGATTTTTAATAATGATTTCTTTATAATTGGCACCACTTTACTGTTAAATCTAATTAATTTGAAATTGTTAAATGTGCTGTGAAATAATACACAATAAATAAATAAAAAATAAATAAATTGTACTACGTCCTTGGGCGGTCTTTCTGATGTGTCCCGCTGCACAACTTCAATCGTGCCGCATTACCAGTCCTCTTGCAATTCGCCTACCCACAGTGTTACCAGATACATTATAATTATCGTAATTCACGGTATTTTTGACCAAAACACGGTCTACGGTAAAGATTATTACCGTACTATTTTCTATGGTATTTTTGATATAAATTACCGAGTATACTACCCCACCTGAAAGCTTTGGCTTAATACTGTATTCATTGAAATGAACATTTTATTGATTTTTCACCATCAAATAATACGATTAACAAAATTACTTCTTATATTTATGACCAAAAAATGGAACATTTGTGGGAATAAAAAAAGGGTTAAAAATACCAAAACACGTTCTATTTTCTTTTACATTGATACTGTATTATACTCTGCAACTTAAAAATAAATTCAAGGTTATTATTCTTAAAACACGGTAATTTTAATCTGCTGACATGGTAATCTTTTATCTGGCAACACTGCCTACACCACCATGTGCCCCAGCACGGACGCGCTTAGTTAGTTCTGTATTGACTTGCATTTGCGCCTGAGCAAAATAGGTATTTGTTTTTGAAAAAATAAAGGATAACAATGTAATTACAACGATTGAACAAATATTCGTTCAATCGTTTCGTGAATTAAATTCTTGACGTTTTCATTTTATTGTTACGTTTTGTGTTTCTTGTTAACTTTTTGTTTTTATTATTATTTTGTTGTAATAAGCCTAATACATACGTTTATAGTGCACGTAAATACAACATGTTAAGCTATTATGTTGTAGAATGTATTTGATGATCAATGGATCGGCAGACTAGGACCACACGCTTGACCACCCCGTTCACCCGATCAGACTTTGTTAGACTACTTTTTGTGGGGCTACGAAAGGAAAGGAAAGGGGTTTTAATCGTGAGTGTAAAAGTGCTAACAAAATGCGGCAAGGATCATGGAAGTTTTCGAAATTGCGTGCGGACTTTGTCGAAGACCACACGATGATGTCCCTGCTACACGAGGAGACGCAACGAGCCTAAATCTGGCTCAAAATAAATAGTACACTATTTATCTCATCTCTCTCTACATATCTCTTTTTTAAGTCTTTAATCATATTATTAACCCTTTTTTTTAGTTTTAGTACTGAACTAACCTGAATAGGTACATAAAAGAATACATCAGAATGATAAATTACCGTAACGATACGATAGTAACGAGTACTGATTGCTATAGTAACGAATTCATACGGGTACACTTTTTTACACGCTTCCTGTATGTATGTATGTAACCGACCCCTTTTTCCAAGTAAAAGACATCAACGGGATCTAATTACACGCTTTATATTAGCTTCACCTGTATGTATGTATGTATGTAACCGACCCCTTTGAGCTCGATTTTGTCCTACTTTGAACGATCAGATTTAATTCAAACATTGCGCACCCGTCAAAGAGCGATAACAATGCAATAATCCGATCAAAGTGCGCGTCAAAGAGCGATAACAATGCAATAATCCGATCAAAGCATCCGATTATCCTAATTAGATTCGCCAGGATTAATTCATTCCTTTCCGCATCCTTTGCATGCGAGTAAGAGAGATAGAACTAGTGCGCGAACTACGCATACGTGCAGTTCCAGTATCTAAAAAATAAAAAATAAGTAATAGTTTAAAAAACTAGAACACACGCTTTATATAGAAAACTAAACTAAAAAAACAGAAAATAAATTTAAATAAACTGTAAGTTGTTATTACAAAACACACTTCTTTACACTTGTAATATTTATTTAGATAAGGTTTTACACTTTTGAAAACTACTAGCGGGTAGTCTACCGCGAAGAGAATCTTAACTCTAATTTTTTTTTTTTTTTTTTCGAATTGACATACGCTGTTAGCCTGAGGGGCTTTTACAGCTTGGCAGGACTTTTTGGGGCGAATGCTGAGGGCACTCAGCCCCGAGGCAGCGAGCACAAGGGTGCCGTTGTGGCTGGCCTTTGGCATTGGCGGCCGCTATCCCACTCCGAGGCTTGGCGGCTGTTACAACGTGCTGCGACGCTATTGGCTAGTGGGATAGGGCGTGGCTTGGCTTTGGCTTCCGGTGGCAGCACTGGCGTTACAAAACATTAATTAAGAATAATGTTTTTTTTTTTAATAAATATAAGTTACTTATTCTGGCTTTTCGAGTAGTCAATCACATTGCCTACAGCGTCACCAATCGCGTTTTAACCACTTATCAGGATAAAAAGATTCCTCTGTCAAGTTGAATCAAACTTCGTAATCATTGTCCGTTCAGAATTTATTTAGTTTGCATAATGATTTAGTTGTTTATATTACTAAATTAAACAAAAGTCAAATCAAATCTTTTATTTCTCAAAAAGTGGAAAATACTACTACCGTTTCGGAAATAACATGGCGTTCTGGAAGAGAAGAAACGGTGAAAGAAACTCTCCAGCAATCGCTCTTTTTATCATGTGAATACAATTATTCGAACTTAAAATTACTAACAATATTTTAATCCGCATCTTAAATGTAACGTATTAACGAATAACCGCATCCTTAAATCTAGCCGCATCCTTAAATCTAGCCGCATCTTAAATCTAGCCGCATCTTAAATCTAGCCGCATCCTTAAATCTAGCCGCATCTTAAATCTAGCCGCATCTTAAATCTAGCCGCATCTTAAATCTAGCCGCATCTTAAATCTAGCCGCATCCGCATCATAAATCTAGCCGCATCCGCATCATAAATCTAGCCGCATCCGCATCATAAATCTAGCCGCATCCGCATCATAAATCTAGCCGCATCCGCATCATAAATCTAGCCGCATCTTAAATCTAGCCGCATCTTAAATCTAGCCGCATCTTAAATCTAGCCGCATCTTAAATCTAGCCGCATCCTAAATCTAGCCGCATCCTAAATCTAGCCGCATCCTAAATCTAGCCGCATCCTAAATCTAGCCGCATCTTAAATCTAGCCGCATCTTAAATCTAGCCGCATCTTAAATCTAGCCGCATCTTAAATCTAGCCGCATCTTAAATCTAGCCGCATCTTAAATCTAGCCGCATCTTAAATCTAGCCGCATCTTAAATCTAACCGCATCCTAAATATAAACGTATCAACGTATCACCGCAACTTAAATCTAAACGTACGACCGCATCTTAAATCTAAACGTATAACCGCACCTTAAATCTAACGTATGACCGCACCTTAACTGTATCTATATTACCGTATTAACATAAATTGTAACTCCGCCTAAACTAGAGAAGAGCCGTCAGCTAGAGGTGTGCAGTGTCCTCAGCTAAGCGACGCCGGTATGTATAGATTGATGACCTCGGAGCACGCAATGGGAGCTGGAGATGAAGGTTCTCCGCCTACACATACATACAACGCCGTATTATAATAATAAAACACACCGTAATTACTAATGCATGGTAGTAGGGCTTTTTCTAATGACCGCTTGGCCAGCTACCTCACCCAAGTTAAAAAAATTGCCGCTAAATACCCATGTGTTCCGACAGTTGAACATGAGAGCCAATCCCTCCATAAGCGTAGCGTGTCCATCACATTTACTTATAAACATCAAGTTATTGTGAAACTATAACTCCGAAGATACGTTTTACTTCAGTGACTGCATGCGGACACGGCAATAAAACAGTTTGACAAGATACTCCTAAACGCATTAAACTTAAAAATGATTCAGTTGTAAAAATTATTTAAAACCACCACCTCATGGACTAAAATATTATAAAGAGGCTGCATAAAACAACTAATATCACAACCCACTTAAAAAACTAATGTATAGCACTCACCCATGCGCCATAAGGCCTAGTTGGTACGAAGTGCCGCCAGCTGTACTAGGTAGTTGTGCAAAAGCGCCGGTATGATGTCCTCGGCGCTTGCAATAAATATCCGATGCGAGAGCTGTAAAAGAAACCAAAGATATGTAATACATTCGCACATTAATACACCGCACGTACCCATACAAGTATAACGTTCCGCATGTCGTACAAGGTATG
Organism: Actias luna; assembly: GCA_039707435.1. NCBI lineage: Eukaryota > Metazoa > Arthropoda > Insecta > Lepidoptera > Saturniidae > Actias > Actias luna. Next base: position 9,336,632 of record JAZHAC010000008.1, on the reverse strand, counting down.
TACAAAGATTACCGATGCAAAATGGGACACCCTCAGCACACGGCGATTACCGATGCAAAATGGGACACCCTCAGCACACGGCGAGGCTGCCATTTTGATAAAGGGGAACAACAAAAAAAACTAAGAGTATAAATTAGAAACATTCCCCGAATAAATACAATAAAAGGGAAAAAAAAAACAAACAAACATATATACAACGCACTATAAAATAATAATACATCACACTGAGGCTTGTACAAAATTTACCGATGCAAAGGGACACCCTCGGCGCACGCCGAGACTGCAGATTTGATAAAGGGAAGTACAAAAAAATTAGGAGTATAAATTAGAAACATTCCCCGAAAATATACAATAAAATGAAAAGAAAAACAAATAATCATATATACAGCCCGCTATAAAACAATAATATATCGCACTTACCCATACGTCATATACAGCCTGGTACGAAATGTCGCCCCTGTATGTATAGTCGTGCAAAGCGTTGCCAGTAGAGTAGGTGCCCTTGTCGCTTGCAATGGCTTCCAGACTCGAGATCTGTAACAGAAAGCAAGAGTGCGAATTGCATTATGTAAAAAGCGTCGATAAAACAAGATATCTCCCGCATGCACTAATATATACCTACAGGCTAAAAACAAATACAAACACTACAACTACGTATAACATGCGCTACGCAAAACATGACAAAACATGCACAAAATCTAACCGTACTGATTTTATATATACATTAATATATATATATATATATATATATATATATATATATATATATATATATATATATATATATATATATATGTATATATATATATATATATATATATATATATATATATATATATATGTATATATAATACATATATAACAGATTGTGTTTAAGTGTCAAGCAGCGAAAGATCAGTGCAGAAAATAAATTGATAAAACCGACCAGCATGCATGCCTATCTGCCTACCAACACACGACAGACTGAAGACTAGAACAGACCAACCTAATAACCCTACACAACAAACACAACACAGAACAGAACAGAACAGAACACACAGGCCGACGGATAAAATAACTGATCCACGCACAATGACACTTGAACACACTCTGACTTTTTCATACTGAGCGCCAATTATTTATATACACCTGTAGATCAACAGGTTGCGTGCATTCCTCTACTTCCTTAATTAACTCATAACGTTTTGGCGATATCTACATACTGCTACCTATACTAAAAGTTCATAATTCAACGTTTAATTGTTGTACGTATTCAGGAATATGGAAAAAAAGATGAATAATTGCCTATGAGATTTTAATTTAACAAAAACTCCAACATAAGTTGTAAGTTTCAAATTAAATAAATTACCACATTGGCGCTAGTGTACCATAAGAATTAAAGGTAGTGATATTGAAACTATCTATATTCTTGTTAAAAGTAAATTTACATATAAACCGATATGAAATTTTCCTTTATTCTTTATAATCTACGTACAAATAGCCAAAAACAGAACAGATCAGTAGATTTTTGCATCCTCTGTTTGTCAAGCGACTTTCTTTTTATATTTAGTAATTATTGAGGAGCTTTAATGTTATCAATAAACAAATTTCGGGAACAATTTATCCCAACTTTTCAAGTATTTCCTCCAATCTCTAATAATAAAATTATGTGTTCGTATTTCGATCACTGAGTGAACATTAGTAATATTTTAAATATACGTATTAATTTAGAACGCTTAACTAAGACTACATCCGGCATTTTATAAACATATTTATTACATTTATTTATAGAAAAAAAACAATTGTACATTTTACGTTTTAAATTGAAATAACAAATAATTTAATACTACTTCAGCTCTCGACATTACGTGAATAGATTTGTTTTTGCATTATATTTGTCAGCAATATGGTCTGTGAAATGTTGAGATGTTTTTTTTTACTTTTCATCCGACCATCATGAAGTTTTCTATACACGTTGTAAGTATTACAGAAAAGGACGTACTGTATCTAGAAAATAAATATTATTTTCGAGGTATAAAATAATATTTTTTATACTAAGCGAACAAAGTCGCAAGCAATATATATATATAAATATATTTTATTTCGGTAGTTATTTAATACTATGTTCTATTTGCTATTTACAAATTATTGGAGTATTTAAAAATACTGTATAATTTTATTCCACATTCATATGATATGAATATGATTATTTTAAAAAATGCGCTGTAACCAAGCGAACATTTTTCTATCCATTTTTACTACAATATCCTTCTCTAATAATATGTGGCGCTCTTTTTAAAATTCTTCCACTTGATACTACAGCGCTACCTTCATTTGCTCCCTTTAGACGGACAATTTTTAACACACTGAGAAGTTCCTCCTTACTTCTACAGAAAACCTAAACAATAAATAATAGTTTAAAAAAACTAGAACACACGCTTTATATAGAAAACTGAACTAAAAAATAGAAAATAAATTTTAATTAATATTAACTAAGAATAATGTAGTTTTTTTAATAAATATAAGTTATTAATAGTTTGAGTAAGAGAAAAATGTGTTATTTTAAAAAAAGCGGGGGTGCTTTTCAACATATTATCGAAATGATAATCCTTCTCATATCTGTCAATTAAATATTCATAACTATTGACATTGAGGAGCTATAATAATTGTAGAGTAAATGTAAATGTAATGAAAAATACCGTACCAGCATGTATTCCTTACTTATAGTCTGGCACACTTATAAAGTTAACTTAATTTATTCTATGTAAAATTGAAAATTAATAGTATTATTTAGATTCTATTTTTATTTATTTATTTATATTATTTGTTATATAATTACATTTTGGTTTTACAGTAAAAAATCGGTTCTTTAATTAATTAATTAGAAATAATGTAATGTAATCATTACGTTTATAATCGATCGCAGATGGTCATCTCTATACCTTAATCCATTAGCCATACTACTGAGTGGAATAGTTAATATTTAAGTTTTTATGGATCATTTGTTTGTAAAATGTTTGTATTAGCTGAAATGAAAGATGTTATACGAGTAACACCAGAACATTTTCATCAAAGTTTAACGGATTCAATTACAACATTGCTAAATAGAAAACTTGCAAATAAGGTCAACAAAACAATATCATAACCTTAGTTTTTCTTAGGAGTGAAACAGAATCGGAAGTTATATATTTTTTAACTTTTAACAGGTTCGAACACGATATCTTCTTATCTAAGTGTAACGTGTTCTGTTTTTTTATGTAAAACGATTACTCTCAGTAGCCAACAAATTGCATTATTTCCTATATCATTTACACTACAAACACTTGATGGACCTAGTCAAGAATAGACCTTCCTATGAGTGTAGGTGCTCATGTTTTGAGGGTCCAATTTACATAAAGAAAATTTATTATAAAGAAAAATAAATTTTGATATTCACATATACAGCTAAGTCATTAGTCTCCTTAATATAATGATGATATAGAATTAATGATTTCAACAACAGCAATTTATACTACATTAAATTGAAATTTGTACAATTTATATTTTTAGTAATGCCTTACCTTAGTATACAAAAAAGCGTAAAAATAAATTTATAAAAATAATAGTTTTAAATTAAGAAGCATTATAAATAAATTTAATTTTTCTTGATTTACATAATGCTAAGTATCTCTGGTGTAATATAGACGTTTTTATTAATCTTAGGATTTATGATAAGAAAAACTTAATGTTTCATATATTTATAGATAATATATTGCTTAACATACCTTCTTGGAGAGATCTCTTAGATTAATGTCTTTTAAACATATTTGTGGTATAAGTAATAATAACTGTGAATACAAATGAAAGTAATATATTTTTGTTCACAGGTAGTTTTAAATGTAGGTTTATGTATAGCTCTTTTTGACATAACAGATATTGGTCACTCATATATATTTCCTGGAGATGGTTCATCACACACAGAGGTTAGATTTAGGTACATAGTATTCCAACCAATGGTAGAAGAGATACTCATAGGAAAAATTAGAAGTTGCAGTAGAGAAGGAGTTCATGGTAGATTTATCTTTATGAAATAATAAGATATTTTGAAGATGAGTTAAATGAATTGATTAAAGAGTCTTCTTTCAGTTACTTTAGGTTTCTTTGATGACATTTTAATACCAGTGAATGCCTTACAACATCCATCAAGGTTTGACGAAACTGACCAAGCTTGGGTGTGGGAATATCCTAAGGAGGACGGAGAGAAGCATGATTTGTTTATGGATTCTGGTAATAAATATTTAACTTTTTGTATCAATACAAATATGCTCTTAACAATTTTACAATCTAAATCTACAAAATTTTAGAATATAAACTGCATAGATGCACCAATACAATCTCATTTAACATCCTCTGTGATAAAATCTTTACACAAATATATAAATTTTTACAGGTGAATCAATACGTTTCCGTGTAACAAGTGAGGTGTTTGAGGAAAGTTTGCCTACAGGTCCACCCGGAACAGAATGTACTGTGCAGACTATAGCACCTTTTAGGTTAATAGGAGGGATAAATGAACCTGGACTAGGGTTACTGTCTTGGTGGGATGCAGCGGAACAAGATGATGGTGATGATAATGATGAACAGGATAATGACGAATAACAAAAATATACACATGAAGATTACTACAATTTATTATTTCATTACATAAATAAACCTTAAATTATATATCTATACTAACATTATAAAGAGGAAAAGTTTGTTTGTTGGAATATTCTAATGTTCGAAACTACCAGTCAGATTAAAAAAAAAAAAAAAAAATTATTTGATAGAGTAATCATTGAGGAAGGCTTTACGCTATTTAACATCACGCTACCACTAATAGGAGCAAACTAAAATTGATAAAAGTTACAAAAACGGGATAAAATACTTCCGGAAAACTTTCCTAACATGTGCTGGCTATATTGTTAAAATTAGACAAATATAATGTATGAGAGAAATATTCCTTTTTGAAAGTTCTAAAAATAAGTCCGTGATAGCAAAAATGTGTCTCTTCTGGTTTACTAACAATAACCATTTTGTTCCAAAATAAAAATTAATTTGCGAAGATGTTTTATCAACATGGTATTAATCTTTATGTAAATGAATTTGTTAATAATTCGGAGGATTTAATTTAGACCAAATTTTCTATTTACAGTATTCAATTTAAATGAGTAACTTAGGAAATATCATAGATTCAATATATATGACGCCGCAGCCTAAGCTTTTGGAAATTTCGTTAATTTCAAGTGATGATAACTATAAATAACAATATGAAGTAACACCACCCAAACTGAAAAATCATTTATGGATTACACAAATATGGGATTAGAATCTACAACAATTCGGCACTTCGTTAGAGACTACTGCTTAAACCCCTGAATATCATTTCGGTCTCATAATCTTAATGGTTCATTTCGGTCCGCCTTGGGGGCGGGGCCGGAGGAACGCGCCAGGGCAGTCCGTCCTGGCCTTCCGGAGGTAGACCGGATATTGCCGGAAGTTACCAGGATGCGGTCCCCTGCAGTTGTCGCAGGTCAGCGGCTCTTGCATCGGGCGGCTACAGGTGTGCGCTATGTGTGGGCCTCTCCACCGTAGCTAGGCGAGCGGCCTGTAGCAATTTCGGCTGCTATGCCGGAATTGTTGACATCTGTGGTTGAACCAAAGTTAGTTCCACTCCCGCGGAATAGCTGGCCTGATGGTAGGCACCTCGAGCGATGGTCACTTGCAACCCAAAATAATCCAAATCAAACATAACGAACGCTCTATGAAGTCTGCAGTTGCTGAAAATTCTAAAGAAGGCTCCAAACATTATCTTAGATTCGACAAACTGCAAATCCTTGCCAAAAAACACCGATTCTGGAGCTGGTGTCACCGAAAGTTTTAATGTGACTGTTGGCCTGCACCAGAGTTCGGCGCTTAGCCCTTACCTATTTCTGCTAATAATGGACGCCCTTACGTCGGACATTCAGGAAGAGGCACCCTGGTGTATGCTATTCGCAGATGACATCGTGCTGATCGGTGAGAGTGACCAAAGGTGCAGAACGAACTGGATGTGTGGTGGCAAAGTCTGGAGCATGTAGGCCTTGAAGTCAGCAAAACCAAAACAGAGTATATGTTTTTGCGACTTTGGCGGTATCTCCAGTCCTATGCAGTTAACACTCGGAGAAGTACCCTTAGCAGTCTGTTCCGACTTCCGCTACCTTGGGTCACTTGTGATGAGTGATGGCGGAATCGACCGAGATATAAGGCAGATAATCAACTCAGGGTAGGTGAAGTGGCGACAGGTCTTGGGCACAATTTCCGACTACAAAAGGCCTCTGGGGTTGAAAGGTAAAATATATAAGTCTATTATAAGAGCTGTCATATTGTGTGGATCGCAGTGCTGGGCTACTAAGAAGACAGATGAAAGTAGATTGCATGCAGCAGAAATGCGAATATTGAGATAGTTGTATGGGTTACAAGAATGGATATAGTGAGGAATGAGTATGTTAGAGGAAGTTTTAAAATAGCGCAAGTGGTAGAAAAGTTGATAGGGAATCGATTATCTTGGTTTCGGATATGTCATGAGAATGTTAGAGGAAGTTTTAAAATAGCGCAAGTGGTAGAAAAGTTGATAGGGAATCGATTATCTTGGTTTCGGATATGTCATGAGAAGAGAGGAAACGCATGTGGTAAGAAAACGATGGATATGAATGTTGAAGGATGGAAACGAAGCGGAAAATCAAAGAAAATATGGAAAGAGTGTGTGAGGAATGAGGTAAAAGGAAAGGAAGAGATGACGGCTGATTGAGATCTGTGGAAGAAGAAAACGTACTGCACCGACTCCAAATGACTTGGGAACAGGACATGAAGATGATGAAGGATGTAAAGTTAAATATTAATTTTAACTCAAAAAGTCTTTAATGAAAAGGCATAAGAGATTAATAAATGTGTAAATTGACGTTATTGTAACATAAGAATCAAATACATTTATATCAATTGATATCTACATTCTTTTTAAAACCAAATAAATGGACACAAACAAAACCGATACAAAATTTTCGTTTATTCCTTTTAATATATGTAAAATTAGGCAAATGTAAAACAGTTCACTACAATTTTATCTGCTCTGTCAACCGACTTCCTTTTTTTGGTAATTAATATATAACTAACCTTTTTAACTTTATTATTATCAATAAACAAATTTTCGAAACATTTTTTTATTTATTCCATCTTAACGACAATTTCTCCAATCTTTAATAATGATATGATCCTATATCTTTTGTTTTTCTCTTGTTTTAGCACCGCAAGTGTATTTGCCAATGTCAAATAATCGATTTTCAATAACTGACCAAAAATATATTTTTTTAATTATGCATATCGAGCGTTTCAGGAAAAACATCGTAAGCAACAATTGCACTTTTTACATAAGATAATTATTTAATTATTAAAAAAAAGTATTTATGATATTTAAAAAAAATACTTATTGCTCATTATTACTCACTGATTTTTGAAATAGTGACTATGAACATACTGCTTCTAATTTACAAACATTATTTTTAAGAGGTTACTGTAAAACATTTTTAAGTTGTTTGGCGCTTACGATTATTTTCATGAAACGCTTCGAAATTATCAGTAAAGAATGCAAGAATGCAAAACCTAGGCTACAACCGATATTTTATAGACATATTTATTATTTATGTAATGCCTTAAAACAATTTGTGGGTATTTACTGAAAAAACACTAATAACAAATTTTAAATCGAAATAACACCTAATTGGGTGTGAAAAGAAAAGATTTTTTTTATTATTATTAAAATTTTATCATTATTTTATTGATAGTCAATGCGTAAAACATTTTTTACTTAATATAAACAATTTAATTTTTTTAATGAATAATGTAACAATAAATGCGACACGTTTGTGATGTCTTAATAATAATGGTTTTTTTTCGACAATACCCCTAGTCTTCTTTCCCTCTTCTACTTCTAAATTTACAGAAACAATCCGAAAATTACTTCAAAAAAATTTAATATTAATATTTTTATGTAGCCAAACTAACATGACATGATAAAGCATATATAAAGGCTAATTCCGATAATAAATATACCTGATGTAGATATATTGACGATAACAGATTTTTTTATACATGATATTCGGTTTAATTTCAGCTAAAATTCGATGTGCTAAGGCGCTAAGCCATCAAAAAAAGTTTAGTTAAAAGGAATTATTTATTGAATTCTACTTGTTCAATTTATACGTTTCAAAACACTATCAGCTGTGTGATCCGAGATACGAGACGAGAACATTAAGACGTCACACGCGCTCTAGCTTGTTCGGGAATTGTCGGTGTGTTTTCATTATTTGTCATTCTTGTCTAGCAAAAGCATTGCTTCTGAAAAATTAAAAAATTGATTTAGTACCCAGCTAACCAAATCCAACCAACGTAATTACTTAATTAAAGGCCTAACACTGTATGCCTAGCTGTATTTTTCAAATATTTAGAAAAAGGTGACTATAGGCGGTGGTCCTGCATTTTTCAATAATTAATAAATCCAGTACAGTACTATTTGCAGGGCAATTTCAGAGTTGTCGGTATTTATAATTCTATAAAACACTGCTAGAAATTTAATAATAGCTTATCTTTGAAGTTATATTATAATTAACAGGGAAAATTGTATCAAAATTCATTTACTAATATAGTTTTAAAAATTATTCCCTTTAATGCGTCCCGATTATAATTTATTGAAATATGTTACGAATTTGGTCCATTTCAGTATAATATTACGTATAGAATTTAATTAGTTGTGATAAATAATTTGTACTTACTCTTATATTATTATGAAAAATCTAGAATCCATTAGGTAGGCGCGTAGGCACTTTACAAGCCGTTACTCATCCACTATTTACAGTGGTAATCAGCCTGAATCCTTACTAATATTATAAATGTAAAAATGAGTTTGTTTGTTTGTCTGTTTGTTACGCTTTCACGCCTAAACCGCTGAATCGATTATGATGAATTTTGGTATAGAGATACATGGGAGTCTGGAGCGGTGATACGCTATTTTTCTCGCGAAAACCCTATTGGAAGCGACGAATAGAGAGGAATAAACTTTGGATGAAACTTTCAATTACGTTATCCGATTTGTTTGACAAAATCAATTTTGACGCAAGCGAAGCTGCACGTAAAATCTAGTATTTATTTAAAAGTCTGTGATACTAGCAGCTATACTTAGCATAATAATATCGAGTCTACGAAGTTGAAAAATTCGACCTAAAAGTACATGACATATGATTGAATTCGAACGAAGCCGTGGGCACAGCTATATTATATATGCTCTTAACTGCTTAAATATGAAATTAAACTTAAAAGCTTAAAAACTCTTAAATATGCTATATAATATTAACTCTGTCTATCTGTCCGTAAGTCCTGTCAATAAGTTATTATTTGAAATTTGAAATTATAAAGCGATATATGGACACTATTATTAGGCACGGCATTTTATTCCTTTCGAACGAAAATTGCTTTATTATGAAGATAAATATCGCCTGTTCTAGTATGTTACGCGAACGCATAGGTTAGGAAATAATGGTTTAAAAAACACTAGATTAGGGTTATCTTTTAGGCTATGTAGTCAAGTAAATTGATGTAAGATCTGATGGGAAACTAGTAATTCAATGCAAAAGAAAATCATGGGCTCCGGGTAGTATACTTGTTAACTACTCAACTAATCATCATTAAATTATGCATACATGTTGTAAATGACACAGAGATAACAGGTTGACTTAAATAAAACAAATATAATGCAACAGCTATAGCTATTTTATTGAGAACTACAATAATTACCAAATTTATGATAATTATAGAATAAAAGCAACTATGGACGTAAGTAAAACTATGACAAAAACACACAGTACAGTTTTTTTTGGAAAAATTATGTTTTAGATCTATCTACGTCTCATTGGAAATGAAATAAGCTGTTCTCACTTCTCGATATTTGAAATAATTATATACAAAAGGATTAAGTTATAAATGACAAGTTGTAATATGTTACATTTCTGTCTATACCCAGATTCTTCTGATTGGCTTCTGGTTCATCTATTACAATTCATAGAAATTGATATATTTAGTGCTAAACATTCATCAAGATACTATAACAGTTTAGATGTCTTCATGTTACTTTCTTAACTTCATTTCGCAAATATTACCAATACGTAAAGGTAGCCGTAAAATTTTCCGAAATTATCGGTTTTTACTTTAAATTTATGTCATGGAGAAGCCAGCTCATATTAAAGTAAAATTAGTATAATTTAACATGAAATATATTTGTATGAATATATACATATACCTACTTAGTCGTGAGATTGTGAAAGTATAACAACACTTGAAACAGAGTGAAACATTGAGTACTTATAATAGGTAATCAATATTCTTTAACTATAAATCGTCAGATATGTGATTTATATACTTACAAATGAACTGCTCATATGATATTTAAAACAAAATTCTTTTTTGAAATAAAAACTACTAGTAAATTAAAAATAATAAAAACTTTACAAATTTAATCTAAAATTAGAAGTATTTAAAATTGAATTGACCTTGATTTACTGTAAAAAATAACTTGTTCTTCAAGTCCTAAGATAAAGTAGATATATTTTAGGTATTAACGTAACATAAGTAAAATTATGAGATCCTTGGTTAACTAAAAACCACAAAACTATATCTAATAACAATTTGTGTAAATAATAATATATTAATTCTTCAGCTCTTCAATGCATGTTTATTGCGTAAGAACATTGTAATAAATAGTAAACAGTGGAATTTTTAACGTTACGGTTAAGGTTAGGTTAGGATTGGTATGTTTTATTTCGGAAATTCGACTGTTTCAAATACATTTATGGAGTTCCATAACACTATTGATTTTATCTTAGAAACGTTAGAACTACAATGCAGATTGATACATTTCTACAAACAAAAAGGTTATAGCAATTAATTTAAAATCTACACCAAGGGTTCCCAAACTGCGCCGCGGAGCCCTGGTGAACCGTAGAGAGCACAGAGGGGCGTCGTGAGACTACAACTGGAAGACAATATTATCGTTGAAAACTTTTTATTCTGTAAAAGCATTACCGTAAGCGCAAAGGCTCAAGACTTGTATTTCTTGACAAATTTATAACAGAAAATGATTTAGATTGGGAAAAGTGTATTGGTGTATGCACTGATGGTGCTCGATTAATGTTGGTAGGTAATGAGGAATATAAGAGCTCATACGTAAAAAAGCACCGCAAGTTATAGGGACCAGTTGCATCATCTATAGAGAAGCACTTGCGTCGAGGTCAACGAGCTCTGAATTGAGCCAGATATTAGAAAAAGTTATTGACGTAGTTAACTACATAAAAACAAAGCGCTAAAAGCCAGAAGTTTTAAAAAACTATGTACGGATATGAGAGCTGAATACACGGCTTTGTTATATTACATTCACGAGGAAATGTCTTGTTTGGTACATTCGAATTACATGAAGAAATTTTTTCATTTTTACAAGATCCTTTTCATGTACAAGCTCTACCAGAACTCACTTCGCAAGAAGAGTCTCATTGAACTCTCTCGTGACAGCAGCTTTAAAACAAGATTTACGTGTTCCAATTTTGTGGAGTTCTTCATATCGGTTCAAAATGAATATCCCACTTTCAGTTCAAAAACTCTAAGAATTCTCATTCCCTTTGCAACATCTTCTTTATGTGAAGTCGGATTTTCAGCTTTAGCTGTAATAGAGTGTAAATATAGTTCATAGATCAGTTGGAACAAGAAATGAAAGAAGCGGTGTCAAGCCATCACACTTTGAAAAAATGTGTGGAGATTACCAAGCTCACACGTTACATTGACTAAGTTGCCATTGTATTATATTTCCTACTTTTGTTAAAAAATAAGTGTTTTCTTGTATATAAATATAAAAACTCAGCTTCGTATTGTGGATGACTTAATTTTCTTGCCTATCTACTTAATATCATTGTACCCTATTTCAAGTAGGCAATCGAGACAAAATATTGAACCTGTAAATGCGCCGTGAACTGAAAAAGTTTGGGAACCCCTGATCTACAGGTTGGACGAGAAAAGCAGATCACATGTATATAATGTCATTTTATTAAAGTGTATTTGCGAGTTATTCAGTTAATTCTCTTGAAATATATTCTATATATTTGATATCACGTCTATCTTAAATTAAATAAACCGTTACAAATAATAATAACAGTCTTACGTTTTGTTTACCTCAGCACCTTAGTATTTTATTAATTAATTGTTAATAAACACGTTTTAATTGTGATATACTAGTCGAAAATAAATTCACGTTGTCAAATTTACTAAAAAATTCCAATAAACGAATTATTTGCTTATTAGCTGTACGAAAACAAAATGTCTGCACGGATAATACAACGAACATCATCAATATCAAACCAATATCTGATACGTACAAAAATTGTAACTACAAAATATAGAATAACTAGCTGACCTCGCAGACCTTGTTCTGCTTTTCGAGTAATCATTCACATCGACTACAGCGACATCTATCGCGTTATGATCACTTATCGAGATAAAAAGTATCCTATCTCTGACGTTGGATCAAACTGCACAGAGTGTGCAAAATTAGATGAAAATCATTTCAGTAGTTTAGTAGTTCCTCGCGGACAAACAAAGTGACACCAAATTTTGATATATAAAGATATTGTATTTCACATTATTCGAGCTAATACAAATTGCATATTTACTTAAAGACACCTGGCAGTCGTTTTATAAAAAGTACTTAGTAAGAAGTCGAAATCTCCCAAAAGTGTACATACTAGATATTGATGTCAATAACAGTATGTAAATTTTTTCTAGTATAAATTAATAATAGGCATATACTCGATGTGATAACAGTAATCAATGCTTCAAATAGTTACAATCAACTAAATAAAAAACTGCAATATTAACTGCATCCAGTAAGTAACAGAATGTTACTTCTAAGCACTGAGTTAAAACGCGTTATACTAGTGCGTAAAAAAAGTTATGAACACTCTTTAACCATATTTTTATATTAATTTTATCTATTATTTAACCCTTAAATGCATGGTTAATTAATATCGACTAAAAAAAGTTATACATATGCACGTAGATTTTGACACTTTAGCTATGGTTAATATTTCATTGGGAGTTAGTTTTAAAACACCATGCATATAAGGGTGAAATTTCCACCTAAAAGGCACACAAGCATAAATCATAATTAGCTATACACTTTGATAATTCCTTTAAATACTTTAAATTCCCAATATATGTATGGGTATCACATTATATAACTTTTCATAGCATATATTACGTTAAGAAGATAACCAAATTATTCTACATATAAGAATATATAACACTTTTTCAATTCTCAGCCGATTTATCCCCTGGTCAGATTTTTATGAAATGTTATTGTTTGGATGATCTAAACATATATCTAAGTATATTTTTTTGGAAATTTTAAACTTTTAATAATGAACTAAATTTTTATTATAAAAAAACTCAATTTAGCTAGACAACGTTAAATTAATTATGTATTTAATATAAAATAGTAACATTTATACAATATTATCACACTCTTTAAATGCAAGCAGCAGACTAGCTTACGTTATCTTATCTACACATCTATTACCGTCTTTAAATTCCTTCCCTAATTTCATACTTAAACATTATATATTTATACAAATAATAATTTTGTAATATATTATAAAACTATATCAATTAATGAAATTATGACTATAAACGAAAACGAAAATTGTTATAATTGATATTTGGTATAAATCATTTTATCAGAAAACATTAAGTAGGTATATATTAAAAATAATATAAAACAATTTGTGCCCACAAATGCCCCTATAGTAGTATATATTTCGATATTATAACTTTATACATTAATTCACTGAATAATTATAATCTTGGGTGTAGGTGTAATAATCATTTTTGAATAATGATTGATAATTATTCTTGATTCATATTATATATTATAATTCTTTTACTACGCGTTTGAATAGCTGTTTTTAAATAAATAAGATGAAATGACACTATACTATCTAATGAATTGTAAAAAAAATAATCCAAGTATTGTAGAATATTTAGAGAGAAGTAATTATAACAGCACTATCAAATTTTTAATAGAAATAAAAAACTACTTTGCCGATCGGTACCATGAACTGTTTAAATAAAATTAATAAAATATAACCAGGTATAAGCAGGTTACTGTAAAAAACTACATTAGACGAACAATTTCTTTTTAATTCTTGGTTAAAAATTCGCGTTATGGTTGATATAAAGCACAATATTCTTAGTAAATGGATATAAACTGGTAAGGGGCCGTTCAAGTATTACGTAACGAAATTAAGGGGAGGGGTCTTGTAAAACGTTACGATGCGTTACACGGGCGGATAGGGCTTTCGAACAACGCGTTACAAGTTGTTTTTTATAAATTAAATAAAAATCGAATCAGTTAAAATTTTCCAAGTTCGCAACTCTTTTCGTTTATGTTTTACAGAGGATCGCTTAACTATTTCTAATTGCGTTGCTAAAGGTTAGGATAAATAAGTAATTTTATTTTAAGAATTTATAAGTAGAACAAGGTAAAAATATAATTATGACTTCAAGGTAAATATGCTCACTTTAGTGTTACATAACGTTTAAAGAAAAATGTTACGGCGCATGACATTGGAGTCAAAATCTTCAAAAATTGCGTTACGTAATAATTGAACGGACAGAATGTTAATGGAATGGACACGATTCTTGAAACGATAACAACATTGTTAGATTAGTTTATTTGAAAGTGTACAGTAGTGGGGAATTAGTAAAATGATGCGCATTATTGACGTGAGCTATGAGACGTCCGTCGAGGAGATGGCGCCCGTACGCGACCGCCTCGTGCTCGTCTCTTGCGAGACCGCAGTTAATCAGCCAGCGTACGAGGCAGGAACCACGGAATACACCACGGTATGAACGCATACGCCATCTTCAACACATATAAAACAAATATCTATTTAATTAAGGCTCTAAGAAAAACTAAAAATCTGGTTTATTTTTTTACGTTTGTTGGCAAATTTAAAGGCTGACACTAGCTCCGTTGACTTTTTTCACGCCAAAGTTAAACAGATGTCTTATGTTAATAGTGAAGTTCTTCGGGTTTTTTAGCATTATAGCCACAATCTCACCTGATGTTAAGTGACGTAAGTAAGGAGACACTGGCTCTCAAGTGCTACTGCCGGAACACACCTGTTGGGATTTGGGGACAGATCCTCAACTCGAGGGTGGTAGCTAGCCAGGCGAACATTAGAAAAAGCCCTACCACCATTTTATGGTTTCCTCACAATGTTATCCTTCACCGAAAACTTAAGCTCATTGTAGGGATTCTATTTCACATTATTTGAGGCGGCGTCCGTATATCTTACCACTGAGCTATCGTCGTCCTAATTGTAAAATAATATTTTCACTTTTGTGGAAACTTATATATCTAAATCATTTAAAATACGAAACGTAATATATTATAAGAGTGTATGAATATTGATCGAATTGCATAATGTATTCAATTTCAGATTTAAAACGAATATTCTAACTAATCGAATAATTTTCTCGGTACGGATACTAGCTATGTAACTATATAGGGCAGTGTTTTACAACATGAACCTCTGCGAGGCCGCTAAAAAAAACAAAATAATTCATAAATATATTTTTATTAAGAATCGGCCTCATCTGGACGCATGCAAATTGACCCTGCCCAAATGTTATATCATTTTTTCGAGGGAACATTTTGATAGTGATCAATGTAATGTATGTTTTAAATACTTTATTATGAATGAAACCGATATCTTGTTATATAAATATTGTACAGATTTGATATTCGTAACAATAAAATACAACTTAGAAACAAGATATCTTGATTTGATATTCTACAATGAAGATAAATTTGGTAAGCATTTGTTATTTAAATAATATTTAAAAATTAAATATTTGGTTCATTAAAAAAAATTGAACATTTAACTACATTTTCACACTGATCATTGAAGTCGATTCATAGTTTAATAATTCGCATATTCGTAGCACCCTGATAATATAACTAACATAATTAATAAAAGTATGTACCTGATGTCTTTCGCAATAGACTCCTTGCATCTATTCAAATGATGAGTTATGAACTGTTCGCAGACCAGTTTTGTCTCGAAACTTAAGTCCTCGACGGCTGGCAGTACCACTGTGTCGGCACCGTTCCTGTCATTTATGGTTAATAATTAGGTGGACAACATGGAAATTATGGAAACATAATTTTATACATCTTCTCGTTTTAAAAGAAATTTACTTAAATATACATCCCCGCATATCTCAGTCTCCACTCTTGCAGATGGGTCATTGTGAGCTTAGTGTGAGTAAAAATAATGACGTCATTAGACAAGCGATGATAAAACAGTGGTAGTGTATACGGATTCCGCGTCAAGGGACGTGAGTTCGAATCCACCTATAATGAGCTTGTGCTTTCGGTGAAGGAAAACATCGTAAGGAAATCATAGCATGGTGGTAGGGTTTTTTCTAATTCCGCCTGGCTAGATACCACCCTCAAGTTGAAAATATGCCGCGAAATACCTATATGTGTGTTCATACAGTTGCACTTGAGAGCCAGCCCCTCCATAGGCTTAGCGTGTCTAACAACTTGGGCCGCATCGCCACTTAAGGTCAGGTGAGATTATGGCCATAACGCTAAAACCTTACCTATAAAGAAAATTTTTCATCTTAGCGTGTTTTGGGTGTTTTGTACGATGAGTGGTACTTCGCTCTAATGTATGATAAACATGATCCGATCGAAACCATCGCCCTGACGCTCATTTATCCAATATTACTATAATATTATGCACTCGTTTATTTAAAGTTAGGTTTTCACATATCGAACGCATGTGTCTATATATTTTTTAATCTATTTAAGTTATTAATATTATTTTTAATATTTTTTCCAACCTGAATACAGTGACTCTTACCATTTTGTTTTGATGTATCGAACGGCAGGTACTAATATTTCCTCAGTATCGAGTCCAAACAGTATAAATATTACCAAGGCTTGTCCATAAGTTGCGGCAATATCTAAAAATTCTATTTCCACGAATACTCCACTTTCGTCTTTTAACATCATCCGCCATGTCGTGTATGTTATACCCTAAAATTAAACAAAATTTAAAATACGAAGAATTAAACTAAAGCAATGTAAAATATAATGGATTCATAAATAAATTAAAGAGCGGATAGTTAATCTGCTACCAGTGCCTATTGATTTTTAGGAATTAATATATACTCAAACATTTTTAGAACAACTATACAGGTGAAACTGACACTTGTATAAATGAGAAAGGTAAATTTACTTAAGAAATGCACGTACTTTAGCTTATTTTTAAATTCAACCTTTCAGAATGTGAAGAAGACTACCTGAAAAATATATTTCAGTGAGATATATATGAAATTTATTACTGATACTTTATGATATAATTATTGAGACATATATTTTTGTATTTTCCACAACTCAAACACTAAGGTTTTGGAAAGCGGTAATAAGATTACATATATTTCGTATGGAGTGGTCAAAAAAAAAAGGTTGCAATAGCAGCCTGGTAATTTTATTACCAAAAAAAGTTAAATGTGCCATACAAAGAAAGATACACAAAATTAAAAAATATATTAACAATACCAATAACATCATTTACAAGTGTAATAAAAAGGCAGCAGTGGAAAATGTCAGTACAGTAAAAGCTTATTCACTGAGTATACGTTCAATAATTAAGCCGCAAACGCAGAAATTTTGAACAAGAATTGATAATTTACAAAGCAAATTAAAATAAAATTAATTATTAATTATAAGATTTTTTAATTTTAATTGTATCGGTATTTAACTGTGACATTAAAACTTTGCATCTTAAAAATAAGACTTCAAGCAATTAGTGGTATGTGTAACTCATCGGTAGCTAGGATGGTTTTTGTTTAGAAACTATAGGTATTTTAACGCCTACTTATCTTATTTAATTGGTAAATAGTGAATAATATTATTTATTGTTAGTTTAGTATACACGAATAAAGACAGTTTCTGCTTCGAATGTAGAAAGTCGTTGCAATTTTTTTTCCTCCAATCATGAAACCGCGGCTTACAGTATCGTGAGTTGTATTTACTGTACATTATATAAGTAACTAAACCCGCGATTCCGTTCACATGGTTTTCAAAAACTAAAATGCGTTACTTAGATAAGAGTACAATCAATATCCGCGTAACATGTTGGCGTCATTTGCACAACGTCATCCATAAAATACGGAGTTCAACTGTCAACATTAGTTCTATTTTGGCGTTGCAAGTAACTAAATTGCGTGGGTGAGAACACTTTAGATTCTATTATCTAATATCTCTTGATATAGAGTGAACCGACTGCGATGAAACAAAAACTAAGTAATACTTCAAGTTCCGTACAATTTTAAAGTATAAAAAGTATATACAAGTATAAAAGTTATCTACATTGGTTTCGTACATTTTATGTAATGCGTGTACAGACAAACCGATAAACAGACAAACGAACAAAAAATCCAAAAATGCTGGAAATGGTTCTTTTGGTTATCCTTTAACACCCTGGATATTATTTTTGGGAATATTATCGATGTACAAAAACGACTTTTCTACAGATTTATTATATGTATAGATAGAATAGATTAATATGCTAAAGTTTCATAATATTGTTTTTTTTTTTGTACTATTATAAATGTTTTCTCAATATACTTACAATAAACATACTAAGACTGTATACGATAATGAGTACAGTATGTTTGAGTAGTTGTCCTCCCCGGCCGTGGGATTGTTCTGGTGGTAGAAGACCGAGTTGTGTGGCTGCGCACTCGAGTTCGTTCAGGTAGGTGCAAGCACCAGGTTCAGTGCATCGGTGTTGTTGCGATGGCGGGCAGGCGCAATCCCTGAGTAACATAACGGTCATGTCGAATAATAAGCATGGCATACATTTACTTTGTAGATTCAGCATCAGCAACTGATTCTGCTTGTAACAGGGGCTAGTTAGAGCACATCAGTTTGGGCTAGGTAGCGTATATCAATTTAGGCTAGGTAGGGCACATCAGTTTGGGCTAGTTAGGGCATATTAGTTTGTTCCTGGCCCCACTGTGTTGGTACACTCTGAGATTTCAGCAACTAAGCGCTTTACCTCCTATTGGTGGTAGTGTGATGTTTAATAGCCTAAATACTTTCTCAATAATTGCCATTATTTTCATTCCGATCGGGAGTTCCTATGATTATCGGGTTCAAACAATAAACTTTGCCGGTTTATAATATTGATATCGATTATACCGATAAAATTAATAAACTATTTTACTTTTGGAACAAAATCGTTAACTCGTAGGCAAGAATTATAGACCATGGCTACGCCTGCTAAAAGCGTGGTATATACAGATAGTAAACGACATGGTGAAACGGCATGATTCTGTTCCCGACTGCATATGGTGATAAACTCGTAATAGTGAATCTTTTTTACCTACCTCTCGGCGGTCGAGACTGTTTTTCATTGTATTGTATTTTTTACTGTTGAAAGAAAATAATAAACTTACTTGGTGTTATTAGCAATATCTTCTATATCCCCTGAAGTCACTAAGCCATTTTCACAGTTTGCGTCATTTGAACAACATCCATTAGCAGTCTTACTCGGTGATGGACTAGCGGTTATCGTCCCATAACAACCTAAAATATTAACTCTTTTAAACTATCATATATAAGACCATATACCATAAATCATTAAACCATATTATGTAATCAGTCATTGCATTATTTTATTTGAAACATTTCAATCACAATGAACATACCAATTTGGTTGAACTACAGTCTGTTAAAAACTTGAACATTGACATACAATTCAAACACAACACTGATGTTTATGTCGCAAATGATAGTAAAGCTGGAAAGTTTTAAAAACGCTAAGATTACAGATATGTCGTCGATATTCTAAATAAGAATGTATAATTTGGGTAGGATAGGGTGGAGTAGGGGATTCCTATAGATCCTATAGGGTAGGATAAGATGGGATAGAACCGGTTGGGTAACTTTGAAGCGATGATAGCTCAGTGGTAGCGTGTACGGACGCCTCGTCAAAGAATGCGAGTTCGAATCCTTGGAAAGAACTTGAGCTTTCGGTGATGACACCATGGCAATGGTGGCTAGCACCTGGCTAGCTACCACCCTCAAGTTGAAATTTTGCCGCCAAATACCTATAAGTGTGTTCCGGCAGTTGTACTTGAGAGCCAGTCCCTCCACTATGCTTAGCGTGTCCACCTGCTTGGGCGACATCATCACTTAACATCAGTTTGAAATTGTAGTCATAATGCTAAACTGTGTGTTGCGCCAAACTGAGTGTTGTGAGTTCAAATCCCAAACAGAATAATTATCTTTGGAGTCTGAATATATTTCTAAAGATCCTCGACACTTACGGCATGTAGGAGGCAATAAGATACATACCTACTAGACCTCTACTGCCTTCGTCTGATAACGAGTGCGTGTACGACGTCGGTTCAGCATTATCAATCAAGTGTGTGGACTCCTCAGGTGAAGAAGAATCTGGTATTACATCGGCATAGAGTGGACCGAACTGTGCATTGCGGCGAAGCAGTCTTATATACAATATAAGGCATCCTGTAGCCACTATATCAAATAAACATAATATAGTCTCTAGCTACAAGTATTCATTAAGAATCCATTATTTGCACTTAACGCTTGGTTTTTTAATAAACTCCTTTATAGACTACACTAGCTGACTGGCGACTTCTTCCGCATGTAACTAAAAATAGTTTAGTTATTTTTGCCTGTTTGAATTAAAAAAAAAAAAAAAAACAATACAGCTTCGCTCATATTGGTGGTAGCGTGATGTTAAGTAGACTAAAGTCTTCCTCAATGCTTGCTCTATCAAATGCAAAAATATTTTTTTAAATACGACAGGTAGTTTCTAAGATTAGTGAGTTCAGACAAACAAACTTTCCGCATTATAATATAAATGAATCGTTACGTAATTGCAAATTACAACACAACCTATAAAGTTACTTTTCAACTATCAACTGTGATGCTATGATACTGCTAAAATGTTAAAAACTTTTTCTCGTGATTCAATATTTTTTATGCATTTCCATTTTTTATTTCTTAACACATGTATAATTACATAGGCATCTGGTCATACTTAGTCTATTATCACTAACAAATACAATTACAGTAATATTCTGACTAGTACTTGGTAGTATTTTTGTAGTCTTAGCTACAACTACGCATAATTCCAGAAAATATCCTTACCGCCAAGTCGTTAGGGATCATTCAAGTATTACGTAAGCACGAAAAGGGGGTTGGGGCCGTCGCTTAGCTTTCTTTTGATGAAATTTGCGAAAGGGGAACCTAGATGGTGATTACACTAACAATATTTGTTCGTTTATTTTCTCTGACTTTTCCGTAAAATTAAATAATTATATAGAATACTCGAAAGCAAAAAACATGTTCAGGGATTCCTTAAAATAATTGTTAACGCTTCCTTGTAATGTTTTATGCTAAATTATAAATATATTTATACCAATATTCACGTAAAAGTTTTGCATACATTTGCTGAATTTCTTCTAAGGGAGAAGGGAGGGTCAAATATTACGAAAACTCTGCTTACTTAATACTTGATAACCACTTACGCAACAGTTGTTTTACAATTTCACAATCGTTTACCGATTATTTCGCAATCTTTTGTCCGAGTTGACGTTTTCCAGCCCTGTCTAGCAGTCAATAATACGAAAACAGCATCATCTATCGCGTTTACGGATGGCATAGAAATCTTCTCCATATAAATTACATATATGCATCAAATTTCCTGGTGATCCGCAATATTACTTAACACCGTGTTATATTTCATACAAATCTGACCGGTATTTTAGCGTGATATGCGTTCAAGTGGACAGACAGACAGGCAAACCGAAATTAAAAAGTAAGTATTACAATTTTGACCTATTATTTACACTATGTACACTACTTTTGTAATAAAAAAAGATTAATGGCAGATTTGGCTGAGTTGGTGATTTATGGATCATATTATACTCACCAGTGAGACAAAAAACGAGAAGGCATAGCCGTATAGCATCAATGGCTTTCTTGTCAAAGTCACCAGCAGTCTTGGTCACTAACAAAACTGCAACCATCACGATGGGCGCGCCCCACGCTACGAACCCAAGCACCGGCCACAGGGTCACAACAAAACATGGACCTCGACTCTGGAAATAAAAAAATAGTCATAAGGGGCCGTTCATAAAATACGTCATACAACGTTTACCGTTATAGATCTATAGTTATGTCACATATTATGCGAAGCGGCGTTATCAATAAAAAGTTTCAAAGTTTATCCCTCTTTACCCCACTTCCTATAAGATTTTCGTCAAAGAAATAAGATAGGCTTAGAATGCAACGAGTTCGTGCACATCAAACACAACAATAGCAAGTACGACATAATGAAATTGAGCGAATCCGCAGACGGAGTGCTCCTGTGATTCTTGAACAAGCTGCATCCCACTATGATCCGGCAATTGATTATTGTGCTGACAAATCGGTAACAATTGGGGAAATGAAAATAATTTGTAAATATTGTAAGGCGTTAAAATACACTGGTAAATCTACTGGATTATGTTGTGCTGGAGGCAAAGTAAAATTGCTACAATTGGTCGCACCACCAGATCCTTTACGATCTTTAGTTTCTGGGATTGGAAATGATTCTAAGCAGTTCTTGGCCAACATTCAGAAATATAACAGCTGTTATATTTTTATGTTCTATTATTATCAATTTTTACAAATTTATTGCTACATAGCCAAACACCAGTTGATAGACATGACATAACTGCCAGTGATTTTAAACCAAAAATTTAAATCTCTCATGAATTTCTTAATAAAGCATTGGGTGTATGGCTGAGTCCGTTGTTGGATGTACTCTGTAGAATGGCAAAAGCGTGGATTGCCATGTGCGCACATATTAGTCTGGTTAGTGGACGAAATAAGGCCCGATGAGATTGATTCCATAATTTCAGCTGAAATTTCAGATGATACAGTTGTCCCAAAATTGCATGCAGTAGTTACCAAACACATGATAACATGGTCCTTGCGGACTTTTCAATTACAATTCACCCTGTATGGTCGACGGTAAGTGTTCCAAGCGATACCCAAGAGACCTGCTTGCTGAAACCATAACGGGAAATGATGGATACCCATTGTATCGTCGGCGATCAGTTGAGGACAGTGAGCAATCGATAGTTGTGAAGGTAAGAGGACAAAATGTTGATGTAGACAATCGTTGGATTGTGCCATACTCTCCAATATTAACCAAAGCTTTTGAGACTCACATCAATGTGGAATATTGTAACTCTGTGAAGTCGATAAAGTACATATGTAAATATATTAACAAAGGTAGCGATATCGCTGTCTTCGCTGTAACCAATGCAAATAATGAAATATCACAGTACCAGATGGGTCACTATCTAAGTAGCAACGAAGCAATTTGGCGTATCTTTTCATTTGCGATCCATGAAAGACACCCACCCTACAGTAGTCCATTTAGAAAATGGTCAACGAGTTTATTTTAATGAATCGAACGCGGCAGACAGAGCGGCACGTCAACCGTCGACAACATTAACAAGTTTCTACACAGTCTGTCAAACTGATGATTTTGCTCGCACTTTGCTGTATGCTGATATGACAGCATCAAATCGTCATATGCACGATGCATTAAACGACTAATTGCAAAGAGAACAACAGTATGTCATTGAATCATTGGCCGAAACAGTTCGTACAAATGTTCCACAATTAAATCAACAACAAAGAATTGCGTACAACACTTTGATAGAAGCTGTATACAGTGGATCTGGTGGAATTTATTTCCTTGATGCTCCTAGAGGAACCGGAAAAACGTTCTTAATTGAATTGCTTTTGGCGAGGATCAGATCGCGAAATGATGTTGCTCTAGCGTTGGCTTCATCTGGAATAGCTGCGACTCTGCTAGAAGGCGGGCGAACTGCACATTCTGCCTTGAAATTACTATTATACATGCAACTCACCGAAACATCAATTTGCAACATCGCTAAAAATAGCCAGTGCGCTCCTACCTACAACCAACCTACCAAGATCCTACAGGTATGCAAATTGATTGTTTGGAATGAATGCACAATGGCCCATAGGAAGTCACTGGATGCACCGGACAGAAAGTTGAAAGATCTTCGTGACAACCAAAATATTTTTGTTGGGGCCAGGATTCTGTTGTCAGGTGATTTTTGTCAGACTCTTCCAGTTATTCTGCGATCAGCTGTTGCTGATGAACTAAATGTGTCTAAAATCTTCGAATTTGTGGCAGTATGTAAAGACACGCCAATTAACAACTAACTGACACCGTTATGAACCAGGATGACTTAGTCAACTATCCCACGGAGTTTTTAAATTCACTGGAATTGTCTGGATTAACACCTCACAATTTGCAGTTAAAATTAGGGTCCGTTTACATCATACTGCGTAACATTAATCAACCTCGACTGTGTAATGGAACAAGACTGGCTGTGAAAAAGCTGATGAATAACGTCATTGAGGCAACAATCATAAAAGGTAATACAAAGGAGAGGATGTGTTGGTCCCGCTGATACCGATGATTCCAAAGGATTTAACATTCGATTTTAAACGCTTACAATTTCCAGTATGTCTGGCCTTTGCGATGACCATAAATAAATCGCAAGTACCGTCGTTAGAAGTTTGCGGAAACAAATTGGAGTTTCCCTGTTTCCCGCATGGACAATTATACGTCGCGTGTTCGCGCGTCGGAAAACCGTCTTCTTTGTTTATTTACGCACCACAACACAAAATAAAAAATATAGTTTATGAGAAAGCTTTAAATTGATTAACAGACTGTATCATAACAGTGTGTGTCTGTCAATATCAAATTTAAACCTTATAAATAGCCAGTATTTCACGAAAACTCTATTTTGTAATTAAGCAACATGATGTGTCGAAAATAATAATATAACTTCATGCTTCATCCCAAAAATGTTTTTTTTTTTATTAAATACTGATTCGTTTTGATTGTTTTAAGATTATTTTATAGAAAAGTTTAGGTCTTTTATTTATCGATTGAGGCGGTACGGAGTCTGCCGGATCAGCTAGTGTTAGTATAAAAATTATGAAATTATTTGAAAACTCTGCCCACTGGACATATAAAATGATCTACCTGTAACATCAGTATCCCAACCGATAGCATAGAAGTCCACAACAGACAGGAGTACATACTAAAGATTTGAAGGGATTCTTGTATAATCGAGTTCCAAGACGGCGTGTAGTTATTCAGCGGACCACCCCAAATCACACTTATTGCCAATAATAACTGAAAAGTTTATAAAAATACATATCAATAATGCTATAACGTAGACTGTAGTAATTTCAACTTTCAAATTATGTACACGCCAGAGTATGAATCTGCGGAAATTGAATCTATATTACGCTAGTTTATGTTGCTCAACCACTCGACGTGTATTGGCAACTAAATAATAACATTTATATGTATTTAGAATGTTTTATTATATGTAACGATGTAAACCAAAGAGACGTAAGTAGTTTTAAACAGTTTTCTATACTAATATTATAAATAGAAAAGATTTATATTTATGTTTGTATCGAATAAACTTATAACTACTTGACCGATTTTAAAAATTCTTTCACCATTAGAATGCTACATTAGCCCTGAGTAACATAGGCTATATAATATTTTTTATATAAAAATGATTAAATAAAATATTAATTCCATGCGAACGGAGTCGCGGACACAGCTCGTCCTTAATAAAAAGAAGAAACGGTAAAGGCATTTATGAAATTTTGTTATAACCTGAGATGAAACCAAGCACAGAGTTAATCTATGCGGCATCCGCTTGTATTTCTTTGTAACCATGAACACAGTCAGTACCCACACACATGCAACCAGAGACACGATCGATAGATCGAAGCCGAATCTCTTAAGCTGATCTGCAAAGTCTTTATTTATTGATATCATTTGCGCCGACAAGAACATTATGGGTCCGGACAGAAATGTACACACTACCATTGAGGAAGCCACCTGAAAGTAAACACCGATCAATGAATATTCAAGATTTTGACACACAGCGCATCGCTTTTAGTATCTACAAACTTTACTAATCTAAAATATTAATAGAAATCATTTGTTTACAATTACTCTCACACATAGATGTAAGGCCGGCTTAAAACCAATTAACCCAATCCGTTTAAAACCGAAATAAACCATTTTTTATTTTATTTAAAACGTTAGGTGTTGATGACTGTTTGTCTTAATTATAACAACATTTTCTTGATTTTACTGAGTAGGAATATATCGGAGTACCTATAAACTGTGTAAAGATTTATTATATGTGTGATATACTGATATTGTTATACTTAACAGGTTTAGTTCTAGTTGGTTTGTCCGACCAACCGTAGGTATTACCTACCTAAATTATAAACAACTCAATTGATAAGTTAAAAACTCTGTGTTGGTAAATAAACACTTTTTCATTGTTTTCAAACCATATAAATAATCAATTTGATTTGGTTTAAAACCAAACTCACACTCTCGAACTCTTGTTGACGTAGTTGACGACCTTGAAGACGTTTCCTCTTTCATGCCCAAGTAAAACAGACGGCATTGTGTTAGTGATGTCTTTTTATCTAGTGTGTGTAATATAAATAATAAATAAGTATGGGTAGGTATACCTACATACTTAAGTTTTCGTGTAGAAAGTAATGTAGGTAGGTATTCTATTGATTTATTATAAACTAATTAAAACGAAACATGCCGTCAGATGGCCAAAAATTACCAATAATGAAGTGTAAAACACAGTCCTTTTATTTTTGTACGCTAGTTTTCAACCGTATAAAACCATTTATTTGGGGTTTAAAAGGGCAACATTTTATTTAAAACGTTATAAATCTGTTGTTTTACATCTATACTCTCACCTTGCATAAAAATACTTGAAATATGAAAATTACTAGTGGATCTGGTAGACAGACGTTGTTTTGGCACAGACTAATAAAATGAAATTAATTAATTAAAATAAATATTGTATGCACGTGATAGATTATACTTCTTATTTACTTTATTTAATATATACTTATTTTTTAAGTAAAAGTACACGTACCAAATCAATTTCCAGTTGATATAGATTGGAAAATACAAACACCGCTGGTGCTGTCGGTATAGTTCCATATAGAAATGCATAAGTAGAAAGCGACAGTGTTTCCGATTCATTAGCGCCCGCGTTCAATGCACTAACACATTCTCTCATAATAACAGGTAGAATTACTCTGAAATAAAACCGCAATTATTTTATTCTTTTTGTGATTTTTCATCATCTGTCGTCGTTAATCTTTTCCAAACATATAATAAAGGGTTATTTTAATGAGTACTAATTAAAGCGAGGTTTAAAGCGATGATGGCTTTTATGGTAGTTTGTACGAACGCCACGTCAATGGAAGTAAATTGGAATCCCTATAGTGAGATTGAGCTTTAGGTGAAGGAAAGCATCGTGATGAAACCATAGCATGGTGTAAACTTTTTCTAACGCCTGTCTGGCTAGCTACCATCTTCAACTTAATAATCTGCTGTCACATGTTCCGGCAGTTGCATTAGAGCCAGTCCCTCTACTAGGCTTAGTGTGTCCACGTCGGGACACATAATCACTTATCATGAGGAGATGTGGTCATAACGCTAAACCTATGAACTGTACTTTAATAATTTATCAAATTTCATTGCGTGGTGGTAGAATACGGCTGTTGTGCTGAACTATATGGAAAGCATTATACACCAGATGTACCAGCAGCTATAATGGCACGGTAAGACACTTCGTATTCCTGAATCAGATGGTGTATAATGTATTTTTGTAGCTGACTAGCTATCACGGTCAAGTTGAAAATATGCCACCAAATACCAATAGGAGTATTTCGGCAGTTGCATTTGAGAGCTAGCCCCTTCAATAAAAGTCAGCAACGCGTTTGCTTACCTTTTGGAGATCGTCGTTGTTTTTAGATTTGCTATGCTCACCATAAGGTAAAGTGCAGTCACTTTGCTGTGTTATAATAAAAGGATATAATTTCCATTTTCATAAATAACTATTACAATCAGAAAATTTTTTAGGCAATGATAGCACAGTTGAAAGTGTGTACGGATGCCGTGTCAAGGGACATGAGTTCGAATCCACCTACAATGCGCTTGAGCTTTCGGTGAAGAAAAACATCGAGAGGAAACCGTAGCATGGTGGTTAGGCTTTTTCTAATGCTAACCTGACTAGCTACCACCCTAAAGCTGAAAATTTGCCGCCACATAACTATAGGTATGTTCCGGCAGTCGCATTTGAGAGGCAGTTCCTCCACCAGGCTTGGGTCACATCATCACTTAACATCAGGATACTGTGGCCATAATGCTAAACTTTAACTTTAAAAAATATTATGTACAGCTTTAAAGAGAATAAAAGAAATAAAATGAATAGATACATCATTTAAATGTGTGCATACTTACAATTTAGCCATAATTAGCACAAATGGCAAAATAAGTGCGGGACCTTTTAGCCTATGAATTTGTCCCACCATACGTAATCCAAGCAGAAAAAGTGCTGTCCCAGAGAAAGACTCACCAAACACCTATATTAGACAATTCAATATTAATTATGTTTCAAAAACTATATAATTACTATGTATCTTTTTAATATATTATTCTAATATAAAGAAATTAAAATAATAAATATACATGTATGACTGTATATAAAAGTTAATAAATTGACATGTTCAATATATATGTGACACACACAAATTAAGATAGTTAAAGTATGTTTACAAGTTACATAGTACATATCAAGGGTCTTATAAACTTGATACTTGAAACCTTGATATTATTATAATAGTATCTAATTAGCTTAATAATATGGATAACCAAAAAAATAAATATATGTAATAGGAAAATTGGTATTATTTAAGCCTTTATAGGTGAAAATAATTAACTTTATTATAAACACTTATTAGTTAAATTTCTACTCTTTTTTGGTAATCAACATTGTCTAATTCTCCATTCAAACCATTTATATGAGATAGTTATTATTTAGGATAGTTTTCTGTTTTAGACATCCAATTGTTACATGCTCTGTAACACAAAACAAAATAACGTAATTGCATATATTTTTTAGATTTTTTTTATAGAGCCACATCTAAGCAACAATTATTTTATAATACAACCCAGCTTTGTGTTTTGTACGAATGAGTCATCAATTATGAATACTGGTCTCCATGATTAATTACACTTAAAAAATAATATTCTATTAAAATAGTACATTGTTACAGGCAACCAAATATAAACTTTGACTATTAAAAAATGGTAAATTTCAGACAAAAGTTTTAGATGAATTAAGACATATGCCAACTCATTCCATACCTATTAAAAGTTTAATAATAAAAAAACTCAATATAGTAACATATCAAATATTAAAATGTCAATAAACAAGACAAAGTATAAATAGCTTACATTCAACAATCCTTCTATGTAAATGGATATTTTATGTTTGAAAATAATGTTGCCAATAATCCCAAGCACTGTCATAAACAATACTGGATTAAATGCTATCCCTTTAGCAATTTGTTTTAATAATTTTAAAGTAGATAAACTTGTTATTTCATTCTCAGCTGGCTGGATTTGGGAGATTTCCCTCTGTTTGTTTATTTCCATTAGAACAAAAGCGACAGGATTCAGTATCGCTAATGATATTGGTGCCATTAAATAAAGATAGAGAGCATATTCTGGATGAGTTTTTGTATACAATGCATTTACTGAAACCAACAACGAAAACTAAATAAACATATTTTGTCAAATATATTGCATAATTTTTATAGTCTGAAATCACTTACTAATAGGGTATCCCAAAGCAAAGTCATTACTCTGTGTACAAAATATTGCAAAAATTCCAGCTCTTCCCAAATTACTTGATTTTGATACAAAAATAGTGACTATTATGACACCAAAAAATATAACTCCTTTAGCAATTAATATTGCAAATAAGAATGTCCAATTAACTGTACTAAAATCAACTCTTGCCAATGACAAAAATATTAAAGAGGGTAAAGCAAATGTACCAACAAATGTTGCAATCCCTTTTGCTTCTATCACAGAAACTATATTAAGACGGCCAGCCACATACCTAGAATATTAAAACATATTAACTGTCACAATATTAGTTGCCATTGTAAACATTATATCTTAATTTAACCAACATTATATATATCTAGCTTAAAAAATATCAGAATTGTCAAAAAAATTTGAACCAATAATAGCTCAGTGTTAGTATGTAGGAATGCCACATTATGGGACATGAGTTTGAATCCAACCACTATAATGAGCTTGAGCTATTGGTGTAGGAAAACATGGTGACGAAACCATAGCATTGTGGTACGGTTTTTCTGATGCCCGCCTGGCCAACAGCCACCCTCAAATTAAAAATCTGCCACCAAACATGAATATGTGTGTTCTGGCAGTTGCACTTGAGACCAATCCCTCGAAAAAGAATAGTCAGTATCACACTTGTGATTCCCCTGGTGTTATGGGTGTCCATGGGCAGCAGTGATCAGTTTCCATCAGGTGACACGCTTCCTCATTTGAACGCTACATACAAAAAAAACTCATTACTCTTCTTGAAGTACTTAATATCAAAAGCAAGATATTTATGTATATTTAATTTATGTCTTATAATAATTAAAGATAATTCAAAACACTTAATACAACCAAATATTTTAAAAGTAAGGGATGATTTTACTTAATATTTAATTGTATATATATATTTAATAGAGAAAAAAGTGAATATTGTTAATTTATTTTTTACTGTAATAGGATTAAACTTTACTTCTAAATGATAATTTACATTTCTACAGATACAATGCCATTTCTACAGATAAGTAAAAATTGAAAAATTTTTAGGATAGTTTACTCACCCACACAAAATTATGGTAAAGCACTGGAATAGAGCTGGATATAATTTATCAGCTGTGGAATCTTCAAATTCAAATTCAGTGACTTGCTCCATTTTGTAGGACAAATATATTATAATATATGTGTATATATTATATTTGTGTCTATATTCTATTTAAGGAGAAGAAAAGTGAAAATGGAATGTAAAAATAATTCTTCCATAAATGTATTATACAAATTTTGTTTCAATTTTGTTAAATAAAAACTAAATTATATCAACATTATTTATCAGTGGCTTATACTGGCCATTTTAAGCCTTAACATTGTACCATTAACAAAACAGAAACAGCTAGGTGGTAGAGATCTGAACAGGTTTAAGCCACAATAAAATACTATCCACCTGGTGACAAACCTGTCATAGTGTATATACAGTTGACAAGAAGCTTAAAGGCCAGTAAAACAGCCTCTGATGTATTTTTATATCATGTATATTTTACCGGTTATCATTGGTTTTGGATAGTAATGTGCTTACCATAACAAATAATGTAGTAGCTTTGCCATGCTGCTATAAAAAAGTTCAGATATGAAAGATGTAGTTAATAATGCAAATACTTGTACAAAATATGATTGAACTAAATTACACAGAAGTAGCAGTATTATCAATTGGAATCAGGACTAACTATAGACTACAGAATTAACAAAAGGTAAATTATTTACATATGTACTACTACTTATGATTAAAAAGGATTACAAATATTTACAGCTAATTCTAAACTATAAATATATAAATTTAGAGAAAAGTACGGGTAATATAAACAAGGTCCAATACTAAAGTAAAACTAACAAAATACGAAAAATATTATTTTAAATAGTTATATTTACGACAACCAATAAAAAATTATGTGAGAGATATAATTATTCCACTTTTAAAATATATATACTTGATACTTCTACATACGCAGATAGTCAAAACTAAAAATATAGTTGTTTAATTATTATAACGATTTGTTAAATTTCTTACTGAGCCCACATCGAAAAAATACGTAATTAAATTGTAGTCGAACATTAAACCTATATATTATACAGGAATGGAAAAATTACATATAAAGGCACTCGAGAAGTATTATTTATCAACGAAAAAAAAAGGTTAATTCTCACAGCTGCTCTGGTATGACTTTATATTACAAAGAAATAATTACCTTATGTTGGTTTTTAATGGCATTATTACATCATATTCTTAAATACTTATATAGTTATTGATAATTGTCGTAACTTCATATAAACACAATATTTTATTTCTTATTAACAAAATTATATGTAAATAGATTTTCACGGGCAAAACGGACTGTAATTTATGTCAACATGGTCTCATGTAGATATGAGAATATGCAATCGATTAATTAATAATTATGACTGTAAAATCGATATTTTTATTGTTATATGGTGTTGATCAATCCAGTGGAATGTATTTCACTCCCGAAAATCGAAGTTTAATTTTATCGATTTTGATAAAAACCATAAAATTAATTTAGTGTTTACCCAATCTTGGTCTTTCATGTTGTGTTTTTATTTTAACTCATAAACTTAGTTATATGGATCCGTTTTATCTAATATTGTGTAATTGGTGACATTTTACTGATTTATCTTGGCTAATGTGCTTAAGTGCATTGTAAATAATGATTATGAACATGATATATTAGTGTCCATAAAAACTCCCTGCACAAATTTAACAACAGAGTCATTATCTTGTTGACGCACTTATTTTCTTTGCTTTTTCCTTTGATCATTGGAACTGCTTGGATCCTAGTAGACTGGACGGGCTGTTATTCCTTAAAAACTTGAAAATTAATCACTGAGAACTTTATTATTTCAAAACTGCTTTACCAATATATTTGTAATATAACTTTTTGTATACCTTGATTTAGCTTAATAAAAAAGTAATTGCTATAGGAATGGTAAAGATAAATTATTATGATATATATCATAATAATTTATATTAATTATTCGGTTTTTGATAATCGATGTTTTGAGCTAGGACTTTTTTGTGAATAGATTAATAAGATTTCAATTAATTTCATTTCTAAAAACAGTATTTATTATTAATATTATTAGAAGTGGAAAAAACATCGAGATATCAATGAATTGCTTTTTATTAATATATCAATTTCGACATTGATATATCGATAAAAAAATATCAGTCATTATCAAAAGATTTTGCGTTTTTTAAATGACAGTGTATTTAGCTCAATATGTAATATCAATAGTAGTTTTTAAACAAAATGTACAAAAATCTCCAAAACAGTATATCAATTGAGAACCAACAATTACGAGTGCTTTAGAAAAAAATTAATCGTTTTGTTAATCTTCTTTCATCCATCCTCTCTACATGCCCATACCAATTAATTATTCCTTTCTCTATCTTTATCACTACATCCTCTACCATACCACAACGTTCCCTTATCACACTATTCCTTACTTTATCTATCATCCTTATGCCAGCTATACTTCTTAGACTTCTCAACTCTACTGCCTTAATCTTGCTTTCATGTTTCTTCTGCCAGACCCAGCGCTCGCTTCCATACATAAGTGTAGGGACAAGCACACCCCGATGCACAGCCAAACGTGCCTTTGTAGACACATTCCGGCTGCACATAAAGTTACGCAGGGCCACGTTCACTCGATTCCCTAACACAACTCTTCGCTCAGTATCACGGTCACACTTTCCATCTCTGGTAACCATTGACCCCAAATATACAAACTCTTCCACTTGTTCCACTCGTTCTCCATTAATCAAAACTGCACACTCTGTCATTCTTTCTTCCTTTTCAAAAACCATTGCTTTCGTTTTACTGGCATTCACTTTCATTCCTTTTCTCGTTACGGCTCTTTCCAAAATACTGACCATCGCCTGCAACTCCTCAGCTGGTGATGCCAGTATAACCTGGTTATCAGCGTATAGGAGGCATTTGACAGTCAGACCATTCGTTTTAAGTCCATAATCACTCTCTTTCAAATCTTTCAAGCAATTGTCTATATATAGATTAAACAGCCATGGCGACGCTACACATCCCTGTCTAAGACCTCTATCGATGCTAAACCAGTCTGTGTAGGCTCCGTTAATCCTGACACAAGCACTAGAACTCTCATAGAGTGACCTCAGTGCTCATATCAAGTTGCCACTCACCCCATATATAGACAACGTCGCCCACAATTCATTTCTCACAACACTATCATAAGCCTTTTCCAAGTCCACGAAAACGCAATAAACCTTTTGACTGTAAGTCAAAAATTTTTCGGCTATTGTTCGTAAGGAAAAAGTTTGATCCATATATCCCATTCCCCTCCTAAATCCCGCTTGTACATCCCACATCTTCTCTTCCGTCTCATTCATCAATCTTTTAACCAAAACTTTTGCATACAGTTTGCCGACGGTGCTGAGTAGACTGATACTCCTATAGTTTTTACAGTCTTGCTGTGACCCTTTTCCTTTATAAACCGGCACGTTATCGTGCGCCAGTCTTCTGGTACTTTGCCGCTCCTCCAACATAGATTGAAAAGACAGTACAGATGACTAGCAACTACGCCCTGTCTAGCCTTCAGCATTTCGACCGTAACCCTGTCATACCCTATAGCCTTACCCAACTTCATACCTTTCAAGGCTTCCACAATCTCTTCCATATCAATATCATCAGCATCCCATCCCTCGTTTCTATCAACGGATGATACGGACTGAGCTTGCCCCTCATCCTTTCCAAACAAACTTTCAAAATATTCCTTCCATCTTTTTAGAATACATTCCTCCCCTCTCACAATACTTCCATCCGTGTTTCTGATTTTGTCTAGCTGCGAGGTTATATTTTCACCTCTAGCCGACCTTATGGACTTCCAGAACAACTTACTATTGTTCTGGAAGTCGTCAGATAACCGCCTATCAAATTCATTTCTATCATTCTCTTTTCTTTTCCTTACTAATTTTTTTGTCACACTCTTTAATCTATTATACTCGTTTCTTATCTCGTATACATCCTCATGCGTTGCTTTTTGTACTCTTTCATTAGCTCTTGCAGCTAACCAGTTCAACCAAGCTTTCTTCTTCTCAGTCACGGCCAGTTTTACTTCTTCACTCATAGTCTTTAATTTACACTTTTTTCGCCTCTGAATCACACCACATACATCAGTAGCGACTTCCACAAATCCTTCTTTAAATGGCTTCCATAATTCTTCAATTTTGCATGCTTCACTAATGTAACGAATCTTTCACTCAATTTACTTACAAACTCCTCTCTCACCTCTTTCACTTGCAGTTTTTCAACTTTTATACGTTCTAGTAGACTAATAGGCTCTTTCACACGGTGCCGCCATCGCTTAAATAAACCTCTTATTCGGCTTATCACCAGAAAATGGTCCGTGCTGATACCAGTTCCGCGATATACTCGAATGTCTATGACATTCTTTCTTAACCTTGCATCCACAATAACAAAATCGATCATACTTCGAAAACTACCTTCCTCTCTAGTGTACAAATGGATCTTTTTATGGTCAAACAGTGTATTCGTTATCACAAGATTCCACTCTAAGCAAACTTCCAACAGACTTTCCCCATTTTCATTCACTCTATTGTCACCATACTTTCCAAGCACACTTTCATATCCATCTCGCTTCGCTCCTACCCAACCATTAAAATCTCCTATCATTATTACTTTTTCGTTTTGTTTGCATTTATTCAAAACCTCTTTCACGCTATTACAGAACTCCTTTCTTTCAATTTCGGCTTTTAAAGAACGGTTGGAACGCACATTTTGTAGCGCATAAACACCTATCACACATAAACGTACAAGACCAACCTTTAGTCTCACCCATATGAGTCTAGGGCTTACACATTCAAATTCTGTCGCACATTCATTCATTCTAACAGAAAGAAATATACCAACTCCTTGACACCCTCTAGTCGTTACTGGAACTCCCGACCAATATGCTGTGTATGTTATATGTGTGGTGGTATCACACCTTTTCCGCTTAGTCTCATTTTCACAAAGAACATCAATTCTCCTTTCACTCATCATATCACATACTTCCTCAATTTTATCATTCATACCACCTCTAACATTCAAAGTAGCAAAGTGGCTATCTGCCGCCCACTTTTCGCCCCTCATGGGAACGAGATGTGACGGGTGGCAAACCGCGTCGCCGTCATTTTTGTTTGAATTTTTGTTAATAATTCTTTCCATTGCGGTCCCACGAGTAGCCAGGAAAGATATTGTCCACCCAAGCAGAGCCCCACTTACTTGGGTAAGGCTACACCTATTTCTGGGTTCACCCAGTCCCAGGGTAATTTGGCACGCTAGCGACTAGCCTTGCCCCTAGCCATGCAGCTATCGGCACGGCAACCATTGGCTTGGCGGAGGTGAAAGGAAAAACGGATTAGGCAGGAAATGTGTTGAGTGTATAGGAAATTTAGATTAAAAAGGAAGCTATAGGGTAAAAGGATACCACTGTTTCGGAGGTATTAGGTGGAGACAGTGGTAGCTCGGGAGGCCGGGGTCGCTTACCCGTGTATCCAAATGGGCCCTTGACTGAATTGATCTGTACTATTGATCTTATAGAGTTCAATTTTTCTTGATTCGAATCCTAATGAATTGATTAATAAACAATTCATATCTAAAATAGTAACTTGCTAATATTCGATCTTTTAAATCTCGATTTTTCTCTGGTCGAATTCTAATGAATAAGTTCGTAAATAAAATTAACATTTATAAAATCGATTTCTATTAATCCACATTTCAGATTGATTTTTAAAACTGATGACAAGAGCCTCCTCGTTTAGGTGTAAGCAAAAGTATCTAAGACCATGCAGCCAAATTGGACATAAAAATATAAATCATGAAGCGAGTTTTTGATTAATGATTTCTTAAAATTATACATTCAATTATATCAGTTCTTATTATTATTAGCTTTAAACGTGTTTGAGTAATATATTAAATTAATTTGTACATAATTTCGACTCGATTGAGGACTGTGTATCAATCTAAAAAATCGATAAATTAGAATAAATCAAACAATTCTTATAGTACTATTCAAACATCAGTTTTGGGTACCACTGAGTTTTTTTTATATATTTTTTAATATTTGAACCTATGGAAAAAACGAGAAATATAATTCTTATGCTACACTCACAGTTGTAATTTTATTTCTATAAATTATTGGTCAGCAGTTGACTGATGACGACGTCTATGTGTATGACTTTTTCATTATTGTACCTTAGCATCACTAGTCCTCAATATTATTTAACTATATGTGCCCGCTATTTCGTTCTCTTGTATCGAAAAGTTATTTAAACATATTTGCCTGTCTTTGTCTTTTTTTCAAAGGAGCTTTGTTCTTATTGATTGTTTGTAGTTAGAATAATCGTTTTGTTGAGGTAGGTAGGCAAACTATCATATACTCGCTTAAGGGTTCAGAAAACTTCAATCAACATTTTATTACTTTTAATATTTCGTTCACTTTTAATCGTAATTCCTGGTGGAAGACTTAATAGGTAAAATTAAAATGTAATTACAGTTTATAATGTAAGCTAAATTATAGCTTGTAAATAAAATTACATCTGTCAAGTTTCCTCCAGAGACCAGTGTTCTGTCTTTTCCATAAATACGCAATACAATCTCATACTTTATCGCCATGAGGAATGAGTAATGTTCCACCACACCCCGTAACTGAATATGATAAGGTCATCATTTAAAAAATAACATTACTTGTTTCTTTTTAAATGCAAAATGAATATTTATGTTTCATTATCAAGCAAAATAAAAAATACTATAACTAAAATCTATAAAATAAGGAAAAATTCGTACTTTATATTAGCAAATTACATTTTTTACTGATGTTAGCTAAATTAAAACAAATTAATAAATACTTTTACGTTTCTTTCGTATCGTACGTACTATATACGTACGTATCTCAATTTGTTTGTCATGTACTACAGTCTAAACGGCTTGAAGGAGTAATATAGAACATAGTATAGAGTTTATACTCATTTTGTTGGTTGTGCAATGTACTATTTGATACTTGTTGACATCTGTTGATTGTCGCTATTTGATATTTGTTGAAGCCTGGTTTTTTAATTATATAGCTTATTATGAAAGTAATATTGCAATTTGTAACGTAACGAACAAAGATATTTGAATAAAAAAGGGTTAATTCTACCTTGCATTGCACAAACAAACATAAATTTTAATTTTCTTGTCCGTGCTGACGCGTTGTGAAGTGTAGTTGACTCGCATAAATTTAAATACAAACGCATCATACACACAGAATTACCTCCACACAATCGAAAAGTCAGTGTCGATATGGACTAATCTATAATATGTACAACACTGCTTTAATCAGTAAATCTGAATATATGGTAGATACGTACACTGATTATACACTGTATTTATTGTAACCTGTTATTGATATATTAAAAACGATAGTTTCAAAATAGTGATTAAATATATAAAAAATATTTATACATATTTAAATAGGTTGTCTTTATTTAAAATTAAATTAAAAAAGTTTGTGTGAAGAATAGTTTTGTTGTTTATATATATAAAGAGCCTTTTCGAATAAGAGAACTAAATTACATCATCAAATCTATTCTGATTTCGTGTTCACTGATATCCTCCCAATTTTGAGAAAAACACTGTTTTTAGGGAATTTATACACTTTATACTAGCAACACTATCAGTAAATATTAAGGCAACACTGTTTATCCGTTTCCGTAACGGCAGCCATTACCGAGTTGTTCGACCACCGAGTCTGAAGGGGTCATATGTGAATGATAAATTTTTAAATAATATTATTCTCTCAGCTTGAGAGGTGATTTTTAACAAAATTGCTGTACGCTGTGATTACTGTATGTATTTTAAACAATTCTGTAAATCTGTAATTTTGTTCCAGATATTACTGCGAACGTTTTGCTTCTAACTTCCAACTCACTCGTCAGCAGAAAGCATCATAATGCAGTACAATGGATTTCATAACCAACATCCAATGTAAGTATGAATTTTTCATTTGTAAAAATAAAATTCTGCTTCGTTATCTTAAAATTTTGTGTCGTTGCCGATGATCGATTCGATAATTCGCATAGCGGCCATTTTGTGGAATGCTTTCTCATTAGCTGAGCAGTGAGGGGTACGTAATGGTCACAGCCTACTTGCGATACAAAATCAATACCAATAACTTTTACAGTTATCATTGTTTCACATTAAAAGGTTTTCGAAATTGTAGGTTGTAGCATTTTTTAGTATAATTTCAACGAAATAGTCTTACATTTTATACAGGTTTATTTTCGACTGATCAATAGATGCGAAATGTAGTTACTAAGCATATTAAGATGTTAACATTTAATATAGTATAAGAAATGTGTTGTTTCTTCAAATACTTTCTAATTTTAATATAGTAAAAACATCTTTGAAGAGTAGAATGTAGAATAATCTTTTAATTTTCACCATGAAAGAAAAGTCCGTATCGACGTGAACAGATCGGGAAAATAAAACATAATCTTAAATATATGCTAAAAAGTAGTTACTCTTTCATTTATTTTTATGTATGTACAGTTTTGTGTTTTTTATTTTATTGTAATGATTATCAAAAGATAAAGAATCAATTTAGTATTAATAATTATTTATTCAATTCATAAATCATAGGGTTGTCGTTACAATTTTCAATTTATGTTTCACACCATCTGTTGTTGCAAAGTTTCTCATGATAAAAAATTCGATATTTTTGTAATACAGATCTATATTATAATGGACTATAGTGTTTTCAAAAGGATGAAAGTAAATGGGGTCTATTCAATTCACTTTGACCCTGATGCAAAATTAAAAAAAATACCATTTTTTTTCTTATCCATATTCAAATAAGGTACTTAAGTATTAACGCCATCGCAGTAGAAATCCGTTGGTTTAGTTTAGGTTTGCCTTGTGTTGAGCTAAAGTATATATTTAGCTAGTCAGTAAGTACAGTCTAAAGTAAAAGATATCTTTGTCGTAAATATTTACGGCGCTTTTTCTCAACACAAGTTAAACCTAACCCAAAGCAACGAATTTCTACTGCGGTGTCGTTAATACGTAAGTACCGAAAATAATTTTTAAGTGATTATTATTACTATTATTACAATTTACCATGTACTATAAAATCATTTTACTATATTATTGTGATAGTAATATATATTTATTTCTATGCTCTGTTTTAACCCACTTAAAAAAAAAGTACCCTCCTGTGCTGTAAATTTTTTTAATTGCAAATTTGCTTTAAAAATGTTGTCCGCTGCTGGTCTAAGGTTTGAGATTACACTTTGAAAAGATTACACTTTTTGATAAATGTAATATTATGATTTAAGACAAATTACAGCAAATCTTCTAGTGTTAACTTTTTTTATCAATATTGTAGGGCTGCAATATAAATGATCAAAATAAATAGTAAATTGGTTAGTTTTTCACATTTAGGCTTGATAGAAAATTAGTATAAGTATAGTTTGTGATGGTATAAATAAGTTGTCTTTCATAATAAACAGAAGAATAAAGTCTTAAACAATCATTCTTTTAACTCCTTACATTGAAAAGTGTGTTGTTTTATTATAATCATATAATTATTCAATCAATGATGATTCACTAGTAGCTTAGTAAACATAGCTTTGATCCTACAAGTTCTACGATATGTCTGAAGAATTTAGGGTAATTAGAAATACTTTT
This sequence comes from Actias luna, assembly GCA_039707435.1. Classification (NCBI taxonomy): domain Eukaryota; kingdom Metazoa; phylum Arthropoda; class Insecta; order Lepidoptera; family Saturniidae; genus Actias; species Actias luna. Next base: position 9,295,882 of record JAZHAC010000008.1, on the reverse strand, counting down.
CTGTTTACTATTTTTGTTTCAAATAATTTCAGTTTCAGACCTCGAACAGACCGGAATGAACAATTCGGTAAAATTCCATACTTCAATGGTCTTCATGAATTTGGAGGACCTAAAACTTTTGGACCTAGGAACAACAACATGGGCAACAAAACAAATTTCAGGCCCAGAAATGATTATAATGGAGTAAGAAATGATTTTAATAACCATAAAAATGAACATGTAAACCAGAATGATTTTGGTGGTCCAAAAGAGTACAGACCTAGAAATAATTTCAACAACCAAAATCAAAAGAAAAATGATTATGAGGTTGACAAGCAACCTGGTGGCAATATGCAATTTTATAATTCTAAGAATGATTTTGGTGGTCCCAAACAAAATTTTAATAAAAATAATTATGGTCCTAATAAAGTTTATACCAATCAGAATGGGAATTGTGACTTACAGCTCCAACAACAATCTTTTATGTCTAAAAAACCATTTAATCCTAATCAACCTCAACAGGCAATGATCAATAATGATCGTAAATTACAAAGCAAAAAAGCAAAACACCCTGGTGATAGCTTAATCAAACCAATATGGGACATGGGGAAGCTTGAACCAATTGAAAAAGACTTTTACAAGCCACATATCGATGTGAACTCTCGATCTGAAGAAGAAATACAAATTTTCCGCATGGCTAAGGAAATTACTGTCAGCGGTAACAATGTTCCTCGCCCTAATCAAGTCTTTGATGAAGGCAACTTCCCAGATCATATTATGAACACTATTAAAGAACAAGGTTGGGCAGAACCTACTGGTATACAGGCTCAAGGATGGCCTATTGCATTGTCTGGGCGTGACATGGTAGGTATTGCATCTACTGGATCTGGCAAAACTCTTGCATATATGTTGCCAGCAGCTGTACACATTATACATCAACAACGCATTCAGCGTGGTGATGGTCCAATTGCTCTTATTTTGGCTCCTACAAGAGAATTAGCTCAGCAAATTCAATCTGTAGCACAAGCCTATAGTGCTCGTGGGTGCATTAGGAATACGTGTCTCTTTGGTGGATCTCCTAAAGGACCACAGGCAAGAGATTTGGAAAGAGGAGTGGAAATTGTTATTGCTACTCCTGGTAGATTGATTGATTTCTTAGAACGTGGTACTACCAATTTGCGACGATGCACTTACCTAGTTTTGGATGAAGCTGATAGAATGTTAGACATGGGATTTGAACCACAAATTCGCAAGATCATTGAACAAATTCGTCCAGATCGCCAAGTTCTTATGTGGTCTGCTACCTGGCCTAAAGAAATCCAAGCCCTTGCTGAGGATTTCTTAAATGATTATGTCAAAGTGAACATTGGTTCTTTAAACTTATCTGCCAATAATAATATCAAACAAATTGTTGAAGTTTGTGAAGAACATGAGAAAGAAGCAAAACTTACAAACTTATTAAAAGAAATATCAAATGAGAAGGAAAATAAAGTAATTGTTTTTGTGGAGACTAAAAAGAAAGTAAGTTTGTATTTATTATAGAAAATATTGATTTCATACTGGTAATGAAATAATAATTGTTTGTATACTTTGTAGGTGGATGACATTGCTCGTGCAGTTCGTCGCAATGGCCATAGAGCTCTTGCTATTCATGGAGACAAGTCACAACCCGAACGTGATGCAGTGCTTACAGAGTTTAGAAATGGAGCAACTACTATTTTAATTGCAACAGATGTGGCAGCACGTGGCCTAGATGTTGAAGATGTCAAATTTGTGGTCAATTTTGATTACCCTAATTCTTCAGAAGATTACATTCATAGAATTGGTTAGTATGAGTAAGGTTATCCTGGTGTTTTTATTTAAAAACTTGGCAACGTGGTACATTTTTATTTTATGTTTAGGTCGTACTGGTCGTTGTCAGCAATCTGGAACTGCATATACATTCTTTACAAGTGGTGATGCTCGTCAGGCTCGTGGATTACTAGCTGTGCTTCGTGAAACTGGACAAAATCCACCAGCTAAATTGAATGACATGGCACGAAACAATAACAATACTTCTGGTGATTGGTCTTCCAGCATTTTGTTATTATGACAATTTTCACTGTATACTGTTTCTTATTTTAATAACTTAAAATTTACAGGACGTAACCGCTGGCAACAACGCAAAGATAAGAGCAATGGATCTGTTTCTCCACAACAGCCACAAAGCAATCAGTGGACTAACAAGATGGCTAATGGCAATAGTGACGATAACTCGCACACATATCAGAACAGAGCCATGAATCAACCACCTCCTCGATTTACCAACCAGAATCAGAGTATCCAGCAGGGCTATAGGCAAAACAACTATCAAAAACAACAAGTACCTTTCCCAAGCCCCAATGTTTTTGAATCTATGGGCAGCTATCAAGGTGGATACAACAATGGTTACCAAAATGGATACAATCAAAATGGATATGGACAACGCTCATATAACAGTATGTATAAAATTATCTTAATAATAATAGCCTATTTGGAATTATGAATAAATTTTTCAATGCATTCAGCTCTATAATACAGATCTCATTCAAGTTTGTAATACAGCTTCTTAAAGATGTTAACTTTTTATTTTACATTATTTACTTTACAACCTTGAGGTTTTATTTCGTCAAAAATTACTGTTGCAATGGATTCTTATTCATTTGTGATATTCATTTGTGTTTTGAAAAAAAAACTTGTTATGTGGATTTGACATCAAACCTATTTTCTGTACCTGCATAGCGAACCACCGCGAAAACAATATCACGAGTATTTTGTTTTTATAATAATTTGTTAAATTTATGTTAAAAAATGTTATATGAAAGAAAACCTTAAGCATTGGTTATATGTATGTGAATAGAAAACTAGGAACATTCATTTAAAATATTTCATATTTAGATCCTCGCAACAATGGACAACAGTATCGTAATAATAACACTAACGGTACTAAGACTAGTGGATCTGGTTCATCATTTGGTTCACCTCCACCACATTTTGCTACTCCTCCGCATTATGCACAAATGCATCCACACCACCAGGAGATGCTTGGTAAGTCTTAATTACGATGTAACAAAATGTTTCTGGAATAAAAGCAACACAATTGGTTCTATTGAATGAAATCTTATTGGAAATTTATTTATATTCTTTAAAACCAAAGTGTCAAAAACTGAAGCTGCTGGAGTCAATTCTAAATAACTTTGTGTTCCTTGTCATGTATGATTATATAGTTCAGCAAAATAAGCTACTATAGTTTTCATGGAATTTAAATTAATTTGTTTGTATGATACTCATAACACAAAATAAAAAAAGAAATTGTTGGTAGGCCTTGTTTCTTTCCGTTTTTAATTAATCGCTTTCTTTTTCGTTATTACTTTTATTATCTAATTTACGAAATTTTTCCAATATCAAAAGCAATGTAAAAGATGCACTTAGAATTGAATTTATTTCTGATTTGTCAGAAGAAGTTTGTCTCATTCATTTTACTTTTGCCAGATTAATCAGCTTTCCCTTAAAAGAAATATAATATTTCAAATATGGGACTAAACTATAAACAATAATTATTCCTAATAAATTAATGATGAGTTATATTTTCTATTTATAAAGGTGGCAAATTCTATGGTGGTGGAGTCGGAGGCGGTGGTCCGTGTAGCTACCAGGCAGCTGTTGGTGCTGGTGTACCATATCCCCATTTGCCTCATGGACCTCTGCTTTATGCTGCTCCAGTTCAACAGTAACTGGATTTTAATAACTTTCTCTCATGTTTGGTGGTCATAGTAAAACTAGTTCGGTATTTTGTCAACAATAATCTCTGTACGATCACAATTTGAAACATTGTTAGTTTATATAGATGGAATTACAAAATATGTAGCTTATAATCAAGAACTCTCCTACAAATATTAGTAATTCATTTCTTCTTCATTACTTATAATGGTTATTTTACTATACTAGAATTTATTTTGCAAGATCTGAATGAATATTAACAAAGTATACAAGATCTACATGTTAAGTTCTATGCGTTTATTAATCTATAAACCCAAATGAACAGGTAAGTTTATTATAACATTAAAATATAATATTGATGTCACTTTTTCAAATTCTTTCAGATGATTTTTAAAGAATAGTCATGTGTGTTAGATTTATAAAGGTTCAACTCTTTGTTGGCCATGTTCGTTATAAATTCTAAATTTCAATATAGTACCTAAAATTAGGTGTGATAAGTAAAAATTATCTAATTGTAGTTTATAGACTTCATCCTAAGAAGTTAATTTTGTGGTTTGAACTCTTTTGAAATTGGTTTTTAATTTTATTAGTTATGAATAACGTGGCCAATGAAGAAGTTTATTTTTCCAATCTAAAGATTGTTTAATGGAATGTAACATGATAAAATGTGAATTTCATGTCTTGTAGATGTTAATCACTGTATTTGTTAGTGTAGTTGGTAGGTGTACCCCCTTACGTGTAATCTTGGGTGCCACTTGCCTTTTTCTTTATAAATGTCTGTATGATGTACGAAATGCACGAAACATATAGAAGATGAGTGAAAATTTAGAGGGAAGTTTCTAATATGACAAAATATTATCTAAAGTATTTTATATAAATTATTTTTTATTGTTAATTATTACTTGAATCCAGTGAAAAACGGGACTTAGTATTAGAAAACGAAACTTATAAAGCGCGTTTTATGCAAAGTAAGTGCTTTTTGATATGCAACGTAATAACAATCTGTATTGCCAGATAAAATTGTGAATATTTTTCTTATGTATGATGTCAATGACATTTCAAGTCACTGATTTCAGAGTTATTTTTTATTGAAGATTAGATCTTTATATACTTGAATTTATGCCTATGTGGTATTATTAGTCTTTGTCAATTTGACCTAGGGACAGAAATTGGCTGAAAATTAAATTTTTCTCTAAAATGTAGAAAGAATGTAAATAACATGCATTTAACTTAGGAAGAATAAAGTATTTTGATCATATAATATAAAGAAAAATACATTGATGATTACTTTCCGAGCAAGGTAATTGGGTTTCTATATTATTCATTTACAAACGTACAAAATTATTCATCTAGCATTCCTTTGTACATAACGGGTCCGTAAAGCCTAAAAATGTTGATCAGATACAATATAAATGCATACTGAACCATTTATGTTTATTGTTCAGGTGCCCGTTGGTGTCCAAAGATTAAAGTCTGTGATATTTCATTACTATAAACTGTCTTTTGTTGGTCAATTATTATACAAAATGCTTCAGTCACATGCGTTGGGAACGTGTTTTGTATCATAAAATATATTTTTTTACTATTTGAACGAATTAAACGAACATTTGTGACAATGGCGGTACACAAGCGTTCACTGATTTACATATGATAATGTGATAGATATAAGATTTAATAATTTATTATTCATTTTAGTTTTCATTTATCCATTAGGTGACTAAATTGAACCAGTTAAAAAGGGACGTAAATGTTATTATCTTTATAAGATTCCCGTGTTCATGGTACATCTGCATGATACCGATGCCATATTGATTAGTGGCTCTAAAAAAGAATTATTATAGGGGTGAACAACGTGATGAATCTCGCATTAGTAACTTATGGAAATGCGAATTCGCTTTGTTATTTATGTACATTTAAGGAGAAAGACTGCAATGAAAGAATGTGTATATGAGCATAATTTCATCTCAAAGATTATAAGTATCACTAGCCTGTCCATGAGAGTGGTCGTTAGTTTTTTTTTACATTTTATTAGTGAGATACCGGTATTGTCTGATATATAGTGTAGATGTGGCGGTGAGTTGGCCGGGCTAGTTTAAGGCACGCGTTATTTTATATCGAAAAGGTTATGATGACGTGTCGTTTATGATCGCAGGTAGCTCCTGTATTATTGTGTACAAAGTACTGCACCCACCTCTACTAAACAACTGTGATAATAACACTAAGTAGCTTAGCAGGCGATTTATATACTAGTTGCGTCCAGGAGAAGGGATGACATCATATCTGACATATTGTATTGTGATAATAATATCAAGGCGTGTAAACCCACGTTTTGACGAGATGTTTTTATAAACAAGACTGATTATTTCTTATTAATAAATATTTAATGTTTCATACATGTTCCGCTTTGACTGAATGAACTAAGATAGCTGTATTTATATTGGTAGTAATTCTTTATTTCTGCTGTACATTTTCCAAAATATAAATATTCACTATGTTGGATATGTGTCAAAATGCCTTTCTGTACGGTCACCGAATTCATATTTATTTATTCCTTAATTTTTAAATTGTGATGAAAAATGTTGTTGACAATTTATGTGGCAGCGACAGTTTAAACACTAACTATAGTATATTATTTGTTGTTGATTAGCGAAATTTTATTTATTCAACCAATATCTCGTAGGGCAATTGTACTTTTCTGCTATTCTGTTTAAGTTTATTTTTTTTCAAAATGTGTGTTGGTGAAAAATATACATAGATTTTTAAGTATGTGGCAATGCAGATCATTCTAAATATTGATTCTATACTTATATACGATATGGTTTGTTTAATGTTATAATGTGGAGAGATACTCCATAATAAAGTTGTTCCAAAGGAAGTCTTCTGAATGTTTCTAAGAAGTGCATTTCCTCTATGTAATACAGTATTAAATTCAGGTTAATAAATGAATGTATAATTATTATAAAGACAGAGTTTTATTAAAACCGTACTCCTGTAATTTTGTGTATCATGCTACATTTAACTTGAGCGAAAATACAAAAAAAAAAGTTTTTTTTTTTTTACAATGTAGCTACCTGCTGCTACTGCTTACACTATCTCTGAACAGCAAACTATGCTATTCAAGCAGGATAATCACAAGATTAAATCTATATTAATATTACAAAGCGGGAAAGTTTGAAAGCGTTAATCTTCGGTATTACCAGTCGGATTAAAAACGTTTTTTGTTTTTGAATGAGCAATCATTGAGGAACGTTATTTTAACATCACGCTACTACCAATAGGAGCAAAGCTGTAGGTATTGATAATACAATAGACTGACAAAAATGATTAAATTATATTAGTTACTCGCGAACGAAGTCGCAAGCACAGGTTTGCTCCTCTTGGTGATAGTGATGTTCAGTAACCTAAAGCCATCCTCAATGATTGATGTATCAAAAAAGAAATTGTGAAATCCGACTGGTAATTCCTAAGATTACCGCATTCAAACAAACTTTTTTGGCGTTATAATATTAATATCGATAAATCACTACCTACTAATATTTCAGTGATAGTGCGTTGAGAATGGCAATATACCCTTTCTTATCTATTATAATCTCGCCATCATTATAATTACTAGAAATATATTTGGAGCAATATATACTTATTAAATACAATGTAAACTTTATTTAAAGTGTTGAAATTAGATGACTGGTTACTATTTAATATAACTACTCTTTCCATTTGATAACAATTATTTTTAATAAAGCTATAAAAGGCGTAGTTCCTTAAGTGTCGTTATATAGAGTTTACACTGTACTTTCATATATATTTTTGGTACTATCGATAAGCACAATTATTTTTGTATGTATACAACATATATATTTTTAGTTAAGGTTTAGCGTTGTGGCTACAATTTCACTTGATTTTAAGTGATGATGTGCCCTAAGATGTTGGACACGCTAAGACTAATGGAGGAGCTGGCTGTCAAGTAGTCCTTACGAAAATACTTATTTTTGGGCTTTACACAATGTTTTATTATTTGGTTTGGTATCGATGGTAGGCTTATTGGGTGGTAATGATAATAGGCATTTAATAATATCATAGATGAATATTTTCTTTTTAAAATTCATCATTACAATGTCCTCCGGCCTGTCTGTCTGTTCACAGTAAACTTGTTAAAAGTGTTACGGTTGTGTTAATTTGTACAGGTTGTATGTTGATTGAAATATGATGATAATTGTTTAAAATATCAGAAAAATGTAAATAGTCTGGGAGCTGCATTGAAAGCGCTATAAAACCTTACTTTTAGATATAATAAAACAATGTATGGTGAAGTAGATCTCTACAGAAAAGTCTAAATATTTTTTTGTTGAAATAGTTTTTTTTCTAGTAGTAAAATTAAATAGGTTTTTATAAAATATGAGAAAAATTATTCGAAGTGTTTTTTTGAAATCTATATATTAATACGTAAAGCAAAATCTTGGTACCCCTTTTTACGAAAATTGCGCTGATAGAAAAGTATGAAATTTTAAAACATTTATAGTTGTTATATAAAATTAGTAGAAAAGAGAGAGGAGAATACTAATATTTTTTAACAATTATGCATAAAAAATACATTAAATCAATAAAAACCCATTACACACACTACCATGTATTTGACTTACACGCACATAAATACTCTATTGTTTATTGTTAAAGTCTGTGGTCAAATCGAGAAGAGATTAATATTGTTTGTCTTTACTGCATGCCCATCATAACCCAACATAGCCCAACATATATAACAGAACCTTAATAATATTCAAACTTATAATTTAAATTAAATATCATCGAATTTCGACCAATGGGTGACCACTAGTACATTTAAATACTTATATTATCGTATAAATGCAAATTAGTTGTGGTAGAGGCAGTTTAAGAGCAAAAAAAAGTTTCATCTTGACGTGTCGAGAGTAGAGCACTACTTCACCCGCTTCGCGGTATGAGGCGTGCAATAAATAATAAGTCGCAAGCAAGAATAATTTTATAAAGTTTGGAAAATCCAAAAGTGTCCGTCTCATTTTTTAATTAAATTACTATGAATTAGACGTTAATTTTGAATCGACTATTACTCAGAATGATACTGAGGCGAATAAAAAAAAAAGAACCTAGAAAAGTAAAGTTTTTTGTGAGTTATCGTGAACACATACATCATCCGCACATACAGATATCCCGACGTTCACCGAAATATTTATTCAAAACAGTTTATTTATACTATCTAGCAAAAATAGTGTTTTTTAAAGCTTCTACTGTCATAAAAAAGTGTTCTTGTTGATATTTGTCAACTCATTTAATACTCAAAGTAATTGATTGACGTTTTGAGAGTGAGAGTAAAGCACTGCTCAAACAGTGTTATGAGACATGCAATATACTGCTAAAGTGCTGCTATATAAATCAGTGGATGAGTGTACCTTTTTATTTCTAAAATTACATCCTATTATACATCTACCATAATGGACGTTAATCACGATTTTGTGTATTAATTTCGATGTTTGGATTTTATTAAAAAACCTCAGTCTTATAAAGTTTTGCTATAAAAGAAGTTTGTATCATTCCTCAATTACTATGATGGGCTCTATTATTAGTAACATTTGCCTTTAAAAATTATAAAATATGAGTAAAAAACGTGATAAGAAAAAAAATACTATGCAATAAATGATATACTTTTTATTAATATACAATATCACAAAATGATAATGAATTACACAGAGAAAAGTAAAAAATAATAAGTCTGACGTAAACCTCTTAAACTCTATACTCACACATAGAAAAATCTGTAATTCTTAACTTCAGCTGAACTAGTGAAGAGCAGTAGCTGAACGTTATAAAGTCTCATCTACACGTCAACAGATGCATATGGAATGCATTAACTTCGGATGCGTCCACCGTCGTATAGAGAGGTTAATTTGCGCGTCTGTTGTATTTGCCGCCCGCAGAGGCGTCCGCCACGAATTCAATTGTTATCGGTTTTTGTGGTACGGGGCAAAGGGTTTCGTCGCGAACGTGAGGCGTCTGTCCACATGTCTAACGATGAATCAGTGAGATTGGAATTGCGAATGAGACCTTTTTTTACATTTCTTTTTAACCGACTTTAATAAATACTCTTCTGCAATGCACAGTCAAGTAGTAGTTAAAAGTACTAAATATATAAATAGGTGCTGCAGCTACGGCCTCAATATCCATTTTTTTAAACATTAGATAGACCGATTGACCTACAGACGTGTGGCCGGCTTGTGGTGATCCATCTTTGTCTGCAGATTTGGCAGATATTGTCCGTTATTTTACTCTCTGGCAAGTTTGGTTGAAGTTGTAGAAAGCTGGCAGTATTTAGCAGCATAGTTATACAAGCTCTTACATTTGACATTATGGCTTTAAAAACGGAATAGGGTGCTGTATTGAGGAAATTTTTAAAATGTCAATAGCAGCATATAATGTTGAAATTTCGCAAATGGCCACCCAAACTTTGGTTCGGGGATTTCCCATAACATCTCTTGTTGAATTTGTAGTTAATTCAATGGGAACTTTAAATTGCTCTTCATAATGTTCATATTATCTTTATTTATTTGATTCTGATTTCTTGCGACGTGAATGTTTTAGTGCTTGTTCATGAAACGACATTATTAAAGATTATATAATTTAGTAGTAGCATTGCTATTAAAATTCCTGACTGGTAAATGAAAGTGGTAAAAACAAGAAGGCGAAATAGATTGATTAATAAAGATGTCGCCTCTATTTTACATGTTTAACAAGGCATAAGTGAATATGGCGACTGTTTTTTTCGTTCTAGACAACTAAAGAAATTATAAAGCAATATATAAAGAAAGTGTTCAAAAAGAATACGACGCTAGCAAGACTGAATAATTTAATTTATTTACTTTGAATTCAATTATTTTTGATTATGAAATGATAACTATGAAAATAATATGTGTGTTTATTTAAAAAAAATTAACTATGTTTTTTTATTTTTATTGGACCTACACTTAGCCTGACGGGCTTTTACAGCTTCACCGAACTAGGGTGGCGAGCGCGGAGGGTGCTCGAACCCGAGGGGCAACTCGCGCAAAGGTGTCACTAGTGATCGAACCTCGGCTTGGGCTGTTGCCGAAACGCGTAAGAGAAAATCATACGCGGAGCTAGCTATTGATAAAAATAGAAAAAGCTAAAGTACTAACTGATCCCCTTCGGGATCTGGAAACTAAAATTGGTTTGTACTGTGCCATGGCAAGCGAGGCAAGATTGTACTGTGCGTCCTCCCTACCTAATAGTTGGAGGCGAGCATGCCTAACAAAAAAGAACAAAGAAGAAGGCATATGAACACGATGTATTATCTATAATAAATACAAAAAACAAAAGGCTGACCTACATTCAGCGCCTCGGGCGGTCCCTTACAGAATCGTGTACGTACTGTGTGAGTGTGCACGAATGTGACATGCAGTGTAGTGATGTGGGTTCAGTGAGTGTGTAGTGTCACTGTATCGCCCGAGCGGGTTAGCTCGAGGGCTCCATTCCGAAGGATCGACCTAGGCTCGAGCGTCCGCAAAGGAACGAGGACGACGGTTTCGCGGTCTAGCGTGCGCGTAGGTGTGATTCGGAATAGAGACGGACGGAAAAGACGCGATATGTCGCGTGAATTTATCCAGCGGATCGAGGAAGTTGTGACGAGGGCAGCGTTTGTATCCGCTATCGTTCGGGTTCGGATCGTATTTTACTGAGTTCACTACTAGAGGATTCAACTATGTTGGTATTATTTCGGTATTTTAAGCGTAGGAGTTTGACAGGATTTTTCAGTTTTCTTGCCTAAGCGAGGCAGGATTTCTAATCTAAAGTTTGTAATACATGATGTGTAGAGGAGCATAAGACATTTATTCTCGATTGGGACAATCACGGGTTTTCAAAAATCGTTTACAAAACTTTATGATAATAATCCTCGTAGTATGCCGATGGATTGAGTATATTTAAAAATATGATTGGCGCTAATTGATGTAAATTTTAAAGTTAGATTAATTTATTACAAAAGTTTTTTTTTTGTATTAAATGACATCTACAACTGTTATAAGCATTGAACTTAAAACTTTCGTGTAATAGTGTATAGTTACGTCCATTCACCAGAGATGGCGTGTAGGTAAATTTGTAATATGTAGTAGTTGTATTAGACGTTTGGGTTGAACGGCTGATAGTGGTTATTTTGTCTTCTTTTTAGGAAATCTTGAATTATCAAATACAGTGTATATTTATGTTTCATTGTGATGTTAATTTTATTGCATGTGTTCAATTTCTAAATAAGTGATTGTATATCTTGCTGTGTCTGTGAAAATTTGTATTTAGCTACTAATAATATCGAGGTCATTTTACAATGCTTCTGTATTTTTATAACGGTATGTATATGACATGTTATTCTTCTTCTGTTTACTATATTTTAGGTTAATGAATTAATGTTTTCAATAGTTTGCATGTAATATCTATTACAAATAAAACGACTTATTACTCAAAATATAACCAAACATTTGTGGATCACATCATCTACAAAACGGCCTTGAGTCTAATCTTGTCAATTCAATGTCACTTGTTTTTATCAATATTTTAGAATTGCCTAGAATTTATTTTTGTTATAAACTATCCATATTTGTGCCTTATATAAGTCTGATTAAATAAATTTATAAAATTAAAGTACAAATGTTTACAACTACAAACAAAAATGTTGTACTTAAAAATTGACGAATGGATTTGTCCAATCCTAATCAATTTATAAAGATCAATAAAACTGGCTATATCTTATACGGATTGAATTTCGTTTGGTTATTAAATGAATATTGTTGCGCTTGTCTGGAAAAACACGTTGAATAAGTTCCTCTTTCGAGTCGGTGAAGTGACAGAAATCTTACGGTAATAATACGGTAATTCGGTCGAAGTGTCAACTGTGATTTTCTCATTTCTAATATTTAAAAACTGCTTCGAAAACATATTTTCACTTTGATCTTGTTGCAAAAACTTTCGCAGATAAGTCGTAAGTTAGAGTGTTTTCATATACCGTTACTAATTTAATTATTATAAGCACGCGTTTGATTCGTCAGCTATAGTTGATTTGGTAATAACTGAAACAATCGACGAAAATCACCAGACAACAGAATCATGGCTCCATCAAGTATGTTGTGGTTGTCATCTCCGATATCTCCGAGGTTTCTAGTTGACCATCGTCCCATAAAATTAATTTGCATACCTGGGGAATATTTGCCATTGCGCGTTTTTTTTTCAAAGCTGCAAGGTATTCCTTAGTTAATTTACATGTTCAGTGACAATATCCAGGTATTAATGCACACTTTGTCCACCTTCTTGGTAATCGTTGTCGAGCAACTGCAATAATTGACACGCCTCACAGTTAGCTGCACGCAAATATTCAAATTCAAGATCCAATTAAATAATAATAACATTCGTCGTTATTTGGATGCTCAGTGTAGATGTGATCCAGTGTGTCTGAATCAAATACTTAATTATTTTTTTGATATACTTATACCTGTGTTCCTTGTTTCCGACGCTGAAACGATTTCGATTATGGGTCCCATGTGTAGGGTGGTATTTCAGCATACATCAAATTGCCAGCAATAGCATCTGTTTTACAAACTGTGAAAAACCTTGTTAATGTTGAAGACGGTGGCCGTGCCGCTCTGTTCGCTGCGTTTTCTCAATTGTAATACACTCGTTGTCCATTTTCTAGATGAACTGCCAAATGGAGTACTGTAGGGAGTCTTTCGTTGAACGTAAATAAAAAGATGCGCCAAATTTCCTTATTGCTGCTTACATAGCGACCCATCTTAGACTGAGATACTTCCTTTATTTTGTTACAGCGAAAATGGCCACATTGCTGCCTTTGTTTACACGTCACCTCCTTGGCATTGGAAATAATTCATTAAATTAACAAAACAAAAATAAATGATATTTAATATAACGAGACGATCGACGATAAAGCGAATACTTAAAATAGATTAATATTTTATAAAATCTCATAAATTCAAATTGGTCATTACAATTTGAATTTATAGTTATTTTTAATCAAACATGTAAATATCCATTTCAATCCAAAAAGATACTTTTAATCAAACGCGTAGATATTTAAACTCTTTTATATTATGTTTAACATAAAGAGAAGATCAACGATAAAGTTAATATTATAAAAAGACGATGAACGACCAAGCTGACATAAGTATACAAGATTACGTCTAACAACTAAATTCAATTTAATTAACTGAAATCGATCTTATGTACTAAAATGTACTTTACATTTCCTTAGGTACCGGTTTTTTTTTCAAAGGGTTTATATATATGTTTCAAATAATTTAGTACAACAAAAACATAGTTCATTTAATGAGAATGACATTCGTTTCAGTTAATTGATCGTATAACATTCAGCTGTCCTTAATATATATATTTTCTTTTAGAAAGGGAATTTGTAAATGACGTTTTTATAGATGTGAAACATCAATGTGTACAAAGTTTATAACTTGTTGTGAATAAAGATATTATTGCGGATTTATCGTCGGACATCAATTAAATAATTTTCATACTACAATGCCAATGTTTCATTTCCTACATTTTAAGGACTAACTCCAAATTAAAACTTATTGTTACAGATACTTTTAACTTAACTATACTACGTTTTAAAACAATACCATAACCATTATTATTCAAGGTTGTTTGTTTTGTTATACAGGAACCATTAGATAACAGTCGGTAAACAAGGGCAACAACAACTAGGTTAAGGCGCCATATCCACCGTAACCAGGTCGTCATTGCGAAACGAAGTAAGTAATAAACAGTCATGCATTGTATTGTGAGTGACTTGTTCTAAATATGTGTTGACAACATTGTTGTTTATGCAGCTAACTTTCCATTCTACACGTGTTATTGTATGCTTCACATTTCGTGTTATTTGACTGTTCTCCCAGAAAAATATATGACTTAATAAATATTTACAAAAATTTTAAGTAGGTGTTTTCAATGTATAATACAATTTTAATAAAGTTATGTTCATATAAATTGTAAGAACGAAATATATCGTTAAAATAATAGATTGTAGAAATAAAAGCATATACGAATATTTTTAAGAATACATTTTAGATTATTGTTTGTCGGGTTAATATTAAGTACTGTCCTTACAATAAGCAACGTCCCTTTGTATGTTGGTGTGCTTATTACTCGAAAATTACTGAATACTGAATTACATCATCAATTATTAAATTATTGTTTTTGTATATACTTTTTACAATAGGTAATACAATAAACCTAGTAGCTGTGGCAGAGAGAGGAGAAACTTGCGACACGGATGTAGGTTTAAGCGGACATTTTGTCGACGCGCGTCAACACTCACCTTCACCGCTCGTGTTTCTCTCTCTTTCCAGTATAAATCATTCCCGATAATAAGTTACAACACAAAGATCAAATATATCAAAACAGTCTAGTCAATAATAGAAAATATAAATCTTACATGAATATCTGGCCTCGAGTGCTTCGCTTTGACTAAACCCACAGCCGCGCTTATAAAGCAATCGGTGTTAAAAAACTACCCTCCTCCGTTACTTATCTTAGTTGTTTTATTATTCCGTATATATTAAAGTTGTTTATATTAAATAGTTTTTAAAATGTATCACTACACTAGTTAAGCTGTTAGTTGATATAGAATCGGTATTACACTTAATATATGAAATTAATCAGAAAGCCTTACTTACCATATTTTATTGACTTTTTGAGTACTTATTGGTTTCGATTCCAGAATATTTTTCAATATATAAACAAAAAGAAATTGCCAGCAAGAAAATAAGGTCACCTGAATTGTTTTTTTTTTTACTGGAAAAGTTTTTGTACCTTATCTTATACACAAGTTGTCACAGTGTAGTTATAAAAACATCGGTTAAAACATTTTATAAAACGTTAGTTACCTGCGGATATACATATTTAAATTCGAACTACCAATAAGTAAAAAATCATATTCATACAAAATCTCATTTAAGAAGCACTTCCAATGTTTCTATAATTTTTAACATTTTGAAGCGATGATAGCTCAGTGGTAGTGTATACGACTTCGTGTCAAGGGACGTGAGTTCGAATCTACCTACAATGAGCGTGAGCTTTAGGTGAAGGAAAACAGGTCCACAGGTTTAGCGTGTCTACCAACTTGGGCCGTAACGTCACATAAATTCTGGTGAGATTAGGGCCATAACGAAAATCTTAACTATAAAAAAAAATTGACAACTTTTTCTTTCTCTAAACATCTTTTTCGAACAATTACCTATTTAAAAAAAAGTGTCGGTAAAGCCATTCTCCAGGAAATCGGTAATCAGGTTATAGAACAGCATTTATTTTGTATTTATATTGGTGATCAGATTCTTCGATTTAAGTAGCATTACCACATACACGGTGATTGTCAGCTCGACCTCTTATCGCCTCAACTTGTGCCGCAGAGGTACACCGTGAAGTTTTAGTGGATATTCTCGACGACTAGCGCCGGATGAGTTCAATATAACCCTCTCGTCCCCGCTGACGGGTGGACATCCATAAACGGATTTCTTCACGTTAAAAAAACGTTTACCACATGATGTTTATGTTACCGTGTTAGTTCAAATAGGTTTATATTTTAATATTCATTTTTATAATATTGTATCTTTAAATAAATTGCTACAGGTCGCAAATTAAACCAGGATCCGCCGTCCATCTTTGCTATTAATTATTATCAAGCTAATTTTCTGTAAGTAGCTTCAATTTGATGAGACGCCTAACTTTCTCTAACAAACATTTTCGATTGTAGTGCTAAAACATGACTATTTGATGATTCTGAAAAATGTATTACTGTTTTTTTTATTAAATCTCCAGATCTGAATTATTCGATTTCGAATACGAAAATTTGTCCTACAAAATGTATGGTTTGATCAAAGAGTCCCCGAGGGATAACGTAGAACGCAATTTGTAGGAAAATGTGGCTGTTAAATTATATAAATACTAGACTTTACGTCTACTTCACGTACGTAACTTCACTCATGTTAATATTAATTTTGCCTAACAAATCGGATGACGCAATAAAGAGGTTTATACAAAGTTTATTCCTCTCCTTACTCTACTTCCAATAAGTTTTCGGTGAGAAAAAAAAGCCTATCACCGTCTCGAGATTCCCATCTACCTCTATGCCAAAATTCATTATAATCGATTCAGCGGTTTAGACGTGTAAGCATAACACACAAACAAACTGACTTTCGCATTTATAATATTAGTAAGAATAAGAATAAACTAAGCAACAGAAAAAATGTGTGTGTCAGCTCCGACGCACGACTGGACTTTACTCTTTAAGAACTATTATTATGTAGATTATGTAAAAAGAAGGTAAATGAAAGCATTAAAATTTTTTCAAACAATAGGGTAAATAAAAATGTATTTATATTACTAGCTGTGCCCGCGATTTCATTCCCATCTTTTTAATTTCTTATTACTTTCGCATTTCAACTTAAAATCATTTAACTTCTTTTCTCAATAAAAATTGACTAGTGTTCTTTTCTGTATCACTGGCAATGTATATGCAAAATTTCATCATGATCAGTTGAGCAGTATATACATATATACTATCTGGTGCCTACTGCTCCAATAAAAAATGAACATCATTATTTCATAACCCGAGTTCAGTGTTGTTTTTTGCCGTTATTTCCTACCACGTTAACATGTGGTAACGCTGTTAAAGGCGATGTCTTCGTAAAGTTTATTTACTTTAGTAACTTTCATGCCTGCTAATAATGTCCATATAACACATTTTAAATAAAATTTTAGTTCCACGCGAACGGAGTCGCGGACACAGCTAGTAGGATATAAATTTTAAAACTATGCACTACAGATGGTTCGTACTTGAGTACTACTGTGTGTAGAAAAGTTGCATGGTGGTAGGTGAAATAAACGACAAGATTGTGTAGCTCATGCTGACTGTATTTTAATATACCTACTTTATATTACATTAATATTAAATATATAACCAGCACCACATCTTCCTCTTTTTATAAAAACATAAAATATTTTCATTTAAAAGCATAAAGACAAACAACAACTGTTAAACAAAAGAATACATTTGACTTACTAGTTCGAGTACATTTTTCATTAAAACTACAATTTATTTTATCCTTTTTTTTATGTTTAGTTTGTAATTGACTACTATTAATGTTTTTTTATAGTTGAACATATAAGTATGTATTACAAACATATATTTTATAGACTTTAGTTATGCATTTAATCTTTAAACATGAGTAATCTTTTCTTAGCTCCGTGTGCGGCCCGTCTTTTTACGCGAACCATCCCTGATGGTGTAGGCATGCCACTACGATCCGTATCTGACTGCACCGGTATATACTTTTCATTAGGAGGATAAAATATATCACCTATAGGGCCATCACAAACATTACCAACGTCGCCGCTGCTTCTTACATCATTTTTTAAATGTTTTTCATTAGTAGGTTATGGTGAATAGCTGACTAGCATTTTTATTAAATGTCTTCTGTTTCTCCTATATCTCTTTCCTCTTTTATCAGTAACAACATACGATCGCAATTGCTGTGCATGCTCAGTGATAAAAGCTTCGCGCCTTACAGGTCCATCAAATGTAATAATTTGATCTTCTACTCTTAAATTTGGATGTTGTCGAGCTCAGACGTCGTAATGAACTTTATTTTTCCACTGATTTTTTTTTAATATTCTTATAGTCCTTATAATTATCTCGCTCAGGCTTCAATTTTTGTACGCTGCATGGTAGAGGTGTATTTAATCTCCGTCCCATTAGAAGTTGTGCAAGGCTAGACATTGCATCCCTCAGTGCAGTCCTATAATTTAGGAGAGCTATATAAAAATCAGAACCATCATCCAACGACTTTCTAAGCAAATTTTTTATTGTCCATACTGCGCAGTCACTTCTGTCGTTGGATTGAAGATAATTCGGAGAAGAAGTTATATGTTGAAATCCCCATGTTCTAGCAAATATATTAAACTCTTTAGACATATATGCTCGTCCATTATCAGTAATAACTTTTTGGGGTATTCCATGACGAGCAAACTGATCCTTCATTACCTGTATAACACTCTTAGAAGTTATACTATTTAATGTAGATACTTCCACAAAATTTGAAAACTAGTCTACAATAATTAAAAATAGTTTTTTATTATATTCGAATATGTCTGAACCAATTTTTGCCATGGAAGATAAGGAATATGATAATTGTTCATTGGCTCACGTTGTGGCATTCTAGCATGCTTTGTGCTTGTATCGCAACGCCTAACAATTTCCTCAACATCTTTAGACATTCCAGGCCAGCACATACCGTCGTCCTATCTATACCTAAATGACCTTCGTGTATTTTCGTTTCGTTATTAGTACCTTCGTGTACTCGAATCAGCATTTCAAAGCGAAGCTCTTTAGATATAAATACTAAATTATACTTAAATATTACCCCGTTTACATATTCAAAACACTCACGATAATCTCAATGAGCGAACTTTTTCATCTAATTGATATTTATTTAAGTGCCAACCATTTTTAATATAGTTAATTAATATTTAACTTTCTTTATCGTTCTTAGTTTCTGTTTTTATTTTATGAAATTTTTCTTCACTAAATCTTACATTAGCAAGTAAATAACATGTTTGTTCGTTTACTTCATTTGCCACCTTATTTTTCATAACTTCAACTAGTGGTGCTCTTGATAACGCATCACCACGAACTTTTTCTTTCTCCTAGCTCGGCAAAGTGACAGTACTTCACCTGATGGTAAATTCCAGTACAGTCCAGTAACAATAGTGACTGCCGTAGGGGCGAATGTCCTTCGTCAGTCGCAACTGTCTTGCCGGCTCACTAAATATCTCTTCACGCCTCGTTTAAAAGACCCCTTATTATAAAAAAGAGGGAACACCCAAATCGGAAGACGGTTTCACAGCTCCACTATGCGACAAAGAAAAGACTTTTTGAACTTTTTGGTTCGTGTCGGGATAGAGGTTATGGTAAAGCTGTGGCTCCGTAGTCCAGCACTGGTGGATCTGTTGTGGAAACGAGAGCAGGGGATTAGGTAAAATAACTCTTCAGAGCATTTGCCATGATATAGTCGATACAACACGCTAAGCGAGGCTATATCCCTACGCAGTTGAAGCGGTTCTTAGTACTTGGTAATGACTAGATCATTCACCATGCGGACAACCCGTCGTTGCAGCCTGTCCAACGCATCTAAGAGGTATTTTGCGGAATCGTCCCAAAGATGCTAACAGTATTCCATACATGGCCGAACCTGAGCCTTGTAAAGAGGGTACAGCTGGTTAGGCGGGAAATACCGTCGCACCTTGGTCAGGATTCCTAGCCTCCGTGAGGTGCTTGATATGACGCTCCCGATGTGATCCCTAGGATTGAGGTCGCTGCAAATATCAACACCTAAGATATTAAGGTTGTTACGGATTGTGAGAGAGACGCCCTGAAGAGTTGGGAGTGGGGAAAAAAAGGATTTTTTGGTAGTGAGCGCGCAAACCTGAGTTTTATTGCCGTTGAACTCGACCAGATTTTTTGTTCGCCATGAAGATATAAGGTTCAAAGCCCGATCGACCTCAACGACAAGTTCCTGAAGACATTTTTCTGCTTCTCTCCGATCGCTGTTGTTGGGCTTACTGGTATAAAACCCATGAACAATACTGTCGTCTGCATACCAATGGATGTTGCCCAAAGGTAGCATATCATTGATATGCAGAAGGAAGAGGGTGGGCGAGAGTACAGAACCTTGTGGTACTCACTCTGCTGTATTCACACACACTGTGGTATTCACTGGCCTGAATTGCGACTTGTGTTCCTCAACGAGCACACGTATTCGGCGATTGTTCAGAAAGCTGGAGATCCATCTACACAAGTAGTCGGAGAGCCCGTACGCCGATAGTTTTGAGAGAAGAATACGGTGCCAGACCCGGTCAAATGCTTTGGATATGTCAAGATCTATCGCGAAAGCCTCATCATGTTTATCAATTGCTTCTCCCCAATGGCGCAGTACGTAAGCCAAAAGATCACCTGTTGATCGGTTTGGCCGAAAGCCATATTGACGATCACCAATCAACGAGTGGCCTTCCAGGTAGCGGAAAAGTTTGGTGTTAATGATCCGCTCCATAACCTTGCACAGCACTGAGGTTACGGCAAATGGGCGGTAGTTGTTCGGGTCGGATCGGTCACCCTTTTTAGAGATCGGTTGCACATTAGCTTCCCTCCAAGCACTAGGTACGATACCAGAGTCATAGATCAATCGGTATAGGCGCTTCAGCACTGGAGCCAACTCGGCTGCACAGTTGTTGAGTACCACAGCTTGGATACAATCCGGACCACTGGCTTTATGTGCGTCGTGTGACCGCAACTCTCTTAGCACGTCACAATTTTTGATACAGATATCAGGCATTGTAACTCCACAGCTGGGTAATATAGGTGGAATAGCATTACGGTCATCGAGCCGAGAATTAGCTGCAAAGAGGTTTACCAGCAACGTAGCTTTCTCTTCCGGTCTATGAGCCTGCGATTCATCCGAATATTTCAACGGGGTAACTGTTGGGCGTCAGAAATTGGCTTACACTGCCTTAGCCAGGCTCCAGTAGGTTCGACTATTTCTTGGATATTGTATTAATTCCTGGCCCAGGCGTGCGACACGCTCTGCGTCCGCCCTGATGTAAAATCTCTTGCAAGCCTTAGTGGCGGCGTTATAAGCTGCCTTGGGGATCTTCATGTTTGGATCACTTCTAGCACGATCCCTGATCCAACTGCGGTACGCAGCCTGTTTCTATCCAACAGCGTCCGCACGTTCACGGTTGTACCACGAGCGTCCATTGCCATTACCAGAGATCTCAGAAGAATGAATATAGTATTCCATTGTAATTCTGATCTCGCTGGTAACAGCCTCGGCTGCCGCTGAAGAATCGTTCCCCACAAAACAGGATTGTCGCCAAGGAACTGAAGCAAGATATTCCCGCATACCATTCCAATCTACGGGCTAGTAGTGCCAGACTCTACACCTGATCCTCACACGAGGTGGAGGCGGAGCTCGTGGCACTGTCGATCCAACCAAGCAGTGATCTGAAGTCCCTAAAGTGGCGCTAACTGATATGCTATATCCACTTGGATGGTTCGTCAGCAGAAGATCTAGTAACGAAGGCGTTTGGCCAATCACATTAGGTATCCGGGTGGGCTGGATGACCAATTGAATAAAGTCATGCGTCAGTGCAAAGGCGTAGGCAGTTCGTCCTGCATGGTCCGTCTTGGAAGAATCCAACCACTGCTCATGATGAGCGTTAAAATCGCCCAAGACAACCCATTTCGTAGTTGGAAACCGCTCCTGAGCATCATCTATCGCCTTACTAAGGTACTCGAATAGCCTAGTTATCTCAATGTCCCCTTTAGGGGACCTGTAAAGGCACACGTAGATGCAACTTTGAGTATCTAAATCAACGTGTAACCAAAGGATGGAAAAGGAAGGGTCCTCCATGAGGCGTAAATGGCGACAGCAAACGTCCGTCCGCACATACACACAAACCCCGGCTTTCGGTTGGAAATTTTCCACGAGGACGTAGCCAGGGTAATGTAAGTAGGAAGTATCGGTCAGACGTCGTATCTGCGTCTCCGTTAGGAACATAACCGCAGGCCGGGCCGTCTCAAGGTGTGGGTAACCGGCGCTTAGGTTGCAGTGGAGTCCACGGATATTCATGAACTCCACTGCGAGAGCGACGCTGGGGTTGTGCACCGCTGTACATCCTGTTATATTTTGTTTCGCATTCATGTTGGTTTTAAAAGGAAATGAAGAAGAAGGCGTGAAGTACGTGTGACTCTCACCGGGACACCAACAGATCGCAAGAACCCTCTGCCCCCCGTTACACCTGAGTAAAACTACACCGACTCAGCTGGCAGAAGGGCCACCATAGCAGCCTCACTTGGTGGTTAATCAAGCTTGGACCTCTGTATTGTACCGCGGGTGGCCAGCGAAACAACCGTTTCTACAGGTCTCCCTATCCGCAGAGTCCCCGCAGTTTCATCAGGAAGGGAGGCAAGAGAACCTATTAGTCTACGGTATCACGTATAGTACGGTACGTATAGTACGGTTAAATATGTAACCACCACCACAGTAGGGGTTTTTCTATTGCCCGCCTGGCATCATTACCACCATACCATTAGGTGAGTTCCGGCAGTTGCCTTTGAGAGCCAGTCCCTCCTATAAAAGGCCGGCAACGCACTTGAGATACCCCAGGTGTTGTGGGCGTCCATGGGCGGCGGTGATCACTTACCATCAGATGACACGCTTGCTCGTTTGCCTCCTGTTATCTACCCCGTACCCCCTATATGAGCTATAAATTGAAAATGTAATTTTTTTTATTAACGCCCCCGCGGGCGCCGATGCGAGTGGAATTAAATTGAGTAGTATAAAAAAAGGTTTAGGACAAAACTAATTGCTTAAGAAGATTAACACATTCGTTTTGCTTGAACCAAAATTGTACATGTACCTATATTTTTT
Source organism: Actias luna (assembly GCA_039707435.1). Lineage (NCBI taxonomy): Eukaryota > Metazoa > Arthropoda > Insecta > Lepidoptera > Saturniidae > Actias > Actias luna. Next base: position 9,272,624 of record JAZHAC010000008.1, on the reverse strand, counting down.
AAATATTATAATGTAAACTGTATTGGTGTTTTAATGAAGGTAAATAAAAAAAATCCTTAAACGAAAACCTCAAGATTGTTACGGATGTTCGAACTCACGTCCATAGATGAAAGACGCTAAGACCGTAAACGTTAGGCCATTGAGTCCTCAAAACTCTTATAAGTAGAGAAAAGTGTGATCTCTGAAATTGAAGAATATAAAATGAAATTTTGGATTACATTAAATACTCAAGATAATTGTTTAATATAATAAGATTAACATTAACATGTCGATAAAATATCTTAGGAAATTAAGTATTATTATTTAAAAAAATGAAAAAATAAAATAGTTAATATAAGTAAAACGATCATGTGGTGTGGTGACTACACGGTTTGTCTAGGGTCTTAGGAAGTCGTCTCGCTGCTAACGCAGCGCCGAAGTGTTCCGGTTCCGAATCCCAGATATCGACACTGGAAAGCATATTCGTCGTATCTCGCAAAATTGAAATTTACAGGAGAGTCAGAAAATTCTTAAAAAATAAACAGATCTATTTTATATTGTATCAAATATACCTATTACTATTTCATCGCAGAAGGACGCTGGCCAAATTCATTCGATACGTTTGTTTTTTCTGCTTCAAATAATGTAGCTTCCTATTTCCATTTTTGCAAGATACGAAATTTATGCTTTCCAACGTCGATATGAAAAAAAAGTTTGTGAGATCCAAAAGTGCACACCTCATAATCTCATTGTTTTGTTTATTTAATAACAATTAAACCACATCGAATCAGACCGTGAAAAGTAATAATGTTCTATTTCTAATTATACTGAAGCGTAAGAAAAAAAATCTGGATTAGTAAAGTACTTCGGTCGTTATCGAGATAACATAAAGGATCCGCACATACAGACACACGGACGTTCCGAGATAGAACTTTTTTAAACAGTTTTTAACTAGTTTAAATAACAAAAATGGCATTAAAAATATCATGACTGTTAAAAATAGTGTTTTTTCTTGATATGTGTGTATATATTATTTTACACGTACAATATATGATAAAAAATAGAGACATTTTGAAATCTGTTGAAACAAGTTTAAAAAATCAGTTGTTTTGCGTGAAGTGACAGTAGTATCCAACTCAACGCTTCGCTTATGAGGCGTGCAATATAATCCACAAATAGTTTTCAGAGTCTGAGTGTTATTTTATCTTCGTTGTTTATTATGTTCGTTTGAAGTTTACGAAATTATTAACAAATGCAGATTTCATAATAAAATAAAGCCACATAATTTTTTTGTTGTGTCATATATTGTGAATCTGTGATATTACCTAAGCTACTCATTTAAATTGAATACTGTAAACTAAAAATTTGTTCTAAATTAAATCCGGTGAATGATTAAGAAATTCATTTAAAAAGATGAATATATGCTAACGTGGACTTATGTAAAGAACTGTTTAAGCGGAATATTTTCCCTCATATAATATATTAATCTAATTTTAATAATAAAGCTAGCGCAGGCTAGACAAGTTTGTTGAAAGAATATGTTTTTTTAGTTTTTGTCACTTTTATCAATACTGCTTTGCTGCTATTAGTGGTAGCGTGTTGTTAATGTAAATGTTGTTACCTAAAGCCTTCCTCAATCATTATTCTATGCAATACAAAAATAATTATTGAAATTCGACTGGTAGTTACTAAGATTAGCGCGTTCAAACCAACAAACTTTTCCGTTTTATAATGAAACTGTAATGGCAGAAAATCTGTACATTCAATATTTTTCTTAGATTTTAAATGGAGTCTACTTTGTTATCGATACACAGGCCAAAAATATATTTTTTAGAAATTTTGTCTGAAACTACTAAATAGACTTCAATGAAATTTGGCAGGGTGGCTAAAACGATAAGGTTCCTATGGCATAGGATACAAAAGTAAAAAATTTGTACTAAACTAACCTCTGCACGGATTTTGATACAATTTTCTTTGTTCTATAGCTAACCCTCTCCTGGTTCCCATCTATCTCTTTAACGGCGTGAAACCGTAACTAATAACCAAACTCACTTTCGCATTTATAATATTAGTAAGAATTATTCGACTTTACAGTTTATTTATTTAGTTAATTAGCCGATAGATGACACACACATTATAAATGCTGAAAAAGGGGACATCTGACGGATCTCAAACTAAATATATTTATAAATAAAACAAAGTCGGGTTTGTTAGAACAATTATAACTCGAGAACGGCTGGACCGATTTTCATGGTTTTTGATTTTTTGTATTTTTCTCTGTCTCGAATAGCAGAATAAATATTAAAAACATTGGAAATTTGACGAAAAACATAAATAAAAGGAAAAACATTTTCCCATACAAAATGTTGATGGGTTCGTAACTGTCAAACAATGTTCATCCCGTCGATACAGTAAACTCTCCCCTCAAATTAAAGAACGTATTTAAATAAAAGTTTCGAATCGACAAGATTACCACAATATTCGGATAATGGCGTATTTTAGATTTAAAAAATGTGGAATAATGTCAGTAATGAAAAAGGATAGACATAATTATATATAAGTTGTCAAATATTACACGTGTGTTCAGAAATTTACAACGAGATGGGAAGTGATTCTAACCATTTCTTGGTCAACATTATAAAATAAAACAGTTGTATCCAAACGACGTCGTCAGCGCAATGCATATTTTAAAGAACAATTTTATAATAAGGTAAATAAGTGCTACAATTCAGTATTACATTATTAAATTCAGTAATACAGGTACGAGCAATGGTGGCGGCGAAAAATAAAAATGTCTACCTCAATGCGACTATTCAGAATTTTCTTCGAGGTCAGTTATTATTCATCAAATCAGTCAACATATTTATCAATTAAAATGACGTAGTTAACTATTCCACAGAATTTTATATTTACTGAAGTTGTGTGGACTACCACCTCACTTTTGCTAAATTTGCTAATAAAAATTGATTTTGTTGGATGTAGGAACTCTGTTAAATGGTAAATGGTAATGGTGAATGGTAAATTGATTCCATTAATAGCTCATTGTACCATGAGAAACAAATGTACCAAAATACCACACTATAAAACAAATATAAAGTAAGTACTACGAGCTACTAAATAACCTAAACAGCAATGGCTATGGTAGTTATTTTATACGCGGTCGAAGTGGGAGCGATAGCTATACCAGTAAAATCTATAACCTACTAAAAGATCTTGGCTTTTCTAGGACAGCAGTAAGTTCTATATTACAATGTGTCTCTGACGCTGCGCTAGTAGGCTCCTACCAAGGAGGGAAACATGAGTAGTGAAAATGAGTATTGACGCGTGTCGGAAAGGGGCCGCCTAAACCTACATTCGTATTACAAGTCTCGGGAACTGTTCGGAGTATCACTCTCTGTCATACGATGGACCAACCACCCGCACGGGTAATGCATGGGTAGTTAAGAAGTTACTTTCATTTTATATGAAATCTCATGTGAAACAGTTTTTCAAAAATTACATGCATTAATAATTTAAAAAATGATAAATGGATCTTGCGGGGTTTTGAACAATAACTTACCCTTTATGATCGACGGTAAGTGTTCCAAGCGATACCCACAAAAGTAATGATGGATGGAACAATAGTAGTGAAGTTAAAAGGACAATATGTTCTTGTAAACAATAGATGGATTGTGCCATACTCTCGAATATAGTCTAAGGCTTATGAGGGTCATATTAATGTGAAATACTTTAACTTCGTCAAGTCAATAAAGTAGAAATGTAAATTAGTAAACAAAGGCGGTTACATAGCCATTTCGCTGGAACTAATGCAAATGAAGAAGAATCTCAGTATCAACCAACACTATTAATACAACGATGCAATGTAACGAAACTGGCTGAAAAAAAGGCTAATGAATAACGTCACCGAGTTAACGATCAAGGGAAAATACAAAGGTGAGGTTGTTTGAATTATTAGATTTTAAGCGACTACAAATTATTGCGTAGACAATTAACAAATAACAAAACCAGACGTTGGAAGTTAGCGTACTCTACTTGGAGTTTCCCAGATTCTTGAACGGACATACATGTTTTATGTATATGTCGCGTGTTCGCGCGACGAATAAAAAATACTGTATATTTATGCACCACAAAAAGAAACAAAAAACGAAGTTTATCAATAAGCATTATATTGATTAGCTATATTTAAATTTCATATAATTAAAAGGCATTTAAGTCATTGGAGTTATAAACAAGTTTAATTTAATAACCAATAGAAATTAAAAACATAAACGATATTAGATATAGCCAGTTCTATTGATCTTAACAAATTGAAGTTGGAAGGTTGATTGGGATTGATTATAGCTAATCGAAATGTAAAAAATACAAATCGGACAAATCTTTTCGGAGTTTTAGCGTGAATAGAGAAAATCGATTATAGGTGATACGAAGTTCACCGGGTCATTTAGTATTGATGCCTTTCTTGAAGAAATCAGCTGGAAGGGAGGCAACAAATTCTTCAAAGACATTTTGTACTGCTTCTCGGGTGTTGAAATTTTTTTCGGCCTAAAAGTTGTCAAAATTCTGTAAAAAGTGGACATCTGTAATCTGTAATCTGCAAGGTCCGGTGAGTACAGTGGAACCCCAGCTCTTGCAACTTATAGATCGTCTGCTGTGCAGTATGAGGTCGCGCGGTGTCGTGCAGGAGCAGCGGAGACGAACGATTGACCAAACATGTTTGGAAATATGTGAGCTTCTCTGTCATTGTATTCACTTCTTCACAGTACTCATCTGCAGTAATTCTCGTCCCGTTTGGTAAGAAGCTGTGATGTATTACACCGGCGCTAAAGCACCGAACAGTGACCATCACTTTTCTCGGGGTAAGTTTTCGTTTAAGGCATTGTTTAGGTGCTAAACCAGGATCCAACTAACTTGCTGAACGCTTTCGATTATCAATCAGAATCCACTTTTCGTCACAGGTAACAATGCTTTTTCTTGCTTTTTCAATGCTAAATTCCTTCGTTTGTGTGCCTGTAGAGCAGTGCAATGCATGTGTCGACGCATACCTTTACGCATTTGTACATTTGACGCAAATGGATCAGTATTGTCTTGACGCTAACGCCGAAAGCTGATGTTAATTCGGTCGTAGCTTGAGTACCATCAGCTTCTATATACGCCTATAATTCGTAATTTTCGACCAAAGTTTTCGGACGACCACGAGGTTCATTTTCAGATGGAAATTTCCCGAACGAAAGCGGGCAAACCAATAAGAGGCGGTGCGTTGGCCGCAAAACTAAAACTTTTGACCATTAGGTTCACAAAAATACTTCTGTACATTTGTCCTGTGTTTCATATACATTATTAGTAACTGTCGGTGTTTAAGTTACGTAACGACTAACTCGACGACTAATAAGGAATAATATTTTTCATTCAGAGTAAACCTTTTCTATTTACTAGGCTTAGCGTGTCGACCACCTTAGGCCGCTCCATCACTTAACATCAGGTGAGATTGTAGCTATAACGTTAAAACCTTTAAACTATAAAAAAAGTTAAAGGCAAAAAATGAGTAAAATTCCGGAATGTATTTCACAGACAGATATTTCAACTTCAACTGAACATTTTTGCTAACGTGTTTTGACGGTGGCTGATGTTTCTTCACTGTTTTACTGGTGGGAAGGAGGTCCCTTCTGGGTTATTTTTTAGAGAGATAAATTTTTTTAGAGTTTTTAGAAGTGCTGACGTACCATCTAAGACGCGAGACGCGCCATTCGCACTGAGCAACATTACAACGGGATTACGAGACTGACGATGGGGGCAAGGCAGGATGCCTCGCCCGCTTGCCCGACGGTACTGTAAGTACACGTCGGGCTCGCCGGTATACGGCCGTAGCACTCTCCGTTAGGAGGAATGCCGGACGACCCTGCCTTGTCAGGGAATCAGCTGCCGGCCAGTTTCACCGGAGGTTGCCCGGGGTAAACCAATTGGACGTTCCCTGACTACGCACATCTCTGTTATGGTACCTACTTATATGCATAAATGGAGCGGACAATCCACTCGGGTTAATGAATCGACCGGCGAAAAAAGTGTACCTGTTCTGCACGCCTCATAAGCGAAACGTTGAAGTGGGTCACTTCACGCAAAACAACTGATTTTTTAAACTTAAAATGCCGCTATTTTGTAATCATATATTGCACTTGTAAAATAATATATACACACACATATTAAGAAAAAAAACACTATTTTTAACACTCATGATATTATTGATACCATTTTTATTATTTAAACTAGTTAAAAAATTGTTTTAAAAATTCCGTATGTGCGGATCCTGTATGTTATCACGACAACAACCGAAATACTGTACTAATCGAGTCATTTTTTTTCATACGCTTCAGTATAATTAGGAATAGAACCCCATTACTTTTTACGGTCTGATTCGATGTGGTTTAATTGTTACTAAATAAACAAAAAAAAAATGAAATTATGAGGCATGCACTTTTGGATATTCCAAACTTTTTATCATGTGTGGTGGAGGAATTTACGGCATAGAAAACTTAGTGCATAACTGAGAGTGCAGATATTTTTTCTGTCATGTTTTTCTAAAGTCTTTTGAATACGTGACTAATGCTTATAGTTCCAGTCAGTACTTAAATACATTTGTTTTTGTGTTATATTTTCCAACATTGTCATCTACGGAATATTGTGATGTTTTCCTTTTTAACATTTAATTACATGTTGTTGCTACATCGCTGCTGCTCTTCAAGTTAATGTTCAAGTTATTTGGTTCTAAAAATTTGTATTAATTTTTCTTGATAATTTACTATAATTGTTTTTTACATTTTTCTCAATATATGAAAAGTCTTTATTTAACATAAATTAATAACATAATGCATACAAATGATCTGTTGGTCCCCGCACTAGGAAATAAATCTGTATCGCTGGTAATCGACCAAAACCAAGTTACAAAGTTTATATACTGTTAGTGCCATGAATGTGCCAATTAGAAACATTAAAATATTGGATAATAATAATTGCATTAATTAATTAATTAAAGAAACAAAAAAAAAAGGAAAAATATACGCTTTTCTCAAGAAGTACTCAGTAGTGCCATACAAAATCATTATTTTATTACAAAGCCCGTTAATTAACCAAGGTTTTAGACTACATAACTTAGGAAGCGGAATAAAAAACGAAGGACTAAGAAAATATAATGCATTTGAGCTGCAGGAGAAAACCGGTTCGAAATAACCTTGCAAAGCTATATATAAAATTTTAATAACCTTTATTGGTAAACGCATCAGTACAAATTATTTTGATGTTAGTAATAGTCGAAATTATGTGTTAAAGAAACAAAAATATTGGGAATTTGCCCAAAATAATGAGAATATACTGAAACTGCTTCTTCCAATAAATGTTTTGTATGAAAGACGATAAGCTCAAATGCATCTGCCAGGAACATATCTATAGGTATTTGACGGCAGATTTTCAAGTTGATGGTAACTATCCAGGCGGGCATTATAACAAGCCCTAGCAAAATGCTATTGTTTTATCACGATGTTTCCTTAACCGAAAACCCAGATTCATCGCTTGGAATCGATCTGACGTCCATTGACGTGGTGTCCGTGCACACTGCCAACTTAGCCATCATCGCTTCAAATTTCAAAATGATTTCTTGTAATTACGAATATTCGTTTTCCTGTTTGTTGTCAGACGTTCACATTCAAGCCGGAAAATTTATGATGCATGACGTCATATTTCTTGTAGGCAACATTACGAGGTGTAATTTAGTAAAAGGTTATATTTTCTTGAAACGTAAACAATTATATGGAATTACAAGCGATGCCCCCTGGCTCGTGACATGTTTGTTACGCGGTAATTATTTTGCTCTCATGTAGCAAATCTAAGCAAGGCCGACTTGCCTTTTTTATACCATACCAAATTTTCCCTACAACGTGCATAAAGAAGACTCACTTTAAAAAGGTATAATTATGATTCAAATTACAAAATAAAAAAGGTATATATTCGTCTAATACAACGTTCAGTAGAAAGTCATCTCGTGTTTCGACAGCCTTTACGCGGTACAGGTTTGCTTCATCTAGCAACAAACATTGCTGCAATAATAACACACCGATTGGCTCTCTCTTTTTTGTGTCGTTGCGAAACTACCTTACTTGTTGTTATAATTAATTTCAAAAGTTATAAAGATGGATTCTATTTTTATTTCAATCAATATACATTATTTTAGTACATTTTAAGATTTTTATTATCATAATAGAACACATATTTAATGTGTCATGATATATATTAACATATTTAGGCATATTATTTCATAAATTAGTAGCCTTAAATTAATAAATATGTTTAACTTACTTTTATGTGAATGAATTTAAGAATAAAATTGTGAAATTACAATATTGGGTTTGCTAGACAGTGTGCCTAAAATATTAGCAGCTTTCTCATATTGTGTAGCAATGCTGATTTTATGAGCAAGATAGAAGCTAGCATTTTTGTCTTGCGTGGTCTCGTTATTACTTTATACATAACGCCTGCAGTCGGCCTCTATGAACCCAGTGCTTCGATTCCAAATGGTTAAACCTATTTATCTATTATACTTAAATTTCAATACTTCCGTAGCTTGAAGGCTTTTGCCAAAGCAGATATGCTGGCAATTTTTATGTTGGTAGCTGGAAGATGGAATAAAGTCAAACTATCCACACATGTAGTATCTCATACCAGAGCTCTTTCCATCCTGCAGGATACCAAAGTCATAACGTAAGGTAGCTCATCATCGTCGCGAATTAAACCTGTAGGTTGGAAATACTGATAGCTCCGCAGCTGGCAAAAGCCAGGCGGATAATATCATTTTACTTACTGTAAACAGCAAGCCGGTCGGTGCGGCGTTCCGGTATCAAAAGAACCTATGGTGTCTCGAGCCCATTTACGTGAAATTAACGTGGCACGGATGTGGTGTGCAGCAAATCATACTTAGTCTCATGTAGTCAGCAGCTGATGTTAAATAAATATTTACGAGCTAGTTCGCGCGGCGACAAAATTTACACAAGGTCTTTAGTGCTATGTACAGAAGCGAAGAAAGCGGTTAAAGATACACAAGATTTTTTTTTGATACCCAAACCCCATACCTGACTAGTATTGAAGTTTGAAACCATTACCTATTATTTAAGAATAATGATAAGAGTGTTTTTATGATTTCGTTTATTTATTTCTTTCTTTATCCCATCCTTAAAATTTCCTTAATTCTAGAGGCACTAGTCTATTCTGTCTGAAAAATCTTAGAGTAACTATGCTCTTCCGTCAGTATAACTATCGACTCATTTATATCTAGTCGATTGGTTACTCGATATTTATAAAAAAATCTTTGATTTAGTTATGATTAACAAAACGTTCAATGAAATCTTTGACAAAATGATAAACGATTATTGAAACATGACTTTTGTCCTAGCTATAAAACTGGAACTTCTTAAACATTGTCTAAGTCATCAAGAGATTTTATCAACAAATGACTTAATCAGTTCAGGAATATATTAATTATCAGAAAAACTGTAAAGAATACAAAATAAATGAATTTCCTATTTTCGCTTAAGTTTAAACATATAAATTGTAATTGTAGTTGGTAATGTATAATTTATAATTCATTAATGGATTGTACTTTTTGAAAAAAAAAATACTTATGTCCGTTTTAAAAGCTTTTGTTATACCACCTAATTATTACTATTGTATAATAGTTTTGATTTTAACAATAACTGGAGGGTAGTTTATTAACACCGATTGCTACATAAGTGCGATGCGAGCGCGGCTTGAGTTACCGATCTCGTTGACGAAATAACGAGAAAAAACGCGCTCCTTCCTGCCGTCTCTTCAAAGCGTCCGTGCCAACGTACACGCCCGCATAACCTCAGGTCTCGCCGCTGAGGCCTAACGGTTAATTTCACTCCTGCATACCCGCCGCAGCCTCCCTTTGCAGACCCCCGAGCCTAGGTTCGATCCTCCGAAAGGAGGCCTGGAGTGACTTTGCTCGCGCGATACAGTGACAATCTACAACACTGAGAGTACATCATCACACTGCATACCGCCCGTGCACACCTACACGCTAAGTACACGGTTCTGTAAGGGACCACCCGCCGCGGCCGCCCGGCCGCGGGATGCTTTCTAATGTCAATGTCATTACTCATTTATTTCGCGCAATGCATATACGACGTCCATTTAACTAAGTAGCTCTTTACAAGCTCAGCATAGTACAAGCTACTCTACCCGAATTCCTTGCTTATTTCGTCAGTACTTTGCTTAAAAGCCTACTCCAGTAGACCAGTCCTTATCGTGTTTTATTTTATTCTTACTCCGGCAATAGCCCAAGCCGAGGTCCGGCCACTATGGCACCTTTGCGCCCGCCCTCAGCATTCGCCCCAGAAAGCCCTGCCAAGCTCTAAAGGCCCCGTCGGCTAACAGCGTATGTCCTTTCGAAAAAAACGCGGCTAGAATTCAGTCTAAGCGAGGCACTAGAGGCGTATACATCGTACGTAGCTGGACCGCCACCGAAAGGACGTAAAATTTACATTTTATATTATTGACTAGACTGTTTTGATATATTTGATATTAATGTTGTAAATCATTATAGAGAATTATTTATACTGGACAGAGAGAGAAATACGAGCGGTGAAGATGAGTGTTGACAATTGTCACAAAGGGTCCCCTTAAACCTACAACCGTGTCACAAGTCTCGGATACATTCGTAGTTCTCCTGTCTCCGCCACATCTATTAGATTTATAATTTCTAACAATATTAAGAACACGATTATAATTGTAAATAATAATGTATTATGGTATTTGTATTAACGGAACTATTAGTATAAGTAAATGATTATTATTATAAGTGAAATAAATCGACATTTATTATATATGTAAATTAATATGACGAATTAAAATATAAATAAAAGTCAGTTACCAATCTTTATTTTCCGGTAACGAGATGGAAAATAAGTTTTGGATTTTCGTCTTAGAGAAACCTTTACCCTTACACATACTATCAAAGTTATGCAAAATCCAAATAAAATGCTGGCTTTATAGAATTGATAATTTCCTATAAAATCTTCTATTCTAGTATTTAAGGTTAAATAGTTAATAATAAAATTAAATTTATAAATAAAATGTGTTGTTTAAAAAAAATGTTTTTAAGATCTCACATACTTATTTTGACAATAGGGTTTTTCTTCAGTTAAAAGCATTTGAAATTAAGTTCATACTGCTAGCAGTTTGACATTCAGTTGTAGACAGGTTTATTTTTATTACAAATGGCAAACTTAATGCACAGCTTGCAAGGTCACCGTTGCGGACGTAGCAGTTACCACTCACTGTTCACGAGTTTCTCTACTTTGTATGTCTGCATTATCACAAATGATGTTGTAAGGTCGCGACATTGAGCCGCAAAATAACATTTTTTATTTGTGTTTAAATACTTAGCTGTTGAGTAGATAGATATGCAGTGGAATTATTTTTATACCATGGGAAAATTCATAAGATCATATGAAAACATAGAAATACTACTTTGAAATATTTGTAAACAGGTATTAGGCATAATAGACAAATTCATGTCTGAAATGTTTAAAAAACTGGTAAATATGTCATTGATAATTGACATGATAAATACATCTTTACTCTAATGCTTTCTCATAATTAAATAAATTTGGTATGGAATAAAGAGAGTATGTAATATATTAAAATGCACACAAATTATAAATTGTTTACTCGTTCCTTATTCCTTAGAAATATTAAAACATATTTTTTATACATTAGTCCAAAGGAAAATTAAAATACAAAAACTTGGGAAGAGTGAGACTCATCTTTATCTTATTTTTTTTTGTTTACATAGGAAAAAACATTCACGTACTCTCTGTTGCAAAATACCGGGCGGAATACGTAAGTGACATTGGGATTCACCTGTGTGAATCACCCGAAATACCTGCTTAAAAGATTCCACGACGACCGCACATACCCCTTTGTTGCTAGAGAGCTGCTTTTTACACTACGTTTAGTCGTTGGTAGGAATGTAGTGCTCGTTTTAAAATTCGCGAATCAGCAATAGACTAAAATATAGGTAAATATAAATATCCTCATGGCGACCTTGCGTTCTCCCTTATTGTCAGGAACGGCTTTCTAGTCTTGTATCTGGTGGAAGTAGCACTCATCGCAGGTCCTATCTACGTATCAGTTTGGCAATTTCTAATATTAGTATGAACGAATATTCTGGCACGGAATTTAGTTTCGCTAAAACTCAACAACGGCTCAACCGATGTCGTTAAATTTTTTTTAAAGCTTTCTAATAATTCAGTGAAGATTTGTAAAGGTGATCAAAAGTAGTGAAGGTAAAAGGATAAAATGATCATGTAAACAATCCTCACATTGTGACAAACTCGTCAATATTTTACAAAGCTTATGAGGCTGACATCAATGTGGAATAGTGTAACTCCGCCTAGTCGATAAAGTAAAAATGTTAATAAGTAAACAAACGCACATAAATGACGATATTTCTCAGTATCAACCAACATTACTAACACGACTATGCGATGTAACGAGACTGGCTGTAAAAACGAGTAATGAATATGCTATCGAAGGAACTATCGAGGAAAAATTCAAAGAAGAGGTTGCCTTGATACTGCGAATACCGATTTCTCCAACGCATTTACCATTTGATTTTAAGTAACTAATATTTAGCGTGGCACTGGCTTTTGCGATGAGTCGTTGTTCCAGTTCCAAGAATGGCCTGCAGGGTCAACCGTCAAAAGAATAGTCAAATTAATTAAAATGAAAATTTATTAACACCATAATTTTCTTAATACCTAAAAGAAATGTTGATAAACAACTGAATAAAAAATAAATGATTTAATCCTGTTCTCTTTGGAAGTTTGCGGATTGAACTTGAAATTTCCAAGCTTCATGAAATGATAACAAAAAATCTTGATTGATCGCGCGTCGGAAAAAAGGATGTTTGCGCACCGCAAATTCATACAAAAATATAGTTTATAAAAAGTTTTAAATTAATTAAATGTATTTATATTTCATTCAATTAAACGATATTAAATTAATGGGAATTTGTAAACAAGTTTAATTCAATAACCACATGAAATTAAGAACGGAATGATATAGCCAGTTCTGTTAATCCTAATGACTAAAGTTGGAAGGTTTTATTAGGATTGATTATAGATAAACAAAATGATACAAAAACAAAAGGATTATTTGTATACCCCTGTTTTATTGACCTTAGTAAGCAACTGTTAAAGTTTGTTTTGTATTTACGTTTCCTACTTTACTTTCAGAAGTCAGAAAAGTTGGAAAAATATAAACGTGTGTATATTTGAACAAAATATATTTTTTTGGTTTATGGAATTAAACGTTTGTTTTGTTGTTTCTTTGTATCATGGTAACATTTATATTCTATTTATTAAACAATAGCAGGTTAAACATCCAGTACAACATATATCATACTCAAACAAATTTTATACACATACATAATAGTTTCAATATAAAGAGACAGAAACATTTATCAAAAATAGATGATATCGTAAAATGTGATAAATAATCGACAGATAACAATAGTCACAGGGATAAGCCGCTAGGGTGCTGTTAAATGCTTAAAATACAGAATCAGAGAAATAATATAACAACAAAAAGTCTCATAGATTATACAAAATTAATGCAGTACATTCATTCAGTTACTGAATTCATGTATTAACAATACATTCTATTTAACGTTTGGAATGTAAAAATTCAAGTGTGTTTAGCTTTAATTAAATACTGGTTCTGCATGAGTCTTAAAAATGCACTTTGCGCGGCCTTAGCCTAGTTGTGAGCGACATAGAGGCGACGATATAAGGTTAACAATTTCGAAAATTATTTATATGAGACTTTAAATATTGTATGCATACATACATGTATGCAAAATAACACACGAATTTCTTTACATGTTTTAAATTATTCTTTTCACTACCTAGATACCCTCTAAGAATGGATTTTATAGCTAGTGATCCTATACATACTATTACTATTTTAATACCTCAAGTAAGCTTAATATAAAAATCTATACTATGCACCTTTTTTATAATATATAGGTTTAGCGTCGAGCGCACAATTTCACCTGATGTGGCCGAAGATGGGAACACGCTAAGCTTAGTGGAGAAGAGTCTGGCTCTCAAGTGCCACTTCCGGAATACACCTATAAGTGTTTTGCGTCAGATTTTCAACTTCTCATTGCAGGGTTTGAACTCACGTCTATTGACGCGGGGTCCGTATACACTACCAACTGAGCTATCATCGCACTTTCGCAATGTACGATCTAGAGTGCATTGAGATGGTAGGGAATTCAACTTACAAATATGTATTTACATGTAATTGCGGTGACATGATTTAGACATTAACAATCCCATTTGGCTTATAATGTCGTGATTACGGCATTTCCATAAAGTGTTTTTTTTTAAATGCGATTCTACATTTATATTTTACGTCATTAAACGCAATTTTTTCTTTAAATTCTATTAATAAGGTCACAAAATCTATGTATAAATCGGTACAAATTAGCAAAAACCAAAAAGTTAAAAAAAAATCTCCTCTGTTTGTTTCTTTTTAACTGACTATAAAAAAGGACGTTCTATGTTCGGCTGTACATATTTTTTAATTATGTTAGTCGATTTCTTCATCAATTCTGAACCGATTTTAATGTTTTATTTTTATTTGAACTCATTTTACTCAGAGGTAGTCCATTTAAATATGAAGAAAAATTCTACTACTAAATGGAGCAATTATGCGATAAATAACACTTATTAAATTTTCACCCACTTCTTGTCTACGTATTTCCACCTGATATTTTCGTCGACATTAATCCGATTTCAATGACACTTGATTGATTGCTATCGGTGGTTTTAGAAAAATTTGGAGGAATTTTCGAATTCTAAGTGTAAATAATAAAGAGATAAATAGTGAATTTCAATTACTCCCCGTCAGCCGATTTTGCCATACCCTTGGTAAATCTTGTTGCAGTCAGGAGTATAAAGTGAAAAGATGAATATATCTAGATCCTCTTTACTTTACCTGCGGCCCGCGGACCGCGTGTGGGCCGCTGACCTTTTGTAATTGTCCCACCTGGTATTGCTTTATATTGAATTACCCAAGGACCTAAAAAAGAACATAAGGAAACAATTACCTAAATATTTTTTGTTTGCGGGCCGCAACACCATGACTGACATATGTTTTTGGCTCCTACAGAAAAAAGTTTGAGTACCGCTGATCTAGACCCTAAGGCTACCAAAACCGTCATTATTTTTAACTGAATAAAATGTTTTTGTTTTAAATATATTTTTTTAATTGTTATAATCTTTCCATTTCTTCTAATGCTTTTTAACCTGTGGTCTAGCAAGCAATTTACTAGGTTCCAAATTACAAATTACAATACTTTCTAATGTTTTGAGTTTCCCTATTCCCTTTTGTCTTCGTATTGGCTACAGCGATAGTAGTATATATAATATATAGTAAATATATACATATACTACTAACACTATAACGTAGGAAAATCTGTACATTAAATCCTTTGTTGCAAAAGATAATCGCAGTGAACTACGTTATCGATATAGAGGCCATAATAATATATATTTTTAATTTTTGTTAGACTGTCTCTTTGTTCACGTATCACTTTGAATTTGACAGGGTTATAGCTAATATTATGGATCAACATATATGACACTTTTTATTCCATAAAACATTAGTGTTCCGTCAGGATACAGGATAAAAGGTAAACTTTTGTGGTAAATGAACCTCTGAAAGGATTTTAATTGCAGTTTTCTCTGGTCGGCAGCTATAAATATGAGCTGTGATTTAATTGAAGTTTACACTGTATATACAAAAAGTGATGGTATATTAAATGCATCAAACTTGAAAATTCGCCGATAAATACTACTCTACACAAATAATTAACTACTGGAAAATACGGGTTATCTGCGCAATCTTTAAATAATTTATAGTACTAATCTACCTATTAATTTAAATTTTAAATAGATATTTTAAAGATTTTAATTTTTACAACTTTATTATTATAAATGTTCGTCTTGAACGAGCTGCAATCGTAAAGCCTTGTGGTAAACTTGGAGCAAGTCATATTATATTTAATGTAAGTTAAATTAGACAATAAGCTAATTTTACTATACATTTTAACTTTAACCCCTGTCCGAGATTCACTTTGTCCCCTGTCTTTTAATTTTATGGTATCATAAGTATCCTATTTATTGAACCTTACTATCAGTTATCATCGTGTTAAATTCCATCAAAATCTATAGAATAGTTTTAGTGTAAACGCGTACAAGTAGACAGACATAGAAATTTTCAATGTTCAAATTAGAATCAGTAACAGTTCTATTATATACATAGATAAAAGATACTTATTCGTTATGAAAAAACGTTGTACGCTTATATTATATGTAAAACGTGTAGCATCCATTAGGCGATAGCTTAGGTGCGTCCTTCGCAAACGGTTAGCCATTGACTACGAGAAACTAATGTAGGTAATGAAGCCTACGTTACGGATCTTTATTTATTTATTTTTTATAGTTAAAGTTTAGCGTTATGGCCATAATCTCACCTAATCTTAAGTGACGATACGTCCCAAGTTGGTGGATACGTAAACCTGTGGAGGAACTGGCTCTCAAGTGCAACTGCCGGAACACACCTATTGGTATTTGGCGGCAGATTTTCAACTTGAGGGTAGGTTCTAGCCAGGCGGGCATTAGAAAAAGCCCTACTAACATTGCAATATGCAATAGGTAAATAAAACTATGATACTATTATACTATTTACACTTAGCAAAATAATACCCAGTCCACAAAGTTGAACAACAGGTCCTAATTTAATAGTATGTCACATATATATATTAGGTTTTTAAAGGAAGTGGTCAGCTATTAAAAAGAGAAAATTACATCAAAATCCGTGGAGATCCGACTGTATAGCAAAAAATAATTCACCGGTACAGAATCTAAATATATTGCATTTAAATGTATATCCTGACCGGTAGCTACCAATTTGTTGAAAAAAAAGTATCTCAGGTGTTAATCCATAGTATTAGTTATCATCTAGTCAAATAAGACAAAAATGTTTTCAGTTCTTTAATAGTGGTGAGCACACAAAGCGACAGAGAATAAAATTCATAATTAAATAATGTAGGTTCTATTTTGATAACAAATTAAACTTAGATTATAATTTAAAAAAATATGTACAATTTTGAACCACTTCCAGTGTGATTTTATGTATACAGATTACAGATTGATATTATTCTTTCTTATGCCCTTTATCTAACATTTGATTTACTTTATAATTTATATTACTTGGACTATTATACTATTAATTCCAACTGCACTACGAGGCTCATGATCGCCTATTGTTCGAAATTTATCTTATAATAGGTAAAAAAATATTAAATGGTCAGATGTTCAGATTAGGTTCAGTTTAATAAATAGATAGTATATACTTATTCGTGATTAATAAGCTGTGCTTTTATATTATTCGTAAAAAAAATATAATTCATTAGGCGATAGCCAAGATGCGCCCTTCGGAAACTGTTAGCCATTTACTACTAAACCAATGTAGGTAATTATCCACTTAATATGTCTTATTTTTTTATACACATGACATTTTATACCCCTATTGACCTTCAATAGGTATATAAAAAGTTTATGATATTAATATTTACACTTAATACTACCATGCCCACAAAGTTAAGATATAGGCTCTAAAAAATTATAAGCTCAAAATTACTAAGTACTTAAATTATGATAATATTATTAATGATATTGATTTTGAAAATATATTATTGAATTGTAAAGAACTTAAAAATATGGCTTTATAATAACTTTCAATTCTAGTATAATATGACCCTCTGTAGTTTTTTCATCTTATACCATATACACAGTGTACATCAATTTATTTACACTAACATAGAGAAATAAAATATTTTTTAAAGAATACATTGAACCGACTACTTTGGCGGTAATCACTGGTGTAACATGGTCAATATTCTGTATGGTTTACTAAAAACCTATGGAGTGTTGTAAATCCCTAGATCTGATTGACGTAACCCATTGATACACGATTGAAGCACACAAAGATCTGTCGCCGTCGTCACATAACGTATCGCATTCCTGGCGATGTTTATTCTGTAATGTTATTACCACAGCGCATGCTCGTCAGTTCGGCCGTGCGACACCGTGACGCCGAGCTCATTTGTTAGATGTTTTGTTTGGGTCTCCACAGAATTAGATGTGTTAATAATAAGATAACCTTTCGTTACTGTTCCTAACCGTCACGGGTTTCATTTCTTATCTATTTTTGTTGCAGAATCTTGTGATGTCTGATTAGCATAAATCTGTGTAGCTTTTCAATCTATTTTCCTGAGGTTAATATTTTCGGAACCATGTATTATTATAATAATTTGTGAGTAATTGTAATGACAAGAAATAATTTTTGTATGACATTTACATATTTTAACCCTTTCCTCCCCACTGTCATATTTTTAGGACACTATTTTCAACATTTCTTTTCGCGTATTAGGACTATTATTCTTATTATTTCTGATGAAATTCATATTTTTAACACTATTTTTCTAATAAAATATTTTTTTTCTTTGAAAATAATGATTACGTAATTTTAATGTATTTTTTTAAAATTAGTCATTTTTGTTGACTTTCCATTGACATTGACATTCCTTTGACATTGAGTTTCGATTGTATATAGCGTAAAAGAAAAACGTTAACTACTTCAAAGTACATAAGACTTATTCTTAGATCTCTACCAAATATAAAACAAATAAAAACAAAAACAAAATATAGTTTGTGAACTTGTGATATACATTCAAAATAAGCCGTCCTGTAAATATGACACCGAGAACATGTCTTTACGAAACTGTAATATACGCCCAACATTATAAAAATGATTTGAACTTCAATCTAACTATAAATGAGTTAAAAGTCTTTATAGGTATTTTATTTTTCTCTTCGTATCATTACTTGCCGCAAAGTAAACTTTATTGGTGTAGAGATGAGGATGTACATATCCCATTTGTTGAACAAGCAATGTCCCGTAATCGTTTTGATAAAATTAACAATATTACATTTCAATGACAACTCACAAATTGATAATACTGACAAAGCTTTCAAAATTTGCACACTTAACTAAAGCTAATGAATAATTCCGAAAGTTTGGTATATTTGAATTAGTTTAGCTATTGATGAAATGATTGTCGAAATACTTCGGTCACCATGGAATCAAACAATTTATAAAAGGTTAACCAGTAAGGTTCGGATATAAGCTTTGGGCACTGTGTGGAGTCAGCGGATATTGTTATAACTTTTCGCTTTACACAGGCAAGGATGCTCAAACTATGCTAGTAATGACGATGGCTTGGGTGCAACAGTGGTAAAGAAGTTGCTTGCAGTTTGTACAGCTCCCAGAGCACATGTAGTCTACTTCGATAACTTTTTCAGCAGCATGCAATTGTTGATTGATTTGAAATCTCAAGGGTTCAGAGCTACAGACAGTCAGAGAAAATAGGACTAAAATATGTCCTATCATGACCCAACAAGAGATAAAAGAGAAAGACCGATTATCGTTTTGATAAAAATAATGAAATTTTATGCGTAAATTGGCATGACAACAATGTTGTTTGTCTTTTGACTAATTCTGATTCTGTTGAACCTTTTGTAAAAACGAATAGGTACTTATAGAAAGAAAAGGCCAAAGTAGCCGTGAATCAGCGTGAATGCTTTTTCATAATTATAATAAAAATATGGGAGGAGTGGATAAAAATGATTGGTTGATTTCTAAATATCCAATCCGCTTTAGAGGTAAAAAATGGTATTGGCCTTAGGCATCCGTGTTTTAGACATGTCCTGTCATTTAGACATGTTTTAGACATGTTTAGGGACAAACAGAGGCGTTGTCAAGACGCCTTCCCGCCGAGGCGCGCATCCTGATGAAACTCCGCGCCCATCCAACCCACTATTTCTGTATATGTTTAGCAATATTTTTCTGAACGTATCGTTTGGTAAGAGAACACAGGATTTATTTACAGTCCTACCAAAAACAAAGAATAACCTGATTATAATGACGACCTGCTTTTGGGATGGTTAAATGTTTTTAATTTTACTTTATTCAAAATCTTCTATTGTTAATATTGTTATCAATTTCTTATCTCCCGACACTAATTGCTTAAAAAAAGATATCTCCTAATTATATTGGAACAAAGTTCCTTATCGCACGGTACGGATGGAGGCTAGACAAATCAATTGTGAGATTTTTCCGTCACGACCCTTTCTTTAGCGTGTTCTATATTGCACTATAATACTATAGTGCTGACGGTTATTCATAGCGCGTATGCTATTGGCTATTCCTGTCATACGTGCGCGCTTATTGGTTTAAGACAGCCAGTAAATTCTCAAAGACTGCGCAGGTATTGTTTGTACACTTTACACTTTTATTTTCTACCTGACTTACGCTGTTAGTGTGTTGACAGCTTCACCGAACTTTTTGGGGCAAATTCTGAGGACACTCAGCCCCGAAACAGCGGGCGCAAGGTGCCAGAATGGCCGAACCTCGGCTTGGGCTACTGCCGGAAAACGAACAAAGATTCGCGATCCTAACTAACCAACAGGTCCTAACTTACTAAGTTTAGTGGTTCTAACAATGACATCGGACAAGCCGCGCAAGGGCCTCGGAGGCAGTCCCATACAGAACCGTGTACTTAATGTGTGGGTGTGCACGCATGGTATGCGGTGTGATGATGTACTCTCAGTGATGTATAGTGTTACCGTAGCGCGTGAGCAGAGTCACTTGAGGGCTCCTATCCGGAAGATCGATCCTAGGCTCAAGCGTCTGCGGAGGGTGTGCGAGAGCGAAATTAACCGCTCGGCCTCGGCGGTGAGGGCGGCGGAAACGCGGGAGTGTGCGCGGACACGTGCGATTGGTGGAGGCGGCAGGGAGAAGCGCGTTCAGTCTTGTTATTTTGTCGACGGGATTGGTGAAGCAGTTACGTGACCGGCGCAGGAGTCGTTTGGCCTACAGATTGGGGTACACTTCATACGCGTCATCTGTTTCTTAGCGTATTATATTAATTATAATGAAGTGGATGAATTGAATGATGTACAATAAAATCTTTATTTCCACAACTAGAAAAATATATTAATTACGATTTTTTCGACCATTCCTTCAATTCATTAGTTATCTCTGCGTTTTATTTAAATATTCTCAGACGCTAGTAATTCATTCATTTTTAATTGTTAACCAATAATATAATACGTTTATCAATAATAATATATTACGTAAGGAAATTCATTCTAACACAGTGTTCCACGACACACA
This sequence comes from Actias luna, assembly GCA_039707435.1. Lineage (NCBI taxonomy): Eukaryota > Metazoa > Arthropoda > Insecta > Lepidoptera > Saturniidae > Actias > Actias luna. The sequence continues at coordinate 9,251,270 of JAZHAC010000008.1, read as the reverse complement.
CATTTTTTTCTATGGGAATGTAATCGATCTGATTTATCTTTGTTAAATTGTGGCAAATCCATACATATAAACGGTTTGTATCGCTAAGTTTTATAAAATATGTCATGAATGATAGATTTTGACTCTTCTTATTCACGAAAACCTACTTAGGTTTAGGAAAAACTACTTAATATTAAATTACCAGCTTAATATATCCTAGTAAATCAATTATGTACTGTTCTTGTTGGCTACAACATTTTCTCCATAGAAATCACTTATCTTTTTTGCAGATTGTGCGGTATTTTCGGTTTACCGGTAAAATGAAAGTATTAAATGCCTATGATTTATGTACTTTGCTTGCCTTTTTAAATACGTTTAAACTGATAATAATTAGCGTACTTCGAGTAAAAACCTATTCACTCTGCAAACCTTTTTCTAAATATGGCTCAAGTACTCAATATCATCTAACTATGTTGAGTACATATTACTTTTTTTACATGTTACTGTTTTTCAATCGCTCTAATATAATATATATATTTATAACTGTAATTATGCAGTATATTAATAATCACCACTTAATTTCCAGACATAGGTATGCTACGTTTATAATAAAACTGAGACCGGTATATTTTTTGTTTACTTTATAACACTAGCGGAGATCGTGGTATATAATTAAAACGACCTTTACAGTTATTCTTACTTACGAAGTATTCTGTAAACATCATTTATTCCATGTATAATAATAGAGTTACAAGAAATTATAATAATTGTATGTAGTCATAGGTATTCTGTTAAGTTTCTCGTGAGAAATACATCTTCTTAATCGTAATAAAGTAATTAATAACAATTTAATGTTTGACACGATAAGTAAAATTACAATCACTGCAATAGCGCTGAGATTTGTATTTTCTATCATCATTATAGTCTTTTTATAAGAAGTAATGAAGCGATGATTGAAGCAATGATGGGTCAGTGATACCGCGAACAGAGTTACCTTCGATGGACGAAAGGTAGAATACTTGCAGTAAGCCTGAGCTTTCTGTGAAGGAAAACATCGTGATAAAAACATAATATTGTGGTAGTGCATTTTCTAATTCCCGTCTGGCTGTACTTTAGCGTTAGTCTCTTCACTAAGCTTAGTGTATCTATCATCTTGGTCTACCTATTCAGTATAAAAAAATAAGAGCACGGCCAAGTGACGGTACTGTATCGGATGGTAAGCATAGTACAATCCTAAAACAACAAACGCTGAGGTGTAACAAACCCATAGACGGTCGCCATCGTAATTTCGACTTGAATACTGTACCTAACTCAATTTAAAGTGCCCTTTTGTATTTTAAAGTGATATGACTTTTAATAAGAGCGATTTATGAAAATTTTAGTCTGGGTATGTAAAATGGCTGCAATAAATTAGCACTATATTACCTTTACCACCTTTTCTTCAATTATTTTCTAACACTTAAAGAGTTAGATAACGCCGCATATTATCTTTTTATGACTAGGAGTAAATTTTCAGAACCAAGCCAATTTTTTACATTGAGCATTTATATTATAATACTAGTTGTCCCGACAGACTTTATCCTGTCTTGACTATAAATATATTTAACTAATATTAATTCGTTGGTGGGAGGCGCCCGTCGTGAAGGTCCAGTGGCATGAGCGTGAGCTGCGCGCGGTACTGGACAGTACTTGGACATTGCAACATTACTTTATTTTTCTAAATTAAATGTTTTTTTTAAATAAACGTAGCCTAAGTTACTCCTTATTACATCAGCTACCTGCCAATAAAAGTCCCGTCAAAATCGCTTCAGCCATTTCAGAGATTAGTCGGAACAAACAGACAGACAAAGTAAAATTGTAAAAAAATGTTATTGTGGTGTATGTACCGTATATATTCATATACATGTAGTAAAAAACTGTTGTTTCAATATTACAAACAGACACTCCAATTTTATTTATATGTAAAGATTATTTTTAAAGTTTTAACCGTTACAAACATATTAATCTAGATTTTATAATTATTAGAATCCTTATGCGAATATTTTTTTAGTTACTATTATCATAATAAAAACTTTATAATTTTCATTGTTAAAAAAGAGCTTAATAATTATTTGTTGTCCTATGTAAGGTATTAAAATCGCTAACGTTGACCATATAATTTGTACTTGCGAGTTCTGCGACCTAATATTACTGCATCCGCTGCCCTGGTTATGGATAAATAGGTCAGAACCGCCCACACCGCCGCGCCGCGCCACTTCGTTTGTTTGGGTCTCGTTTATTGATCAAACGGCAACTAACTAAGGCATTAAAATTGAGTGCGCACGCAACATAACAGTAAGATTATGCATGAACCCTGAAGCAATTGCACTCGGCATTTCAAAAATTTAATTGAATAAAAATATTCTTTAATAGTTTATAATATTATAAAAATAGTATATAAAAATAATAGTGTATTGATTTCGATATATTCAGTATAATCCGTCAATAATGAGTAAATTATTATGAAATATTAAGTGGTGTTCAACAAAAAATGATTAGGTACTAAATTCATTGAAAGTTAAAAAGTACAAGTATGGTCTGGCAAAGCGGAATTACGTAATAAGTACTAAACACCTTTTGGAGTTTTTTGTGTATTTTAACCGATCGTGTCGTGGCTTTTATGTTATTTTATGAACTTACGATGGTAATATAATATTGGTGCAAGTGAGATAGTTTGATTGTTTTGCATAAGGAAAGTTAATTATAAATAAATACTCAGGACGTGAATAGTTAATAGCTACAAAATTTACCTTACAAAGATTAAAAAAGAGTCCATTCCTTAGTTAACTGCACGGTTGGTCTAGCAGTTTAAGTTGTCGCTTCGCTGACGCGTGTTGTTGCTTCAATCGTCACACATGGGACAATTATTTGTGCGAAAATAATTGTTCTGGGTCAGAGTTTTTGTGCTCCTTGCTTATATAGCTATTCTCACTTAACATTAATGAAATTGTCTAAGTAGGCAGATGCCATAAATACAAAAAAGCGCTGTATGAACCCTAAAGGTTTAATATATTCTGCCTATCTATGTGACATTTTTCAGAAAATTATCTTTTGTTATGTATGTTTTTAGTAATATAGTGGTATTACGTACAGTTACGTAAACAAATGTACGTTTACTATGTTCTACCAGTTTTGTAGCATACACTACCTGCCCCAACTCAAGTAGGCCATGGCTACTAGTCGTGATGCTCGTGATTACTATCATACTCTATATAAGTACATACATGCATAGTACACAATAAGATACATACAGATGCATAGTACAGAATTAATAACACTTTCCATTATGAACTCATAGAAACGTAAGAGCCAAATAGTCTTTTGTTGTTTTGCTGCAATGAGTTTTTTCTAAAGCTGTTCGGGGTAGGACGTAACAAGGTCAGCAAAGCAATAGTGACTGATACCTTTGGTGTTACAAACGCCCATAGGTTATGCTAACCGTTTATGGTACTTTTAGGCGGGCCGTAATTTTATCAGCCATATTAGTCGTAAAAAAGTTTTATTATTCACCTTTAGGTAGTGTTTTATTTACATTCAATGCAAAAGTGTTTTTGTAGCTGGGATAGATTTTGTTGAATTGTTATTATAACTTGAAAAGTTTTCTTAGACATTGATAGCATATGAGGCTTTTCCAATAAGACTCCGTTTAGAAATTTAACCACTGACGTTAACGAAACCGATGCTGGCTCAGTGGTAGCATGTACGGACACCGCGTCGATGAACGTAAGTTCGAATCTCTACAGTGAGCCTCACCTTTCGGTGAAGGAAAACATTATAGTGAACCCATAGCATAGTGGAAGAATATTTTCTAATGTTCACCTGGCTATCTACTACCCTCAAGTTGGAATAAATATGTTCGAATATTTGTGTATTCCGATTCCTAAAGTTACACTTTAGAGTCAGTTCTTCTATTAGGTTTAGCGTGTCCATCATCTTGGACCACATCGTCACCTACCCATTAGGTGAGATTATGGTCCAACGCTAAGCCTATAAAGTGTAATAATATAAATTTACATGAAATCAATGTGTTACATTTTAGTACTGTAAGGTGAATTAGACTTTTTATTGAATATATTGATCAATATCTATATTAATATTATTATAAAGCATAAAAGTTTATTTGTTTTAACGCGCTAATCTTAGGAACTACCGGTCAGATTAAAAAAAATAAATTGTATTTGATACAACAATAATTGAGGTTGACTTTAGGCTGATTTCTTATGTTTACGCGAATATTACTCATCCAAATAAAACTAATTTAAACGGATTTTAAATTATTCGCCATTAAAAGTTTGAACTTTCTGGTCAACCTATACCTCAGTCCGCCCCGTGACCACGAAGGCTGAAAAGCTTTCGAAACGTCGGGATCAAAATTAATGAATAACCGCGATAAAATCCGTTTAAATTAGTTTTATTTCGATGAATAATATTCGCGTAAACATAAGAAATCATTCTATTGATTTATTTGTTTTACAAATATATACTTCATGACTTGTGTGTGTTGCGAATGTTGTTTGTATGTATCGCCTTGTACTATTATTGAATAGCAGGGTAATTCAATATATTATTGCATATATTGCCCAATTTTAAGCATAGTAAGATTATAGCATATGGAAATTTACATGCTGTAGTAGTGATATTTTGCGTGCCCCTTGTGTTGGTACTTGTCATTTTATGGAAGCTAATGGGTGTAGAAAATAATTTAATTCGATCATTTAGTATGCAACAACATCATATGTTGTTGATATTGAACGTTGAAGACATTAAATGCATAGGTCAATATATACCGTGAGTTCTTAGTATCTTTATAACGTACGAATCAAGCACATTCCTAAAGTAATGTCGAAGCGAACATTTGGTTCACTGTGGGTCTGTTCTGTTCTTTGAGAGTTTGAAATACTTTCAAACCAATATTATCAGGGTGATATCTTATTGAATAACTCTCCAACCTATATGTTTTCATAGCGTCATTGCTTAAAATTTTGTTGCATATAACGCACATAGGCAATTGTTTGCCATAATAAAAAATGAATTAAGCCAAAATTAAAACAATCAAAACTACATATATTTATTTTTATATTCTGCCATGTTTTTAATATTACTTACTTGTGGATTAAATAGACCGGATGGAATAGCTTATTATCATTTTTAATTTTAATTTATATTAATATCTACTGAACAAATTGTTGGATCTTCTAAACCAGTTAGTGCTCCTTCAATGAAACAACATTTGATATAAAGGAACTGAGCATAAGGAAAACATTATAATGACGAATCGACGATCTTAATGAAAGCATGCAAGTCCTCGGTAATAATGATATTATGAATGTATAAAAAATAAAAAAAATTACTGAAGAACTAAGAAATGAATCTTGAGCCCAAGCCAATGGGGGTTGTGTAATAATTGGTGAAGAGTTCAAGTATGTCTTTTCTGGTTCTATTATCAGCTCTTCTCGATAGAATAATAAAATCGTGTTAAAAAACTAAAATTTTATACATATATTTATAAATGCTCCTCTGGCGGTTTGAAACAAAATTACATTGATTTACTTTAATTTGTGTGTATAATAACTTCCAGTTCTAATTTGGAAACTTAAATATTTTCTTAATAGTAAGTACTTTCAAAGTCCTGGTAACAAATGAATGTCTGAAACAAATACATCTACTGTACGTATGCCCGAAGGTTACATAATACCTGGAATCATTATATGTGTAAGTTTCTGTAAGGTCAAAGTGTGTTGTGATCACAAAGCGAATGTCATATTAACCTACACAATTATATGAGATATAGTAGTTTGGTCCTAATATTATATGTCTTGGATTTTTTACAAAACTTATTTAAGTTTGTTTACAAACCCTATGACAGTAAAATAATACTATCGCTGCAGATCTTTTTGTGACGTTTTCAGGTAAAAACTGAGCAACAGGTCATCTGTGGTGTGAGTAATTAATTTATAGAGCCAAATTAAAGTAACGGTGCTTAAATGATATCCACTATCATAGACCCCGTTTCAATTTCACGAAACTAATTCGATTTTTTTCTTCTCCTGTGGGTCGTCGTTGACGCCTGGGGGTCGATATAGATTACTTTGGATATCATCGATCTAGATCATTGAACGGGCTCAGTTCTGTAATAGTCTATAAATTACGTTCAATAGACCTATAATTATATGATCAGATTATAATTACTGATTACATTAACAGATTATAATTATATCATACTAAAATATAATCTATACTAATACTATAAAGAGGAAAGATTTGTATTTTTGATTGTAACGAATAAACTCAAAAACTACTGAACCGATTTTAAAAATTCTTACACCATTAGAATGCTATATTATCCATCAGTAACATAGGCTATAAATTAGATAAATGATTTTCAGTTTCATGCAAACGAAGTAACAGGCACTGCTGGTATTAAATATAATTTTATTAATATTGTAAATGCGAAAGTGAGTTTGTTTGTTACACTTTTACATCGAAACTGCTGAATTGATCTTAATTAATTTTGGTATATAGATAGATTGGTAATCTGGAAACGGTGGTAGTTACTTTCTCTCGCGAAAAACTTATTGGAAGTGAGGTAAAGAGAGGGATAAACTTTATATGATACTTTTAATTGCTCATTCGATATGTTTCACAAAATCAATATTAATGCGAGCGCAGCCGCAGGTAAAAGCTACATAAAATAAAAACATTTAAATCGCTTATCATACGTTGATACTTCTTTACCAGGTAACTTTTAGGTAAATTCAAACGACTTCTGCATAAAGTTACAGAATAACCAGACGAACAATATGTTAGCTCATTGAAAAGTAACATACATAATACATGAAATTTTTGTGCATAAGAAGATATGTCTATGTTAAAAATAATGTATCAAACATTTGACAAAGACAAAAATGTTTTAAGGGATATAAAAATTATCTTTCTCAAATTAGTTTTATTTTTTCTGATCCATTATTGCACCCAGATAGCTATTCCAGCTATAGCCAGATAGATCTGTAAGCAATGACCTAATCTGTAATACAGTACCTACCAAACATACTTGAAATATTAACAACCCATATTGTAAACTATGTATTATTTATAATAAAGAAACAGTCAAGTATCATTTTGTAGGCATCGATTTAATTAAACCTATATCTCTATATAAGATCTATATATATATTATTACGATTCGGATTCAAGCCCATTTTCGAGTTCGATCGCGTAAGGTACACTTTGGGTGATGCTTTACCGTAAAACATAAGTAGGTCGGTGGCTGGCAGTTGCGCGCGCAGACTTCTTGCACGTTTTACCGCTACTACGTCATTATTGATCGGGCACGTGGCCCATAAGTGACGTAGCGCCTGTCGCGGCCGATAGTATCCCTCCTTCTTTACAAACGCCCCCGTCCGCGCCGTGCCATAGTTCTCCCTGGCCACCCTCACCTTCACCCTGTTGTCTCTAGCATTATGCATTTCATTGTGTTTTTTTTACGTAAAATACACTTTATCCAAATATGTCTACTTATGCGTTTTAAGTTGAACTTGTATTTTTTCCTTGATGCTTAAATTAATTTGTTTATATTGTCCATACACTACATCAAAAATTGCATTGAATAAGGTTTATATGTGCTCATTTGCGAAAAACACAGTCGATCTATGTTTAAAATCTCTGGCGTAATTTGCCATTCTAATAATGGTTTTAAACTATTTTCTGCTTAAAGATCCAATGTCGAAGTTATTTATAGCGTGTACCTTTTTTATTTTACACATTTATATTTCTAACATAAAATTACGTAATCTATTTTAGAACGTTTTCAGCAGTGATTTTCAAATGAATAAATGGTTATAACTCATAGAATTATGATCGCTATTATCGAGTTTAACACATAAGTTATTTGTTACAATTAATACCTAGAAATGATAATATGACAAGATCCTTAAGCGATTACCGGTTATTTTAGAATGCGTAAATGATTGACGTCATCGTAATTGTACGTGTTTCTGTTTTCGCCCTTCATTAGTACTCATAAATAGTACGTACTCGCTTTCTTATAAATTATTTCGTTGTGTTGTGCTCTAAATAAATTATTGCATATCAGTATACTTAAGCTTTTTCCTAGTACTTATAGATTCATAGGTTTTATAAATTGATTCTATATATATATATATTTATATTATATACATATTTTTATCTACATTTTCTCTTTTTCCACGTGTTATTTTGGCCTATATTAGTAAATAAAAAATATGAAGTTGTTACTATTCTATAGTAAATTGAATATGATAGGTTTACCAACAAAAAATTTAATGAAATTTTAAGAAATAGATTCAATTTACGATTGTATTAATTTTATTTATAAATGACAGTTGTTTTTTTTTTTTTGGAATGCTTGCTGTACATATTTGATTTAATATATATTTAGTTAATATTTTTGAAATATAGAAATATTATCGTTGACAAAGTAGTTTAGTAGCACGATACTAGCATGGTATTTCAATACAGGAGTAGAGGAAAATAGACGATGATATGAATTCACAATGTGAAGAATAATATATGTATTAAATATGTAAATAATGACATAACATTTCATAGAGAACAGTCGAAAAAGACAATATGCCAATCCTACTTATATTAGGTACGATAAATTTGTTGATTGTCTAGTTAAATGTTTGATAACATTGTTTCTATTTATTTATTTCAAAGAGGAAAATTTTGCATAATTAACCTTACTTCATACAGTAATATAACTGTTTTTCCTGATAAATGTTATGCTAGTCAATTTCCCCAAAAGGTATGTATGTACATATAAAAAACATATATAAATCGTTATTCCGATAGTTAAATATTTATGTACCATATTCTCTGAGGTATTTTAAAGACCAAAAGGTAATACTATAGCATTTGGAAAAGTTAATATTATTAAACTATTTTATATATATATATATATATATATATATATATATATATATATATATATATATATATATATATATATATATATATATATATATATATATATAATATATATATATATATATATATATATATATATGTAATATCGAATGTTTATAATATTTTTTTCCTGTAGTAAAACGTTTAAAAAATTATCATTAGTTCGATCGAGTTTCATGTTTTTTTTTCGACCTTGACATACGCTGTTAGCCTTAGGGACTTTGACAGCTTCACCAAACTTTTTGGTGCAAGTTCTGAGGGCCCTCAGCCCCGAGGCAGCGGGCGCAAGGGTGCCAGAGTGATCGAAACTCGGCTTGGGCTGCTGCTGAAAAAACAAAAAAATATTCACGAGCCTAACTAACAGGGCCTAACTTGCTAAATTGAGAGGTCTTAACAACGACCTTATCGAGCGAGCCGTACAATGGCAGCTGGGGTTGTCCCTTACAGATCCGTGTGGGTGTGCACGAATGATATGCGGTGTGATGATGTCATCTTAGTAATGTAGAGTGTCACTGTATCGCGCAAGCAGACCCGCTCGAGGGTTCCTTTCCGGATGATCAACCTAGGCTCGTGCGTCTGCGGAGGAATGCAGGGGCGGGTGTGCGGGGGCGAAATTAACCGCTCGGCCTCGACGGCGAGTGCGGCGGTTGCGCGGACACGTGCGATTGGTGGAGACGGCAGGGAGCAGCGCGTTCAATTCTGTTATTTTATTGACAGGGTCAGTTAAGCAATTACGTAAGTAAGTAAGTGTGGGACGGATGCATACTTATTGTGAGCTTATGTCTGAGTGACATTTTGCTCTTGGAGGAGGTTAGATTGCGTAGCAGAGCTATGACCGTGGAGACTTTTTTGTGTACATAATCTATATGTTTCTTAAAGGTGAGATGCTTATCTAAAACTAAACCAAGGTATTTAGTTTGGTTAGCCCAGGGGATATTGACACCAAAAAGGAGTAATGTTCTTTTTATATTCTTCCTTGCGTGAGGATTGAACATGATAGCCGCGTTTTTGTCTGGGTTCATTACTATGCGCCATTTGAGGCACCAGGACCCGAACGTACAGACGGCCCTTTTAACGCGCTAGTATAACATTATATGTATAACTGATAGGCATATGATACTACAAACTTTTTTTAGATCTACTAAGGAGCAATATTTCTGCTGTGTACATTGTATTTGCAATATTATTCATAATATTATTATACTAAACATTTGCCAGTGCAAAATTCTTACTTCTACTCTTTATCACTTTCAAGTTTAATTTTCGTGAAAAAAGTAGTCTACGTCCTTCTTCCCGTCTATCTCTATACCAAAATACGTCAAAATCGGTACAGCGGTTTAAGCATGAAATGATAACGGAACTGATAGACAGCGTTAATTTCGCAATTAAACTATTAGTATCGATAGGATTCCTCAGTAACTGTGTTAGCAAATGCAAAAATAATTATTCAAATCCGAGTGGCAGTTCCTACGATTAGCGCGTTAAACGCGCAATTAGATTAGTGATCCTCTATAATGCCTTGCGTTATTGTTATAATATGTCGTATACCTAAAATTGATATATAATGTAACCAAAATTAAATAGTAAGCCAAATGATGAAATAAGGAGCTTAGGAAATAATTATACCTATTTAATGTACATGCATATAATAAAATTGTAACTGGTTTAAATTTGAACATTAATTTTTACGAAATTATTAATTTTTATCGAAACAGATATTGATCAAACTATTTAAGATTTTTTGCCTGTCTTTGTCTGTCACATTGTACATGCACCACTCCGAAGCTACTGAAATCATTGCGGTCAAGTGTAAGACGATATTAACTAATTCTATGGATTAATTATAATATGCTTTTTATTCTACAAAATGAAAGTACTCCTTCGAAATAGAATGTAAAAGTTGAAATTTGGTAGTCAATGAACAATTCGGATTTTCATGCAATATCCTATGTACAATAGCCTGGGAACATAATGAAAACACAGAAGCTTTATTTTATTTTAAACTGTATTATGTATATATGTATATACTAGCTGACCCGGTGAGCTTCGTATTACCTAAAGTCGATCTACTCTATTCTCGCTAAAACTCAAAAATGGTTTGGCTGATTTGTATTTTATTTTACATTTTCATTAGCTATAATCAACCCTACTCAATCTTGCAACTTCAATTCGTTAAAATCAATAGAACTGGCTATATGTAATATCATTTGCGTTTTTCATTTCTTTTGGTTGTTAAATGAAACTTGTTTATTACTCCAATGAAATAAATTTCTTTTAATTATATGAAATTTAAATATAGGTGCATTCAGACCCACGCCCCTTGACGCGGCGTCCGTACACACTACCCACTTAGCTATCATAATTTCAAACTGTACTATTATCGCTTCATTACTTGTCATATTATGAGATTGGAAAAAAAATCTGTTCGTTTTTTTATTTATATTTTATACAATCCTTGTACTGAATAGGAATAATTCCTAGGAATACATAAAAAAAATTATTATTCAATTTGGTACAGTCGTTCAGAAGTTATGCGTGTACATACATTACGGCGATTCATTTATATATATATATATATATATATATATATAAAGATATAAATTACGTATTTTTAATTTATCTATTATCAGTACGGATATATCGGATCATACTCAGTTGTATTATGGCGAAATCGGATTTTAACCTAATAATTCCTTCAATGCTATGTTGCGAGTACGTCGACTTGCCGAGGATTTTCATGTGGTAGAAGTACTTTTGAAGTTGATGTTCGCTTTACTGTAGAGAATGTTACACACAACATTCTGTACATGAAAACTGACGACCTCTAGTCCACGCCGACAAATTCGAATGTTTCGCCTTGAGATTTCTTCCCAGTTGACCCTTTAATGAGTCTAGAGTTTTACTCGGTATATGTATCTCTTTGTCAGATTGTTCAGCAGTCACAATTTTTGCTATAATTCTTTTATTTATTGCACAAATTTTTCATAATAGGTCTTACACCGTTGCCTTCTGATACATCCAAATGACGCAAAACATTTTTTTTATTCTATTCCCTTTATTTAGTATTCTTTAAAGGCTTAGCGTTATGGCCGCAATCTCAACTGATGTTAAATGACGATGTGGCCTTAGATGATGGGCACGTTAAGCCTAGTGGAGGGACTAGCTCTCTAGTGCATCTGTCGAAAAAACAACCTACAAGTATTTGGCAGTACATTTTCAATTAGAGGTTAGTAGCTAGCCAGGCGGGTATTAGAAAAAAGCCATACCACCATATTATGGTTTTATAACGATGTTTTCCTTTACTAGAAGCTCAGATTCATGGTAGGGATTTGAACTTAGGTCCTTTAACGCGGTGTCCGTACAAACAACCAATTGGGCCATCATCGCTTCAAAAATCGCTTCGCGTATTGTTGCTAGATTGGTATATATAGTATTAAAAACATTTTGTACTCTTCAGTACGCTTGGAAACTATATCTTTGTTACTTTTGTCATGATTCTTATTGAGCAGTGCTAGTATTGCTTTGTCTTAAATTCTCTTATAATTTACTTTGCAAAGCAGTTTCTGGCAATTCATTTTTTTCCATTGTATTTAATGGCAGATCATCGGTACCTTAATTAACTAAATAATTTGAAAATTCCATTGCTCCATGTAGACACGGATATTTTCTTCAAGTTTAAAAGTCTTGAAAAAGACCATAACACACATTGCTTAGTAGAAATATTCATTAACTCAGATCGATATAAAAAAGGCATAATAATTCTATTGAAAATAATGGTAGATCAATTGCACTTCACCCATGCAAATAGCAGCCACCAACAGAATTTCTATTAATTCCATTTAAAACAGGTTCTTCAGGGAAATTCAAGGAATTACAATTATATCGTGTTAATGTTCAAACTTTTATCTCTTATCCCGCAGGAACGCTATCGTTTTATGGAATAAAAATATCCTAAATGTTGATCCGTAATATAAGCTACCACCCTAGCTACATACATACACCTAGCTAAATCTATCCGGTAGTGTCAGAATAATGCATGTTCAACGGGACAGACAGATAAAAATTCTGAAAAACATAATTTTGGCCTCTTTATCGATAATAAAGTAGACATTTTTTTATTTTTTATTATGGAATGTACAGATTTTCTACCATTACAGTTTTATCATATGTATAGATATAAAATAGATTAAATGATATATACTAGACACAAAAATTAAGGGATATAAAAAAAATCCAAATTTTTGGGTGATTTTCAACGAGCTGTAACTCCGAGGAAAATGATCGTACAGAAAAAACAAAAAAATAGTAGCTCCATGTGTCTAGTTTTCAGATATGACTATGAAAAAATTTTGTCATGTCCAGGTCTGGAGAAATCCTAAGAAAACTACCAAAAAAAATTATTCCAAATTTTTTCTCGTCTAAAAAAAGGTCCACGGGCTTCAAAAAAATTTTTTTGATTGTTTCGTTCAAAAGCTCTTTTAGAAAATTTAATACTCTTTAATTTGACGTATTCAAAAAGCCTGTACGACGATTTGCCGCGGAGTTATCGTCAATCAAATCAAAAAAGTTATTTTTCACTTTGATAATCAATAACTCCGGAAATAATGATCGAAATATTTCATAGTCATATCTGAAAACTAGACACATGGAGCTACAATTTGCTTTTTTTGTTTTTTCTGTACGATCATTTTCCTCGGAGTTACAGCTCGTTGAAAATCACCCAAAAATTTGGATTTTTTTTTATATCCCTTAATTTTTGTGTCTAGTGTATTATGTCATTCTGTTTGATATTATAGTTTACGGCACTGTATGCGCTGTTCCACAAATTCTGTTTTAATGAATGATATATTATCTCATTCTATGCGGTACGGTATTTTTTGTGCTCATTATCTTTATCTTTTTATTTATCTTTATATTTATCTTTATCTAATATTACAAAAAGACGAAACAGTTAAGATTTTTAATTAATTTGTTAGTTATCGATATGAGAAAATTACATCAAAGTCCCTGGAGAAGTACATTTACTATCCTACAGGAACCATTCTTGTTTTATAAGGTAAAATTATTTTATATTTAATCTAAAGTATTATTTATCACCCAAGTTAATTTGACCAAAATGTATCTCAGTATTTCAGAGTGTACAATAAGATAAAAATCAATTAATCTGCAAGACAAAAATCCAAAATAAAATATTGTAGGTCTTTATTCCGATATCATATATCAGTCTAATTATAATTAAAAAAAAAAACCAGTTACAGTTTGATTGTTTTTTTTTTTATTTGGTTTATAGGTGTTAGCGTTATGGCCATAATCTCACATGATCTTAAGTGACAATACGGCCCAAGTTGGTGGACACGCAAAATTTTTTGAGGGACTGGCTCTCAAGTGCAATTGCCAGAACACACCTATTGGTATTTGGTATTGAGGGTGGTAGCTAGCCAGGCGGCTACCATCATGCTATTGTTTCCTCACGATGTTTTTCTTCACCGAAAACTGAAGCTCGTTGTAGGTGGATTCAAACTCATGTCACTTGACGCGGCATCCGTATGCAGGATGCAATTATAATTTAATAAAAAATAGAATGTACAGATTTATATATTAGGTTGGGGCAAAAGTTTCTTCGCAATTTATATAAAACTCAAGATTTTTTTTTCCAAAGTTTATTTACACTTTTTTACGGTCTTGTCATACGTGATTCACTTTTCATCACACGTTTTCAATCTCTTCAAAAACGGTTGGATTTAATACGTCTTAATAATTAATCATAAATGAGGACATGGTTTATTAGGTTTCTTTCATTAAGCTCGTGTGGCACACAAATATCAAGTTTTTTTGTGTACCCAGCTGTTTTTAAAGGGGTCATAACTGTTTTGTGGTCAAATTCAGTTCTTCAGCCATTTCGTAACTAAGAATATGTAGATGTAGCTCCACTTAAAAAAAAATCCGTAATAGGGCGAGGGTGCATCTTTGAAATGAAAATTCCCGGATTGAAACGCTAAAACCAACTTTAGGGTCGCATTTTTTTTTTGTATTAAACTTTAAAATTTATCGAATTTTTTGATTACATTCACTCATTTTAACAGAAGAAAAAAAAACACAAATGAATATAGCTGGAGACAACCTTTTACTAATATGTTTTTTTTAATGTAACTTTTTAATTCCATCGGAACTAGCCAGATATAAGTTTATACATACTATATGCGAAAATACTTTTTCCCCGCTATATAAATATACCTATACACATAAAAACCCGGTACGTAATTATATTTTTTCTTCGCTTATAAAACATTTTTATTTTGTAAATTGAGCACTTTCCTATCTTTTTATTAAATAAACTGACTAACTTTTATTATTGTTCACTTCAAGTTATGCTGTATATATATGAAAGCTTATCTAAATGCAACCATTATATTTATAAGGTACAAAAGTTTGTTATAAAATTATTTCGTACGTAACAAACAGTAGCTCGATATATTGATCGTAATGAAGGTTGTGCGAACAACCATGTGTCGTTGTCTAAAGAGCAGTTATTCTTGGTATAGAATAGAACATGCATAACGAACGTGGGCGACCTGAGGGTGGAAATGTAGGAGTAATGGCAACTAGGTGACTCGTAGTCGGGCGAGTGAACCCACACTCCGATATTACGTAATCCACAGTAATTATACCTAACTTAACTTTAAGGTCTCCCGTCTGGGTCATGCCGTGAACGTTTTTTTTTAATTATATCACGTACTAGTGCTCAAAACTTCGTTCGCGAGTAAATAAATCTTTTACTGATATCAAGTCAGCTTTCAAACCACCTAACTATTCTCAAGTGTACTATTTAGGCAAACAACGTGTATACACCTGCTACGTTAGTCAATGTAAGGTCCTCCCCGGCAAGGCGCTCTTCCGGTCCAGGGTATGTTCTTCTACTGGTTGGCATAATCAAGAGGAACCTTCGTTTATTAAATGCCAAATTTTACGAGTACGACACCATGGTGTGCAGTTGCGTCCTCTACATGTGACATTTGTACAGATATGGAATTTATACATGACATTGTGACATTTATACTGATAATAATGATGTAGATTACAGTTCTGTATGGTATTCTAATACTGCAGTTGTGTTATAAATTTCGATACTAGAATTTTATTTTCACACGTTCTTCCATCTTGGACTCCTGATTTTGAATGTCAAGCCATAAGACACAGTAAACATTTATGTTTAACCATTAATTATTTATATACTTTTGGATTTATAATGGCGAGGTATGATAGTCACCAAGTTTCAAACATTTTTCTCAACCTCAGATCAGCGTTAGTTTGCATTTTTTGCGGAATAACTGTTTATTCTTGCGCAATTTTACCCTTCAGGGTTCATGGTTTTTGTTTCCCGTTATAATAAATAATAACTCGCTGAAAATAACAAGTCAACAAATTCTTATAATTCTCTATGAATAAACAAACAACAATGTGTTTGCGAATACCTGTTTCGATTTCAAACAACAAACATTATTACAATGAAGCCATAACATGTTTATGTCGTTTCCTATGACGTCAATTGATTATGATAAAAACTATATTTTTCTTTAGAATTTATTTAACAAACAATATCGTGCTGGCTTCTTCATAATGTTTTTTTATTACAATATCTGATACTATTAGGTAAGTAATTCTTATATAAACCGTACTAGACGGTTGCCCGCCTACTACTTCGATAAGCGATTTCTTAATATTTATTTTTTATGAGGTACTAATCTTCACACAGCCGTTTATTTTCCTATAAACAAATCTTGTATTATGGCAACGACGTGGCTGATATATCTCATATATATTGATATTTAACATCCAGACGCATAACTGACAATTAGGCTTGTCACACAAAAACCAATCGTGGGCGGGAATTGAAATCGTGACCCTAGGGTTTATTAGGGAACGCCACCACTGCATCAAGAGATTTGGAAAACTATACATAAATGTAAAGACATTTATAATTCAACTGGAGACGCATTTGAAGCAACCTTTTAAATAAAGCTATATGCCCTGTTTTAACAAAGAGTCCTATGTCTTAGGCTTATGATATATTTATATGTAAATAAAATTATTGAAACGCTATAAACTAAAGAATTCCTCATGTAGCTTATTTCAGAAACTAACTTGCCTAATTAAGTACTGTATTGCAACATTTCATTAGTTATCAATAAGTAAACACCATGAAATGATGTTAGTGGGATTGAGTGTTTACGTATGGACGCATTCGCTGTATATAAATATACGAACGTTTCGCAAACACAAAACAAGTGTTATTTTATACTGTTATCTGTGGGCCATTAGCCTGGTGCAGGGTTGACAAATGGTTTTTTTCTATTTATTTTCATAATAAAATAGACATTTAGTTAGCCATTTCAAAGAAGAAAAAAAAATCATAACAGTTGTATTATAATACATTTCATTAGTAATTATTAATTATTTTTTAAACAAGCATGATTTATTGCTTGCCACAAAAACTCCGTAGATAGTTTTACCTACAGAATCTCTAATCATGTTGAAGCTTTTTATTTTACTTTTTTTTCGAACTGACATACGCTGTTAGCCCCAAGAGCTTTGTAAGCTTCACCAAACTTTTTGGTGCGAGTGCTGTAGGCACTCAGTCACGAGGCAGCGGGCACAAGGGTGCCAAAACGGCCGAACCTCGGCCTGGGCTGCTGCTGGTAAATGAATAAAGATTCACGATCCTGACTATGCAACAGGTCTTGTCTTACAAATTTAGTGATTCTAACAACAAGCTTATCAGGTAAGCAGCTCAAGGGCCGCGAGGGTAGTCCCCTACCGAACCGTGTACTTAACGTGTGAGTGTGCACGAATGGTATGCGGTGTGATGGTGTACTTTCAGTGATGTAGAGTGTCACTGTATCGCGCGAGCAGAGTCACTCGAGGGCTCCTATCCGGAGAATCGAACCTAGGCGCAGGCGTCTGCGGAGGGAGACCGCGGTGGGTGTGCAGGAGCGAAATTATCCGCTCGGCCTCGGCGGCGAGGACGGTGGTTATGCGGGCGTGTGAGCGGACACGTGCCATTGGTGGAGAAGCGCGTTTAATCTAGTTATTTTATCGACGAGGTTGGAGAAGCAATTACGTGGCCGGCGCGCAAAGCCCTTGGCGCGCGGATTGGAAGTGTGCTATTTTGGGGTTAAGATGAAGTTCGGCATTTTCAAAAAAAATCTTTGTAATGTCTTTAATATATGCATACACAGACGAAAGTTCCATATCATTGTGGAAATCTACATTACTGACATAGAACAGGGCTTGGACGGCTATGCGCATGAATCTGTTATGCAACACTTGTAGTTTGCGAAGGGTGGTTCGCGAAGCGTGAGCGAATACGAGACAGTTATATGTAAGTATGGGACGGATACATACTTTGTATATTTTGAGTTTATGGCTGAGTGACATTTTGCTCTCGGAGGAAGTTAGATTACGTAGTGGAACCATAGCCCTGGAGGCTTTTTTCTGTACGTAATCTATATGTTTGTTAAAGGTAAGGTGCCTGTCTACTACACCAAGGTTTTTAGTTTGGTTACTCCAAGGGATATTGACGCCGAAAAGGTGTAATGTTCTTTTTATGTGCTTCCTCTCATGAGGATCAAACATGATGCTGCGCTTTTGTATGGGTTAATTCCTATGCGCCATTTAAGGCACCAGCACCCAAACGTAGAGACGGCCCTTTCGACGCGGTAGTATACGTGAATCCTATTCATGCCCGAGCTGAAGATGAATGTGTCGTTTGCGTAGGAGCCTGCTGCCACGTCAGGGAATTCGAGTATATCGCTAAAGAACAAATTGAACAGGCAAGGCGCTAGGATGGAGCCTTGCGGGGCCCCTGAGCGTATTGGGTGAGGCGAGGATAGGCCTCCGTTCGCTTTGTAGCAGAAGGAGCGGTCCGATAAGTAAGCAAAGAAATTGTGGACTAGTCTGTCCGGAACTTCAAAGAGATTGAATTTATATATGAGGCCTTCGTGCCAAACCTTATCGAAGGCTTTGGCTATGTCGAAAAATACAGCAAGCGTGCCCCTGCCAAGCTGCAAAAGCTTTTGGCGAGTTATCAAACTTGTATGAGGGCTCGCAGTATCTTGGCGGAACACTACACATTTTTTATTAATCAATTCTGGCCTTTTCTGTTCAAGTGCATCATTCAATTTGTCCAGCTGATGACAGTACACTTCAGAATTGATTGTTTTGTCGTCCGGTAGAAGCACAAAAAAATTATTCCTTTGAAATCCCACCAAACAGATATCATCAACTTTTTTGATGGGTATCGGCGTTTTGAAGTGCTTTAAGCCGGTTCATCTTTTTTTCTCTACGATCTCTTGCATTTAATATTGTTGTAGACACCCATTTTTCGTCTCCAATAATGATACTTATGAAAAATGGATAATTTTCTTGACGTTTGACAACCAAAACACAGACGTCAATGCGATGACACAAATTTCTTTCCGTAAGAACATGAGGAACCCATATGTCAAGTTTTGAGTTTAATCCTAGGCGTTTTAGATGATCATGGACGGTCGAATTTAGTCACTCTGCAATCTCACGAGTTGTTATTTGTCGGTTTGCATCAATTCATGCATTTATTGTGTCTTCATCAGCTTTAATTGGCCTTCCAGAGCATGGTGCATCTTCAAAATCAAAATTGCCGGATCGAAATTTTGCAAACCAGTTGTGACCCGGATGTTCTGTTAATACATCTTCTCCATAAACATCGGATAATTTTTTCTTTCTGGAACAACATTTTTACTTTTCGGTAGTAAAAAAGTAAAAAATGCCGATAATGCTGCTTTTCACTTTCCATATTTGAAAGGATACCAATCAGAAGCTATTGAGTTCGGTACAGTTTTTGAAATGTATAATGGTTATACTGCTTAACTGTGAAGTTAGATGTAAAAAATACAGTTAAGTTCTGTGTCGTGAAAAAACGAAATTACTTTCCGAACAACCTTATATAATAATCGAAACTCTCAAGAATTATTGTGACCACTTCGTAAAAAAAAATCCGGACGTCCACATAAAAAAAATTTAAACAGCATTTTTTCATGTTGTCTATCGAAAAAAAACGGTTTAAAATTTTTTACGTGTACGTTCGGATCTTTTTCTTAGTTTTTTTTATACAAATTTGCTAGACGGCAAAGACGGCTCGACGGCAGATGCGAGCACATTTGTCGCGATTGCAGTGCAAGCGCGAAGGAGCATGACGAAACTCTGCGCGCACCTCTCCAAAGGTATTGTCTGGGTGTGCCGATCCCCAACCCCAGTAGAGGGAGCCCTTAATTAGGTTTGGATCTTACCAGGATTAGATGAAGAATGTGAAAATGCTCCATCAAGCAGCCCGGCGGAAGGTGGGTTTTTTATATAAGGTCATCCTATGAAAAAAAAAATTACTAGATACAATTGTTTTTTTTTTTTTTAGAAAAGTATCAGATATATTAATTGAAGGGTTTTCTTGAAATACATCTACTCATATTATCGTATAAATGCAAATTGGTTGTGGTACAAGTAGTTTAAGAGCAAAAATTACTTGATCTTGACGTCTCGAGCGCAGAGCACTACCTCATAGCGCGAAGCGTTATGTAATGTAGTGTGAAAAATGTAAGGTATGTGTAGGCCCACATTCGAGAGTTCATGTAGGACGAATTCTTTGGCACGAAGTTGAATAAGGCAGAAAAAAAGATTTGCTGCTATCATAGAAGGGTTTATTGGTACTCAACAAATCATTCAAAAACGTCTTTTTGCTTATAAAGCTTTGATATGCACCATGATTCCTTAAAATTCATTCTTTGGACCCGCACTTAAAGCTCTGATCTGGAAATCTTGATGCGGTATCAGATATCATAGATGTAGCATGTTAGTAGGGCATTTTCTAATGCCCGCCTGACTAGCTACCACCCTTAAGTGAAATTCTGTAGATGTTTTCCGGCAGTTGTATTTGAAAGCCAGCCCCTCCATAGTGTATTAGTAGCTTAGCGTATTCAACATCTTTGGCCACATCGCTAAACCTCATCTATAAAAAGAAAAGAAATGGTAAACATGGTGAAAGGTTTTATCAAGAATGCATATCGAAAGACGCTACAATGGAAAATGGTCTAAAGGAATACTTGTGAAATTAATTGATAAATTCGACGTGCAACTCAAATTAACAAAAGAATACTACAAAGTAGCTGAAATTACATATATTATCATACTATCCCCGGAACTTCGTTCATGTGGAACAAAAAATTATTTAATATTTTTTGCCCGTTTCCTATACCTTTTTCAATATAGCTGTGCTTCTATTCGTGGTAGGGTGTTTGTTAAATTTCTGTTTAGGAGCTCGAAATATAAATATTAATACGCATAAGAATAATAAGGAAAGAAAAAAATATTGGCCAGTGTTTTTTAATAGGTTCATTATGAATTTATGCAAATCAATTAATGATAATGTGTTTCTATCTTTAGTATACTTGGTTGAGTTTTTAAAAGATACCATAATAACGACCTTGATTAAACATCCGGGTCCACTATGGTTTATTGAATATCATTTATAAATATAAGTTAAAAAAAGTTCCTGGTAAATGTAATGCTTTCATTTTGATCATAGTTTTTATAGTACGCACTGAAAAGAATAAAAAGTGATGAATATCGTGTGGTAGTGGTAGAATAATAGTGCTAACGTGGAAATGTCATTTATGTATGTTGGGCGTTGGGATTAAATAAAATTAGCTCTTGCATTATTTTAGCCTGGTAGTTTTTATATATTAATAACTTATATTCCTTATAAAACAATTCATTTTTTGTATATGGGATTTTATTTCCTTAGTTCTTAAAATAATTTTGTGTGTGAAGATCCATCAATGCGTTTTTAATTTATTTTGGTATCATGGAGTACGTAGACTGCATATACAGTATATATATTTGCTCGGTGTTAGGTACGACCACTGTATTCAACTGAATTGCAACCACCACACACTTGTTGATATATTCATTACTGTAATTTGTTTTAAAACCTGTCACAGCGTATCACTTTTGATTCTTGA
Organism: Actias luna; assembly: GCA_039707435.1. Classification (NCBI taxonomy): domain Eukaryota; kingdom Metazoa; phylum Arthropoda; class Insecta; order Lepidoptera; family Saturniidae; genus Actias; species Actias luna. Next base: position 9,229,257 of record JAZHAC010000008.1, on the reverse strand, counting down.
CCGTTGGATATATACTGGCTGATCCCAAATCACTAGGTAGTTATCACTATAACTTAAAGAAAAGTCACTCTGACGGATTAGTAATCAAATAGCCACTGTTTTTTTTTCGTTATCAATTGTCAAACACAATACAGTTAATAAAAATAACCTATCAAATATATAATATATTATATAATTTTTTCAGTAAAATTGTACGAATATAAATACGTTATAAATTTGGTACTTAGTGTGTGAGGAATACTGCAATAATGCCGATGGTTCGACTAAAACAGATTACCAACATTATATTGTACAGTTACGTCTAGACGGGCTATGACCTCTTCACTGCCGTGTACTTGATGGTAGACGTCTGAATACACGTCAACCCAATCTAGGGATTTTGCATATTTTGTAAATTTTTAACAGGACTGAAGAGATATTTAAAAGACGCAGAAGTAACAATTGTGAACTTATAAAGTAGGTACTTTAATTTATAAAATCATTAAACTTTTTAATTTATTGTGATGGGTAAGGCAGATTCTATATAACTTTTAGTAATCATTAAGATATCTTCAGCCCCTTAATCTATGCTTCAGTTCACAAGTTTAACTTTACTGCAGGTGCCTACAGGTTTATTTGCCAATTAGCTAGTTCAACACAATTACGGAAAAAATCTGGTTTGGAGAGATGTTTTATAATGTGTACGATATAAGGTTCAGTCACGTGATTGGAATCTCTTGGCTAAACTAATATGTTAATGATTATTTATAAAATAAATGTAACTACTGTTGATTTATTTAAATAGATAAATAAAATAAAATATTCGTTTATTCTACTCGATTATAATTTTTTTTATAAAACAATTAAATTCTGAAAACAGAATGACATATGAAACAGGAGCAACAAACACTGTTTTTTTTGTTATTGTTTAAACCACGCATCTCGATAACCAAACCATATTCATTGCCACAAACACTATTCAATAGACATACAACATCGTCACCTATTCACACATATACACTTAAAAAGAAGCTTTTGAATGTACATAAATAGAACCGCTACAAAACAAATTTTAAATAATGTTTTCTTCTCAACTGGCACCGCTTAATTGTTAAATAATCCTATAGTTGATTTGGTTATCTTATATGGGTGTGATAAAATATATCACAAATAAATAAACAAACCGTCATAGTGACACTCTTAGGAATGTCGTAATCCGGAATCGGTAGATATATATCTAATCATCAAGTGGCTAAGTATCTGTACCTGAATGGATCGCGTGATAAACCCTTCACAGTGACTCTCTTTTGGTTTGTCACCTTTCGGGATTAGACATTGTACATTATATTATATGTTAGATATATTAACGGATAAAATCGTAATCAACGTGTAATAATTAGTTTTTTTAGTATTAGTTTTTATATAATTTTAATCATGTAAAATACATATATTTTGTACTCGTACGTCGCGGTCGACGCTGCGCAGGGTCGGGGTCGTTGAACTTATTTACGTCTTTCGGAAAGAGGCGCCACGAAGGCGCGGCGTGGCGTAGCGCGGCGCTCCGAGTCCGAACGACCGCCCTCCACGCTCCTTGCGGTTGTATAAAACTATCATTGTTCTGTGTTCCTATAAAAACTTGTAACTACTCTCATTACTTACTTCTCACCGCCATCACACTTCTATTTCAAATAAAGTCTCTTGAATTCTAATTAACGCATTATATAATAACGTTTAAAAACATTAGATTACCTAAATATCCTATGATTATGATAGTCTATAATGCTGCCATATTAATGAGATATTTAAAACCTAATTTTAGTACATATGACTTACATACACGTAGGCAACTGGTATGTATGTATATGAAATATAATTTATTTTAAATACGATATATGTGAGAATATACCTAATAATGCTCCCGAAAAAAAATCTACATATTATAGCTAAACTACGCATTAGTCTATTTACCCGGTGTAATTAGGACAATTCCAATATTATAATATCCCTATCTCTCTATAAACCTAAGCGTTTTAAGTGTTGATCGTTTTAGATTATTAGCCTGACAAAGAAAGTATATTTTAAATCCAAAACTAGTATTGTGGTTAAGCACACCATTTCTAATAATAATAAAACATTCTCATCGTAAGTTTAAAGTTTTTAACTCAAGTAAATCGAATTTCTATATCATCCTTACTATGATAGTAAACCCAATAAAAAAAAAAAATAACATGCGATAATAAGTTTCGGGCCTAAACCGCTGAATCGATCAAGATGAATTTTGGTGGAGAGATAGGTAACATTCTGGAGACGGCTATAGCCCTCTTATTTTTGCGAAAAACTTATAAGGAGTAGGTTAATGAGAGGGATAAACTTTCATTCGCTTTACTTCAAACTATTAAAATAAATGTTTATAATTAATAATGAAAGTATATTTTAGTTTTTCAAACAACTCTTAAACGAAATACAATGGGTTTGTAAACATAATATAGAGAAATCGTATCTGTATCGTCGCATTCATGTAATCGTGTTCAATATAGCACTTAGGCAATTGATAGACAGTAAACATTAGCTAAAAAAGGGCTTTGGAAAATTCACATCTACTTGTATTGACCAAGCATCTTAAATAAGTAAATAAATATCATTTGATAGAAATATGATTGCTGTATGGATTGACAACCAGTATTGGTGTTGTTGATGACATTATACCTGATGTCAAGTACAGTGTCAAAAATAGTGCCGCCCACCGAGAAAAAGGCGTATCACGTTGCTGAATCGGTCAATGTATATTCAGTTATCTAGCGGAGTGGTAAGGATTTGTACCCGATTGGTTTGCGACCACACACATGTCATACAAACAAAAATACAAAACATTGTAAGATTTCTAGTAGTTATACCAAAATAATATTAAAATAATAATTGTAATACTTACGCGGCTACGCTATTTTCATGCTTTATCGTTGGAAACGCCACAAAATCCGTAATAAATTAACAATGACAAATTTCTTAAGAATAGTCGTAAATAGGTGTAATTACTTACATTTAGTCAAGTGTTTGTTATATGAATCCAGGTAGAACTCGGACAATCGACGTAAACATTAGTTATTGGGTCACTCTAGCTCGTGGCAAGCAAAACAAACAATATTTCGATTGACTCTGCTCCGATGTTGACACAAATAAATAACAGCACATTGGAAATACCAAACCGCTTGTAACACGGATTCGAAATACACAGTAAAATAATTATCAAAACAATTTTATTATATGTACGCAACTGCGTGGTTATGATAGGCCCAAGTTTTATAAGCGATCATCTGTTATTGCATCCACGCGGAGTGTCGTAGGTTCTAATACCACACAGGATTATTATTTGTGGGTTACACAAACACTTTTTCTCAGTTAATTGTATATTTGTTAAGGTCTTGTATGTACCTGTAAATGTCGTATATTTGTGTGTATAATTGTATATATAAACTAGTCACAAAAATTAAAGGATATAAAAAAATTATTTATTGGATGATTTTAACATCTGGTAACGAGACGGAAAATGGTCGCACAGTAAAAATATAAAATGTAAGATGTATCTCAAGTTTCTCTCTTTTGGGTCTAGCTATAGTTTTTTAATCCAAAACGTAATTTAAAAAAAATGTTGCTTCTCTTAATAAAAATCTACGAGCGTCAAAATATTATAATATCCCTCAATTTGATTTATAAATGTCTGTATGGTGATTTGCCGCAGGGTAATTGTCAATCAAAAGCAAAAAAATAAGTTTACTCTTGTGTTAACTTGGGTTACTTTATGAGTGACAATCAATAACTAGGGAAATTATGAACGCACGCAAAATTGAAATAGATTTTTATAAACTCTATTTCATTCCTTATATGTCACTATTAGTGGCTTTCTATAATATATCCAAAGTAATAATTTTGACTGAAGAAAAGATAAAATTCCGATTTTTAGGATAAGTTGGTATAACTTTTGATATAATGGATGAACGAAGAATATCGTGACTAATTTTTCAACCTCAAAGTATTTCGAAAGAGCCGTGGATAGTTCAAAGAGCTAATTTTTTTTTCATTGTGCATGTGCATTGTGTGGTAGTTATAACCTGGTTTTAAATCTGTTCTCAAGATATTTCATTGATTAATGTTTTCTTAACCAGTAGTCGGTATTGTCTGGGGGTTACACTTAAAGACTAGGTCCTGTTTAAACGAAGCGTGTAATCTCAATACTAGATTTAAAAAATATGACCTATATTTAAAATAACTAATTACTTATCGACAATTATAAAAATAAAATAAAACTTGTCAAAGTAAAAGTAAAAAAGTGTGTGTCAGATCTAAGTATTAGGTACAAATATTTTTGCTTTCACTTTAAATATATGTATATTGGAAAAGTAATGTTGGAATGAAATTAAAATATCATTCCATTAACCGCAACCTCAAAATTTGAAAGGAAATACCTGTACTTAACAATGTTATTAAAAGTACATGAACACAGTGATAATATATTTTCCTTGTTATGGTGCCAGAATTACAAGAAATGAACACTAATATAGAGTCTTAAATTACGTATGTTTACAAATATTCAGATATTTTAATATAAGAAAGTGAGGTTCCGCCATTTATGCAAGGAGCCAGCCGATTAATTCCCATTCGATATGAATGGTGCGTATTAAATGAATGATAAAAAAGCTAAAATATTTGACTTAAGGAGTGATTTAAAAGCCGTGATAAAAGATAACAGGTTAGACATGACGTCCGCTCTCTGGACACCAAGTAATCAGTGCGGTGCGGCGTCGCGCGCCTCCGCGCCGTGGCGTAGCGAGGCCCAGCGCTCGTAAATGCTCGTATATTACTTTTATCGCTTCGTGTTTCAGACATGACCTTTCCAGCATGAAACTGTTAAAACGTTAAAATAGAGTATTTTGCAGACGTATTGTTTACAAACATGACTACTTCATCGATTTCGTTTATTCAATTAGTTAACGTAAATCTAGAAAATAGTCTGCATTGTGAGCCAACAGAATATAATTCAATTGTCTTGATGAGTTTTGTTCGTATACTGATATTTTTACATGGGCGGAATTCCAGAAATTGAACGCTTGTGTACCGTGTTCTATTAATAGTTGACGATGAGGCATTGTATGATGGATAGATGACGCGGCCTCGCGCCGCGGCGCCGCCATCCTCCGAGTCACCGCTTCGCTGCATCACGCCGCGCCATTCGACGCAGTTACCCTACTTCGTCCGTCTTGCGCCTGGCGCTTCGTACGTAATGATCACGAGGGCGAACAAAAAATTTGTTTAATACGATTGTGTTTAAATTCTTTACTCCCTCACAGAATGACGTCTGTATAACGTATTGGTGTAGTGATGTAATTTAATTTTATGTTGATCTCGTGATGCTCAATAAATATTTTTTTAATGGGGAAGGGAAATTGTGTCCTTAAACAAAATAAATAATAACATATTGGCTGCCTATATTGTTATTAATCATTATATTACAGAACTCAGAAATTTAACCTTGAATTTTTGGTCGCTCAACTTGTAACATGGCAATGAGTATGGTAAAATAAAAAATTTAAGCTAAGCGCTTTATAGAACGGTATTGGGACAGTTCCATCTCTTCAGGGTAAGGAAAAAACACGGACACGGATTTGGAACCAAAACAAACCGTTATGTTTGTAATCTTATCTGCTGTGACTAGGACTATAACAGTTCACCGGTAACTCAAAATTTCAATATTTACTTTCATCCTAGTTTTTTTTTTAAATTAGATACACTTGTACGGAAAAGTCAGTGAAAAGTGCTTTTTTTGAATAAAGGTTTTTTCCAGTAAAATTTAAAAATATCTGTTTTGATTGGATAAGAAATATATGTGTAATAATCCATTTTAAAAGCTATTTAGTTATTACACTATTTTACAACTTATAGACCTAATATAATATACCGAATTTAAATATATACCGAATAATAAAACAACTAAGATACGTAACGGAGGAGGATAGTTTAATTAACATCGATTGCTATATGAGCACAACGCGAGCGCTGCTTTGGGTTCAGTCAAATCGAAGCACTCGAGACCAGATATTCGCGTAAGATTTATATTTTCTTTTATTGACTAGACTGTTTTGATATATTTGAAATGTATGTTGTTAATTATTATCGGGAATGATTTATACTGGACCGAGAGAAACACGAGCGGTGAAGGTAAGTGTTGACGCCCGTCGACAAAGGGGCCCCTTAAACCTACATCCGCGTCGCAAGTCTCGGACACTGCCTCCTAGTTCTTCTCTCTCTGCCACAGCTACTAGGTTTATAATTTCTAACAATATTAAGAAGACTATTATTGTTGAAAATAATTATGTATTTTGGTACTTGTATTAACGGAATGGTAGTCGGTCGAAGACAGTGCTACGAATAAGTTGCCTAGGTGGAGTAAAGCTAGTGTAAAATACATAACTATTAGTATAAGAAAATGATTATTATTATAAGTGAATATATCTAGAATGAAATACTTTGACGGTTTATTACATATACAAACACGAATAGCTAATTATAATTGTCATATCCCGTACAGTTCTTAAAATGAACCTTTTTTTTTTTAACGTGGTGAAAAAGTCCATTTATTTACATTCAAGAGTATCTATCTCAAGTAAAATTAAATTCAATTGCATAAAGTATATAATTCGTCATCGCTTAATATACATTAAATAATTCTAAATTAGTACAGATATCAGTTATGTACATACTCGTAACTTGATTTAGAGGTTCCATAAAAGTCGTAATTTACTTTAACAATCCATAAATATTATAATTTAACTATGGAAATGATAGTTTTTAAAGAATTTGATTATTTATTATTGTAATTTAAATTGACAAAAAATATTGTACACTTATGGTAGGGTCCAGCTTAAAATGGTGCGGCAGGGCTGGACTGATTTGGCCGTCTCAGTCCTCACACCCACGCGTCATGTGATTCAATCTTTTGGCTGCACAACTGTAAACATTACTCTAATTACTATACTATTATAAGGTGACCATATTCTCAACGAATCCAAAGGATTGCACGTGCAGTGTGGATAAAGTGTGCTGTATTGATATCAAATAAGACGAGTTATGTTAGTGACGTCCTATATCTACGTCGTTTTGTTGTATAACTAATTCCATTTTAATACGTCAGTGAAAATAATACCTATATTGACCTAGTTTTTTTTGTCCTTGAATCGACTTGGGTATAACTTGTAGACTTCACACCGCATAGAAATAAATAAATAAACTAATGTATTTTACAGCACAGTTATTAATATTGAAAAGAAATTTTGATGCTGAAATGATGATGATTGATCACTGTTCGTGATGTCACCATCACTACACTTTCATAAAAAAGGTAATCATAACGTTATTATGTACGAATATTCTTTTTATGCAACAAATAATAAATAAATAAAAGAATGTACTTGCTTTTTAATAGTTCGTCGTATAAATAACGTGGCACACCGGCAATATATGTTACTAGAACATGTATCAAGTCTCACACCTGCATTCGTAGCACTATTGTAATACTGTGCGTTAACATGAAAGAACTTACATAGTAGTTAATTGCACACTATTAATAATAAATGCTTCATAAGAATGATTTTATATGAACCGTGACTTTTTGTATTTGTTGCATCTCATATTTTTACTTTTTTTTTTATGTAGCATTAACTCAACTATTATAATATATACCATGCAAATTTATACTTTCGGAAGAACTAAGACAAAAGTTATAGAAATGGTCATGTTCGAACAACTACAATAAAATACTGGCCGGTAAATAAAAAGGAAATTACATTTATTTCATTGTATTAGAAACGATTATTACATCACATTATTAGTAAAAAGAGTTTAGAAAAAGTGATTTTTCTTAATTCTTTCATTATAATCGTAAACAAACCATAATATTTCAATAAAGCACACAGACGAAAGTTGCTTATACCTAAGTTATTACTGTCCTGTTTACTACACGATTATATTTCTGCGTATATTTAGTTATATACGTACGTAAGTTATATAACGTATATATAGTTCTGTTTTATTTGTTTGCGTTTATTTCTGCGTGCGTTTCAACGTTGGATCTACATTTAGCCGCAACATGAGCCACCGACGAGCACATCCACTTCGAACGCGCCGCAGTGGGCAGACGTTGAGTGATAATAATGTAGTATTATCACCATTCTCTTACTTCTATTACTCTAGTTATATTGTTCTGTACATGCGTAAGTATACCTTTATGAAGTATTCGAGATAATGCATAGGTATATTGGATTATGTTATATTAGATAATTATTTATATTTAAATAATGTTATCTTTGAACTTGACCGTGCTTTATTTTAATTGGATCTTGAATTACAATTTTCACAACATTAAAATATTATAATGTTGAAACGTATTAAGATAATGAATATAGAGAGAAACCGATTAATACATGTTATAAAAACAGATGGCTAAAGAGACAAGTAATTCTCTTAACTAAATTTATATACTACTCTGTCAAAAACGTACTGGGAAAAGATCAATAATACACCAAATGCTAGTAGTTCATCCAAATTTATTTTATCGCCTTCAAAGTATGCTACTCCAGAAACGATACACTTACGCCAACGAATAATCTTATCATCAAAACATTTTTAAATGCTTTTTCCGGAATTGAGTTTAGTTCTCGTTTCATTTCCTTTGTCTTCTACCGAGTGAAATCGGGTGCCAAGAATTTTGAAAAATTTGAGTTTAGCAACAAAAAAGAAGTCGGCTGGAGTCATATCTGGTGAATAATGTGGTTTGTCAATAGTATTTGTTCAGTTTTTGGTCAAAAATTCCTTCACAATGATGGTCTTGTATGAAGACGCATTATTCTGGTGCATAATCCAATAATTTTCGACTTTGGTGTGGTTTTTTCAGTTTCGGTTCAGTTGGAAGGCGCCACTCCAAAGCTTGTTGACTAGTTTACATGTCAAACTCGGGAACCCACGTCTCGTCACCAGTAACAATGTGTTTCATGAATGTTGGGTCGGAATTGACTCGTTCTAGCATGTCCTCAACGTCTCTTATGTAATTGAGTTTTTGAAGAACATTCATTTGGGACTAGTCAAGCGGCAACATATTTCATACCCAAGTGATTATTTAAAATAATATTATTTCAAACTTGAATGAGGATTTGCAGTCACTTTTTCCTTCACTTTTGCGATGTCAACTTCAGTTGAAGACCTTGATGGCCTACCAGGGCGAGGCAAATCTTCCAGCATATCTCGACCGCTTTAGAATGCTTTGTACCACTCATGAATATGTGTTTTTGGTAAAGTCGATTCACCGTAAGCCTTCTGTAACATTTTCAGTGTCACCGAACACGAAATTCCATTGGCGATGCAAAATTTAAGACAATCTCTTTATTCGATGTTTCTGTCCATTATGAAATTTGCAATGCACACTGGATATGATCTAACTAATAACATCGCTGTATTTAACCTAAATGATATATGCAACTCAAACTCCACGCCAAAATGAAAACCAGTTGTGCTAATCTAACAAAAAAAAAAAGATTGGAACCATAAACAAATCGCCCACTCCCGATACTTTTCTGACTGAATTTAACGAATGTATAAACGAATTTTACTTTTATCTTCTTCGCTTATTTTGGCAGTTATGACTTTTCCTTTTATTATGGACCTCAGGGCGGTTAATTTACAATCTTTTGATAAAATTACCAAGGATATATGACTGTTCTTTGAATACTGGTTTGTTAGTCGTTTCTAGTGTTTATGGATAGACTCATCATCTTACTTTAATATGTACGTTTGTTATTTTTGTACTTTTGTGGTTCAAAATAATTAAGCTTATTTGCCTTTGTCATTCAACTCTTTTACGAAAATGGCGTTTTACCATAAATTAGCTGTGCCCGCAACTTCGATCGCGTGAACTGCAATCATATTTGGTGTAATTTTAGGACCAATTTTTCTACTTTGTAAACACGATTTTATTTTGCGAAGTATAACTGTCAGTATCACAGATATATATATATATATATCTTTAAGGTTTAACGTTATGGCCAAAATCTCACCTGATGAAAAGTGACGATGTGGCCGAAGATGGTGAACACTCTAAACCTGTGGAGGGACTGGCTCTCAAGTGCAATTGCCGAAACAGACCTATTGGTATTTGGCGGCAGATTTTTAACACGAGGGTGGTAACTAGTCAGGCGGGCAATACATTCAAAAAGTATGTGTACTTATTTACTCATATGAAAAGGTATACTTCGGTGTTAACAAGGCGTTGCTTAGCATTATATTGTATAAATTTTAATAGCTTTTTATCAACTCACAAGTGGAAGTGATGAAACGAATTATGTAATACGCTTGACATTGTATGTTTTATGATATATGAGGAAACTTAATTGGAATATAATAACTTATCGTGTATACATTTATAAGGATAAAGAAATCCATGTTTCCCAAATAAATATATGTGTGCACCGAGCGTCTCAAAGACGTACATAATAAAAAAAATGTTTTAAACTTTTCACAAGCTGTATGCCAAACATTGTTAACTATAGTGGACTCATTATAGTACCAAACTATAGTGGACCCATTATAGTGCCACTAATAGCGTTCAGAAATACTATAAAAATATTTTACTTGCGAAAAAGCTGCACTTGTCAATTTTCATGGTGATCAGGCTAACGATGTTGGAGTTAGTCTTTTGTCTTCTATCCTGGAGGATATGTTTTTGGTTTTTAAGTATTAAAATAACGATCAACGTATTTATCACCGCGGAGTAAAATTTTATCAAACTCTATCTATTAGACTTAGAGCGATATTCGTAGGTCTCTAACATTAAATGTTAATTTAAGTTTGGCTCCATATACAATCTCATATATGAATATGGGTTGTTTCATATTGCTCTTGTGTAGGCATGGCATGTCTTTTTGTCCTGGGCGCCGTAATCTCTAGAGCGGCCGCTGATGTAGGTGTCTGCTATAAGCAGTGGTGAAGCGGGCACCTCAATGAAATATATAAATAAAACAGCCAGACGCCGTGCCCTGTTGATTTGCTTTTATTCTATGACCTGAGTCGAAGAGGTCATCGCTGACATTTCAAGTATATACAAGTAAGAATTTATTTCTTTAATTAATTAATAGTAAGAATATATATACATTTTATATACCCTTTAGCAATTTAAATTACTGCTACTCCAAACCATAACATCCATAATATGGGCGAGGTATTTTGTAATGTGCGCTTGGTTAACTATCACATCCATGTTAAAAATTTATCGCCTAAAACGTATAAATGTATTTCGACAGTTTTACTTGAGAGTGATTTTTACTTCGTTTGGCTTAGACTGTTGCCATCTAGACTACATCGTCTTTTAACATTAGGTGTGAAAACACCAAAACTGTGTTAAGAATAATTAAAAACTAAATTTATAATATGTAAATGTTATTAGATATTTAAATGAAAGTATTTAAGGGGTTTTTAAGGTATTGAAAACAGTGTTGCCAGTGAACAGGGACGGCTTTTACAATACTTTTAGTAACTGCAGTATACATACATGCTCCTTTCTAATAATACAAATTAAATACTTGATAGAAAAACGACTATCAATTGATTCTTAGATAATTATGTAGCTTTCTATGAAACTCGATATTAACATTTTATCTAATTTGAGGATCTGATATATTAGTTGAATATAACTAACTATATATAAATAATAAAATATATATTCTATTATAAGATACAATCTGACTAATTTTCATGTACATATATTTGGTTTAGATTAGATCAAGTTTTTAAAGCTTATTTTTTAAATATGGAGTGATGACGTTATTATACTTTTATATAATATATAATAAGTATACGCGATAAATATCCGAGTCAGTGGCGAGTATATAAAACAGATGTAGTTAATTACATTTTACATTGATGTTGTTCAAGATATGGCTAATATATTATTTAAAGTATAAAGAATAATATAAAGTATATAGATATATAATAAAAGACAAGGTTTTAAACCATTATAAAAACAATCGTGTAGTAGGTGACAAACAATTAAATTAAAAAAAAAACATTTTTGATGATTTTAACATCTTAAAGTAACCTAATCTTGGGTTTTTAGTAAGAGTTATACAATATAAAGTAATATATATTCAACATTTTGTGTTTTATGTAGTTATAGCCATAATGGAATTTTTTATTTGATTTACTTAGTGACAATGTCATGTTTTTAATTGATAAACCGCGTCCTTGTATAGATTATAGAAGAACGGAGAGTATATAGTGAAAATAAGTGCAAGACTACATGTGTAAAACAATGTAGCACGTGCCCTTTCGTACTCAGCTGTACACGTGTATATTGCATAGCTGCACTATAATGAAAAAAAAAATGTCGATAGCTTACGTAACTTTCAAGTTACGACATTTCCAACAATTATGAATTACGATATCGTGCAAGCGTTGCAGTGTTATCGCTATGCACGTGTAGGTTCACATCTACCTACTTGTAAGCGAATGTTAATATACAACTGATAGTTTTTGTTGTTGTAAATTGTGTGTCATGTATCATTTTATTCACGTATTCTGTCTATATAAAATAATGTCAAATTTGTTTTTTAATAAATACATGTGAATATGGCAGTATACCTATTTTGAAGCAACACAGCTTTTAAAAAATAGCTTTCACGAACATGGCTTCGGTCTATATCGGTTTGATTCCTGACAATAGCTCTTTTTTTTTGTAAGAAGATCTTACATACGATACCCATCTTCCGTCAGGCAGCAATAGCAGGGGTTATGTCAGATTCTTACTGACTAAAAACCTACCGACTCTGTACCTTCTACCAAGATTGGTTTAGCGCTTTCATATTCATCAGTCTGATCTTTCCGTAAAAGAAAAAGGTAATGATAAAACCATGGTACGGTGGTACAGTATTATGTAATAGATACCTGACTGTCTAAGTACTATCCTCATGCTGAAAACCAAGCACCTATATTTGTTCTCCAACAACTTCACTTGAAACCAATTCCGCCTCTAGATTTACCGTGTTAGCAATTTGAGTTACCGTGTTGATTAAATTGTGGTTCAATGCTGCGTATAAATACATTCCTTTCATACTTAGTTGTCTTAATATTACTGCGGTAACGTTATATAATATTACTCAGTATATTATATATTATTTTAAAATGCGTTTACGTTTAAGTATAAATCGTATAAGTTTTATTTTTCTAGTGTTTATTTGTAATATACTAGCTATATCCGCGACTCCTTTCGCGTTGAACTAAATTTTTATTTTATAATTTATGCCCGCTTTTGTACCATACTTCAAGACAGCTCTGCGCCTATTGGTGATAGCGTGATGTTAAATAGCCTAAAGCCTTCTTAAATCATTGCCCTAACATATACAAAATGAATTTTGATATCCGACTGTTAGTTCCCAAGATTATCGCGTTCAAACAAACTAACAAACTTTTCCGCTTTCTAATATTTGATAATATAATATAATAATATAAGATAAGAACGTGAGATCAACCTTCTGGTATAACTTACAATATAGTGTGGCATTAAGCAATGCAATACGATGATTTAGAAATAGGTCACCCTGTTCCATAAAATAATACAGTTTGATAATTGTAATATACCTATATAAATTGACTTTAGGTGATACAGGGCGAGGCCGAGGGTGCGGCCGTGTAGTTTAAAAAATGAATGCCACACCTCTGACTTAAACAATAATGTAAAATTGCAATGACGTTACATAATTACACAATGCTAGCATATAGAACTCTTTCCAAAAAGCCTAATCAGCGTTCAGGTTTCATTTATATATCATCAATTCAAATTAACAAATGTTATTGTAATGTAATAGGATATCGAAGAATCGATGTCAGAACCTGTAGTTATCGAATCTATGTACTGCTAGGCTTAATCACTCTACCATTACGACTCTAGTTATTGTATAAATAATTGAGTAGCTTAATTATTTACACAATAACATTTCAAAACCGGTATTTGTGACAGACTCTAGTAAAAGTAACAGTCACTGACAGCGGTTGCGCGGTGCAGAGATATTCCATCACAAAAATGTTGTATTTAAATATAAATGTCATTGATACGTTCGGATCGGTACTCTCGGGTTGAGTTTACACAAGGTGAGCAGACGGCGAGGCGGCGGAACACGACGACCTCTATCTACTTTCAAAATACTGGTTTCTTAATTAAATCGTATTTGGTAGAGTAAGTACGGAAATCCAATGCTGTCTAGTTAGTCGTGGATACATAATATTACGGAGTACGGGACCGTTTCCACAGCGCTGACTTTGTTTCAACAATAAAGATAGAACGTCAACTTTACTTCAAGCAAATGTTCAGCAGTTATGTGTTTATGTACTAATTGCATCCACCCCTTTTTGTCATATGTATATTCAGAAACAGAACAAAACAAAATAACTGAGAATCTTTTTAAACAGTTTATGTAAATGAATGTGATACAAATACTCGATATAGACGTCCGTATTATCTTAAATTCAAGGACTTATTATAACGCTTCATGAAAAGTATTTTTAATTTTTATTAAGTGAATTATAGACGATAACGAAAAAAGCTTAATTATTATACATATTTTACAACTTAAAAAAATAAGGTGTTGTAACTTTATAAATAGTAATTATACGAAATTTGTTTAAAGTTTTTATAGTGCATCAGATAGACTATAAAATTGCCATTTAAGTTTTCGTCCTAGAATCAATGGTCTAGTTAAAAAATGCAAATAAATACTGTTTAGAAAAAAAAGTGTCAAGGCTCTATAGAAAAGCAAATATTGATGCTAGAAATTTGTCTCAATTAACTATTATATTCGTAATTTAACACCGAATCTTCTGGAAAAAAATATTAGTTTGCAGAAAGACATAATATAAAAATTACTTTTTCCAGTGTAACTTATATGTTAAAAATTTAGGTATGATGTGTATGCTCTTAAAGTTAATATATCGAGCTCTAACATCTATCTATCTCATATATCTAACAGGACTTTGCAGGAGACCACGTGAGGATAAAATCACGATGGAAAAAACAACAACGAAGTCTAGGGTACTAGCTAGTATAAGTAATTTAGGTCTCTAGGTTTAAACTTACTTTGTTGCCGCTATAAACCGTTTTTACTTCCTACACGGTATTCGAATCTGTATTATATAAAAACTTTGTAGACAATTGCTATGAAATATAATATATTGATATTAAAATTTATTATATTATTTGTAACAATTGATAGGTAAATACTTCACGATAGAGATCTGTCAATAATTACGTAATCCATCTATCTCTTCCTAAGCAACCCCACAAACACGGTCTATTGAGAAACTATATGTATAATGTATATAATATATCTAAGCGGACTTTAAATTATTTTTATAACGTGACATAACCACCATTAACAGCAATTGTCGGATTATATTCATTATCACAACTGCTCCTAGCTCCTAGACAACAGGGAGGCAATTGACTGAAATGCTCGATGAAATTCCATCGATTATCTAAACGAGTCAAAGATACCAAAGCTCCTAATTGATCTTTTTAAGACACCTCTTACGATTATGTGAATTCTCGGTAGCGCTTTTCTCGGCTTGTGGAAACGCATGGCTCCGGATTTATACCAGTGCCAGCACAAGTCCCAACTATTAGGTCCGACCTACGATCTGAGTGACACCAGATGCGATGCGGATCATAACTTAACGGTCTATTATATTTTTACGATGTATCTTGTCGTTCCAAGTCTGGACCAATATCGGCACTATTATACCCTTACCTATTTAGTAATTATATTTCATTGTCTTTTGTTATAAAATTAACATTAGCACACCATGACACAAATTAATATTACTGCTACTTGTTAATAAGTACCAATATACATTTTAAGACTAGCGTAAGTAGTTCTGACAGGATATGAACCATTTCATAGAGCCAACTGTGAATAGAAACTGATCCTTGGAGTAAGTCTGTTGACTGCTGGCCTTAGAGCTCTTTTTTATCGTAGGAAGATCTTACATAAGGTTAAGACCTACCTTCCACTGGGCAAAAAAAGCAAATTCTTACTGATTAAAAACTTACGAACTCTGTACCTTCCACTAGGATTGTTGAAGCGTTTTCGCCTTCATCATCTAATCCCGGTAAAGTTCAACCTAATGAAGGGCTGGAGTTAGGGATCGCCACACCCAAACAAACCTTGGTCGCAGCACAGGCTCGAACCGGTCCTTCTCGGGCCTGCACTGCGATCGTGATAGATATGTCCACATCTGCGGCCGGAGGTCATTATTGACTCTTCGGCGCCTGGATTCTTCGCCTCAGAAACCTGCAAATACCACAAGTACGCATCACACGATTTCTAAGTGACAAAATTTCCTTCACATTCCCTACAACTGACTCCATCAAGCCATTTTTTGACGTCGTACGTTGACGAAATTATATTTGAAAACATTCATATTAAAAAAAATGTATTCTCTGCAAATTGGTTTATAAACTCTATATGTAATTAGTAGGATTGCGATGCAGAGATGTAAAAAAAATTAAATCGATTATTTTTATTATATAATGGATTCCTTGTAATCGATTTTATTAATGATAATGATCGAATTTTAATAAATCGATTATAAAAACCGATTATATGAATTACACTTTTTATTTTCTGGAACGGTTTCTTATTGCACGTTATCGTTCTGATTTGTTTCCGGGCCCAGGGGCTAGCCGGAAAAAAATGTAACAAAGAAAACGACACCAAAACCGATGTCTTTTTGCAGTGATTTTTTAACATTTACTCATCCAAAATCGATTCAGCTAACCGTCAATTTTGAGAATATGCAAAAATATATTGATTTCTAAAATGTTATTTAATAATTACTTAATACTATAGAGATATAGATGTGTAAGCGGTGTTATGTGATAATATACGATCTATTTATTTGCGTTCAATCTCGTTATTTTGTCGACGGGATCAGTGAAGCAATTACGTGGCCGGCGCGCAAACCCTTTGGCGTGCGGATTAGCATTGTAGCTCACTGCGTGTACTATTTTGGTGTTGGGATGAACTTCGGCTTTTTCGAAGAATTGCTTTGTGAGGTCTTTGATATATGCATATATGGACGGAATATCCATATCTTTATGGAGATCTACATTACGGTCGTACGGAGGGGCTTGGACGGCTATACGCATGAATCTATTTTGCAGAACTTGTAGTTTGCGAAGGGTGGTGTGGGAAGCGTGAGCGAATACGGGGCAACTGTAGGTAAGTATGGGACGGATGCATACTTTATATATTGTGAGCTTATGTCTGAGTGACATTTTGCTCTTAGAGGAGGTTAGATTGCGTAGTAGAGCCAAAGCTCTGGTGGCTTTTTTCTGTACGTAATCTATATGTTTGTTAAAGGTGAGATGTTTATCTAAAACTACACCAAGGTATATAGTTTGGTTAGCCCAGGGGATATTAACACCAAAAAGATGTGTTGTTCTTTTTATATTCTTCCTCGCGTGAGGATCGAACATAATAGCCGCGCTTTTGTCTGGGTTTATTCCTATGCGCCATTTCAGGCACCAGGACCCGAACATAGACACAGCCCTTTGGACGCGGTAGTATAAGTGAATCCTATTCCTGCCTGAGCTGAAGATTACCGTGTCGTCTGCGTAAGAGCCTACTGCGGCGTCAGGGAATTCGGGGATGTCACTAACAAACAGGTTGAAGAGGCAAGGCGCTAGGATAGAACCTTGCGGGACCCCTGATCTTATTGAATGTGGTGAGGATAGAGTTCCGTCCGCTTTATAGCAGAAGGTACGGTCTGATAGGTAAGCGAGGATTATGCGGACTAGTCTGTCCGGGACTTGAAAGAGTTTGAGTTTAAATATGAGGCCTTCGTGCCAGACCTTATCGAAAGCTTTGGCTATGTCGAAAAACGGCAAGCGTGCGCCTAGGACGGCGTGGCTCCGTGAAATTTGAGAGAATATATTCCGTGAGGCGGAGCACTTGGTGGGTACACGAGTGCTTCGGTCGAAAGCCGAATTGCTCGTGTGGTAAGAGACATTTCTCTGAGACAATGGATTGAAGTCGGTTCAAAAGGAGCCGCTCGTATATTTTACCTAACTTATTGAGGAGGCTAATTGGGCGGTAGCTTTCTGGGAGAGATACCTTTTTCCCGGATTTGCGGATACCTATTACCGTTGCCTTTTTCCAGGCGGTTGGAAAATGGCAGTGAATTATGGCCGCATTGAAGATACCGACCAGAAGAGCTATAAGTTTATCAGGGAGAAGTTTTAGGGCTTCGTTCCTGATTTCATCGGGACCAGGGGCTTTCCTTGGCTTGAGGCGTTTTATGATCACGACAACTTCGTCATTTGTGATCGGGTCTAAATTTTCAACCGGTGGGGTCTCTCTTATTGATTGAATTGTTCGATTGACCCTCCTGATGTGTCCGGGATCTATGGTATGATATTCATAGGAATTGGGAGAACACTGTTGTTCGAGAGTGGAAGCGAGATACTCTGCCTTATCTATACTTTCGAAGGCGGACAGATTGCCGGGGTCTCTATCCAGCGGTGGCATTGAGGACGAGTAGCTGCTCTTTTGTTTACGGACAAGATCCCAGAAGGCAAGATGAGATAGTTTGATTTCCTCTAAAAGACTGTCCCATTGAAATAAAACTAATTTAAACGGATTTAGTTTTAATTATTATTTAATTTTATTTTATTTAAATTAGTTTTATATCAATGAATAATATTCGCGTAAACCTAAGAAATCAGACTGTCCCATCTTTGACCGCGGAGTTCGGAGATACGAGTTTTAACTAATCGTTGTAAGTTACGTAGCCGTACGCGATTTTCTTCCGTCGGATAAGAATCATGGGCGCGAGTCGCGGCATTTTTTTCCGTGATCAGTCTTCGAATGTCATCAGGGAGTATGAAGCGGCGATCGTTTGCCGCCTTAACCTCTTTCGAGGTTTCGCTGATGGCATTCTGGAGGTGACCGACCAGGGAGTCAATTGCCACATCGGCATCGGTCACAGACTTTATCTCGTCGGGGATCCTATCTAAGAAAGGGGAGGAGAGATTATTTGAGAGATAGTGTTTGAGCTTTTGAGTTTGAGGATAGTCAGCCACTTTGACTGAAACAGGTGTGTGTGTCACCCGAGTGACCTAATTGCAGAACTACTGGGCGGTGATCGCAATCTAGTTCATGTACGACATCGATTTGTTGTACCTGAAGCGCGATCCCTTTTAAAATAGCTATGTCTAAAACTGAAGGGCGGCAGTTAACTTGATAATGAGTTGGCTCAGAAGGAGCAATTACGTCGAACGTAAGCGTATTTTCTAGCCAGTATAGTGTCCTACCATTAGTGGTACTACGCGGGTTGTTGTATTAAATGTGCCCGCTGTTTAGATCGCCAGCCACTATAACAGAGTCACCGAGCGCGAAAAGCGTCTCCAGATCCGACTGGAGGAGAGTTTTATTAGGCGAAAGGTACGCGGAAACGATAAAGATAGTGGGATGACCGGTCATACCCACTCTACATACTGAGACTTCTAAATTTGTAAGTTCAAGAGGTTCTATTGGCATGCAATATAGTGACTTTCTGTAGTATATGAGCGTGCCGCCGCCTCTTACACCGGTACGGTCATTTCTTACTATCTTGTAGTTCGCAATCGCGGGATTACGAACTCTCGGTTTTAGTAGCGTTTCTTGTACAAGAAACACGTCTATCTGTCGCTGCTTAAGGAAGCTAGCTACTAAGTCTCGTTGGGGTTTCAGGTTACGTGCGTTAAAAAAGGATATAGAAAGGCCACGGGGTCTGATCTTATCCTCCATTGCAAATTTATTTAGAGGAAGCGCGGATGAGGCGTTGCACGGTCTTTGCAATGCCTGGGAAGCACCTAATAGCTTTAAGACGACCTAGATCCTGACTAGCACTGAGCATTTCGTCGAATGCGATGATGTCCTCTACTGAATGTTGGTCAAGAAGTTCAGCGAGCCAGTCGATACCTATTAGCCGGACGTAGTGGAATGTGAGGGTTTGGCCTTTGGAAGCTGCGGTTGGGGCGCCCATGAGGTGGTTGGAGCTAATGTGGGATTCTGGGACGGAGATGTGTTCACAGAAGTGACTCGCGCGGGTTTAGGCAGGCTCGGGAAAGCCTGAATTGACTTGAGTGGCGGTGGGGCAGGATGTGCGGCCGTTGTTTGCGCTGAGGGCGCCTGATTGAAGAAACACGTGGGTCTTGTACGTGGAGCGCGTTTACACCCGCGATAGTTCGCGGGGTGCCCGGCTTTACCGCATAAGACGCAGCTCGGTGGAGTTGGGAAAGTCACGGGTGCGAGAGCACTCTTCAGTGGAGTGGTTTTCTAAACATTTGACGCAACGCGGGTTGATAAAGCAGTTGCGAGCGGAGTGGCCGTATGATTGACAGTTATGGCATTGAGTATGGGTATGCCTCTTATGGGGGATCTCTACAACTATGCCGGAGAGGCCGCAGACGGATTGGAGGGAGAAAATTTCTTTCCTTTCCTTGGATCGGTCCAAAGTGACTAGAACTAGGTCGTAAAGCTTTTTTGTTATATTATGGTACATTCGATGTACCTCGTGGACCGGGAAGTTTTGCTCCTTAATCCCTTAAGTGTAATGTGTAGTAATGTGGATGGAGGGGACGCCGGTCGAGCAGGAGTTGGTGCATTCGCCGCGGTCGGTGGGGAAAACTAACGAACTATCCCAAGTTCGGAGAAATAACATTTAATACAATCTACTGCACGTGCAAAATCAGAAAGAAAAAGAAAAAAGAAAAAAAAAACAATAATAATATCTATGGCCTGGCCTGTAATAAAAGGCTTAAGGGAAAGTAAGTTTGACCTTTGTTGGTAGCTGGTGACCGGCGTACTTACAGTGTCGGCACCTTAATCACTGCACTGAATTCACAATGACGAAAAGCAATACTTGGAATTCGCAATAATAAACTAAGATATCTCTCAATATAAACTTGACACAATAAGAAAGAACGAAAGAAAGAAAATAAATTTATTTACAAGACACAAGGCTACACGGATAAAGTAAAAAATACATGAACATTAATTAACATTACAATCATTTAAAAAAAGAACCTACATAATCTAAAAAAATAATAATAAAATGTTATAATCCGCCGTGCGCCGCAGTGCCACTGTAAAAGGCGCAAAACTCAGCATAAGCTAAGTCACCATAATAGGCAGACCCAGCGCTGATTTTCGGTTGTGGCCAAGTGGGTTTATACAAAAAATATAATAATACAAAAAGCAAAGCAATTATTCTAAAATTATATTAAACACTGATAAAAAATATGTCTACATGTAAATATATACATACAGATACATATATACACACATACATAATATACACAGTTATGTACCAGTTAAGTATTAATAATACAATAAAATAATTACACTATATTACATATACTCAAATTATATAAAAGATAATAATAAGTATTAAATAGAGAATCAAAGCAAAATTATAATAAAGGAGAAGAGAACTAAATAGCTGAAATATCTAAATTATAGTTTTCGAAACACGCCTGGGAAACTAACAAAAACCTCTTGAGTTTATTTTTAAAACTAATCAAGGTAGATGCAGATCTTATTGGCGGTGGGATATTGTTCCTACATTTATTGGCGTTGTATCGAAAACTACCTCTGAAAGCAGCGGTACAGTGACGTGGAGTTAATAACTGTTTCGATGCAGTTCGTCGCTCAGATGATCTCTGACTACCTACCCAACCAATTTTCTTGTACAGATATGATGGTATTCCTAAGTTAATAACCCCAAAAAGAAGACAAGCCAGATGAAGTTTACGCCTTGCTTTCATTTTTAATAATAGATGTTTATTAATTATTGGTGTCACATGACTTCTTGGTAATATAGTGAAGCAAAAGCGCGAACAAGCATTTTGAACCCTTTGTATCAAACGGGATGTTCTAGCTAGTAATCGAGGACCATATACTATATCAGCATAATTTAATTTTGATAAAATCAATGATTCTACCAGCTGTAATTGTAACTCTTCACTTAGAAATGGCTTAATTTTATATAACACCTTCAGACGATAGAAACAGTTACGAACACATTCAGCAATATGTGTTTCAAACCTTAATTCTGTTTCCATTAGGTTCCGTGCCTCAGAGACTCGTTCTATTGGTTTACCTATTACTAAGACTTTTCTTTTAATGTTAGGAATATGACTAAGTTGATATTTTGTACCTATCAACATATATTTGGTTTTATTAGGGTTAAGTATAAGCGAGTTATTCTCTGACCAAACTACTATTCTTCCTATTTCCTCGTTAATTATATTAATGGCTTTATAGTAGTTTTGAGGCTTAAAAGATAAATATAATTGTAAATCATCGGCATAGATGTGATAGTGGCAATGTAATAAAGACTTAGTTATGTCAGCAGTATACAGAGTGAATAATATTGGTCCCAACACAGAGCCTTGTGGGACTCCTCTGTTAATAGAGCGAGATGAAGAATATATAGTTGACCCATTAGATAGGCTTAATTCAACAGTCTGAATCCGATTAGTTAAATAACTATGGAACCAATTAACAGCAGCTCTGTCAAACCCATAAAAACTTAATTTTGACAAAAGTAATGAAGTGTTTATGCTGTCAAATGCGCGAGAAAAATCGAGTAAAACTAAGAGGGTGCACATACCTGTATCTTGAGCAGATAGAATATTGTCAGTAACATCTAATAAAGCAGTAACCGTGCTTCTATTTTTTCTAAATCCTGACTGAGTATCAGGTAGTATATTATTTTTTTTATAACGTATATATTATTATAACCAAACAATAGGTTGAAATTAACAAAGGATTATCGGTAACACGAACTGGAATGTCGGCAACAATAGACGGATTATTGCCGATAAGACGTAAGAACAGCACAAAGAAACAATAGGCGGCGCGATAAGACGCAGCGCGATCGGTTTCGAGAACAATCAACGAGAGCTCACGGACACGTTCACGACCGCGGTTGAAATCGAACTCACTAAGAACTCCGACCGCGAGGCCTTCTCTACCTCTTCTATACGAAGTGGTGAGGAAACTGCTCAGGGATATACCCCTTTTCAGTAGCATCGTTGCAGTTAGCGGCTGCCCGCAGCAGAGTCTTCTATCGTCCTGGGGGCCGACACGAAGTCACCCGTCTTCTTCCCGGATTGCCCTGTCCGGGCGACGGTGCTCGCACGGCGATTACGCGCTTCACGCCGGAACACTGGGAAGTGCACGGCGTTGTTCGCGGGGTCTGGTCCTCCGCAGTTTGCGCAGGTGGCGGCATATTGCAGCGAGCGATCATATTCATGTGCGGGGTGGGGCCCCACACTGCACGCAGGCTATTGGCCGGTGGCAGTGGTAAGAGGAATGGCGGAAGTGCTGGCACCGATGACATTGCTCAGGTCCCGCCTTGCCTCGCCACGCTTCGATTTTGATGCCTGGCATCAGAAGGAGCTCATCTATATTGTAGATTTCTGGTATCAAGCCTGGTGTTCGGGTGAGGGCGCTGTGAAAGATGCACCCAGGTCTTACTCCGCGACCCTTGATGCTTCGAACGAACTTCGGCTCAAATTCTTTATCCCGAAGACCACTATTACTAATAGCGGGTAGCGTCGTCGAGGCATCGTTGTATCCTCATCCAGAGGCTGCGTTGGGGCTGATCATTGTCCTGGGGCTTCTTGCGGCCTTGGAGGCCGAGTAACGGGCTTCGGTGTCGATGTTGGTCCTGTCATCGTCGCATACGTAGGTTGGTTGACCGAGCCAGCCTTCGTCGGCGGCTTCGGGGCCGCAACCGATTGCGTTGTTGAACGCGTAGGCGGTCGAGTAGCAGGCGTGGGTGCATGCGTCTTCATACTCGGTGCGGGGGTAGCTAGCGGTGCGGCCATTCGTGGCCGGGTTGTCGATGTTGTCTCCACCCAAGGAGTGGGGGTAGGTATCTTCTGGGTGTCTGCGGGGCAGGTATGGTTGGTCCGGGGTTCTTATCGACGCGGTCTCTGTGCTTTACCTCAGCCCCCTCTTTACTTGAGGAGTCGCCGCGTTTTCGACGCTGGTTTCTCCTTAGCAGGCTATCTTGCAGAATCGGTGGCGGAGCTACGATTCCTGCGGCGGCGAGATAAGCTTCGTTAGCGCTGACAAGTCCTTATCGAAACTTGTATCTGGCTGCGATCCGCTCGATGACGGTAGATTGGTATCTACCAAATAATAAAGGTACTAAATAAAGGTAATAAATAAATAATAAATAAATAATAAAGGTAATAATAAATAAATAAATAAAGGTACTAAATCCACTCGGAGTCCGGTGGGGGGTGCGGGGGTCATCGTGGAGGTTTCGGTCAGGTCCTTAGGCTTGCTCGGGGTTTTCGTTTGGGGCAGGGTCTTCGTGGTTTGGCCCCTAAAAGGGCCTTTGGTCGTTTTGCTGCCAGGTTTTGACGCCATGGCAGCAAAGTGGAGTTCTTGGTGGCGCACTACCGCGCAGGCGTTCTGTATACGTGTGACGTCACGCGGGTGGTCAACACTCGCGGGAGCGCAACACTACAGGACACCTCGCACGCCGGGTAGCGGAGCTGTCCCTCCCCCCCCCCCCCCCCCCAAATCATAACATAGCGCCGGACCTTTTATAGTCCGTCTAATTACAATGTTTACCTATTGGCTGCTCGAGCGCGGATTATGAAATGGGCGTGACTTAACCTATTGTTACTTAATTACGTGCATTCTTATTGTATCAGGCGTAGGAGCGTTTAGACGGCCAAGCTTACTATTCTGTTTTGACGAACAGTAGACTCGCTACAATACAAACACAAAACAGATATATCGAAAGGAACTCTATTCCAAGCGGGTATTCATAAGACACCTCTCTCTTTTTAATTGATTTTTGTAGTGCCTAAATGCTTAAAAAACACGAAGTAAGCCCGTTAAACGTGCACAAGTCGATCTAATAAGTCGCCATCTGTATGTACTTATGTAAAATAATAACTGGTATCATTTGTTTTATTTTTTGAAATATACAATAATTATTGGTTAACAATAAAAATGGCAAAGCGTGGAAAGCATAAAATTTGTCGGTCACGTTTTTTTGATAATTTTTATATTTTATTTAAATAAGGTTTTCATTATGTTGTATGTATTTTACGTAGTCTATATATTAATGTATACTTTATAGGTAAACTAAAACTTGGCAGTAGGTAGTTGATGGAACAATAAACGTTAGCTAAAAGCTTGAAAATTCTCATCTACTTATATTTACAAACATCCTAAAATAGATAAAATAATTAGCATTTGATAAAAAAAAGTCTGTGTCGATCGGCAAACAGAATTGGTTGACAAAATCAATATAAGGGCAAGTGGAGCTGAGCGTAAAAGTTAGGACCTTGTATGTTAGTAGTAGCGTGCAATTTTTCGACTAGAAAAAATCGTATTATGTACATAAATCGATTATTTCTTCTAAAAGCAATACTTTACAATTCGATTTATCTTGACACAAAAAATATCGCTTATTTATTAATCGATTTGTTAAATTCTTTGTCACATCCCTACTGCGATTTGAGGTTATTTAGGTGCGACGCTCCTTGCCGCCTGGGTCGCTTGTACAAAAGGGAAAGTTCGAAATAAAAGTATTTAACAAGTACCGCGCCAGACATCGGAGGGTCGGCCGGGTAAGGGTAACTGCCCCGACTGCGACAGACGTAGGTTAATGAACGCTAAAAGTTGCTCAAATTAATCATATGGCAACATTGTTACAATAAGGTCTAAACTAATGTTTAAATTTTAAGGAAAAGTTACAAATTTTTAAACATTTGTGATATTAATATTGTTAAAATCGAGGATAGATAAGTAGAATTTAGTTTTTTGTAACAATTGAAATATACAATTTCATTATTGAAGAGGGTGAAGTGATTTTATAAATAATACTTTTCTGTATGCTGGTTGTAATAGAGTCTAAATAATAAAATATAGGATAATAACTATTCCCACGACTTCACACACGTATTTCACAGTAACTCATTATTTTCGACTTATAATTTTACTCATGTTTTTAAAAGTTTTTTGCATTATATTATTATATTTTTATATTATTATTATATAGCCCAACAATTTTGTAAGGATAATCCTTACTAATATTATACATGTGGAAGTTTGTATGTATGGATGTATGGATATTTGTTACTCTTTTACACAAAAAACTACTGAATGGATTTTAATGAAACTTTACAATAATGTAGCTTATACATCAGAATAACATATAGGCTATAATTTATAAAGCTATTGTGTGAAATATCCAAAATATTACAATAAGTGTCAAGTAAGTAGGAAAAAAATTGCCATCTGCGAGATATTCTGGCCTGCGTTGCAAAAAACCGTTAAAGTAACATGTATATAATGGTATAATGGAAATGTTTATCTTAAATAGTTCTACAAAAAAGCCCGTGACAGTATATATCTATCTATCTTTTATGTGTTAGCCATTATCGTCAAAATAGTGAACAATAAATACAATAATAAAATAATAAGTTATTTCTAATGCACATTTGGTAGTTACAAATTGATCCTTATATCAAAATAAATACTTTTATCGCTTCTAGCAAGATTATAACAAAGTTTATAACTATATCTGTCTGTCTGTTACGCTTTCACGCCCAAACCACTTAAACGATTTTGATGAAATTTGGTACAGAGATAGACTAGATCTTTGAAAAGGACATAGGCTACCGTTTATTCCGAAAATACAGGATTAAAGGGGTTAAAATAGGGTGTGATAGTTTGTATGGAAGTTCGTTATTGAGGAAGACAAAACCATGAAACTGAGTTTAGGCACTTAATAAGAAAAAATAAATATTAGTTTCAGCGTTTTTGAAATTTCGACCTACGTGGGATGAAATAGGAGATGAAAGTTTGTATGTGTATTATTTGCAAAGGAAGTATCATAAAATATTTAAAATGCTGCCCAAAGTAATTTTTCAACGCGGACAAATTGCTAGTGCTCTATATACAAAATATCATTACATTCGGCTCTGAATATACGATTATTTTTTTTACCATGTCTGATGGTTACTTTTATAAGAGAAGTATAATGAATTCATCAATGATAAAACATATTTACTTACGATTTTGTAAACATGAATTTTAAATTCTAGGGCTTTAACGACTAATTATGGATAAGATTATCCCACCCATTTTTATAAGATTTTAATATGAAGTTCTGTACGGAATTCGGAAATGTTGCTCTACGCTTCGTCGCTAGTTATCCTTATTTTCTACATTCTGAAACACACTTGAATGAGAGATATGACTTTCAGAAATTTTCTTGCTTATTAGTGCCTGGTTAAATTGATTTGTTGTGCTTATTACCTAATACCTAGGGGGTATTTAAAATAATGTATCTAATAGTTTCAACTATACATGGGTTATTGAATCGGAAATTTATAATAGAAAACTCAAATATATTTCAAACCGTCTAAAGCTATGTTGCAGAATTGGTTCTGTCTGGTTAATGTGAAGTAGAGGCAGCTTGCGAGGCGAGGTATGTCGGGAATGCTGTCTGCTCTCGCAAACGATGCAATGGCTACGGTATGCAACTTCGGCGAATGACCGCAGCTTGCCGGCTCGCGCTCGTACCGCATGTTTTTAGTCCAAAGTCCAAACATGAATAAGGTGACGCGCGGCGCGGTATGTCGTCAAATACAAAGCCTAAAAATTACCTTTTTAAAAACATTACTTAATTTTATAATACTAAAACTGAACTATTTTTATTCAAATTCAATATCATTTTAAAACTGAACTATTTTATTAAAATTCAATATAATTTTTGTTACTACTGTAACTAATAAAAAGAATACATACAACTGAACATAGTACCTTCTCATTTTTGAAATCGGTTTAAAACTGGAGAAGAACTTGTTCAGCAGCGTTAATTTTGAATTATTAGTTACAGGTAATTAGTCGAGGTATAGTGTAGTAAATAATGTTTAATTTAAATATTTATAGAAAATAATAATAACTATTAATATACTTTGAATTAATTTTAAAATATTAATACTATATACGATTTCTTCCTACATTCCTTATTCTAATGTATGTAATGTATAAATGTGTTTCAGTAATAATTAATCATACTTACTAGTTTGCACATTTTATTATTTTTATAGGTATTAAGTATATTATGCTATATTTTTTTGCTATGTCTATGTATTTTAATTTAATTCTTTAATAATTTGCACACCACAAATGGCAGAATATGATGGAACTATTTTTATAAATATACGATCTGTATTGACAATATTCAGATAAATAAAGTTATTGTATTGTATGAATAACCAATATTAACATAACGTTATTAAAATTAAATAATGAAAATGGCTATTTTTATTTACTTATATTTTGAGAATACAATTTTATTTTGTACAAAAAGTTCATAGTATTGGGTAAAGGTTGTGCAATTCAAATTACCTTGGGCGTTACAAACCATCGAACCAAATAGGTCATGGACCTCCAAAAATGATGCGTAGTAGATATTGTACGTCGTTTCAAGGTTAACTTAACCTTCTCTGCTGTAAAACAAATGATTTGTATATGTATGAGAAACTATATTGACACCAATTTAAATTAGTTTGTTATTGTACAATAAGGATGCACGCAAAGGGATAGATAGATATGTAGTCGACTTGATGTTAAGCCGTCACTACAGCTTATAAGTACACAACCGTTGTCAAAGAGAATAACAACCATTATATTAAAACCCATGCACTTCTTTTTATTATTTTGGAAAGATAACCTATAAAATTTTAATATAACCTAGATATTTGATTTCAAACGTAATAATCGTGACTACATCAAAAACATGATTTTCAAAAAATAATAATTTAATCCCATTACATATCACTAAAGAATCTTTCACTTAAGTAAATTTAATAGGCTTGTCTAGATTATTGCTTACGTAAATTGATTAGTTATTTTACTGTCAATAGCGATATAGTGTAGAGAATTAGAGAATATTATTCGTAGAATATAAATAGTACCTACAATGCAGATATGACTTGCAATTTTTCATGGCTGTCTGAATAGATATCACTGACACTCATAACAATATTTAATTGGATTTATTTAATTACAAATCAAACAAAAAAGACATTTAAATCTTTACTCTTGTATCTCCTATAAAGTATTATAATAGTAACCTATTTTGTAATATTAATCTATCAGGTCATAATTTTTTATAGGCGTTTGTTGATCAGAGTAAATAGTTACTTGTTCAAGAGGTTAATTTGTAACTTTTACTACTTATAACAAACATAACTTTTCGATTTACATGCATAACCGCTTGATTCGAATTAACAGATATTAATTATTTTAGTGTTGTTGTGTTTTATTAAAGCAGATCAGATTCATAGATCGTGTACATTAAAAAATGAAACTCAAGGGATAGTTTTTAAATATAAATAATTTATTCTATGTTATTGCGTTGAGTTATATATATGGAAATATGTTGTCGCCGGCGCTGCGTGGCGCGGTGGTGTGATCGATCGCAAAGGCACAGTGCGATGGTTTGTGAGTCCGGAGCCGGTTGAACAAAGTTGAATGTATTGCCAGACATCTCATCCTTCGTGGAATTTTCACCCACACTTACATGAAAAGATTGCACATAACGCTCTCGATCCACTGAGATTGTATGGTTTGGTTTCTTTTTTGTTTTGTTATACTTCTGAGAAAACTATTCTTGTAAAGGTTTTTGGTTTAATTTGGATTAATTTATCTTCCATTTCTTTGTGTTTTAAATACTACCAGTGTCGAAATACATTCTGAATAGTCGTTATTTTTATTTTTGTTAATTAACCACTTTCTAATTTTTGTGTGCAAGCGTTCCTTTCACTTTTAAAGCTGTAAATAAATTACATCTAAAATTTTGTAAAAATTTTTACAAAAGGAAACGATATTATAAAGTGTGAATTATCAGTATCAGCTCAGTAATCAGAAAAGTTAAGTAAAACGTTTAAAATAGTAATTTAATGTTTATGTTTAAGTTGAATTAAACTGCAATTAATCGCTTTGATTAATAACAAAATTTAGTTATTCAATGCATAGTAGTATCCTGTATAGAGTAACGAGCAAAGGGATTTTTAAGGGAGTTCCCTAGTGTTACTAGGAAGTATGTTTCAAAATTATATTAATGTTAAAATTTTTGGATAAAATATATTGTATTTTTGAACTATATTACTAGGTGTATGGAGTCGACCATTCATTAGTTTAACCATTTATCTAATATACGACAGTGAACAGTGGTGAAATATAAAACTAACGCTTACTCACCTAGCGTGTTATTTATTTAAACATAAAAATATTATTAATGTAGAACAGGAAGTGCATTCTTATTATATGTGTCGTTTATCTCAGTTGATAAAAAAACATGTGTGAGTATCCTAAAATATCCTCCTCGTGCCTGTCAGTTCTATAAACGGATATAATATTGGCGCCAAAACGTAGCGTGGTACTTCCACATAATGGCCGCCGTTCATTGCGCTCGCTGGGTGTATTGGCCGAGGCCCACTACGCGCATCCTGTCTACTACGTTTCTTGCATCCTACTCACACCTAATTTCCGTATTTGTAAGTAAAAGAGATACCAAATTCACGTGCAGCAATTATTGTGCCACAGAAGGACGCGTTTGAGATCAATGCACTTTCCGAGGGCAGCGAGCCCGATTTTATTATTCGTTACTATTGAACCGCAGTTGTGCCAATAGAAACTTTAGGAGTCAGTTTGAAGATTTATTTTTGCAAACATGAAAAATTTTGAAGTAGAGGTCGATGTCTAGACGCGCGGGAAGTGATTAAAGTATATGAAAGGCACTGCGCCCTCGCAAGGTTGGTCACCCTTGTAGGTTTTGTTGTAAAAACATAGCTATTTTTCAAGTATTGATATAGTTTAAATAGATTTAAAAAAGTTTTTTCGCATATAGTATGTATAAACTTATAATTAAATATTTTTGGCTCTTTTTGTACTACTTGTTTTTACAAACAGGTTACATTTCAAAAAAAGAACCATTGATTCGGATCTCTACTGCTAACAACTATTGAGATTAAACCAGGAGTTCCCAAAAATTTTCAGTTAACGGCACACTTACTAATTTAATATTTAACTCGGCGCCCTAGCTAGTTGAAATAGGGTACAATTATACTTAGTAGATAGGCATGAAAATTAAATCATCCACAATATCAAACTGAGTTTTTATATTTATATACAAGAAAACATTTATTTTTTAAGAAAAATAGGAAATATAATGCAATGGTACCTTAGTCAATGTGAAGTGTGAACTTGGTGATCTCGACACATATTTTCAAAGCGTGGTATAAGGCTTGACACCGCTACTCTCATTTCTTGTTCCAACTGATCTATGAGCGATATTTGCTCTTTATTATAGCTACAGCTGAAAGTCCGGTTTCATATAAATAAGATGTTGCAAAGGAAACGAGAATTCTTAGAGCTTTGGAACATAAAGTTGTATATTCATTTTGATCCAAGATCCAAAACTCCACCAATTCGGAACACGTAAATTTTGTTTTAAGGCTGCTGTCTGTCGCAAGAAAGTTCAATGACAATCTTCTTCTTGCGAAGTGAATTTCGGTGGAGCTTATGCATCGAATGGATCTTGGACCCACGCAAATTTTTCGACATTGTCTTCGGCAAAGTATTTCAAAAAGCATTCAGAAAGCTTCGAAAGTTGTTCAGTGAAAAGAGATCTCAAGTCTTGCGAGACAATTAACTCGTTAGAGGCCGCACATTTATGCAATTACGGGAAACAATTCTGACCTCCATCTTCATTATTTTTTTTATCCACAACTGTAGTTTTTCCCTAAACGCCACAATTTTCTTCGATAGTTCCAATACGTGCATTTTATTGCCTTGCAGAGACAGATTCAAATTACTGAGTCTGCCAAATATGCTAGTTTTAGCAAAAAGTCTCTTTCGACAAAGTATCTGGAGATTACATGATCTTTGTCCTTTAAAAATGCGTGAATTTCATCATGTGATTCGAATGCACAAAATAAGACATTTCTTCGTAAACTGCAGTAATATAGCAAAGCTGTGTGTTCAGCTCTCGTATCCATTAATATTTTTTTGAAAAATCTGGCTTTAGTGGCCTAGTGTTTATGTAGTTTACTACATCAATAACATTTTATAAACCTGGTTCAATTCAGAGCTCATTGACCTCGATGCAAGTGCTTCCCTATGGATGATGCAATGGGTTCACATAGCATGCGTTGCTTTTTTACGAATAAGCGCTTGTATTCCTCCATACCTGCCAGACGTTGATCAAGCACCATCAGTACATACACCGATAAATTTTTCCCAATCTAAATCATATTCTGTTATAAATTTGTAAAGAAATTCAAACAAATCTTGAGCCTTTGTGCTTTCAGTAATGCTTTTCAGTATAAAAGGTCTTCAACGATAATATTGTCATCCAGTTGTAGTGCACACAGTAACATTGTATGTCAGCTGTGTGTCGCTACAGACTTAATCAACACAATGAAAAGAAATCGACCTCCTCTCGTCAGTATGCCTAAATTTAGTTTCCAGAGAATAGTGGAAATTATCAAAAGCTAGACCACACACATATTTAGCAATTGAGCAAAAACTTAGACAGTCTGGATAGCGGGTGTTAATCCATCCGCTATATAACCCTGACCTTCACCTTCAGAGTCCGTTCAGTTCGGTTGTATTTGTATTTAATAGCGTTTTAGATAATCATGTATTTTTGCGTCATGTTGTAAAATTCATCATTCCACCAACCCTTAGTAATTATAATCATGTATTTTAGATAATTAAACTATGTACAAATTCAATATAATGCACTTGTGCCGAGTGTTTACGTTTTGCAACTGTATTTAAAAACAGTGTAACTTCACACCATTAAACGTTATTCGATTTAACGACTAAGTCCATTAAACGTTGAAATTATTTGACTTAGGTTGGTTTACCTTGTCCATACAATGATATCTTTCCATTTTACTACAATTTTCAATAACACCATGAAGCGCGCAGTCTCTTAAGCGTCGCTATACAAAGTTTACTCTATTTATGATGCTATGTCTTGTGAATTTTGTTGTACGTATATATTAGTTGTACTGTTTTAATAAGGAAAACGTTAAATTCATTACAGATATTTTATACCATTGTCTAGACGGAGTTAATGCTTAAGTAATTTCAACTACAGTTTATTTAACTTTATAGGTATACTTACAAATTAAAGACTGATGTGAAAAGAAAAGTCATTTCTTGTAATTTCCTAGTGATCGCAACAATTGAAATAAAATGATACCGACTTCTTGACATTGATGGTCATTAGTACAGACGTCTAGATGAATAAGTTCTAACTTATTCATTGTTTTCCTTGTATATATGAAGTACATATAAGTTGCCCTTTGTAACAGTTAATATTAAAACCTTAAATTTTACCTGATGTTTTAGCAAGCTGCAACAACATGAAATCTATAAAAGAAAAAATTCCTTACTATCAGTAACATACATCAGTATTAGTCATTAGGTATAGCGTGTTGCTTTAGTCTAAAAGAGAAGTCTAAAAGTCTAAAAGTCTAAAAGAGAGTCTAAAGGATTTTGTGGGATAAATTGTTTAATATAGGAAAATTAAGATACAGCACAAATATATGATACAGAAATCTTTGTTTAAAACTTGAATCTTGTTTTTTATTTTCAGTATGAGGTTATAGATTTTAGTATTATATATGCATTCTAATTTCATATTTCAAGACATTTCCGAGAGAAAACAAGCGTTATATAATTTTATTGCATATTTATTTCACAGTGTATTATAAAGTTAATCTTAAAACCTTTCTTTGTGCCAAACAGTAAGGACTCCGGGACCCTATAAGTGTTAATAAGAAATCGATCAATATCTGCTACTTTTAATCTTACAGAATGAAGGGCCCTATCTCTTTAATGCATTAACTACAAACTTAAATATTTTCTGCCATATGATGTTACAGATTTTACAGGTACACGATATTCATTTCAATTTTATATTCCAAGTCTTTTTCAGAAAAATATGAAATATAATTAAAGAAAAAATATAAATTATTTAAAATATAAATAATATTTTTTAAATGCCGATCTTTATAAGAAATAATAGTAGACGGTATCGTTTAGGGTATACTTTGTTGGTCGTCTAAATGTTTGTTCGTGAGTTAAAATTCGTTTTTTTTCTTTATAGTAAAGGTTTAACGTTATGGCTATAATCTCTCCTGATCTTAATTGACGATATGGCTAAGTTGGTAGACACGCTAAACATGTGGAGGAACTGGCTCTAAAGTGCAACTGCCGGAACACACCTATTGGTATTTGGAGGCAGATTTTCAGTTTGAGGGTGATTGCTAGCCAGGTGGGTATTAGAAAAAGTCCTATCACCATGCTACGGTTTCCTTACAATGTTTTCGTTCTCCGAAAACTCAAGATCATTGTAGGTGGATTTGAACCCATGTCCCGTGACGCGGAGTCCGTAAAAACTACCACTGAGCTATCATCGCTTCAATATCGTTTAAGGTTGATGATAATGTTAGGTACCGACATTCAATAATGGTTTGATATATACATTATGTTTACTGCTGTACAAAATACAATGATATATAGGTACCATTAATTTTATTATAATACTACTATTTAAATTTATTAATTCCAATGCTGAATTGGATTTATGTTTCTTGGATGCCCGTTGTGTGGTATCATTGTTAATTCTTACATTTAAGGAATTTTATTTACATCCGCTTGCGGTACATTTATATTATGAGCATAAGTATAATTTACGCAATAAAAAAAAAAAACACTACCAACCCGCGTAATGTTTACACATTTCATTTTCTGCCTTCATCTGTGCCATTTATTATATCGATTTCATATATTATATAGATTATATTTCATTAAATTATTTTAAAATTCTCTCAATAAACTTTTATAGCATAAATGTTATAATGTAGAAGTACGTATTATTATTTATTTATAAATACATTATGATAAAATCACTTTCAAATGATACGATTGCTTATGAATGAATTTGTATTCAATGTTCATTTCGATATTACGTTCGTTAAAATTATACGGTTTGTAAATGTAATCATCAAACAATAAATATTTGACTAATTTTTTTAATGATAACCTTTTGCCATATAATTTACACTAAAGTTATCCAAACCGCCTGATTGGGTTTTCTTATGTCCCGACGATACATGATATTAATATTAAAGCTAGTCAAAAGCAATATAAATATAAATAACTTGTTAAGATTTAACTACATATTCGTGTTCAAATATAAATTTTAGATTACTTAACGGTTTATTAAAAGAATTAGGTAACAATGCAGTGATTTTATTATGGTTGATGATTTTTAAATTTATGAAAACACTAATATAAATATAATATTTATTAACATGTGGTTTGACAGTCTACGCGATAACGCACCATTATCTCTCTACAAATTCTTGTACTTTGATCCTTTTAAATGTCGATGGTCACAACAAATATGTTTGTATTAATTATTTTCCAGCGGCACGAGTCTTTATTTTGTGACTCAGCATGTAACCTGTACTCTACTACTACTTTACTCTACGCAAATTGTAAGTTATATGAATTCGACTCTTGTAACATAATTATTACAGTTTATCTGTAATATACCCTAAAAAAGAATTTGCTGGAATAACGACAACCTATGCAAACTGAGAAACGTAGCGTTTTACCCAAAATTTGGCTCTTACTTTGTTGTTACCCTCACTTTGAGAAACGATTCATTTTACTAGTGTTAAAGTCAATGAACACATTACACATTTTTATTATTATGCCATCAGTATTTGGGGCCAGTTTAATTAATCAAATACTGAACTAGCATTACGATAGTAGAATTGTAATGACCCAAGTATTTTCTTTTTCTCATAATAGAAAATTTGGAAATAGGGATGCCTACTTAGCATACTAAACATATACTTTATGTTAAAACAAACGTACTGCAAAAACATATATCAATGATATAAACAACAACACTATTAAAGCATCATTACGGTACTTAATAAAATTGTAAAAAAAACCAGTTGTCTATATTGTAGCAATATACTGCACATAATTACGGCAAATAAATTGGAAATACAACTGGGGCTGCCAAAATCGGTAAATATGTTTGCTAAATGGTTATTTCCTTCTCGTCAAACACATCCAAAAACATTCTGTAGTTTAGAAATGGTCAAGATCTTTTCTACCTCGGAAACCTTCTATGAGAACATGGTATTCAAATAGATGCTAGAGAACAAAAATCACCAATTTATCTTTCAATCAATCAATGCAACGCAACATGTTTGATGAGTTATAAATATGCAAATTTTGTAATCTCTTTTAAAAAACTACGGCACAGATTAAGTTATATCATTTTAAACATTGTTTAAACACAATGTTTTCTTGTTATAACCACATTTTAAAATAGTTATGATACCTAATTTACCTACACATAAATAATTTTAACCGGGTATTTCCACTGTATTTAATTATTTACACTGGAAAAAACCAAAAAGTGATATGACATTATGTCGGCTAAATATACTATGTAACTGTTAGTTATACATATATTTTTACATAATAATGAAACACGATTGTGTGTTATTAGCATATACATACTTTATACTTGATACATTCCTTTGGGGAAAAGGACCTAATAAGCATAAGAAGCAGCGCACTTATGGGGGTTATAGGACGCTAGTACCACGTGACATTGGTATATTTTGTTTTATTAAAATCTAATGTACACAAAGTAAATTTGTGTTTTCATTTATTAAACATATACGTTCATTAATTAAATCGGTATAGGCAATCGTTTTTTAGATTGAAGTTTTCGTAGGATTGTATGTCTTTCTAAATCTACCTTTAAGCATTAAACAATGTATATTAAACTTACTGTATTTACGTCTATCTTCGATTTTCTTATATGGAACCACACAAACATATGCCTACTTCCGACTCCTTATTGTAATATCTTGACCTTAAATTATATTTTCCGTATAATTAGCTTATAAATTTACCAGATGTATGTGATTTTTAAAATTCATCATTGGGTTTAACCAGA
Organism: Actias luna; assembly: GCA_039707435.1. Classification (NCBI taxonomy): domain Eukaryota; kingdom Metazoa; phylum Arthropoda; class Insecta; order Lepidoptera; family Saturniidae; genus Actias; species Actias luna. Next base: position 9,192,090 of record JAZHAC010000008.1, on the reverse strand, counting down.
CGAATATTATACTAGGCATACAGGAAAACCTTAACTCTTATCGTCTTCAATGTCTATATATATGTATAATAATATACTAACTTAGACAAATCTATACATTAAATATTTATAGAAAATTATAAACGGCGGGTACGTTGTTATCGATGTAGAGGACAAAAATATTTTGATTTTTTGTATGCCTGAACACCCTACACCAAGGGTTCCCAATGTGTGCGCCGTAGAAAGTGAAGAAAGGCGACGTGAAACGATTCTCTTTACCATTCTTGTATCATTTACACCTATCTATTTCGACCGGCTAGATAGATTAGTGCGCTGCGATAAAATAGTATCAGAACCTAAACTAAAATAAGAGGCTTTCGTTGAGTCTGACGTTATTTATATTTTTCCTTATGTCTTGTAGTGCACATAAACCACCAATAATTACCGCTTCAACTAAAAGTCTTGCGCTGTTTGTTCAAATGTAGCCGTTAAAATCTTATGCAAATGAGGGGTACTTGAGCTAGCTGGTTCTAGAACTGCAAATATAACTACAAATTTAGGGTCAAAGGACCACTCAAGGCCATGCGGCCACAATTTCATAGTGTTGCGTCACGTCGATATAGCTTCCACGAGACACGGCGCGGTGCGTAAGGATGACGATTGATACTGAAAATAATCGATTCTTGGATCGATTCGAATCGAAATTAAATAAATCGAGATCCAAAATATCGATTCATCAGAAGCCGATATTTTTCGATTCGTTTTTCGTGCTTATATTTTTTATATAGAACCAATTATAGCAAACTAAAGAACACCATATTACTCGATATCAGTTACTAAATAAACCATATTTTATCATACTTGTACTTATTAAAGATTTGATGTTTATGTGTTTTGGTAAAACAGTCAAATAATTGTAAATAATGTCGTATGAAAATAGATAAGATTCGAACCTTGATTTTTAAGGATGAAATATCGATTCACTGTATTGATTCAGAACTGAGAATTGATTTATAGAAATTGATTGTTTCTTTCCTAAAATATCTATTCTTAGATTAATCGATCTCGGATCGCATCCCTAGCGGCACGGCACTTCGTGAATATCAATTCAATAGTTTCTGTCTCTATGAGTGTAAAGATGATAGATGTCTATCATGATACTGTTGTGGCGGAGAGAAGACAAATAATCCCCAAGTTTTCTTCCATCATTAGTGCCTTAGTCTTGTTGTCATTATCATAATTATTGGTAAATTAGTAAGCCTAGTTAAAATCGATCACTCTATGATTTTTTTTATTCTATTCATTTAAACCTTTTAATTGTATTTATACTTGTTCATTACCTGTCATTTTACCTACATTTCTGTAAACACCTAGTGTGCTATATCAACAGACAAGGTGGTGGGTGACGCAGGAAGTCGAGGGCTTAATAGTCAATAATTCGTTATCGGCATACGTATATGACGTATATAAGTGAAGTCCGTAATCAATAATATGAGTGTAACTCTTATACATTAATACATAATAAATGTGTAATTTTGTTGACGTTAAGTATACTACTAATAAAATATGTATATTTTTACATGACAAAGATATAAAACTTCTACTGCTGTAGAAATATGAGTTTTGTGGGGAAATATGTAGTAATTTTTACTTATAATTAGGTTATACTAATCAATTGCTTTCCGTACAATTACTAATACTTTAAGAGCATTGTAAATCACATTAGAGGCTTTTTATTTCCATACCATAATTTTACCGAATTTTTACTACTTACATGCATATTTTCTAATTTTTTTACCTGATGTATCCACCATTTTATTTCCGGGAAAAAGTACCCTGTACTTACTTATCGGTTTAAGCTTAACGTGAAATAAATAAATAAATCTTATATTTATGTTTATTATAAAGTAGTAACCTGCTTTCCCTCATTCAAAAAGCTTCCAATATTTTAAGATAACTTAAAAAATTTAGAAACCTCATATTTTATCAATTTCATTGTAATAGTAATCAATAAGTACTCAGGAAAACAACGGTGATTGATTACTAATTGGCATAATTACACAGAATACATTACATTAATTATTAAATACTATATTATGTAAGGTAATTCTCAAATTTGTTGTCTATTTCAAATATTAATTATTTCCTAAAAAAGTTTAATCTTTCGATAAAGGACATAAATTATTATGTTTCTTGGAAAATTACAATACATCAAAGTTAATTATCTTAATGGCATGTAAAAATGTCGCGTTATTGTCAGGATTATTTCCAATAAATCTACTTGTTTGTTTATTAATGCAACAAAATTCATTATTGAAAATACGATTCTTATATTATTGTGAAAATAAATACAATTATGTTATAGCAAATTAAGTGTTATTATATAATTGTGTTGTTACGCGCCTCATAAACGAAGCGTTGAGGTGGGTACTACTATCACTTCACGCAAAACGACTAATTTTTCAAACTTAAAATGTCTATATTTTATCATATATTGCACATGAAAAATAATATATACACACATATCAAGAAAAAAAATCACTAATTTTAACACTCATGATATTTTTAATGCCATTTTTGTTATTTAAACTGTTAAAAAACTGTTTAAAAAGTTCTGTCTTGGACGTCAGTGTGTCTGTATGTGCGGATCCTGTATGTTATCACGATAACGACCGCAATACTTTACTAATCGAATCTTTTTTTTCTTACGTTTCAGTATAATTAGAAATAGAACCCTATTACTTTTCACGGTCTGATTCGATGTGGTTTAATTTTTATTAGATAAACAAAAAAAAATGAGATTATGAGGCGTGCACTTTTGGATTTTCCAAAATTTTTGGAAAATGTGGTCAATGTGTAATTTATTCTAAATAATTGTAGGAATACGTATATTTGCTCATCTTATTTTTTTACAAGTATATTGAAATGAATTTCAATGATATTTTCGTGTAATTATGGAATCATCTGGACGATTATTAACTATAGTTAGACTCGGTAGCTGCCGCTGTTGTCGACATTCAGAAAATTTAATTTTGGTTTCAGCATGCAACCATGCGTAGTGTTTTTTAATTGTTAGCTAGTCAGGTTAATGTCAGCATACTGTATCCGCTAATTTATCTATAAATATGTTCTTTTTATTTATTATTTTAGTAAGAAGTAGAAAGTGTAGGTTATAACATTTTTTGATTTAGCCTGTACGTATAATATGATGAGAAATAGCTTGTCGTGATACCACCTACTAGACATAAGAATTTATTATAGAAAAATCGCAATAAAATATACTCTTCTGCAAAACAATGTAACCTGTCTTAAGTTCGCCTAACAACAATGTACATTTATTTTTACCACGTACTTATACTTCCTGTTTTGGTCTGAAAACTGCATCACAGGCATTAAAATCTAAACACCTTAAAAAACAGCTACCCCTAATGAGGCTCTAACATGAGTGTTGTTCCAGTTTGTTGTAAGAATGCTCACAGCCGAAAGAATGCTTTTATTAATGCAATAATGTGTTTATATAAATAAATCAAAATGAAATAGAACCATCAATACTTTTTGACATACCCACCGTAAATTAGAACAAAAAGAGGTAGCCACGTGTACAGATTCTTTATTAATTGTCAAAAACTTGAAACAACTGACCAATAATTGCAATCCATACTTTTTCTTACTATGAATGTCTCTAATATAGATTTTTACCCAATCATTTTTGTAATTTTATATTTATTTTATAAATGTATAGCTTTTTGTTACTGCGATGAACTTTTGTTTTTCCATATGGTCACCATATGACACTTAATTATACTTACATATATAGCCAGGTGGTGAGTTTAATATTATTTTGAAATGCATGTGCCTACTACTTGTGGAGCGCGACGCGATCACTCGGATGTTGGAACACACATGGGTTGATCCTCGTTCGTTGCTCTGTGGTAAAAAACTTCATCACCTGCTTTGGATCGAACATTGATCCCTCTGCTATATGCTTTGAATGTGTTTACAAATTTTATAATCCAAAATATAGCACCATTAATAAAAAATTTAGATACATAAAGTGGTTACATTAAAGGTATAAAGTACATAATTTAGTTTATTCTTTTCGAAACATGTGTCTACACTATGTAGGTATAGGTTATGTAAAGATACATCGAATTGTAACAGAAATTACAAAGTTTAAATTATATTAATAAACACAAATAAAATCATTTTATATACTGCGCTCTTTAAACTTTTAATTACAACGTGCAATTTAAGCATTTTTGAATCTTTTTATTAAGTTTCAAAACGTGTTCATAAGAATATGTTGAGTGACCGCACTAAACGCGGCATCATCACGAGTCATCTTGCAGCACGTGTCCCTACCAGCTGCTTACCTTATTATCGTATAATTTGTTATCTACACAGTAAATTCAACTTAAAACATTCACCTGGTTAAATTTAAATATGGTTATTAAAACAAAAAAGCAGAAATAAGTTTCTTTCTCGTGCTTGTTTTAAAATGGGGTCATTACAACCTTTGCTGTGATTCCATAATCTGACTCTTCCTCAGAAATCGTTGCTGAACGATCTTTTAGTAAAATCTAAATAATCTGATTTCTTAACAGAGTGTCAATTGGCAGAAAAATAAATGTGTGTGTGTTCAATTTATATGAAAAGTATGTCTGTATATTATAAAATTATAACACATGACTATATAGTAGGTATCATATCATATACATTTATTTTATATTCACGTGTTCTCTGATTAGTCTAGTATGAGTTTAAATAATATTATTATAATTTAAATATTATATATATAGATCTTCTACATTAATTTTATAATCCGTAAATATGTTTATTTACTCGTAGATCTTTACGGGCCTTAAATAATCACGACTTTTAAGAGGACTTATCGTCGTTGCATTTCTCACAATTTAATTGATCTGTAGACTTCAAGGGGCGTATGGTACGTGAATTGGGGATGGGTAGAACGCAGTCATCGACATCTAAACTTGTGAGCGAAACGTTTGCCGCGCCGCATCGACGCGAGTGTTGGCGAGGACGCGGGGCGGCCCCCTTCCTCACTCCATATTGTCTACGTACTACGTAACTACTGCGTGGGTCTACAGTATGGACGGGACGTGTGGAACGAGGCGCGACTCAAAGTAGAGGGGTATACGTAGCCAACGCTTTGCTTGCGCTGGTTGGCCCATTGCATTTGTGTCAAACGTCAGTCGTCAACGCAACGTTGCTTTGTGTAGATGTGTAGCGTGGCATAGAGAAATTGTTTTCATAGATATAAATTACATCGTTCACTTTTCCAAAATAATTCGTATGATTAATCATAATTATTATTTACTTGTTGTAGTGCTTTAAAAACGTTCTATTAATTTTCATGAATTGTAACAGTGTTTTCAATTTTCTTGAACAATAATAAAACAGATAAACAGTGTTAGGCGGATCGAAATGAGTGGATTGACCACACGAGTGAAAAGGGGATCGAGGGGTAGTGCCACACTTCTCGAAGCAGCAAACAGAATTTTGCGATTACTCGGTGTTAGCTCCACGAAACGCGGGAAACAGCCTTCACCTAAAACGAAGGTAAGCTTGGAAATTGTATTAGGTGGTAATTCTGTACCCTTGGTTTGTCTATGTAAATCATCAAATTTAATGAAAATTTATAAACTTCACTGATGATAACATGTCGCAGTATATTAAGTTTATAGAACATCTAGCTAAACGTTTTTTTTATATATACTTTAAAGTAATAATTTATTTACCCTGCACCTAAGAAAGTGAAAGGCTAAATCTAAAGTATGCCAACAGCTTTATAGGTTTGTTTTCTTTCGGTTTGAAATTACATTTTTATGTTATGTTGCCTTAAACGGAAAGTAGCACCAAGATCTGTTAACTAAAAAGGAGGACTCATTAATTTTTTTCATACTATAAAAAAAAAATTTTTTTTCGAGTCGATAATTTGATTCTACTAACCGTTAGGTTGTCGCGTTATAGAACAGTGTTACGTGTTCGAGTTTAGACACAAACAAACAGTTGTAAATACAAGCTTTGTGCGATCACGGCTTACCACTTGCTTGTTCACGCGTCGCTGGCGTGCTAGCTTGTTTACTGGTTCTAACATTCACAATCCGAATTCATCATTCTGCAATGACAAATTATAAAAACGTTCTTTGTCTGTACAATGTTATCGTAACTAAATGGAGTCGTCTTCGTCTTCTGTTCATTGCGTTGTTAAATAGTTCTAATATAATTTTATAATTGCATTGAAAAATGTATGGCTATTTTGCTGTATTTATTGTTTCTGCTCAGAGACTTATTACAATATGTCAAGAATGTATATAAATCGATTTTAAGGTAGACTTCATAATTTTGGAAGAGAAATGGTACGAATTTTGAATTTCTGCTCTTAAAAAAATTTATATTTAGAGAGTGCTCCTCCAGAAACTGGTACATTATAGATATACGTATGTGTTTAAAATATAAATTACCGCCTGAATTATTTATACCTCATTTATTATTCAACATATTATATAAACAAAATAATATACGTCATTTACCCGCATTATTTATTAGAGGTGGCGCGTTTCAGTACTGAGCTATTAATACGTCATCATGTCTTCAATGAATTCATGACGTTATACTTTCAAACAGCTTCTCTGGCTACGTTCCACTTAGCGTTCACAATGCTCGCGGTTTTACCCGTTCCACTTGCTTGTGAATTTACAATTATTCATATAATGACGTCTTTTGTTTTTTGTAAATAAATAAACTTTAGTCTCCGTCAAGAACTTTTTTATAGGTAACCTCAATACAACTTTTCTCTGTTAGTTTTCTTTTATTCCGTTTTGCAACTTAAGTTTGTGACATGATTTTAATTCTTTAATAGATATATATAGTAAGCCAGATGCAGTAACTTTACTGTAAATGTAACCGTATAATAAATTGTGCTATGTCCGCTTAGTCGCGCTTGATTATCGGGCACAAGGTTTTCATATCGTGTCAACATACTTAGCAATAATATTACGTTAATAAGAATTAAGGTAGACACTACACAGTGAGTAATATGTGTCTTCGCCAAATAATAAAAAAAAAAAAACAGAATAATAATTATGAAATTAACAGGTGTTATAATAAAAACGAGTAAACATAAATATACTCTATATACAGAGTCATTTTGGTGGGGATCGAGGTCGTAAACGATGTGAATACTATTCAGTCGCTGACGCGGAATGCGTTACTGTGAGAATGCGCTGCGCTGCGAGTACCGTTGCGCGTTATACACGCCATCACCGTGGAATGCGAGACCCACTTGGCTACACGGTACGACCGTGGTAACCTTAATGTGACTCATTCAAGTATTCAATGGACCACACTAGTTGATTGATTTACTGTGTTATGACAATGTCTATTCATTGAATAATTCGTCTAAAAGTAAATGTTACATGAATAAAAAAGTTTATGGTTAGGTTGAGTTTTTTGCTTTTGAAGGTTTGCTTTGTTATTAGGATACTACGTATTCCATATCAGATCGTAATTTAATAACTGACCTAAGATTCTTGCAAGCATATTTGTACGTTCTTCTGATAATGACAATAATTGATGCTGATTGGTACATACATCGCATACGTAATGAAACTATAACTGAGTGATAAATATAGTGTTTTTTTTCTGTAGGTTCTTTCCATTAATTATATATTGTAAATACTTTTATAAGCAAATCTAACTTTAAGACACGATTTCTAAATGACTTGTGTTTTCCGCTGTTAACTGTATCTCTGTAACGTAGCAGTACTTTCGTTTATTTTTTATTATTTCAATTCTGTTCATTATACCGTTATATACGGCTTGTGAACAGGCGATGTTCACAGCAGTTAAAACTAAAGAAATTCAATGATCTCAGCTTCTTTTTGCTTAACCTATTGAACGAGAGTGATAACTTTTTGGCTGAGTTGATATTACATCATCGAACTTTGTACGCGAAATTAGTAAATGAAACGTAATAAATAAATTGTTTATTTTTATAGTTACAAAGTTTGTTGGTCTCCTATTTTTATCGTTCGAACCTCAAAATTTAATTTATTTTACATGTACACTTATATGATGCCATGTAGAATTGTCAAAGCCTATATAAAATTTCCAAGAAATTTAAAATTGACATTCAATTTGTGTACATTTTTTACATTGACATTTCGTAGATTTTCGTCTTATTTTTTTATAATAAATGTATCCTATTTTCTTGTTAAGGGTTGTAGATAGTTGTTTCAGTAGTGGTTTTTCGAATTCTGATTCATAACAAAATTGCAAATAGCTTGTCTTTACTGTCTATTACGTATGTATTTATTAGTTGTACATTATTGAAAGTATTCAACAATTACGCGATAAATATTCGTACAAATGGCTGCTTCATACTCTGTCTTCTGAATTGTATTTAAAAAATGTCTCGGATGTTATTTGAATATATACGAGCTATAGTTACTTAAATAATTTTCGTTTGTTTCAGATTTACAATCAATCAGTGCCTGAATTACGCAGTCCAATTGGTGCAGCTGAATCAGTTGTTGAAACGCCGGTGAAAATGCAAGCCTCATCGGCAGCAGCGGCTACACCAGCCCATACAGCAACTTCATCACCCGCCCTAAATCAAGCACACAAAAATGCTAAAAGATCTGCCAAAGACTACATATTTGGAAAATTAATTGGCGAAGGTTGTTATAGTACCGTTTACCTGGCAAAGGACATACACACGGGAAAGGAATACGCAAGTAAATATTTATTTAAAGAAAAAAAAATATATATTAAAAGACGATGTATTATGTCGTTATTAAATCTAATTATAGTTATTGAAATATGCAATTGATTTATTTTTCAGTAAAAGTTTGCGAGAAACGCCATATTATCAGAAAAAAGAAGCGTGAATACATAAAACGTGAAAAGGATGCTTTAAATATGTTGTTTAACGTGCCACATGGTTTTGTAAAACTGTATTGTACGTTTCAAGATGAAGAGAGACTATATTTTGTTTTATCGTATGCTAAAAATAATGAGTTGTTAAATCATATCAACCAAGTAGGATCATTTGAGCTGAACGTAGCGAGACATTATGCTGCTGAACTATTGCTTGCTTTAGAGAAAATGCACGCTAAAGGTATCATTCATCGGGATTTGAAGCCAGAGAATATTCTGTTAGACGAAAATATGCACCTACGTATAGCCGACTTTGGAACTGCTAAAATTCTTGGACCTGAAGAAATTCGACCATCAATTAAAGAGACTGAAAATGATATACAAAATGAACGCTCTAGAAAAATTAGTTTTGTTGGTACACCTCAATATGTAAGTCCGGAATTGTTGCACGATTGCGTGGATACTCGCGCGTCTGATTTGTGGGCTTTAGGATGTATAATTTATCAAATGATATCAGGCCTTCCTCCATTCCGAGCTGCCACAGAATTTCTCATATTCCAAAAAATTCTTAAAATGGAATATGAGTTCCCCGAAGGTTTTCCAGCTGACGCAAAAGACCTAGTAGAAAAGCTTCTAGTAGTAGATCACACTAAAAGATTGGGAGCTGATGACAAAGGAGAGACTTACGACAGTATTCGCAATCATCCCTTTTTCAATGGCATAGACTGGGATACTGTGTGGGAACAAGATCCACCAACTATAAGCCCGTATTTGCCTGGTGGATCGTTCGAAAAAGAATACAATGTACCCGACGATTTAGAGCCAGGATTGGGAAGACGCCAACTTGGTCGCCTTTGGGATTTTGATCGCTCCACATCAACAGGTAAAGAATACTTAGTATTTCTCGAAATTGAAACATAATATTTTATAATCTAATATTTTTGCTTAAACAAATATAATTGCAGCTTTTTATCTTTGGACAGTGTCATAATATTTAGCTTTTCTTTTGTTGTAAATCAAAGAACAATAGAATTAGATTACTGAAAAATAAAATATTATAATGATGTGAATTCAATAACCGTAAAAAGTGAGATTAAGTAATTCGTGATCTCCTTGTTGTCTTTGTTACTTCATTTTATAACAGAATCCGGTCTTACCGATTTATACGTACATTTAAAAAAACATTGTTCTTACTAATATTCGGTGCATTTACAAATACTACTGACTCATCGCGTTAACAGTAACTACACCAAAATCGGAACGGACGTCCTTAGTTTGTCTTTAGTTACTATGACGTCAACTTTCCGGCATGCCAATGCCGGCACTCTGCAAACGCACGACCTCATTGCTTGAACTGTGATAGGAAGGGCTCCTAATTAATTTTTTCTTTAATGGTTGAGTAAATCGATTAATATTAATAATCGTATTTATTTTAGGTATACTTAATATCAGTCCTGAAGAAAAACGGTACCGCTTGGAAATACAGGCACGTGAAAGCAAATGGCATCAATTTGTAGATGGAGAATTAATTCTAAAAGAGGGTCTTGTAGATAAGCGAAAGGGGCTGTTTCCTCGACGTCGCATGCTCCTTTTGACGACGGGGCCACGGTTATTCTACGTCGACCCCGTTAATATGATACTCAAAGGAGAGATTCCTTGGTCGCCTGAACTACGTGTGGAAGCTAAAAACTTTAGAATATTTTTAGTACATACGGTAAGACACAAGCACATTTATGTGATAGTTATTTTCTTATTACATAAACCTGAAAGATTGTTTCTGATGCCTAGTGTCTTATTAAGGTGTCAAAGGTAGAGGTAGAAATACTGTTATACCAAAATGCCCTTTTTTCACTACAATTAATAAAATGTATTATATTTTTGCAGCCAAATCGTACATATTATCTGGAAGATCCGGAATCATACGCATTAGAATGGCAACGTGTGATCGATGAGGTTCGCATCGGTACATATGGACGAGATACAACTTAAGCAACAGACAGGCTGCAGTTTCGAGACGAGGCTGCACCAACTTGTGGTCTTCGGGCTCTGCGCCTTTTTTACAATATTGCAGTCTTGATTGCGCACGATCACCATCCAGAAGAAATTGTTTCAGGAAAACGGTATTCTTGACGTCTCTCATGCAGCGCTACCGTTGAGACGAAGCGGGTTGCGCGCAGCGCCACATATGTTCCAAAGCGCTCGATGGGACTGTTGCACCAGACTCTCTGAAAACAGAACGATGTTTACAAGATGGACAATATCCGATGCCGTTTGATCACAGTGGATAACTAAATGACTGATTCCTATTAATAGTAATACTGCGACGTATCTTAAATTATTATAATAGTTATTTAAGTTCCTTATCAATATCGACGATGATGTGTAAATGTTTTCTTACTACAATTGCTTAGTTTGTTTATATGTAATTACGGCCCCGTGCACCTTTTAAAGGGCCGATATGAACGAACTTGTTATTCGCCACCCTCGTGTTCACAAAGCCCATTCCGTGTGGTAATTAGACAATTTGTAGCTAAATATTATTTATTTATTTTAATTATTTACCAACGGAATGTGCCTGCTGTACAGTTTAACTGTAGGGAAATTATAGTCGAAAGTATTTATATCCTACGTCACTGGAGACCATAATGGTATTGATAATTATAAAAATATTAATAGTTAATTTCATGATAGAGAATACAGGTGGTAATGCTTATTGTTACGTGTAGCTCCTATTGTTAGATAGAACATTACGCAACTTAGTAAGAATTATTTGTGACTAATGCATACTGTAGTGCAAAATATGATATGACACACAGACATGTTTGTTGCTATATCTTCAGTCAGTAGTTCTCTTTAATCACAATTGTTGAGAGTCTCGCCTGATAGATGTGCATGTCATTTTATGCACTATAATCATAGTTTAGCAAAGGTATATGATTAATTCCACTAATGGTGACAAGCTTATTCAAATTGCTTGTTGTTATTTGATTACCCAAAATAACTAGGTAATAAATACATATTTTTATTAATTTAATCTTCAATAAATTTTAAGCAAACACTATTTTGAGTATTATATTTATGTTTTATATCATAGCAATGTATTAAATGATTATCATTTGGTGTTTTCCTTCGATTTCATGGTTTTTAATTTTCATTTTTGGTAGGATCTAACAAAAGTATTGAGTCATTGTATATTTATTTAATAAAATTCTATATTATAGTATTAATGCCTAAGCTTGCCTGTATAACTATATTATAATGGGGATTAAATCCATAGTTTTTGTAGTATTCTCTATGCTGAAATCCATTTTATTTAGATAAAATTCAAATGAGGGTAAAGTAAATACTGAGTTCATTGGAACGTATATAACTAATAATCACAACAGAAAAAGGTTATCTGCATAAGTTGGCAATATTCAATTGCATTGTTAAGAAAGAAACAAAACTGCATTTAAAATTATTAACTATTCTATATATATTTTACATTTGTATCACATAAATTCCATAAGATAACATGATAAGAAATTGAATATAAAGTTGATTTTTATTTCTGTGTGTCATTTATAGAGATTAGTACCAAACACTTAGCTTTAAGGATGACTATATTAATGTAGCGTGCCAAAAAATAATAGAGAAATACCTCATAAACAATAAATTAGTTGTGAACTTTGTTACAAGGCAGCATTTGTCACAATAATAGTGACATTTGCCAAACATAAAAAGTATGAAAATGAACAAAAAAATAGAATTTAAATGTATAGACATGAGGTATATATAGATAAGTTGAAGCATTTTGCTCTAGAAAAGACTTTATTTTGTGACTCTGTTAATCAATATTCATAAAAGCTACTTCTCATGTTCATCTTGAAATGAATTTAGATTATACGAAAGGCATTTTAATTGAACACCAATCTTTGAATTGAAATCAATCAAACACACAATTGAATCTAAAACCGTATCCACCAATGCTACGATTATCGCATTTGTTCAAAACGGTTTTGGGTAGACTTTAGGTTTGCTGAAATTATTTCAAAGAGAAAGTCAATACGATTCGTCTGAACAAGAGGCAGCGTTCGAGAAGTTCCGTTGGATATCCTCGCTACTCATTTTATAAGATTCCTTGAACACTGCAACAGTTCAGTAATGATATAGATGTGATGTAAAAAGTTGATATTGATAGTACCTAGTACAATAGGCCAATAAGTTTAGAGTCGCTCAGAGATCAATAAAGCCTCATGCTTAAAGTTTTTTTACAGAATAAAATTCAATACGAAATAATTCGTCAGAGAACTATATAGTTATTATTATTATCATAGTGTTATCGATGTACGTTAGTTGGCTAAAGTGGTGAAGCCGTTGTTCGCGAATGAATACTTTAGTGTTTTAGTTGCGTTATATGTAATCTGCTACAATTTAAATACTTCACTGGTCAGTAGACTAGTATACGCATACGATATGCTACCGCGCTCTTTTATTCTAAATTATTATTCTATTTCTCTTTAACTTTTGTCTCGATACGATGTGATGGCTCGAATACGATTTTGAGTGCTTAAATTTTTATCGTAGATACATTGTTTATTATACAAAAGTAGTGTACGACCACCGAGTAAAAAGGTATTGTACCTATAGTTGATATTAAGATATTTGTATGAGCTCGAGTAGACAAGTAAAAGGGACCTAACACAATTTTCAAATTCTCCAAGTGATTATTCAACCGTCGAGGGTCTATCTTTTTTTTTATGTGGTAAAAGCTGTTTTCCGATACAATAATACAATTAGGTGGTAGGTATGATAGGTATACCTACCACCTACCACCACGCCGTGAGCTCGTCGCGACGGTTGGCCTGGATCTCTCGCTCCGGGCAGTAATTACATTATACATTATGCTCCCGGGCGGGAGAGAGAGGAACCGGACGGATGGGATCCCCTCCTACAACCAACAAGGTCGGCGGCGGAGGCAGAGAGTGCTGGACGACCTCCAGCCGCCGTAGGCTATGCTTGCAGGCGGAAGACGCGGGCACGTCCCTCCGCCGTTGCACATACAGGCTCGAGGCGAGTCACATCCTGTGTTTGGTGCGCTCCTCGAAGACTCATTAAGTGGGTCTCTACCATCTTTGACCCCCCCACCCCAGATTATAGAAGGTGGCCCCTGTTGAGGGGCCTAAGCCTGTCGGGGAGCAGATGCAATGTGAAGACAGATCCTGCTTCCTGGCCCAATAGGCGATAGAACAACACCGTGAGGTTTTAGTGTGTATTACCGGCGAGTCTTTCACCGGTTGAGTCCCACAAATCCCCCCCAGCCCATCAGGGAGGGATGCATAAAAGCATTTCCCCACGAAAAAAAAAACTTAATCTTATACTATAGTAATCATATAATAATAGTAACATTACCACTTAAAATATTCAGTATGGGAAAACCTAAATGTGGAGGTTGTGGCAAATTTATAAATACAACAGAAGGTTTGCGCTGTACAAAATGCCCAGGGGTATTTCATCGAGCTTGCGTGGCTTTACCAGCCGAAACCACAACGCTAGGGCCTAATTGGAATTGTCCCAACTGTAAAATAAAAATCCCTCGAAAGGTTAATTTATCCACACCAATTAAAGGACTGGTTTTAATTGATAATGAGCCGAGTCGATCATCTGAACTTGGCACGGCTGTTTGTATGATTACGCTCCAAACCGGCGAATTTTCTGCATTTGATCGCGTTATGGACGCCAGCTCAGTTTCCTACAACAATTTAGATAAGGAAACACACAGGGGTGATGATGACAAAAATATATCACTGGCACTAGAAGTTCGGTACTTGCGTAATAAAATGATTGCAATGAGAACTGAGATACGGGAGTACAGTCAGGAGATCCGTAATATTAGAGTCGAATTAAAAACATGTCAAGCGCAAGTATGTAGTTTAGAGCAAAGGATCGAAGTCATGGAAAAAACGAAGACAGAACAATAAAATAAATATACTAACATCCTTGATACAGAGATTGAAATGCTCCAGAATAAGTATTTAGAATCCCATACCAAAGATATGACTGATTCAATTGCCATATTAAAACAACAACTTAATGCCCGTGATCAAGAACTGCTTTTAAATGATATTGAGATAGCTGGTATTTCAGAAAAAACAGAGCACAACTTATATCATGTCACTAGCGTCATGTCTTTGAAGCTAGGCTTGACGATAACTGAGAATGACATCGTTTCTTTGGAACGCGCTGGTACAGTTCGCCGAGATCGCCCAGGAGGCGAAAACGCATCCGATAATTATCGGCCAAGAAATATCATTGTTAGATTTGTTCGTCGAGCTATGGGTGAGTAATTTCTGCAAGCAGTACATGTGCGCCGCCACCTCACCACCGATTTTGAGAATATATGTTAACGAGCGATTGACTAAATTTAATAGACGGCTCTTTGGGAAGCTGCGTGATATAGGACGTCGACATGAATGGAAATACATTTGAACTAAACAAGAAAATATATTTGCTCGAAAAAATGACTCTAAATACGTTGAGCGGATACTGGTGAATCCAATATCAATCGAAATTTTGGATCGAATTAAATTTGTTGTTGTTATTTCTCTATTTCTTTTTGTTTTTTACAATATTCATATTTGTTTTGTTTGCATATTGTATTTTCAGACATAATGTCTTGGGCGCCGCAGTATTCATAGACTTCACCCCTTCCTTTTCATATATTTTTACATTTATAAAATCATTAACATTTATTTATAAGTATTTATTGCAAGGTCAACACTATGTAACACTTAACAATTGCTTTGTATTAAAGCACACATTTACCATATATTTATTTAATTTTACATACTAATGCTTTCAAAATTAATTAAAATTGGGCTTTTAAATGCGGGTTTCACTTAGAACTAATCATGATGGTTTTATAGAAGCGATACAGTTAAAAAATATCGACGTGATGGCTATCAATGAGGCATGACTATGGCCGGGTGAAGATGTCCGAGCACCTTCACTCCCCGAGTACCGTCTGCGTCATATACTGAGACCGACTGCAGTCCATGGTGGAGGTGTGGGTTTTTACTTAAAGCGGGGATTAAACGCTCGTGTACATATACATCCTGTTGATACTGTGAATAAATCTGTTGAACAAATGTGGTTAGGTCCCAAATTTAACAAGATGAAACTCGTAATTGGTATGGCATATCGCCCTCCTTGGCTTGATACTTATTTATTTTTTGACGCTATCACTGAATCTATAAATTCAGTATCACACTGTGACCATTTAATATTACTGGGTGATTTTAACACAAATGTGCTTAGTGAAGATGATACAAGGTATAATAAATTTTGTAACTTTCTAAAATCTTTTGCTCTATCGCAATTAGTTAATTCGCCTACTCATTTTACAGAACATAGTCAAACTCTCCAATCGTCCAGTCGTTTGCTCCAATTTAACTGCACGAAATGTCATAGTTGAACCTTTAGCAACGATCAGTAATCATGTAATTATAACATGTGAATTCCATATAAGACAACCTAAAATACCTCCAAATATATTACCAATATATGCATGGATAAATTTTTGAAGGTCATAGATTCTATTTCATGGGATATTACTTCTAATATTACGGATGTAAATTATAATGTAGATTTTCTGAATAAAAAAAAATTAATTTATTTAATATACACGCTCCCATAAAAAATATTATAATAAAAGAATGTAATCACCTTTGGATCACTGACAACATAAGGTTCATGATGCGTCTTCGTGACAAAGCATACCAGCGATATATAAATAATAGGTCGCCAACTACGAAAGCATAATATAAGGATTTAAAATCTTTAGTGACGCGATCTTTGTACAATGAAATAATTGCATATTTCAGACAAAACATAAATAATAAAATCAATGATCCAAAAGTACTATGGAACAATTTAAAATCAACATTACTACCATCTAGACAATCAGATTTGCCTCCGCATTTTACAGATGCTGATGCTATTAATAATCAGTTTTTAGATATTCCAGGGACTGTACAAACTAATATATTACAATTAACATATTTGGAGTATAACCGATTTGGTTTCTGTTTTTTTATTGACCCCGGTCAAGTTATATAATATTGAAAAAATTATAAATTGTCTGAAATCAAATGCCGTAGGGAGCGATCAAGTACGTTAAAAAATGTTGTTGTTAACTTTGCCTCAGTCTCTATTAGCTATAACCAGTGTTGGGCAAACTGCATTCAGATTAATGATTAAAGATTATGATTACAGTGTGTAATCTTCAATCATGATTACATTGTGTATTTTCTATCATGATTACAAATTAACTAAAATAATCAAAAAATTAATCATACAAGAGATTAATGATTATCAATCTTTAATCATAATCTTGATTACTTTTTTTGATAAATATAAAAAAAAATGTAGAAGCAAGACATAGTTTTATAGTGTAAATCAACTTTATTTGTTTTCAAGCTTTGTCATCAATTTAAATTTACTCCGATTATAAGAGATTAATCATTACATTCAATGAATTTTAGTCTTACAATTATGTCATTTAAATAAAACTAATTGAAACGGATTTTATCGCGATCAAAATAAATAAATAACCGCGATAAAATCCGTTTAAATTAGTTTTATTTCAATGAATAATATTCACGTAAACATAAGAAATCCCTACAATTATGTTTCAAATTATTCATATGCGACTTAAATTGGATTTCCATTGCACTCTCTTTTCAGACATTTAATCTAATAATCAAATAAAACTCATAGTTATAAAATAACGTTTTAGTAAAAATGCAATAACTTCAAAATTTTTATTCCATTAATCGACTACTTTTAGAGTTCTGCAGTCATAAAGATACAGAAAATGGTTACTTATTTATATACTTATCTAAAGTTCGTTTTACTTCATGTAATAAACATATTCGAACTTTAATACCTACGGGCTTTTATTTGATAGCGGCATAAACTACTACTAAAATATTGAATACATATAATCTTGATTACGGATTACTTTAATCGTGATTAACGATTACACAAAAATCATGGTTAAATGTAATTAAGATTGATGTAATCATGATTACTTTCAATCAGATTGATAATCTAATTACAAAAGTAAACGATTATACCCACTTCTGGCTATAACTAACATAATCAATATTTCTATCCGTACGTCTGAATTTCCACTTTATTGGAAATCTACTATTGTCCGGCCTATACCTAAAAGGTCGGATGTTAAAGATTATAATGATCTCAGACCCCTAAGTATTTTACCATGTTTATCAAAAATTTTGGAAAAGGTTGTTGCAGCTCAAGTTTCTAGCTTAATTGAAAAAAAAAAAAAATACTATCACGATACATCAGGATTCAGAAAGAATAGTAGCACGGTTGCTGCATTATAAGATGTTACTAATAATATTCTATCTGCTCAAGACACAAGTATATGCACCCTCTTAGTTTTACTCGATTTTTCTCACGTTTTTGACAGTATAAATACCTCATTACTTCTGTCAAAGTTAAGCTTTTATGGGTTTGACAGAGCTGCTGTTAATTGGTTCCATAGTTATTTAACTGATCGAATTCAGACTGTTGAATTAAGACTACCTAATGGGTCAACTATATATTCTTCATCTCGCTCTATTAACAGAGGATTTCTACAAGGCTCTGTGTTGGGACAAATATTATTCACACTGTATACTGCTGACATAACTAAGGCTTTATTACATTGCCACTATCACATCTATGCCGATGCTTTACAATTATATTTATCTTTGAAACCCCAAAACTACGATAAGGTCATTAATATAATTAACGAGGAAATAGGAAGAATAGTAGATTGGTCAGAGAATAACTCGCTTATACTTAACCCTAATAAAACCAAATATATGTTGATAGGTACTAAATATCAACTAAGTCATATTCCTAACATTAACAGAAAAGTCTTGGTAATGGGTAAACCAATAGAACGAGTCTCTGAGGCACGGAACCTAGGTCTAGTTATAGATACAGAATAAGGTTTGAAACACATATTGCTGAATGTGTTCGCAACTGTTTCTATCGTCTAAAAGTGTTATATAAAGCCATTTAAGCCATTTCAAAGTGAAGAGTTACTATTAAAGCTGGTAGAATCATTGATTTTGTATAAATTATATTTTGCTGATATAGTATATGGTCCTCGATTACTAGCTAGAACGTCCCGTTTGATACAAAGGGTCCAAAATGCTTGTTCGCGCTGTTGCTTCGCCATATTACCAAGAAGTCACGTTAAATCAGCGCTAGGGCGAAGGTGACTCAGTTTATGCTGAGTTGTGCGAATATTTAGATTATGATTAATTTTATTTATGATAAATGCTGCGTGTTAGTTTTAATGTATTTTTTACTTTATCCGTGTAGCCTTGTGCTTTGTAAATAAATTTATTTCCTTTCTTTCTATTTACAATTTACTACACTTATCTGTATTAGCCAAGCTACGTCATGTCAAAAGTCACAAATATTGTACAATACTGGCCCATATAACTAAGCATATGCATAAAAATAAAATCACAACATGACAGATTAACCCGTCAAGCATTAACGAGGGCGAAAACGGCCTCGGAGATTATATACGTGACGTCACAAGACTTTGTACAAAAGGGGCGTCTTTATAAACAATAAAAATATTATCGCCATATTGCCAATTAAGAACTTTACCTGAAAATTTTTGGAATTTCTGATGCTCTTACAGAGTTGTTAAATAAATTACTCATTACAATTCGGTAGCTATAGATAAGTTAACGATGAAATTCTATAAAATTACAGTATTATAATAATTCAAATTATAATCTAACAGTGTACAATCCGTTTTATAATTTTCAGATAAGTGGAAATTTGAAAAGATTATTGGCAACACTGACAAAAGTTTATAATGTCTAAGACGCGGCAAAAATTATTGTGTGATCATTATATTAATGTGACAAATAAATATAAAAAATATAAAGAAACGATGAGTATTTCCTACCATAATTATACACTTCTCAGTGTAAAACATATACGTATTCATATTTTTCAATTCGAAATTTTGATTTCCTTGTAATACTTTGAATCTGTTTTCGTAATAGAAATTTAAATATATCATTATATATTTGTGTTCAAAATGTTAAAACCCTTATACTATGATCTACTAATATCATTTAAAACATAAATACAATTGTATAAAAGCAAAGGATTTGTTTATAATCATATAACCTATTTTGTTTACATGTAACTTGACTCGCGAGTTTATTGCTTTTTGTTGAGGTGCTGTCAATAAAGTTATCGATTTTTTAATGTATTTTCATTATACTATGAATAGTTGGGTATATTATAAGAATGAAATTTACAATATCATTTTATAGTTATTTTTAAATATGTTATATAAAAAAGTCTTATTACTTTATTATTTTTATAGGAATCTTCGAATTAAGACATTTTTGATCCTGGGAGCGAGCATGGTTTATCTGTTTTGGACGACGGGGATATGGTCAATATAATTCATATTTGTTTATAATTTCTATTTTTTTTAATTACGTTAAGAAATGTATCAGTGTAATTGTACTATGTTTTTAGGGAGATATCAAAATGCATTTTATTATACATTCTGCTACGGTACATACAGCGGAAGATAATCTTCGCTTAATGGACCGGCGTCGATGTAAATGGTGCTTGTTTCGAGAAAGCAACTTAAAAAAATAGTATATATGTGTGAGAGTTAAAATTGCCGATTACAATCGTGACCAACGTTCACCGTTGTTTGTAGATTGTACCATAATGTCAATCGTTTTATCACTTTTTGCCATTTTGTACAATCATTTTATCAAGGTATTATGACAACAGGCAATCCTGTAGTATGAATTCTAAAAATATTAAGTTGTGTATATCTTGTAATATGTATGTATTAGTAAAGAACACCAGTTTGTAAACTCTACTACAAAAATACTGTACTCAAAAATACTGCAGAATAATAAGTGTATTTAACAGTTTTAGTGTATATATTTTTAAGTTTTATAATGTTGTATTTAAATTTGGTTTCGGTGGGTTTAAATTTGTAGAATTTTTTTATTATTTTTTATTTTTGTATATTAAATTCTTGACTGCAAATTTGTATTTTATTCTTATCTTTAGCTTATCAAGAAACAATATCTTTCGCAAATTTCACGATCATTAAAATTTTAACTTGCTCGGAAATAAAGGTTTGAATTTTGAATATATTTTAACGTATTTGTCAAATAACAATTATTGTCAAACATTTATTGTTATAGTAGTTATCGTTAGCTTTTACGAATATTCACATTTATTCTCTCATATCAATATCTAATTTATTCAATAGTAGCTGATCCAGTGAACTTCGTATCACCTCAAAACAATGTTCTTTAGTCTCGCTAAAACTAAAAAACGGTTTGACCGATTTGTATTTTATGTACATTTTGATTAATAAATCTATCTTAATCAACCTTCCAACTTCAATTCGTTAGAACAATAGAACTGGCTATATCTAATATCTATTTTGTTTTTCATTTCTTTTAGTTACTGAATGAAACTTGTTTATTACTCAAAGGAAAAAATTGCATTTTAATTATATGGAATATAAATATAGGTGGATTCGAACCTCGTCCCGTGACGCAGCGTCCGTACACACTATCAACTGAGCTATCATTTCCTCATTACTTTTTATATTATAAGATTTAAAAAATATCTGTTCGGTTTTTTTCTATACAAACCTTGACCTGACAAACGAAAACAATAAAAAAAGAATTACTCAATTTGGTACAGTCGTTCGTAAGATATGCGCGTCCATACATTTCGGCGATTCATTTTTATATCTATATAATATATTACGCTAAGAATAAAAGTAAAATTAAAATAGTAATAATAATAGCCTTTTATTCAGTTTGACTTAACATATCCTTTTACATAGTTTATAATAATAATTCATATCTAAACTAAATCTTAATCTAAACAATGTTAGAAAAATATAAATTAAAAAAATAAAGTCGTATATCCAAAATAATTTTATCGATATATTTGTTGTGTGCGATATCACTAGTCTCGAAAATTACCCTAAAAAATGTCACATTTTTAATCTGTGGTAAAATTTACCACTTCTGTTTTGATTTGTCATGTCAATAAGGTCTATATGGAATGACAATTTTGGCGCTTACGACCTTTTGAATTGACGTTAATATTAGACTTTCGCTAATGCTAGAGGTGTTAAGAACTAAATAGGCACGTTTATGTCAAAAATAAAATAATTATAATATTAAAATAATCTTATGAAAATCAATAGAATCGAAGATTAATTTTCAAGGATGAAAATATATAAATTCAATAGATTGATTCCAAATTGCGAATCGATTAAAACAATTATTTAACCCTAAAAAAACAATTATTCAATTGATAAATCTCAGATTGTCATCCCTATCACAGATTATATTTGTGTATATAGTGAAATTAATTATATAGGTTATCAGGAGGAAGCTTATAATATTTTCTCTCAAGTTTTTAGTGTGGATAATGTCTTCAACTGTTATTAGGTACGTCGGTAGAACAACGGACTTCCAAGGGAAGTCATTGTGGGAAATAGTTGGTAGCCTAAAACATTTTGGAGTTGGTCGAATTATTGTCAGATCAGTGTTTAATCGTTACCCAGAGCCTACTTTTATGAAAATAGTTAAAGTGGAAACATGTCCGGACGAGGTGAGTAAGCATTCATTGTAACAAACGCAAAATAAGAATGGAAATCACATTGCATTTCATACTATTTCTTCTGTCCATGATGTGTTATATTACTTGTAAGTAAATTTATTGGAATTAATATATCGCTTTCTATGCTCATCTATGGCCTACATTAAGAAGGAACAACAAAAATCGTCTATGCATATAATAAAGTTGTAACTTATACAAATTTGAATATTTATTGAAAATTATTTATTTATTCAGGTCACTAAAGAGTCTAAATTAACACATTAATATCTACTATTTGTATTTTCTTAAAAGTAATTCTAGTTACAGGCGATAATGACATACACATTAAAGTTTCAATGGTATAACAATTATGGTAATAACATTAGCAATGAAGATAGTAGATAAGTGAATTCAAATAAGTCCATTAGTGGGAGAACTTCATACACCATTAGTTATGTGGTGTTCTTTGGGAGAACTTCATACACCATTAGTTATGTGGTGTTCTTCAATAGCTACAATGATGACAGATCAGTTGGTAATGCTAAATCACAACTGAATTGTATGTTTAAATTGTAGAAGCCATTGAATTGTGTCACAAAAAAATATAACTCCTTTTTTGGTAGTAGTAGACAAATTAAAATATGGTTGAGTTTGTTCCTAATTATACTTTGAAATAGTTGTTATTAGTAACAGATGGAAATAGTTTTTTAACTATTTCCAACTGGTTACCTTGTATTTATAATATTATTTAGGGGATATGATGAGAGATTAAAACCTAATATTTAAATTCAATAACAGGGGAACGGTTTAGTATTCCAGAGGCAGATTCTCATGTGCTGATGTTGTCCCAAATCATGTATCTCAAACCTTGTTAGTTATGGATTTTTTAAACTTAGTAATTAAACTTTTTCATCGACATAGCAGCAATTTAATTAATCACATTTAAAATTGATGACTTTTTTTATAGGTAAGGTTTATCCTGATGGTCACAATTCATCTGATGTGAAATGATAATGTGGCCCAAGATGGTGGATACACTAAGCCAAGTGTAGGGACTTGCTCTCAAGTACAACTGACGGAACACACCTTTAGATATTTGGTTGTAGATTTTCAGCTTGAGGGTGGTAGCCAGCCAGGCATTTGAAAAAGCCCTACCCCCATGCTATGGTTTCATTGTGATGTTTTCCTTCACCGAAAGCTCAAGCTCATTGTAGGCGGATTCAAACACATCGCTTGATGAGGCATCTGTACACAGTACCAACTGAGCTATCAATGCTTCAAAATTACTGTTTTTTAATTATTAATATTGTTTATTCACTAATAGTATATTATAATATGATAGGGTATTATTACCAATGTTTAAGTAGTCATATATATTTTTTTTTACTTAAGGTTTAGCGTTATGGCCATAATCTCACCTGATCTTAAGTGACGATACGGTTGGTATTTGGCGGCAGGTTTACAACTTGAGGGTGGTAGCTACCCAGGCGGGCATTAGAAAAAGCCCTACCACCATGCTATGGTTTCCTCACGATATTTTCCTTCACCGAAAGCTCAAGCTCATTGTATGTGCTTGGATTCGAACCCACGTCTCTTGACGCGAAGTCGTGCACACTACCACTGAGCTATCATCGCTTCAAATTTATCGCGCAATATTTAAGGGAAACCTGTTGCGTGTTTTAATTATTCAAGTTTATCTATACTAATATTATAAAGAGGAAAGATTTCTATTTTTGTTGGTAATGAATAAATTATTATAATAGCTGTTAATTAGCGATGTGTCAACTCGATTTACTAACTTGGATCAAATTGGTTTGACAATTAAATAAATCAAACCGATTTAAAGATTGATTAAATCGGTTTGATCCGCGTGTCTCCCTCCGCGCCATACGTCGAATTGAACATCAGCTTGCACCACGTGACGCGAGTGCTGAGCAAGATAGCAAGAAGTTGTTTATTGTTTGCCACATGTTCCATAAGTAGTCTGACTGAATGAGTCGCAAATATGAATGAATGAACTGTGATACTGACCGAAATTTACATCAGTTAGACCAGCATCGCTGCAGTTACATCAATTAATGTATATGTGAATCTTCTCTACATAAAAAAAAAGAAGATCCGATATTGTGGGAAAAAAATAAAACCCTTTCTAGAACTACACAAGCTAGCACACAAATATTTGCGCGTCCCCGCCACCTATTACCCATCAGAGAGATTATTCTCAAAAGCAGCATTAGTCTGTAATAATAGACGAATTAGACTGAAACCAAAAAAAATATCAAATAACAATAGTATACAGAATTATTCTCCTAAACAGTGCAAGAAAACGAATATTAGACAGTTAAAAGTTACTCAGTAGCTGCTACTTAGAAGTACCCTCAATTATTTGGTGTTGGCAGCACTACTACTACATTTGTAGTGAAAAGCAAGAGATACTTTTATGGTGTTGGTGTTATATGGTTTTTATTACACAAAATCGTTACAGTAACCAGCTGTGAACATGCGGTGGTGTTGAGTCACTTATGGTTCAAAGCAAACTAAATAATATAATAGAATACCTATTGTAGACTCGGTTTGTGAGGGCGGAGGGCACATTTTTTGTATAATTAAATTGCAAAATGCCTATTTGAGACCACACGAGACTGAAGAGCTAGCTATTACTTTGTACAACAAATCAGCGTTGCAATACAATGTGGCAATGCTGCATACTGGCATACTGCCTTGCGTCCCCAATACGGTGTTATTTGAATATTTTCTTATTATATGCAGAGTGTAGTATATACATATAATAAGAATATTAAAGGCTTTATATGAAAACATACATATTATTCATAAATATATAAAGGTTAATAAAATATATAATTACATACAGTTCACTGCTAAACATAATACACCTAGAGAGCAGTTCGGTTCTGTAATTCTGAACAACACTTATTTCTGTTATGTAGTAATGATGTTAGTTTTCATGTGTTTAATTTGTAGGGTCAGGCTTTTCACCAATTACCATATAATCTTAAATATGACTTGCTTTCTAATTGTTTTTAAATTCTTTGTTAATTAACTATATGTAGACTGTAAGTTCCAATACTAATTCAAACAGAAGACGAAAATTTTGGTTTAAGAGATAATTTATTAATATGCAGATTACAAGAAACAATGACTCAGATTATAGAAACTGTTGCTAAGTTAAGGCATATGTTCAAAATATATAAATGATTGAAGATTTGTTTCAATTGAATAGCAAAATTACTTTTTTTAAAGGCTTATTAATAATTTTATAAACTATATGTAATTTTCAGGAAAGGCGAAGAGTGCGTGTTTGGGTGGAGAAAACATTCAGAGGACGCAAATTACCTAATGTAACGGAAATTTATCGTACATCATATAAAACAGATTACAAACTTATACCAAAAAATGAAGAAGCTAAACTTTTATCTGCAGCAAGTGATGTATCTACGCAGTCACAGATGATTCTTCCCAATAACATTGAAATGCCCCCCTTGATGAAAAAATTTATTGTCAAAGACCATGAAAAAAAGGGCTTAGAAGTAAGTATTTTTAAATGCAAACTCATAATCAACAATATAGTAAACATTGTATTTGGGTAGATACATGAACTGTCATATGTTATGTAGGTATATGATAAAAAGTACTGAAATATTGAGATTATTTTGATGTACATTACAGGTGGACAACAGGACAATCCTAGTGCTACAATTTTATCAACTCTATCTAGCTTTTGCATGGTGGTAGGGTTTTTTGTAATGCCTGTCTGGCTAGCTATCACCCTCAAGTTGACAATTTGCCGCCAAATACCTGCAGGTGTGTTCTTGCAGTTGCATTTAAGACCCAGGCCCTCTACTAGGTTTAGCGTGTTTACCACCTTAGGCCGCATCGGCACATTACATCAGGTAAGATTGTGGCCATAACGCTAAAACCTATAAAATATTAAAAACAAAATTTAAATTGCTATTATTTATTATTAATAAATGAATGAGATAGAGATAGGGGCACAAGATCGCATGGCTACACATAAATACATAACATATTAAAATTAATTAAAACACTATATAATTACTATATATAAAAAAAACAACATTATCTAAAGATAAAATATAATGCATCATGCACTGCAGTGACACTACAAAAGGTACACAGCTGGGCATAAGCAAAGTCACCATAATAGGTAGACCCAACACTGATTTTCAGTTGTGGCCAAGTGGGTTACATAAAATACAAAAAATTAAGGTAATTATTCGAAAATCAGATTTAAAAACTAATAGGACATTTTCAATATTACAAAGAGGACAGGTTTGTTTGTGTGTTTATTTATTTGTTTGAACGCGCTAATCTTAGGAACTACCAGTCGGATTTCAAAAATTATTTTAGTATTTGATAGAGTAATCATTGAGGAAGGCTTTAGGCTAATTAACATGGCGCTACTACCGATAGGATCAAACTGGTATTGAAGAAAGTTAAAAACTTTGAAAAATTATTAAATATAATTTTAGTTCCACGCTAACGAAGTCGCGGATACGGCTAGTTATATACTATATACATAAACATATACCAGTATACTTAGCTACCACCATTAATACCATTAATTAAGTACCAATTAATAATTTATACCAATTAATACCAAGAACAAGTACCAATTAATAAATTAATTAATACCAGGTTAGTATTAATAAGTATTTATATTACTGCTAAGTGTGTTTATTTTATATTTTCAGCACATGAAAGAATTGACCATGCCTCTGAGCTACAACCACAGTCCAAACAGAAAACACAAAATAGCAGTTGGTAATGAAGAACCTAATATTCGGTTCTCGATGGGTCTCGGAAAACCAGCAAGTCCAACTCTTTATGAAGGTGTCCCTCTTAATTAGAGAAAAAACAGGTATATTATAAATTACTGTAGAATAATGTTAAAATAAAGTAGCTTCGTTTATCATGTGAGTATTTATTTCAATTAAAATAATTTTAATAATCACATATTTTGACGAGGATTTGGTTCCGATGCAAATTTCTTGGCCAATAACGGATTAGTGTTCATATCGGGAATAGTGCGTTCTATTACCAATTTCTAAAAATACACATAAAATACATTAATGTGCGTATATTTTGAGGGGGAAAATCATGTGCTTTAGTTATGGATATTTGGAGGAAAAAAAACGTTAAACATAAATTTACAGAAAGAAATGCCCAATTGTTGAAACAGGCACCTTATAAATTATATGTCAGTAAGAACGACTGTGATAATTTTAGTGAAATATTAACAATTTTATCTTGTTTTATGAGATAAAAAGTATTCTATATATTGTTCTATAATTGTACCTTGTTAAATTCCATTAAAAAAATTCCAGTAACTTTTTGCTTTTACATCGATAACATAGTACACTCCGATTATAAGTTTTAAAAAATATCAGTGTATAGATTTTATACACTTTGTTGATATGTATTTCTAAGAAAGTTTACCACCATATTAACTGGTACTAATTTATATTTAGATATCTTATTTTAGTCTAATTGTCAAAAAAGGTAAAAATATATTTAGCATATAATTTATTTTGTGTACAGTGCTTTTAATCGTTTTTAATTGTTATTACTTATGATTGAACAAACATTGCAGTTTCTTAATGAGAGTAAAAAATGTAGAGTTGTAAGAGTTGACGGTTCTTTCGTGTCCTATTTAACTAAATTCATATTATAAAGCGGAAGAGTTTTTTTAACGTGCCGATCTTAGGCACTACCAGTCGGATTAAAAAAAATATATATTTGATAGAGCGAAGACGAGAGTATTCAGGAAGACCTTAGGGTATTTAATATCACGCTGCCACCAATCTGAGCAAAGCTCTATTGATAAAAGTTATAATAACAGACAGTAATGATAAATCATAATTTAGTTCCACGCGAACGAAGTATGGTGTAGAACGAAAATATTAAAAAATGACTATTATATTACCTTCCAAAAATCACGCATTTCTTGAACTTCCTGTTCACGTTGCACGAAGTATTGCCGTAGAGTTTTCTGGATCATTATGGCTGCATAGTCCTCGGGCCATAACCATGACTTAGGGTAATAAGGGCGTGGGCTGTATCGTACATAAATAAAAAGTTAATAAAGATATATATCGTTTAAAATCTTGTTGTAAATATGTTACAATGACTGAGCTTGTTGTCACTTTATAGACAAAAAAAAAACAAATTTCATAGACGATAGAAAAACTTATTATTATGTAAATTCCATAAGTGTATAAATGCAAAAAAGATAATTCAATAAAGAGGAAGAGAGTCTAAAGGCCGGCAACGCACCTGCGATTCCTCTGGTGTTCTGGGTGTTGATGGCGGGGCGCTGATCACTTACCATCAGGTGTTCCGCTTGCTCTTTTGCTTCCTATTTCATATAATAAGAAACTAAAAAAATGTAAGAAAAAATCAGAGATTGTTATTTAATACAAAAAGTAATCTACATTGAATTGAAATATAAGTAGTAACTAGACATGAGATTTGTTTTTCGTTTTGTTTTGTTTGCTCGATCCTATAACAAGTCATTTTATTAAAAATGTCCTGGTGACAATCTGTTGGGTATGTTGATAGAATTACTGGTAGATTTGTTACCTATGATTTAAACTTTACAGAGGTGTGTGCTGCGTATAAAATTCGAGCTAAATTACTTTCAATTTTTTAAATGATTTTAACCACAATCACATTCTAAGTCTCACTGTCTAGCTGTCTCGCTATCTATTTTCCTACAGTTATTACTCACTGTAATATCTAAGAATTTATATGATAATATTATAATGTCTTTTTCTAGATAAATCTTTAGAATCTACTATTAAATACACTCACAATGCGGTCATTGAAAACTTTTCAATTCGACAGTCTCCGTGGCCAATTAGATAAACATAGTTTTATAAATATAATACCTTATTTTATCCAAAATATAATATTATATATTATACAAGCCATATATTTATCTATCTTTATATATCATTGTGTTTCCAAAAGTGTGTTAAAAAAAGGTCCATAAGAAGGCTCTAGTTATGTTTAATTTACTTAGATTTAAGATGATCCCGAACCCAGGGCATGTTGAACAGGTGCAGGTTTTTGATTTTTCGCTCTGGATGGCGAGGATTATTATTCCATAAGACCTATTATAGAAACACAGGATTATCTATTTAGTAATAAACTTACAAAAACATAAATACTTTTATTAATGTGTTGCCAAACAAATTAAGGTGTATTGCGGCACTTGCACTTGTATAGCAATAACCTTTGCCTTTAGTCTGTTATCTAAAGCCGCATCGTCACTTAACATTAGATGAGTTTGTGTTGAAACAATATGTTTTTCTTTTATACTAGTGTAGCAAAGTGTCAGCATTGCACCTGACAATAAGCTCATAACGATCAATCTACAACTACGAACACAAAGACAGACAATTAAAATATATACTGGTTGTTCCTGAAACTCGATAAACTAAGAGTGATACCCTGAAAACCTCAAAACCATGCCCATACATAGGGGCTACACCGGTTCCGGAGTCCTCTTTTCCGCCCCGAAAATTATTTTATATAATATACATAGGAAGAGAAGACATTCCTAATATCTAGTGGATTTGGGGCGAGGGAGGACTCGCGAGTCCTAACTATCCACGTGGTTCAGTGGCTGGTATCTCAGTAATAATTGTCCAGAAGATAGACAGATGGCTGCCAATACACGATAATATATCGCATGCGGTAGTCGCCATATCCAGACATACTAACACCTGTGTATACTACGCCGACGATACAAACAACGCTGTGGGCAGGCTCATCTAAAGGATGCTGAGTGTGCCGGCCTAAAGAAATTATTAGCTACAACATGAAGATGCCAATAAAAACTCGAGACATGATAACAGTTACAAACATTACTAACACAAAATACCAGTTTCCCGCAGCTGAATCAGCAGGTCAAACGTTTTCAAATAGTAGTATATGTATATAGATAGTATAATAATAATTATAATAATAGTATTGTGTATGTAGACCACTAATTAGAATGTAAATTATTTTTATTAAGAGCACAATAGTCAGCAATTCAAAGAGGAACAAAGCAGAGTAGAATAAAAAACGCGCATGGTAGTCGTAATCTAGTCTGGAACATTTCTCTATCACCTCTTTTGATTTCTAGATATACAGCGACGACTGATCGTGGAACGCCATACACATAATCATGCCACTATGACGAGTGTACGGTAGTCCGAGTAAAGTTTGACACAATTATAGTGTTCTACTACATTAGTGGTAGATTACTATGAAAACATACTTTTGCCCGGTGGACATTTTCCTGCCCTAATTTCAATCAATAACTCGGCCATAGGCGCTGCTTATCGCGTACAGAGATAGCATCTTGTCTATTAAAAAAGACAAGCCCTAATTTTCATGGTGAGCGGTTAACCGCTGTTGGAGTTTAGGGTATTCTTCCCTATCACAGAGGATAGCTTTTAGTGTTATGGGATAAAAAGTATCTTACGCATATATTAATCCATATATATTAGCTATAAAGGTGTCAAATATCATTAAAATCTGTCCAGTAGTTTCAGAGTTACGTTTGTACAGCCAACAAAAATAAAAATATACAGATACTATAAAGTTCGAAAATGATGTAAATGTATATATAAGGCTCTGTTACAGTTTTATTATATGTATACGAAAATTAAAAGTTAATATTACTAACTTGTACTATATGATCGATTCCATTGAAGAAACATTTTTGCTTGTATAAGGCTTCCCACATTTTGGCTTTATTTAGAGTTTCTTCTACTGCCGGAATTAGGTATACAAATACTTCATTTTGTATATAGTCACATTCCGTTTCTATAATACCGCAAGTAAAAATAAATCAACTACCAGTATTCTCAGCTTCTTATACTAAGGTACATACTTAAGGTATAGTCAAAACTTGGTATAATTAGTATCTTGGAATTTACTGCAACGATTTGTATGTAATTTTGTATTTAGTTAACGTTTTACTTTCTGAGTTGTACTGGATAGTTTTTCTAAGCCTGCAGCAAAATTTGGTCGACTAGACAATTGTTATGTGACATGTGTAATTCAAAACAGATGTTGATAAGTTTATAAAATTGTAACTGTTATTTATAAAAAATACTAAAGATACAAAACTGCTAACATATCTGTATATTTTCATAATTATATCGCACTTATAAGAGCAGTTAGATTAAAAACTACTGTAAGTTTATGTGTAAAAGGTTTATGAATTACACCGTATTAAAAATAGTTTAAAAAATCTGATTTCATGGACAATGGTTACTTTGATAATCTTATGTTAATATTTATTTACTTATTTGGACTTGTTTTGGGCCAGTGGTTAGTGTGTACTAAATGCAATTACAAAGTAAAATATATTTGTTTTGTTGTTTAATTATTCTTAGTGCACTAGGCCTTTTAAAGGAAATATATTAACAGTAATAATCTTAGTTTTATATAATAGTTGAAGTACAGTAACTGTATATAAAAATAAATTAGTGTCAAATGTTATTTTAGATGTGTCACTTGTAGATGAATAGGTAAAAGAAATGAAGTCTGTGAATATGTTTATGGGTTAAATACCTGAAATACTGTATTGATTTTGAAAATTGTTTCATTAACAAGCATCTGCATTATCTCTTTCTTACTACCATACGCTATATTCCATAGCTATTCAGCTCTACATTATAATTAAAGGGCAAGAACTTGAGGCCGGTCGGCTTGCTTGTGTGTAAATGAAAAGACAGATGTTTTTATCAATTTTAAATATTCATATTTACATAGCTTTTAGTATCTTAGAAATAATGTAAGTAAATTTGTTTATATAATTTTCTTAACATTTAATATTAGTTAACATACTACTGGTAAATGATTGTTTGTGCAATGTAGGTAGCTTGAGATTGTTTGGTACTTGAAGGGGTTGAATCTGAAGCGTTACGTACCGATGTTCTAGGCTGAATAGGATTTCAATGTGTGTATTATGTAAGCATACGTAAATAATTATATTATTGCTGTGGTTTTTGAAAGCCGGTACGATGGCAAGAATTGTCGATAGAAAGTGATATTCTCCATTTATAAATTGAAATAGTAAAATCTAGTAAGTGGAATGTATTCAAAGTAACTTTTTCCATCCCCTTTTTTATCCCCCTGTACGCCCCCTTCCGACGCCTCGTGCTCTTTCTAATTATTATAAAAGATACCCATTTTAGTGAAGAAAATGAAGGAACCATGCACTGAAATGTATTCTAGTATAAAGTAAGTATAACATCAGGCAGTGACTCAAAATTTTGTATGAACCTATTATTATTAAATATTCGTTATGAAAAGTCAGAGGACAAAATAAATTGAAAGAAACAGAGTTTCCCGTTCTCAACACATTAAATAATAAGGTTTAACACATTAAATAATAAGGTTTGCACTTATTACAGGAGCTACATCTTAATTGTAGATGATGTAAAAATATGCAATGAAATGATCAACAATTTTAGTTGAGTTTACTAAATATTATTTAATATATTATACGTATAATATATTAAATATTATAATAATAAATACTATCGTAATATATTTGCGCTCTCAACAAGAGCTAACGCATTCTACACTTCCCTAGCAAACAGGTGCCTAGTTAGGATAAGCTGATGTAATTATTTAAACAATTATATTTTTAATTTTTAGCTAAACTTTATTGATTTCCTTGCCATTAAATCAACACATAATTTTTCTATTATTTTATTGAACTACGAATTTATGCTTCGTAATGTGACTTTGTTTTTAAAATACTTAGTAGTGCATTAGGGATAAGCAGGTGTAATAGTAAAAGTATGATGGTAGACATATATCAACTGATTGAAATGTTAACAAATAAAAATGTTATTGCCTTACTTAAAAATGGTGATTTAGGTATTGGTTCTTTTTTACTTTCTGCATATTCCTGTATTTCGTTTAATATTTGTTCCCTCTCTTCGAGTATTTGTTTCCAATTCGCTCTCGTCCTCTTATTTATAATTATAGGAAACTGTACCTCAGAACAGGGTAGACTATTAGGTAAAGTTAATGTGGCTAAATTATCTGTTATTTCATTAGTAACTGACTTATTTTCTTTGCCCTTTCCTTTGTGATCAGTCGTTTTTCCTACCATTATTCAGTTTTTTCGTAAATATTTTTGACAGGTATTATAATTTTAGTTAATTGACAGCTATCTACGTTGACAGTATGTAATTTTTTTTAACGTGGGGAAATGCTTTTATGCATCCTTTCCCGTCTGGGCAAGGCATACGGAAAGATATGTGAGACTCACCCGGCACGAATCGCCGAGAATACCCACTAAATCTCCACAGTGTTCTTCTCTTGCCTATTGGGCCGGAAAGCAGGGATTATGTTAACATGTCATTTGCTCACACAGTATGTAAATATGAGCCAACAATCTATTTAAAATATTGTATTTGGAAAATAAAAATACGAATATTCCCAGCATAGTTCCTTTTATTTAAAAAAAAAAAAATATTGATACAGCTATCGTACGTTAAAGCTAGTTTACAAGTATGACACTTGTAAGGTAAAAAATATACCAGAAAAAAGTATGTAAGTGTAAACATTTTATATAACATTATAATTGTTTATTGTAAAAATTAAAAAAAATTGAACCAGCAGCAAGTAGAATTCGCACCATAAGGATTCCATTTCCTCTGTTGTACATTGGTGGTTCCCAAAGTTGAACAGGCCGCGACTCATCTAACAAACACTTTCAAATTCGGGCAAAAAATGTATTCGGTATTCGGGTTATCCGTGTCGTTTTATTTTTCAGGGCCCACCCAATATTCAGTGGGTCGTGACCCATACGCCATTGTGCATCCACAATATCGTACCGTTTTTATTACATAAAGATTGTATATTATCTTTATATTCTCCTGCGTCTTTCAGTCTGCCCGTCTGTCTGCCCGCTAATGCGTTGATAACTAGAAACTAAAACTTATGTGGCGATCATGATAATTAAATACAATTACGTGGAGAACAAGGCGACTTGTAGAAAGGGTTTCAAAATTGTTGTGGCCTGGAACTACTCTATAGATATTTTGAATTTTAATTAAAAAAAATTAAAATGAAATAACAAAAAAATTTAATTGTAATGAAAATTAGTGTTCTTTGAGAATTTTTTATTAGTCTATATAGTCCATAATAGGTATTAATTTTATTTTTTATATTAATTTACATTTCGGGCTGTTTTACAGGAAAATAAAACTTAATACATTTTTGCTGTACTTATAATAAATTTACAAGCTAATATAAATTAATTCTTTTTCTGATTTTTTCTGATGTTAAAAAAATATATTATTCTTATTGGAAAGTTAATTCTACTTTTAAAATTTAATAATAAAGGGATGTATCTCTTACATGTGTTAACTTACAAACTTGATTTTTTATAAAAGTAGGCGGTCGTTTATCTTTTAGTCGACATTAATTTAAACTTTATACCTCAAGCAGTTTATGAGAAAAAGTAAAATATAATTTGAGAACCAGGCCAGGTCAACAACATGGCTGTAACACCCTAGTGCTCAATAGGCGACGGTAACCATTTACTAACAGATGCGCCGTCTACTTATTTGCTGCTTATTATATATATATAAAAAAAAAAACTTGAATTATAATTCCGCACAGTGCTAGAAATACTTAATATAGGATGTATTATTTAACTTTACCGAAATTGTTTACTTTGTTTTACTTTTCTCTGTGTGCTAAATTTTCAAACCGTATGTCTCCATTGCTCATTTTTGATAAACGGTCAGGCGTGAAAGATTTTCTGTGGCTACGTTCAAAACGCTCACGACCACGGTTTTTTCCTTTACTCTTGTTTGCGAGCGTTACAATCATTAACTGTAGTGGAATGGAATATGGGTCCAGTCTTACAGATGGATCATTGTGAGTGAAAATAATGACGTCATTAGTGACGTTTTCGCTACGATCGCGTCGTCTGTATTTATCATGTGGAACCGCTAAAGGTATGTCTTGAGAGTTGTGAATACTAAGTGCACCGTAGTGTATGTGTGTAGTGCCTTATTTCTTGATATACAAACGGACAGACTAATAATGTAGTGGTCCTATAAGGGTCCCTTTTTTTTATACTTAAGGTTTAGCGTTATGGCCATAATCTCACCTGATCTTAAGTGACGATACGACCCAAGTTGGTAGACGTGCTAAACCTGTGGAGGAACTGGCTCTCAAGTGCAGCTGCCGGAACACACCTATTGGTATTTGGCGGCAGGTTTACAATTTGAGGGTGGTAGCTAGCCAGGCAGGCATTTGAAAAAGCCCTACCACCATGCTATGGTTTCCTCACGATTTTCACCGAAAACTCAAGATCATTGTAGATACTTGGATTCGTACTCACGCCCCTTGACGCGATGTCGTACACACTACCGCTGAGCTATCATTGCTTCATCAATCAATTCCTAAGTTCGGGAATTCTAAAGCAGCGTGATTGAAATGCTGATTTTTAAGTATTGTAAAATGATCAACCTACCTACGGGATTGTTAATACTGTAGGTTGTACAGTCATGCGCTGTTTGTCAGTAAGTTACTGTACTTATTAATAAGTCATATGTATGAATTCTACCTTATCTATATTAATATTATAAAGTGGAAAGTTTATTTGTCTGAACGCGCTAATCTAAGAAACTACCGGTTGGATTTCAAGTTTTCTTTGTATTCCATTGAGCAATAAGATAAAAAGGCTTTAGACTATTTAACATTACGCTACCACCAATAGGAACGAAGCTGTATTGAAACCACTGCACCGAAGTAGTTCTTACGTTGTGTCCGTCAATTTTGGTTATAAAGTTCTTCACACTTAACATTGATCAAATTGTCTACACAGGTAGATGCTATTATGAAAAAAAGGTACCTACGCAAGGTGCAAATAATTGCTTGATACTTGTCGATACGTGAATTAATCGAGATTGGAAGGATAATCCCGGTCTTTATTATTCAACTATTAAAGCATAATTATAATATATTTTAAGAATATAGGAACTAAAACAAGACATTCGATAAGTTTAAGGATATAAATTAGGTAATTCTTTTTTATTCTATTTTTACCTGACTAAACATTTTTAATATTTCTTTCGTAATTGGGATTGCAGGCGACAAAAATACACACAGGTTTGTATAAATTTATATATTTCACATTAATAATTATTCTGCAGAATGCAATTACTTTATCACTCTGGATATTACCATCCAAAGTATAGTTGTAAATAAATTAAAAGTTAGTTAAGTTATAACATTTTAAAATAAATATCGCACGAAACACTCTGTGTCGAACTAATAGTTTGAGTATTTTCCAGTTATTTGAGCAATCCAGTCTAGATAATAAGCAACTTTCACATATACACCAGGTACGCCAACCTGGCCACAACCTATACCCCATGAAACGACACCGACTAATTGCCATGTTCCGCCGTGTTCGCATACTAATGGACCGCCACCGTCACCTTTACAAGCGTCTTTCCCTTCCTCACCACCAGCACAAATAAATCCTGGATTCAATTCGTAATTGTATCCTAGCCTAGTTTGGCGCAGCTGTTGCTGACATTGACCGTGTGAAAGAATCGGCACGTCGACCTCCTTCAAAACGTTTTGGTACTTTCCTTGTTGACCGAAAGCGTCTTTACCCCATCCTGTAGTCCAGCATCTCTGACCAGAGTAGTCGGTGTATTTATCGGGTAAGCAAGCGGGGCTGATGTGAGGGTATCTCGTCCATTCGACGCGTTTATCCACTTTTAAGATAGCAAGATCGTTATCTAAAGTGCCAGCGTAATATAACGGATGAACGTGGACAGATACTATTTCTCTTTCAATATAACTATAAAATTCTTCATTACGATTAACATCCCACTCGCCCAACCGAGCTCTAAGTTCGAAGCCTTTGTATCTGAAATTGAAATGCTTGAAATAATAATGATTAAAACTAGCTAATTTTGAGTAAATTAAACGAATTATAATTTAATTTTTTGGAAATAAAAATATTCCCATGAAAATATAAACATGTTCTGTAACTAATTTTAATCGAATAACTTCTGAAACCATATACATTTACATTTAGTTAAGATTACACTTACGATTTGATGCAATGAGCGGCAGTCATTATATGGAAGTCGTCTATGAGTGTTCCTCCACAAACATACACTGATTCCTTGGGATCTGCCTTTAGAATAGCTACTTGCCATGGATATTCTCCAAATTCGCTTTCACCATCGACATAGGCAGGGGTTTTGATTCTGCCATTGATACCTTGAGAATGTCGAATTCCACATTGCCCACGATTGGCCGCTTGTGGTATTAGGGGACGACGGCAGCAAACTTGGTTTGCTCTGCATTGTTGTACTGGTGGGCGACCGAAGTATCCCTGTCGCTGCAATAAAACCAGTTTATTATGTAACATTTTTTTATTAAAAGGACATTATTGAGTTATCGATAACTCATGAATTACCTCTTCTATTGTTTCTTTTGATTTGTCTACATTGGTTTCTCTCTTCTTTCTACTGTCAGGAAATTTAATGACATGGTTTCTGCGGGTTACCCCATTGGTATTAGGAGACACGGTTAGGGATCGGGAATAAGCGTATCGATTAGTATATTTCTTTTTATTATTAAAATTACTGATATTTGAAGATCTATCATAACCGGGGCTATAGGTATTTTCAACAGGATAATCATTGTGATGTGAATAATCATCATAGTCATTATAGTGATCATCGTCGTCATAGTATTCTTCATTATTGTTTATCGGATGTTCATGATTGATTGTATGAGATTTAAAATGTCCTGGTTGTTGGTAATAGTTATAGTGTGGTGAATAAATTGGATTGCCGTAATTTGATGGATACTGTGGTGAGTGAGAAGGAAGGTCTTGATATCCGTAGGGATTGTAAGGACTGTGGTGATGAAAATGTTCATGTTTATTTAGGAGATAGAGTTTTTTTTCATGAAACAAGTGTCCAATTTTATTGACTACATGTTCATTGGGAGTTACATGCAAATTGACAAATGGTTTGACAACTTTTTCGCCATAATCATTTTTAGTGATTTGGACTGCTAATAATGGATTAACCGAAACCAAACCTAAGTTGAGACCACCTCCATTGATTGCAGGTCCATAAGGATTGTACATAGGATGGGAACCGTAAGGGTTTATGGGATATCCTTGAGAAGCTTGAGGTAACCCAAAAGAAACACCAAATGTGGGCTCCACTTTTTTGTTGGTACTGATACCATTTTCGCCGTTGCCGGCTAGTCCAAAAAGGCGCTGCAGTGACATTGACTAATGCAATTAAATACGCTACAAAATGTTAGCTTTACATGTACATATGTCAGTGCCCATTGTTTAGTTTATCTCTTGGAAACCGCTACAGTCATAATTAGCTTATAACTTAAATATTCTGATTGTAGCAGAGTAATTCCATTTGTAGGGTAAGTAAATGATGTGAAAACGCAAATTAGTAAATGTACTACAAAAGGAATTTAATAGAATGACATTTAGTAAGTACGATCTTTGTAATGATTTGGTATAGAGGTATACCAAGCATTAATGATACACAAAAGTTCATATTACTTACCGGTTCGATTTCTTTAGTTGTTTCTGCGGCATTTTCGTCCTTAACATCACGTTTACTGACTTTCTTAATATCTATTTCTGTCAAATTTTGTTTGTTTCCAGCGACCGTAGTTTGAGTTATATTATCCAGTTGTTCATCAGATAGAGCATCGATTTGACTACCTTTATTACGTGGATCTATGGGCAAATATAAGTCGTCTCTACGCCCAATTATTTCTTGACTTGGGCATTGGTCATAGTTAACGCAAACGCAGTCGAAACCCTGAGCTTTGGCTTCATGATAATTTTCTTGATAATTGTTGTTTTGCCCAAATGTGGCTGGCCCTTGGTTATATAAATTATTAGAGGAACCTACGTGCAGTTCTTTTTTATAAAAATCTGTATGTGAAGCATAAGAGCCCAGAGTATTTCCGTATTTCTGATCTTCGAATACTTTATTAGGATATGCATTTGGTAAAGATTGTGTTAAAATGTTAGAGCTACCCTTGTTAATATTGTTATAACCATATTGTGCTCCGTAGACATTATCGGCTTCATAAATTGGCTTGCTTTCTACGAAACCTCCAGTCATTGGTCGAAAACCACCGTTAGAGATACTGCCATAGTCACCTCCAGTTCCCGTTATAATATCAGAAGATTGTTGTATATGACTCTGGGAAGCTAAATGTCCTACAGAACCTACAGGGATAGCGACAGGTTTTATAATGACTTTTGGTTCTTTATCGCCGTCGCTATGGACATAATGATGATGGACATGCTGCTGCACAATGGAATCGGTTTTTGTTGATTGAGAAACAGTCGGTGCTTTATTGTAGCTAGGCTTAGATATATCGTAAGCGTATGTTCCTTCGTTGACATAACCTGGAGGTTTGGTGACATAGTTAACTTCACCACCTCCGTAAACTCCACTACTTTGCGAGAACTGGTAATTATTACTAGAGACGCCATATTTATCAGAAAATCCAGGTCTAACGTTACCACCATAACCTATTCTTTTTGGAGGATT
This sequence comes from Actias luna, assembly GCA_039707435.1. Classification (NCBI taxonomy): domain Eukaryota; kingdom Metazoa; phylum Arthropoda; class Insecta; order Lepidoptera; family Saturniidae; genus Actias; species Actias luna. The sequence continues at coordinate 9,151,879 of JAZHAC010000008.1, read as the reverse complement.
TTTATGTGGCCGTGGAGGGTATAGCATGGGTTTGGGTGGACCATATGCTCTAGGAGGTCCTCTGACCGGAATTGAAGCTACTGGTTTTCCAATAGGTTTGATATCAACAGGCTGAGCATATATAAGTTCATCAGGGGATACATATGTTCGTTTTTCTTGCGTATCCTCGTCATCGCACTGTGGAAAATAACAATATTTATTTGTATATAACTCCTATCAGTTTAATATAATTCGTTGAAATGGAATTCTAAAAATAACTAATTAGAAAACATAATTTTAATATCTTTTAAAACTAAGTTATACTTGTGACGTAAAACGATAAGACAAAGTATCTTATATCCGAATTTTTATTTGTCTCTTGCAAACTTTAATTAACATATGTTATTAAAATAAGTTTTGTAGAGTAGATTAACTAATATTCATATAATATTTCAATCTTGTAATATTAATAGCTATTGTAACACTAATAGTATTTTATAAAAACTTACCTGTATTAGACCTAAAGTGCAAAGACGACCTTTTATTAAATTTCTAGCTTCAGGATCATCATCCCCGTCTAATGCCTCTTTAATCGTGGGATCACTGTAGACTTCATCAAAACTGTCGAAGCCACCCAAACTTCTACCTTGTTTTCTACTGACTAATTCATCAATGATATCATCTAGAACAGTACTATTGGATTGCGTAGTCGTTCCTTGTTGTTCAGTCAGAGTTTCTCCTTCTAATAAGGTCGCCTTTTCTTGTGTGTTTTCAGAAGGCTTCGAGTCCCCGCCCCAAGACCATTCTGCCGAGGCAACCGCTATTAATAACGGTAGTATTAAGTAATTAAGCGTCGTCCACCGCATTATCTGAAAAATATATTAATATAGGACCATAATTTTAAGTGAAGTTATTATTTATTTGATCTGCAATTTTAAAAAGCACGTCGTTGTTTCGAAACCTTGGTAGGCTGAGAATAACTTTTACTTTTGCGGATTGTCTGCGATTATATAATTTTCTATAAAGCCGTTGTAGTGGTGTGGTAGCGTCGCGGTGGGGAATCAAGCGTGGGTATGAAATTACACTGGCCGAAGTACGTATGACTATAAATATAGATTATAAACATAGGAAATGTACGAATGTTAGATAAAAATTACATTTCTCATATTTATCATGGAAATAATAATTATTTCGATAATAGATTACTATTTTCCTTATGATGTGAACAATTATTACGCATTGCAAAATGATTAATTTCCTCAAACGAATGTGAAGGTCACCTATTGTTTTTATTTTGAAAGAAAGTACTATATTGGTGTCATTGTCATAGTGTCCAAAAGTGGCACAAACGATCCATTAGCAGGCATCGCATGGAGACGATCGGTGCGTCATATTTCGTGTAACACTCGGCTGTAAATGTTATGTAACGACCAAAACAGTTATATCTTGTTCTCGTTTATGCAACGCGTTACGGCATTAAGACACTAAGTGACTACGTGTTTGTTATGTATGTAAATTTCTCCTATTGTTTAATGTTAGATAGAAACGCATATGGGCAATTGTTTGAAAACAATATTACTTTGCTTTCATTTTACTTTTAATTCTGTTTTATTTAGCACACTTATTTCTGGATATTACCGTTAAACCAAGAACTATAATTTCATTATTGTAAACGATGTATTTATATAAAAATAAAATTGATTCCTTTTAATAATAGTGTTTCTATTTCGGGCTAGCAAAATATATATTTTTAGACAAATGTGAATGTCTTTTTTATAATTATTATCATGTAAAAATGAATTAAGTATATAAAAACAGATTTTTTTATTTATGATGAGAAACAGTCTTGTATTATTTAATGTTTTATTGTTACACTTGCAGAATAATTTATTTTATTACATATGGACGGGGATAAATTATAAATTGGCGGTAGTGATATGAACTTTATATTTGAGATCATGCACGGCGCATATATGGTTGGAAGTAAGGAGAAAGCGTGTATGTATCCGAGAGGACAATATTCCTTATGCAGGCAGATATTAAATGGGCAAAAATAATCTTATTCTAATTACGAAATAAGCATACCATTTTTTTTATAGCTACTAAATTAGATATCATTAAAACATATCAGTGAGGATTAAATTGTAAAACATTTGGTTACCATGATTCATATCAATAATAAATTATGTATAGGAGAAATTGGAGTGGTTGTTGAAAGATCTGTACTATTATTTAATAATTTACAAATCTTTGTCTATGAGGCTTTTTTATGTTATAAGCAGTATTATCATTTTATATTCAGATAGAAAATCACATGATAACTATATGTATATTAAATTATTATACTTGATAAATTAATTATTTCATCTGCGATTTAGTATATTATTCTTATGTTGATAAAAACTATTTTTTATTGTAATGTAATTTTACGTAAACTTACTTTAGTTCCGGTACTTCTTATGTATCACTATAAATAAAATATTTAGCTTCTTACGACTTTACAGTCGCACTGTTTGCGTCTGAATGACTTCCACTTCTACCACTACGACGCTTTATACTTCGACTAGCACAAAGACGCTAGCACTGCGATTTTGTAAGACGGTGAATCGAAACCTTTACCACTGTACGCGACGTTACTCACCCGATGACAATAGTTGGTTACATACCAGTATCATATTGCTTTCGCTTTTGTTATAGTGGTACGCGGTATGACGTACGGGCGATCTCATTGATCAACCCCTGCTTGTCTCATCCAACTATGTTCCGAGTAGAAGTTTGGCAATATGGGTTTTTATTGAGGTCGTTTTAACGGATCTGTATTATTAACTCAATCACCATTAGAACTGTCATCTTTGAATTGATAAAAGTGTCGCGTAGGGTCGTTTCATCCGGATATTTATTGACCTACAAGCGTACAGTTAATGACTATACTTATATTATATTAATTTTTTTACTAAACCTTTTTAATATTAAAATATGAAACCTTAAATGAATGGTTATATTCCGATTCAAAATTTTATTGTGTACTAGCTGAAACATACAATTACGTTCATTTGTAATTGCTTTTGTTGTGACCAGATAACGATGTGTTTGAAAAAGGAGATTTTAATTTATCTTTTATAAAAATAAATATGCAGCTTAAATAATTCATTTATTAATAAAAATATTCTGAGTTAAGTTAGGTTTAGGTTCTTAATATTTTGTATGGGGTTTAGTCGAGTAAAGAATTCAAGTTCTACCCTTATACTGTATACAAACGTAATGTTGTATGATAATCCGTAAATGATACTCAGAATACTTTAAAGTCTAAATTTTTTAGAGACGTGAAAATGCTTTTATAATCTCTATTGTTAATTGATGAAGCTTTCGTGCTTTTTTCGCAAAATACTTTGAACAAGTAAATATGGAGTTAAAGTATGTAGTGTGGGTTATATGCTTTAATAAAGTATAAACAATTTTGTTGTATAACCAGGGTTGAGGTATCGGTGGTTTCATGATATAGTAACCGCATGAAATATTAATTTTCATATAATATTAATTTACTCTGTCTCATATAGATATAGTGTATATATACATATAAAAATATATATAGCTAATGTTCCGGACTTGGCTCCTGTTTTTTTCTTTAACCGCGTATGTTTGGAAAACCCATTCTCAGTGGATGTCTGCGTTGTCAAAGCAATATCCATGTTAATTTTTAAGTTAATAGATCTGATAGTTTTGGAAATATCGTGATTACTATGTCGAACCAGTACTAATAATTTTAATATTGATGAATGTTTCATATATAAAAATATATATATGCTGTTTTGGTGTCCTCCCGTCACAATTACATATACTGCACAAGCGTAACTGCATGTTATTTATTTATTTTATTTATGTATTGTATATTTCTTCCCAGCACATTTAACAATTTCAAAAGTTAAATTATTTAGTTTAATTAAGTTAAATTATTTAGGAAAGAAAATACGTAAATAATAATAAAAACAAATAAACATCGAAATAGCAAACTAATATTGATGAAATTTAATAAGTTTTAATCTATCTGATTACGTATTATCGAATGAACGTGATGGATATTTATTTCACTGTATATGTCTTATATTTTTAAAGTGCAGCGTGTTATCTAACGCACTATAGTTGTCGCCTACTGACGCAGAACCGTAGATGGGTACTTTTCACTTCGGACGTTGAGCCACTTTGGTAGGCTCATGAATAGTTTAAAAAAAATAATTTATTTTAAATATTAGATACTAAATAAGTATGGAATTATTATATTAAAATTTTTGCTCATATGTACTTATAGTTATTTAGTAATCTAATTTGTTTGTATAAATATTCATAGGTAATAATATTTTCTAACTATTGTTGTCAGCCTGGAGGGCTTAGAGAGCATCTCTGGACGTTTGGGGTGAGCGCAGAGGGCCCTCAGGCGGAACAAATCTGTTTTGATTTAATTTCCCATTCGCAGACACATATATCTGGCTAATACAAATAATAATTGCATTTTTATTTTTTAAGTAAAGTCGACTTGATAAAAGAAAACGCTTTAGTTTTTATTTCTCAGTAATAATTTTAATACTATAAGGAAAACAAAAAAGTTATAAAAAGGACATAAATCATTATACAATAGTTTTTAATGCAATATAATTATTAAGTATGTTTTAGTAATTTTAGTATTACATATTTTAGGTTTTTGAGTTATTTTGTTACAACAAATAATTATGCGGTCATCTCATCCAAAAGATTTCAACGAGTTTCTATAAACTGTTACATTGTAAGGAAGCAAGACTGAAACTAGTATCAAGCCATTATTTGTACAATTTTGAAAGCAACTTCTACAAAAAAATAGATATTTATGAATATTTATTTATTTCATTATAAATTAACCATAATTAACAGAAACGAATGTTAATTAATGGAAAACAGACAATTTACAGACAAAATATTACAATTTGATTATTATATTATGAGACCTGACTTTTCAATAGAAGAAAAATTAATCGAATTGACAACTAACGAAACAAAATAAGTCAACATAGGCCGTTATTATTTATTTTCTTGTATATTTGTGTAAAAAATGTAGGTGAAGAATTTCTGGTGGCGTTATGGTTTTAAATTTTTCCTAAAGTGGGCGGTGCTCCAAAAAGTTTGAGAACTTATGATCTACACTGAGTACTTTGCGTCGTTGTGCCATTTTCTATTGTTTGTTCACTTGTACGTAAATATAGTGAAATATTATTGTAGCACGAAACTAATTGGCTTACTTTATTAATCAAAAGGAATTAGGCAAATTAGTTTGTACTGTAATGTACTTATAACGAAACTTTTTTTTATTCCACATCATTAAACTGAGGTAAAATTATATTATTACTTTTGCGTACAGTAAAGTGCAATAAAAATGATAACACATCTTTTACTCAATAATATTCTGGGTAGCTTCATATTAATGACAAAATCTTAATCAATAATATGTATACATTTTTAGGTAAATTACAAACAATAAATGAATATATACTTGATCGTTTTATCGGCAACTGCTCATCAAACGTAGTATTTGAAAATAATTACAAAAATAAACTAAACTAAGTAGCATACAAAAAGCTTATGCCATTATATTTGCACATTAGAATAAAAATTATTCTAGTAGTTAAAATATCGGTTAGCCAATATATTAAAATAATGTACTACAATATTAATCCGTCTGAAATTTTAAATTTTATACCTATAGACGCAACTTTAGTGATCGAAAAATACCTAATGACAAAATCCTTTGCGTGAAATTGTGTTATCTTTATGAAATAATTATTTAAATAACCTTCAATACTATTATTTATATATTCTACGTGTTTTGTAAATATATATTTATTCTAGAACAACTAAACACATAGTACTAGTTGAGCTTACTGTATTATGGGAAACAAACATATCTAAGGACCACGCTATAAAAATAAATAAATACCACGAACTACTAAATGACCTGAATAGGAATGGCTACGTGATCAATTTATACGCGGTCGAAGTGGGAGCGAGAGGTATACCAGCTAAATGTCTTTAAATCCTTCTAAAAGATCTTGGTCTGCAGTACTGCAGGACTGCAGTAAGTTCTATACTAAAACGTGCTTCTAAAGCTGCGCTAGCAGGCTCTTACCAAATTTGGCTGGGTAGGGAGAGAAACCCGAGTGGTGAAGGTGAGTGTTGACGCGCGTCGACAAGGGCCCCTTAAACCTACATACAAGTCACAAGTCTCGGACATTGCTTGGAGTTTCCCTCCCTACCACACGATGGACCCGGCACTCGGACGGTGAATCCATGGTTGCTTTCATCGAAAAGGAACAGCCGGACCTGTTCCAGAAATTCCTTTCCACCCAAACCCACCAACACCCACACGCACAATATGTTCGCGCTCCACCCGCCGGAGCAAACGCGCCGGCGCACCGCCCACCAACCCCAGCCGCAACCACTTCCCTACCCATCCGCACTCCCGCAGCCGCGGCGACCGCACCGGCACGCCGCCCAGCATCTCCACCGTCACCTTCACGTACGCGCTCCCGTTCCCGCTCGCCTGTCACTCGTCAGGCACAAGTATCCGACGCTCCCGCGAACTGTTCCTCGCGCACCCAGTCGCCTTCAGCGATTCCTACCCCTTCACCCGCATCTCAACCATTTGCAGAGATGATTTCCTACATGTCCCGTCCAATTCCCACGGCGAATTCCTTCTCGCCGCTCTTGTCTGAGTCAACCCCTGAAACAGAGACCGAAATGGAAGCCATAGATTCAGAGCCTAATCCCGAAACTGGCTTCACAGTCGTTACCAGGACGAAACCTAAAAACAAGCGGGTGCTATCACCCGACACAGTTGAAACTGCTGCCTCTAAAGCCAGGCGCGCTAATAACTCTCGCGTGCCTCAGCTATCTGCAACTCCCTCAAGCTCCGCCATTCCTGCAACACCAGCTGTACACGCGCAACCCAAAATTCGTGCACCTCCCCCGGTTACGATCAAAGATAAAACCAAGTGGCTGAACATCTCTACTCAGCTAAACACACAAAAAATACGCTATACTAGCGCTTTGAGTACCCCTTCAGGGATTCAAGTAAAAGTCCCAACAATAGAGGACTACAAAAATCTTACTGCCTTCCTCAGAGGAGGCAAACACGAATTCTACACCTACACTCTAGAGGAAGAACGCCTTCTGCGCGTAGTTCTGAGACGCGTCCCAAAGGAAATACCCGTCGAAGAGGTATTCGCGTCCATCAAAGAACAGAACTTCCCTGTCCGTGAAGTACATCGTATGTACCATACCTTCACTAAACAAAATTACGATATGGTTCTTGTTGTCCTTGATCGCACCCGGGAAGGTAAAGAAATCTTCTCGCTCACCTCAGTCTGCGGTCTCTCCGGTGTCACAGTCGAGATCCCACATAAAAAACACGCCCCGACTCAGTGCCACAACTGCCAGGCATACGGTCATTCTGCTAGGAATTGCCACATAAGGCCCCGATGCGTCAAATGTCTAGGTGATCACTCCACTAGGGAGTGCCCACGCATGCCCGAAGCAGTCGAACCTCCCAGTTGCGTCTTGTGCGGCAAGGCCGGACACCCTGCGAATTATCGCGGCTGTGAACGTGCCCCACGCACGAGACTCGCTCGCGGCCCTCATCGAGCGCCCTCAACGTACACCGCGGCAGCACGTCCCGCTCCACCACCGCTGATTTCTAACCAGGCCTTCCCGAGCCTTCCTGGTCCTGCGCGGGTTACTCCTGCGCATACATCCGCACAAGCCTCAACCACTGCGTGGGCCATTAAACCGCAACCTGCGAAACCAATACCTGCAAATTCCACCACGTCCGCGTCGTCATCCGCCTTCCATGGCCTCGATTGGCTCGCAGGCCTTCTCAAAGAACACCTTGTTGACGACCTCATCGCGTTTGACGATATGATTAGCTCGAGTCGCGACTTCGACCGCCTCAAGGCCATTAAGGCCTTCCCAGACATTGCGCGCTCCATGCAACGCCTCATTCGCGCTTCCCCGTAATTAGTTTGCAATGGAGGATAGAATTAGACCCCGTGGCCTTTCTTTATCCTTTTTTAACGCGCGTTATTTAAAACCTCAACGCGACTTAATAGCTAGCTTCCTTAAGGAGCGGCAAATAGACGTGTTTCTCATACAAGAGACACTTCTTAAACCGAGCGTTCGAAATCCCGCGATTGCTAACTACAAAATAGTAAGAAATGATCGTACCGGTGTAAGAGGCCGCGGCACGCTCATATACTATAGAAACTCACTATATTGCATGCCAATAGATCCTCCCGAACTCACCAACTTAGAAGTGTCGGTGTGCAGAGTGGGCATGACCGGTCATCCTACTATTCTTATTGTCTCCGCGTACCTCTCGCCCAATAAAACTCTCCTTCAGTCGGATCTGGAGGCACTTTTCGCGCTCGGCGATTCGGTTATAGTGGCCGGTGATCTAAATAGCGGGCATATTCAATATAACAACCCGCGTACCACCGCTAATGGCAGGATACTTTATTTGTTAGAAAATGCGCTTAACTTCGACGTGATTGCTCCCTTAGAGCCAACTCATTACCAAGCTAACTGCCGCCCCTCAGTATTAGACGTAGCCATATTAAAAGGGGTCGCGCTTCAGGTACGGCAAATCGAAGTCGTACATGAACTAGACTCCGACCACCTGCCAGTAGTTCTGCAACTCGGTCACCCGGGTGACCACACTCCCGGTTCAGTCAAAGTAGCTGACTATCTAAAGCTCAGACAGTATCTCTCTAATAACCTCGCCTCATCTCACTTAGATAGGATCCCCAACGAGATAAAGTCTGTGGCCGATGCTGATCTGGCAGTTGAATCTCTAGTCGGTCACCTCCAGAATGCCATCAGGGTAACCTCGAAAGAGGTAAGGGCGGTAAACGATCGCCGTTTCATACTCCCTGATGACATTCGAAGATTGATCACGGAGAAAAACGCGGCAACACGCGCGCACGATTCCTATCCGACAGAGGAAAATCGCATAAGGCTACGTAACCTACAAAGATCAGTTAAATCTCGTATCTCTGAACTCCGTGGTCAAAGATGGGACAGCCTTTTAGCAGAAATCAAACCGTCTCATCTCGCCTTCTGGGATCTCGTTCGTAAACAGAAGAGCAGCTATTCGTCCGCGATGCCCCCGTTAGATAGAGGCCCCGGCAATTCGCCCGCCTTCGAAAGTATAGATAAGGCAGAGTATCTCGCTGCTACTCTCGAACAACAGTGTTCTCCCAATCCCTATGATTATCATACCAGAGATCCCGAACACGTCGGGAGGGTCGATCAAACAATACAAGCAATAAGAGAGACCCCCCCGATCGAATACTTAGACCCGGTTACAACTGACGAAGTCTTCGCGATCATAAAAGCCCTTAAGCCAAGGAAAGCCCCCGGTCCTGACGGGATTAGGAACGAAGTCCTTAAACTTCTCCCTGATAAACTCATAGCCCTTCTAGTCTGCATCTTTAATGCGGCCATAACTCACTGCCACTTTCCAACTGCTTGGAAAAAGGCAACGGTAGTAGGTATCCGTAAACCCGGAAAAAAGGCATCTCTTCCGGAAAGCTACCGCCCGATAAGCCTCCTCAATACGATTGGTAAAATATACGAGCGACTCCTTCTGAACCGACTTCAATCAACTATCTCAGACAAATGTCTTTTACCACACGAGCAATTCGGCTTTCGACCGAAGCACTCGTGCACTCACCAAGTGCTCCGCCTCACGGAGCATATTCTCTCCAATTTCACGGAGCTACGCCGTCCAAGGCGCACGCTTGCTGTATTTTTCGACATAGCCAAAGCATTCGATAAGGTCTGGCACGAAGGCCTCATATATAAACTCAATCACTTTCAAGTTCCGGACAGACTAGTCCGCATAATCCTTGCTTACTTATCGGACCGCTCCTTCTGCTACAAAGCGGACGGAGCTCTATCCTCACCTCATCCAATACGTTCAGGAGTCCCACAAGGCTCCATACTAGCGCCTTGCCTGTTCAATTTGTTCGTTAGCGATATACCCGAATTCCCCGACGTCGCAGTAGGGTCCTACGCAGACGACACAGTTATCTTCAGCTCGGGCAGGAATAGGATTCACGTATACTACCGCGTCCAAAGAGCCGTCTCTAATTTCGGGTCCTGGTGTCTTAAGTGGCGCATAGGAATTAACCCAGAAAAAAGTGCGGCTATCATGTTCGATCCTCACGCGAGAAAGAACATAAAAAAAACATTACACCTTTTCGGTGTCAATATCCCTTGGACTAACCAAACTAAATACCTTGGTGTAGTATTAGACAGGCACCTTACCTTTAACAAACATATAGATTACGTACAGAAAAAAGCCTCCCGGGCTATGGTTCTACTACGCAATCTAACTTCCTCCAAGAGCAAAATGTCACTCAGGCATAAGCTCATAATATACAAAGTATGTATCCGTCCCATACTTACATATAGCTGTCCCGTATTCGCTCACGCTTCGCGAACCACCCTTCGCAAACTACAAGTGTTGCAAAATAGATTCATGCGCATAGCCGTCCAAGCTCCGTTCTATGTCCGTAATGTAGATCTCCATAAAGATATGGAACTTCCGTCCATGTATGCATATATTAAACACCTTACAAAGAAATTTTTTGAAAATGCTGAACTTCATCCTAACCCCAAAATAGTACACGCAGTTAGCTATACTTCCGATCCGCACGCTAAAGGCTTTGCGCGCCGGCCACGCAATTGCTTCTCCGACCCCGTCGACAAAATAACGAGATTAAACGCGCTTCTCCCTGCTGTCTCCAGCAATCGTTCGTGTCCGCGCACACGCCCGCGCAACCGCCGTCCTCGCCGTCGAGGCCGAGCGGATAATTTCGCTCCCGCACACCCGCCGCGGCCTCCCTCCGCAGACGCCTGAGCCTTGGTTCGATCCTCCGGATAGGAGCCCTCGAGTGACTCTGCTCGCGCGATACAGTGACACTCCACATCACTGAGAGTACACCATGACACCGCATTACATTCGTGCACACTCACACGTTAAGTACACGGTTCTGTAAGGGACTACCCTCGCGGCCCTGAGCTGCTTACCTAATAAGGTCGTTGTTAGGATCACTAAATTTGTAAGACAAGACCTGTTGGTTAGTCAGGATCGTGAATCTTTTTCACTTACCGGCAGCAACCCAAGCCGAGGTTCGGCCGTTTTGGCACCCTCGTGCCCGCTGCCTCGAGGCTGAGTGCCTTCAGCACTTGCCCCAAAAAGTTCGGTGAAGCTGTCAAAGCCCCTGGGGCTAACAGCATATGTCAATTCGAAAAAAAAAAAAAAAAAAAAAACCATGGTTGCTAAGAAGTTCGTCTCTCTCTCTATATAGGAAAATTTGTATAGTCTTATGAAGAAGGTTTGACGTTTAGATTCGAATGTACAAAATCAGGCTACACGTGCATTCTTTAATTTCGGTTCTGTATTCTATAAATTCAATCGAAAATTTAATACGTTCATTCGAATGTTTTTTATGTACTTACAATACAGAATTCGTTTTATCTTAATTGCGGATTTTCAATTTGTTATATGTTAATCGTGCTATGCTAGTAACATTAGCAAAGGCAAGAACAACTGTATACAGTTTTAACCCAATTGGACGAATGATAGCTTAGTTGTACCGTGTACAGACAATTGAATCTCTATAATAAGACTGAGCTTTTGGTGAACGCAAATATTGTGATAAATTATAGCATGGTGCATTTTCGTGTACCTGCTTGAATAGCTTCCATCCTCAAGTAAAATTCTGTTGCCAATTACTTGTGTGTTCCAGTTACCAGTTGCACTTGAGAATCGGTACCTCTTCTAAGTATAGCGTTGTAACTATCTTGGGCATAGTGTCACTTAACATCATGTGTGATTTTTGTCGAATGAAAAAACCTATAAAGTATAAAAACGTATAAAAAAACAACAAAACTAATTGTATATAAGATTGCTTCGAACTTACATAATAGCGTATTAAATGTAGTCTCGAGCTTTCTTTAGGTTTACTTTCAAAAATTTATATCTAAAACAGTGAAAACTATATCATATAGAATTTTTAAGAGACAGCTTTACTTTGAGATAATGTGATCAACGTTAACGCAAGCGTCAACATCTGAATCAGGCAAAGTTTCCATGCGAATGGATAAACGATGCTTGAACGCGTTGACCAGAATACACATAGCTTTAGCGTGCCTATCAACTTGGCCTACTTGGTCACTTACCATCACGTGAGATTGTAGTCATAACGCTAAATTTATAAACTGTAAAGAAATATAATATCGAATTATTATACTAATATGTGATATATTATAATAAATTTTCCTTTTTTATTTACAGTTATAATTTATTTATATTTCAAATGTATTTAGAATTAAATTAAATATCTTTTTATAATTGTTAGTAGTGTAAGTTTTGGCAATGTGTTAACACATATTTAGGATTTAATCTAGGATCCATCTTTTATTGGTTTTTATTTATCTGACTGTCGACTGTTGTGTTTTCCATAGTTATTTATAAATAAATAAATAAATTGTGTAAAAGTTGTAGTATAGGGACAATATGAGAGGTAGATTTAGGTGATAATTAAACATTATTTTTTGTGTTGATTACTAAGCAGGATTTGTTGTTTGGCCTCGTTGAATGTTGCACAAGAGGGGTTTCCAGCGCGAGCCGGACCTGGCGCACGATGCACAGGCCCGACGTTACGGACCCTTGCGCAACGGTTTGCTGAACCATGTCTAATATCTTGTTACCCCGATTAAACGAGCATACGTATACTTCAAAAGTATTTTTATATGCAGAGAATTTTGACTAGTTCGTCGCTCTTATAATGATAGTAATGGAAAAATGTAAAAACTCGAAACTATATTTGACTAATTAAAGCACGACAAACACATACAACATACACAACAAAAAATATTCTTTCGATTGTTTCTAGGGTCGATTAAATATGGATATATTTCATTTTTACATTATTGATATGAACTATAACTGTAGATATATAAAATTTTATCTTTTGAACAAAATTAACATTTTTGTTTTTATTATTACTGTATATTAGTGGTCGAGTTAAAGTAAACAAAAATAGTTGTAAAAACTGTGTTATTTTAAGCCATGTACGTACATTTATCTCTTAATATCATTATATGCATGCTTCTTAAGCTGATCACATGTAATAAAATTCTTGAACGATGCAATTACGTAACGCGACGAGATCAACATAGGCATTAGATAAAAAAATGTAAATAGTGAGTAGTAAATGACTGGTCAGCTGCCAATGTTATGTCAGAGCAACTTTTGAGCTCCGTATTACAGAGCATCACAAAATACAACTAAAGTTCGATGACCCGCCAATAGTTATAGACACTGCCGCCGGTAATTGTCACATCTGCTTTAATAATACCAAACTACAAAAACAAATGTAAATAAATAGGTAAATAATATTTTTTACGTATATACTTTTATATATTATATACATTTTATTAGTGATATTTTTTATTTTTCATAACTAGATAGGTAGAATTTTATGATAGATCAATATTGATGATGATTCTTATATTTATCCTAAGATATTAAAATATTTATCGTTTTATAGGAATATCTGTCAAACCAGCACAGTATTGATTGTAATAAATAATACAAATACGACTTTGTTAAAAATTGGATGTAGATACAGTAAAAATATAAATAAGTTTAACGATGAAAATTTTTCCTACATAGACAAAATCTATAATTAAAAAATATTACTAATGTAATTTTTAACAACAGCATAAAAAAATGCTTAATCTGTACGCTACCCCCAATATATTACTGATTTATAATTCCGAGAAAACCGTAGCTTTTCTCTTAATCCAACTTGGTTGAGATATTAAGAGAAAGTTTGTCAAAAGTTCGGTTTAATTATCTGCTAGTTAAAATAGTACCAACAAAAGATTAGTATTTTAGTATGGATCGAAGCTGAATAAACTTTGTTTAGTTTAAAAACATTTATATTAACTTGAATAAACACACATGTTAATTGTGTAAGCATAGGTACTATAATTCTAGATGTACTAAATTATAGTCTTAAACATAGCATTAGATTAGCTTGAAGTATTCTTAAATTCTTTTCAATTCGAAAAGTAACAAAATTATACATATCAGATGGAAAATGTAATGTTTTCTTATATTACTTTGAATCACTGTTGCAAGATAGCTAGGCCGGGTTTTCCGAATTGCACCTAAGTATTGCATCGTGTAGAGGTTACATTGAGCGCGCCCGTTCTATGTTGCACATAAAAATCTGTAGAGTTGAGTATATTTTTTATCGGATCACTTTTATGCCTTGCAATATGTAACATATACAATTTAAGACAAAGAAACTAAAGACGATGATAAAATAGCCGGTGAAAAAATTTTGTTTTTTTTTTTATTGAAAAGTTTTATTACTAATGTTTAATTTTTTTTCTATTAGGATTTCTTAATGTTATAAAACACTTTTACATGGGTCTATTGACTTGAATTTTTTTTTTTTTTTTTTTTTTTTTTTCGAATTGACATACGCTGTTAGCCGTAAGGGCTTTGACAGCTTCACCGAACTTTTTGGGGCGAGTGCTGAGGGCACTCAGCTCCGAGGCAGCGAGCGCAAGGGTGCCAGAATGGCCGAACCTCGGCTTGGGATGCTGCGGATAACAACAAGGATCGTGGGGGTAGTCCCTTACAGAACCGTGTACTTAACGTGTAGGTGTGCATGGATGGTATGCGGTGTGATGATGTACTTTCAGTGATGTAGAGTGTCACTGTATCGCGCGAGCAGAGTCACTTGAGGGCTCCTATCCGGAGGATCGATCCTAGCTCAAGCGTCTGCAGAGGGAGGCCGCGGCGGGTGTGCGGGAGCAAAATTAACTGCTCGGCCTCGTCGGCGAGGACGGCGGTTACGCGGGCGTGTACGCGGACACGTACGATTGGTGGAGACGGTAGGAAGAAGTGCGTTCAATCTTGTTATTTTATCGACGGGATCAGTGAAACAATTACGTGGCCGGCGCGCGAAACCTTTGGCGTGTGGATTAGCATTGTAGCTAACTGCGTGTACTATTTTGGGGTTGGGATGAACTTCGGCTTTTTCGAAGAATTGCTTTGTAAGGTCTTTGATATATGCATATATGGACGGAATATCCATATCTTTATGGAGATCTACATTACGGACGTACGGAGGGGCTTGGACGGCTATACGCATGAATTTATTTTGCAGAACTTGTAGTTTGCGCAGGGTGGTGTGCGAAGCGTGAGCGAATACGGGGCAACTGTAGGTAAGTATGGGACGGATGCATACTTTGTATATTGTGAGCTTATGTCTGAGTGACATTTTGCTCTTAGAGGAGGTTAGGTTGCGTAGTAGAGCCATAGCTGTGGTGGCTTTTTTCTGTACATAATCTATATGTTTGTTAAAAGTGAGATGTCTGTCTAAAACTACACCAAGGTATTTAGTTTGGTTAGCCCAAGGGATATTGACACCAAAAAGATGTAATGTTCTTTTTATATTCTTCCTCGCGTGAGGATCGAACATAATAGCCGCGCTTTTGTCTGGGTTTATTCCTATGCGCCATTTGAGGCACCAGGACCCGAACGTAGACACAGCCCTTTGGACGCGGTAGTATAAGTGAATCCTATTTCTGCCTGAGCTGAAGATGACTGTGTCGTCTGCGTAAGAGCCTACTGCGAGGTCGGGAAATTCGGGGATGTCACTAACAAACAGGTTGAAAAGGCAAGGGGCTAGGATAGAACCTTGCGGGACTCCTGATCTTATTGAATGTGGAGAGGATAGAGTTCCGTCTGCTTTATAGCAGAAAGTACGGTCTGATAGGTAAGCGAAGATTATGCGGACTAGTCTGTCCGGGACTTGAAAGAGATTGAGTTTAAATATGAGGCCTTCGTGCCAGACTTTATCGAAAGCTTTGGCTATGTCGAAAAATACGGCAAGCGTGCGCCTAGGACGGCGTGGCTCCGTGAAATTGGAGAGAATATGCTCCGTGAGGCGGAGCACTTGGTGGGTACACGAGTGCTTCGGTCGAAAGCCGAATTGCTCGTGTGGTAAAAGACATTTCTCTGAGACAATGGATTGAAGTCGGTTCAGAAGGAGCCGCTCGTATATTTTACCTAACGTATTGAGGAGGCTAATTGGGCGGTAGCTTTCTGGGAGAGATGCCTTTTTCCCGGATTTGCGGATACCTATTACCGTTGCCTTTTTCCAAGCGGCTCGAAAATGGCAGTGAATTATGGCCGCATTGAAGATACAGACCAGAAGAGCTATAAGTTTATCAGGGAGAAGTTTTAGGGCTTCGTTCCTGATTCCATCGGGACCAGGGGCTTTCCTTGGCTTAAGGCGTTTTATGATCGCGACAACTTCGTCATTTGTGACCGGGTCTAAGTTTTCAACTGGTGGGGTCTCTCTTATTGATTGAATTGTTCGATTGACCCTCTCGATGTGTCCGGGATCTATGTTATGATATTCATAGGAATTGGGAGAACACTGTTGTTCGAGAGTGGTAGCGAGATACTCTGCCTTGTCTATACTTTCGAAGGCGGGCAGATTGCCGGGGCCTCTATCCAGCGGTGGCATTGAGGACGAGTAGCTGCTTTTTTGTTTACGGACAAGATCCCAGAAAGCAAGATGAGATGGTTTGATTTCCTCTAAAAGACTGTCCCATCTTTGACCGCGGAGTTCGGAGATACGAGTTTTAACTAATCGTTGTAAGTTACGTAGCCGTACGCGATTTTCCTCCGTCGGATAAGAATCATGGGCGCGAGTCGCGGCGTTTTTTTCCGTGATCAGTCTTCGAATGTCATCAGGGAGTATGAAGCGGCGATCGTTTGCCGCCTTTACCTCTTTCGAGGTTTCGCTG
The DNA here is from genome assembly GCA_039707435.1 of Actias luna. Classification (NCBI taxonomy): domain Eukaryota; kingdom Metazoa; phylum Arthropoda; class Insecta; order Lepidoptera; family Saturniidae; genus Actias; species Actias luna. The sequence continues at coordinate 9,134,974 of JAZHAC010000008.1, read as the reverse complement.
ATGGCATTCTGAAGGTGACCGACCAGGGAGTCAATTGCCACATCGGCATCGGTCACAGACTTTATCTCGTCGGGGATCCTATCTAAGAAAGGGGAGGAGAGATTATTTGAAAGATAGTGTTTGAGCTTTGGATAGTCAGCCACTTTGACTGAAGCAGGTGTGTGGTCACCCGGGTGACCTAGTTGCAAAACTACTGGGCGGTGATCGGAATCTAGTTCATGTACGACATCGATTTGTCGTACCTGAAGCGCTATCCCTTTTAAAATAGCTATGTCTAAAACTGAAGGGCGGCAGTTAGCTTGATAATGAGTTGGCTCAGAAGGAGCTATTACGTCGAACGTAAGCGTATTTTCTAGCCAGTATAGAGTCCTACCATTAGTGGTACTACGCGGGTTGTTGTATTGAATGTGCCCGCTGTTTAGATCGCCAGCCACTATAACAGAGTCACCGAGCGCGAAGAGCGTCTCCAGATCCGACTGGAGCAGAGTTTTATTAGGCGAAAGGTACGCGGAAACGATAAAGATAGTGGGATGACCGGTCATACCCACTCTACATACCGAGACTTCTAAATTTGTAAGTTCGGGAGGATCTATTGGCATGCAATATAGTGACTTTCTGTAGTATATGAGCGTGCCGCCGCCTCTTACACCGGTACGGTCATTTCTTACTATCTTGTAGTTCGCAATCGCGGGATTACGAACGCTCGGTTTTAGTAGTGTTTCTTGTACAAGAAACACGTCTATCTGTCGCTCCTTAAGGAAGCTAGCTACTAAGTCTCGTTGGGGTTTCAGGTTACGTGCGTTAAAAAAGGATATAGAAAGGCCACGAGGTCTGATCTTATCCTCCATTGCGAATTTATTTAGGGGAAGCGCGGATGAGGCGTTGCACGGTCTTTGCTATGCCTGGGAAGCACCTAATAGCTTTAAGACGGCCTAGATCCTGACTAGCACTGAGCATTTCGTCGAATGCGATGATGTCCTCTACTGAATGTTGGTCAAGAAGTTCAGCGAGCCAGTCGATCCCTATTAGACGAATAGACGGGCTGGACGTAGTGCTATGTGAGGGTTTAGCCTTTGGAGGCTGCGGTTGGGGCGCCCATGAGGTGGTTGGAGCCAAAGTGGGATTTTGAGACGGAGATGTATTCACGGAAGTGACTCGCGCGGGTTTAGGCAGGCTCGGGAAAGCCTGAATTGACTTGAGTGGCGGTGGGGCAGGATGTGCGGCCGTTGTTTGCGCTGAGGGCGCCTGATTAAAGGAACGCGTGTGTCTTGTGCGTGGAGCGCGTTCACACCCGCGATAGTTCGCGGGGTGCCCGGCTTTACCGCATAAGACGCAGCTCGGTGGAGTTGGAGAGTCACGGGTGCGAGAGCACTCCTTAGTGGAGTGGTTTTCTAAACATTTGACGCAACGCGGGTTGATAAAGCAGTTGCGAGCGGAGTGGCCGTATGCTTGACAGTTATGGCATTGAGTGGGGGTATGCCTCTTATGGGGGATCTCTACAACTATGCCGGAGAGGCCGCAGACGGATTGGAGGGAGAAAATTTCTTTTCCTTCCTTGGATCGGTCCAAAGTGACTAGTACTAGGTCGTATAGTTTTTTTGTTATATTATGGTACATTCGATGTACCTCGTGGACCGGGAAGTTTTGCTCCTTAAGGGAGGCTAGGATTAGCTCCTCGGGGAGCTCTTTAGGAACGCGCCTAAGAACGACGCGCAGAAGGCGCTCTTCTTCAGTTGTGTAGGTATAGAACTGGTGTTTTCCTTCCCGGAGAAAGGACGTTAAATTCTTGTAATCTGTAATAGACGGAACTTTAACCTGTATCCCTGAAGGGGTGCTGGTGGCCCTAGTGTATGCAATTTTCCTTGAGTTGAGCTGGGCCGAGATGCTTACCCAGGAAGCCTTATCGCAGATCGTAACGGGGGGCGGTGGGCGTACCGCTTTCTCAGTCGAGCTAGTGGATGTGGGAGGTTGGGTCATTGGGGTATTAGCGTTCTCGGATGCAGTAGGGACGCGCCTTGTTTTTGCGACAGCAGTTTCAACTGTTGAGGGTGATAGCACCCTCTTGTTCTTGGCCTTGGTGACTGTTATAAAGTCGGCTTCAGGATTGCTTTCAGGTTCCAAATCGAGGTCCCTCATTTCAGCCTCGTTTTCGAGGGTCGGGTCGGAGGATAATAGCGAGAAAGAGTTCGCCGTTGGTATTGGCCGTGGTGCGTACGATATTTGCTCCTCGAAAGGACGAGGCGCAAGCGTAGGGGTGGGGGTCGCTGAAGGCGACTGTGTACTTGTTATGTTGATAGCAGGTGCCTGCGAGTGAATTAACACAGGCGAGCGGGATCGGGAGCGTGAGTGTGGAGATGCTGGGCGACGCACCGGTGCTGTCGCTGCGGTAGATGGGGTGCGGAGGGGTAGTAACGTAGATGGGGGGGACGCCGGTCGAGCACGAGTTGGTGCATTCGCTGCGGTCGGTGGGGTGCGAACGCGTTGGACTGGTTGGGAGGCGAGGAACGCCTTGAGCAAGTCTGGTTGCTCTCTACCTATGAAGGCACGTAGCCTTAAATATAAATCTTCCGGACGATTGGCCATGGTCCGGATGTAGGACTTGGGGTGAGAAAATTTGCTCGTAAGCCTAGGTGAAACCTCCCTGCCGGAAAGGCAGGGGGGCGCGGTTAGCAAAAAACTAACGAACTATCCCAAGTTCGGAGAATAACATTTAATACAATCTACTGCACGTGCAAAATCAGAAAGAAAAGAAAAAAGAAAGAAAAAAAAAACAATAAAATATCTATGGCCTGGCCTGTAATAAAAGGCTTAAGGGAAAGTAAGTTTTACCTTTGTTGGTAGCCGGTGACCGGCGTACTTACAGTGTCGGCACTTTAATCACTGCACTAAATTCACAATGACGAAAAGCAATACTTGGAATTCGGAATAATAAAGTAAGATATCTCTCACAATATAAACTTGACACGATAACCAAACAATAGAAGCAAAGGACTAATTATCGGTAACGCGAACTGAAATGTCGGCAACAATAGACGGATTATTGCCGATAAGACGTAAGAACAGCACAAAGAAACAATAGGCGGCGCGGTAAGACGCAGCCAGATCGGTTCGAGAACAATCAACGAGAGCTCACGGACACGTCCGTTCACGACCGCGGTTGAAATCGAACTCTCCTATTGACTTGAATGTGACTATTAAGTGTATAAAGCTATAACTAGCTGCCCCGATAGACGTTATCCTGTCGTTCAGAAACACAATAAAAACCTTTTCCACAAAATACATATATATTGACTTTCTAATATATGTAAGTTTTTATACATAAACTATATTTTTACTTTCATTATGTTCACCAGCTATTAATTTTTTTGATAATCCGATTAATTTAAAATTTCACAAACACATATTAGAAATTAGCAATAATACAATAAATAAATAAAATAAGAAAAAACAGAAATGTAATAAAAACAAGTATAATACTTGTAGTCGATAAATATTTTTATGTGATATCTTAAAAAGCATTTGAAAATCTAAAATATCTAAAATATCTAAAGTTAATAAAAATATAAAAACATAATAAATAGTTTTAGGTATAATAACCACTGATGGATTTATTGTGCAAATTAATTCAATAACCTACATTACACCGATTGTATGACTCGAGACGTAATACTGGGCTTCCCTAAGGTCCCTGTGAAGGACTCCATAAAAAAGATTTTTAAACTAGAGGATTTCTTTCGTTGTCAAAACGTTTGGTCTTTCTCTGTCTTTGTTACATTATATCATTGATATACGCTTGTTACATTGATATCACGCTAATTCTATGAAATATTGAATATAATATTGGTGGTCTTATGCAACGAATATTGAACATGTGTCACTGACAAACCATTTCGGTAGGTATTCAGTACTTAGAAATTACTTATATAGAGAAACAAAGGATGCACCTACGCTGCTCGAATTTAGCGGATACGTGCTAATTATTCACCAAGTCGTCGGTCTATCTTGGGGCGCGTAAGCCTACACTGCGTCTGTTGGAGTGCGATTGCCACTCGAAACTTCTTCGGTCTCATCGGCCATCCCTTCTATGAGCAATGAAATGTGCTATGCTTAACATGAATGAAACAGAAATAAATTGACTAGGTCTATAACTAATATTGATCGTATAAATAAATCGAAAGAAGTAAAAATGATTTACCTATAATTACACTTAAAAATTGTTATCGTTATTTTTATTTGACAAAAATGAGTGACATTTTAAATCAATTTTGTTATTCGCTAGTGGGATATTAATTTTTTATTAATTACACTTATATCAGATTGGTATCGCTTACATTTTTCAGTATAATTTTGGATATCCGATAGTGTTACTTACAGTTATTTCCGCAACTACTTTCATAACACTCTTGATTTTTATAATTATGTATTATTGTGTAAAAATAAATTTGTTTTAAAAATAATTAGTTTAAAAATGAACCGAATAATTTAAGAATTTATTATTATTATTAGTCATAGTATAAGCCGCTGCCTTATTGTAATAATATATATTTTACTTTCTTAATCTATAAAGCGACATCTGTCAGGTACATGCTAAATGATTAACTATACATTAATACAAATTTTCAACTTCGTAAGATTTGTAATCATGACTGGATATTTTCGTGTAACAAATGAACAATTTCCATGTAGTTAATCTATTATATGTCTAGATGGCGCTACTTTAAATCTACATAAAATGAATGTTGAAATGTTCTTATACATAGATGTTTTTTGGCTCCACAAGTTTAAGTTTATAACAGATTTTGGAATTAATATATTGTGAGAGATTAATTAAATATACATAATGCAGATTTTTGCTACGCTACCTAGAAACTAGAACTGTACTCCTCGGGAAGTGCGTGTTTATTTGCAGGGTACATCCTTTTTCTAATGTTTAAGCGAGTATTTCCTTGTGTAATACCTATTTATGTAGAGTTGTCAAACTCAATTCGGCAGTGTGGCTATTTCTACAATAAAAAAATAGTACTTATATGTTATTTGAACTAGGTAATGATAGCTCAATGGTAACTAGATACCGCGTCTATCGTCGTGTAATAAGCTTTTGGTGAGATAAAAATTCTGACGAAACTATAGCATGGCGGTAGGGTATTTTTTAACAATTGTCCTGTTTGTTACCACAGTTGCTAAAGCATACAATAATAAGTTGTAATCTGTCAGTTGCTCTGGAGTGATAGACCCTATTCTAAGATTAGTATATTGCAGCATGGATCATGATGATCATAACACCAGGGCGATAATGTCATCAACCGTTAAACATACAAGATATAAAAATTCATTTTGTAAAGGACACGATAACAAGAAGAGAAAATTAATAATAAAATATCACGATACACCAAACTGCCAGACAAACTGACTTCATTGGCATGGATATTACTGTCATGACAAAGATACCTACTAATAACGGATTTTACGATCTCGCGCGGTTGACGGCAAAAACACGAACGAAATTGCGGGTACCAGCTTATAATAAATATAAAAGATTTGTAACAAACTATACCATATTACAGTTTATTTTTATCTATAAGTGATCCTTATTTTTGACACCAGTTTTGTAGAGAGAAAGCGTGCATCGGCATTTTAGACTATATATTGTTAGGTAATATAGAGGAAGCTGCGTGATAAAATTACATATTAATTACATGAGAAATTACACGAAAACAGAAAGTTTTATCAATTAATGTATATTAAAAAAATGGTTTGTTATTTAGCTTCATTCACTTACTTATGAAGGAATGGCAGTTAAAATTAAAATTTAAAAATCGGCTAGGATTCCCTTTTTAACTTTAACTGTACTCCTACGTATGCACACGCACTTACATTCACTAATACGTAGCTACACACAGTCACACATACATATCTTGGTACTACTTCCTCCATTCGCAAAAGGCTTTCTAAAATAATTGTTATTTGCAATTTGTTTAACATTGTTATTTATTCTTTTTAATTCTGTGGAACGCAGATCCATTTCTTAAATAGTCTGGTGGTGGGCACTATTGGCTGCAACACAATTATACTAATGTAGCCAATATCGTGTATTTTGTGTCTGTGTAATATGTTATGGTCCCATCAATAAATTTATTATTATTATTATACCATCAAGAATATGTGTATACTCGTATATGTATGGATAAAATGTTTTGTTTCCCGAAATATAATATGTAAATCACACCGTTTTCATTTTTGTAACGCTTAACAAAGTTGCTTTAAATATACATATATTTGAAACTAAAATGTTCTGTACTGTTTTGGAAGGTATTATGTACAATGGTTTCTGGCTTTGTAAATACCATGCAGCTTATAAAGGGTATTCAGCAGAATCGTGAGAAAAAACGATTGGCACTTTTATATGTAGTTCTTTGGCTTAATTATGATGGATCTAGGTTTCTTTTGACTACGCTTTTCTATAATAGTTTTGGGGATCGTCTGTCGAGTTTTTAACTAGACCACCCCATGTTAGATGACTATTAAATTTAAAACTACATTAACTGGTATTCAAACGTAAAATGCGTTTTTCTTGCTTGCATAGGTACTAACTACCTTGTTATGTTTTTGTTAAAGTCATAACTTAAAATTGTTCTTAATCTAAAAATACAGGTTCATAAGAACATAGAAGGAAATACCATGCAGTCGAATTAACAGAACGTAGGTCAAAAATGAAAATCGTAGTTTTTTATAGAAACTGTAGTTAAAAGCCCTGTACGCTCTTATCGTCACGTGCAAACTATCTGACAGAGCAAACGTCCTGGAATTGTACATAAGTTTATAGCAATATCATTGAAAGGATTCTCACTTGAAATAAAACATTGATTGAAATAAAACTAATTAAAACGGATTTTATCGCGGTTATTTATTAAATTTTGATCCCAACGTTTCGAAAGCTTTTCAGCCTTCGTGGTCACGGGGCGGACTGAGGTGTAGGTTGTCTAGAAAAGTTTATGTTACTGTGTCTACCTTCAATTTAATTTTTATTATTGATAGTGTTCCGATCTACGCAGAAAGAGCTCACAGTGTCTTGACGTCTGGCAATTGGTCTTTTGGGTTCCGATTTAATTAAATGTATAATTGGATCCCAGGCTTGTGCTAGCTTCCAACCATCTTCTCTATTGAAATTTGGATGTTTTTTAATTTCAATAGCCTCACGAATCATCCTAGGTAGGAATCGGTGTTCTTTTGCAAGGATTTGTGGCTTGTCAAATCGAAGATAATGTTTGGAGCCTTCTTCTGAATGTTCAGCAACTGCAGACTTCGTAGAGCGTCGGTGTTTAACATCAGCTATATGTTCTTTTACGCGGGTCCCTATGTTTCTTTTAGTTTGTCCGATATAGGAGAGGCCACAGTCACATTCTATTTTGTATACGCCCTGTTCTTGTAGAGGTATATGACACTTGACAGGTGGTAAAAATTGACTAATCTTCTTGGGCGGCTTGAAGTAAGTTTTAATTGAAGCACGCTTCAGTACATAGCCAATCTTGTCTGTGACCCCTCTTACAAAAGGTAACACAACAGGTACACGTTCTACTGTGGCTGGTTTCACTCGGTTTCCGTGACGGCGGCGTGGAATTTGGAGCTTGTTATCACGCAGTACTTGCTTGACATGTCGTAGCTCAGCAGCCAGATGTTCCTCGTCACAGATTCCTTGTGCTCTCTGAAACAAAGATTTACCCACGGTAGCTAACTGTTTCGGATGGTGGTGAGATTCACCATTCAGGTATTTATCTGTATGGGTCATTTTTCTGTACACAGTATGGCCTAAAGACTGATCAGGATTACGGATAACTAAAACATCTAAGAAAGGAAGAGATTTCTTTTGCTCTAACTCCACAGTGAATTGTATGTTATTGTTAATGGAGTTAAGATGATCTAAAAATGCAGCTACTTTGTCAGATGGTAAAATTGTGAAAGTATCATCTACGTACCGTTTGTAAAACCTGGGGGTGAATCTCACCACCATCCGAAACAGTTAGCTACCGTGGGTAAATCTTTGTTTCAGAGAGCACAAGGAATCTGTGACGAGGAACATCTGGCTGCTGAGCTACGACATGTCAAGCAAGTACTGCGTGATAACAAGCTCCAAATTCCACGCCGCCGTCACGGAAACCGAGTGAAACCAGCCACAGTAGAACGTGTACCTGTTGTGTTACCTTTTGTAAGAGGGGTCACAGACAAGATTGGCTATGTACTGAAGCGTGCTTCAATTAAAACTTACTTCAAGCCGCCCAAGAAGATTAGTCAATTTTTACCACCTGTCAAGTGTCATATACCTCTACAAGAACAGGGCGTATACAAAATAGAATGTGACTGTGGCCTCTCCTATATCGGACAAACTAAAAGAAACATAGGGACCCGCGTAAAAGAACATATAGCTGATGTTAAACACCGACGCTCTACGAAGTCTGCAGTTGCTGAACATTCAGAAGAAGGCTCCAAACATTATCTTCGATTTGACAAGCCACAAATCCTTGCAAAAGAACACCGATTCCTACCTAGGATGATTCGTGAGGCTATTGAAATTAAAAAACATCCAAATTTCAATAGAGAAGATGGTTGGAAGCTAGCACAAGCCTGGGATCCAATTATACATTTAATTAAATCGGAACCCAAAAGACCAATTGCCAGACGTCAAGACACTGTGAGCTCTTTCTGCGTAGATCGGAACACTATCAATAATAAAAATTAAATTGAAGGTAGACACAGTAACATAAACTTTTCTAGACAACCTACACCTCAGTCCGCCCCGTGACCACGAAGGCTGAAAAGCTTTCGAAACGTCGGGATCAAAATTTAATAAATAACCGCGATAAAATCCGTTTAAATTAGTTTTATTTCAATGAATAATATTCGCGTAAACCTAAGAAATCATTATATAAAACATTGATCAATATTAACTAAGAACTCCAGCAGATACTTATTCCAATAGAAAATAAAATACTTTTACACAAATATATGTAAAAAACTTGTGCAAGTGAATTGTCACTTTTCACTGCAATCGTTATTATTGATTTTTATGTAAAATGTAGACATAAACCTAGGGTGACTATTTGTTATGCATGCATACGATAAACAATGTTGATATACATTTTATAGAATTCAATTCTTTTGGTCAACCCATACCGACAAATCCATTACACGATGTATGTATGCTTTTGTATATATATATATATATTTATATATATAGATTAGCTGTGCTCTCGGCTTCGTTCGCGTGGAACTAAAAATTATATGTAATCATTTTTGCCTGTTCTGAAATTTTTTTCAATACAATTTTGCTCTTATTAACGTGATGTTATATAGCGTAATGCCTTCCTCAATTATTACTCTCTGAAATACAAAAATAATTTTTGAAATCCGACCAGTACTTGCTGAATTTATCGCGTAAAAAAAAAAACATTACCGCACAATAATATTAATATAGATGAAACACCACATATATAGTTATACTTCTAAATGGCGTATGACAGTCTTCATGTTTCTTTCTATATTCAGAATTTCAGAGTCAAGTCGATAGTCTGAGACGTATAAATTCATAAAAATTGCAATAAATTGAATCTAATGTATACAGCAGTGGAATTGTAACATACTATTTGGTTTACAAAACGTATAAACAGTATTAATTAAAAAAAACATAACCGGAAAAGAAACGTATGAGTTTGATCGGAAGTACTATCGGCCGTTATGATAAAGTTGTCTCAGAGCAAGGTCGCTTACTTTCATATATCTCACGAGATTGCATTTTCAACAATTTACGCTTCGAAACATAATTAACGTATTTGACCATTGACAGTATATAAGCGATGAATAACAAATAAAAAATATCAGTCAGCCGAATAACGGTTTGAAGTGATCTTGTATTCATCGGATTCAAACACAGACCACGTTCACAATGAAAACGCTGGTGGTGTTCTTTGCTGTAACCACTGTGGTTTGTGGCTCTTTGATATCGTTGGCCCAACCACCTCATCACTCCGCAGTGGTGTTAGACCCTCACGGTCGACCCCTTGAAACCGCTGATGTGATTAGCGCTCGAGCTGTACACCTTCAAGCCAAAGCTTTAGAACATGATGCTTCTTTGGTTCATGCTATAGTGGCCCCGGTTGCCTACTCCGGAGCTGCTCCTATTGGCCACATCACACATTCTTTCTATGCCGCCCCTGCCGTCGTGTCCCATCAGTCGCGAGTTGATGTACAATCGAGCCCCGCTCTAGTCAGTCATAGTGTTTCTGCTCCAGTGATAGCACAAGCTGCCTACACTTCACCACTTTTGGCTCATGCTAATCTTGACATCGCTGGACATGGACATTTATTGAAGAAACGTTCAGTCGCGGCGTATTCTGTGGCTCCAGCTGCGGTTTCCCGACAGTCTCGTGTAGATGTTATCTCTAGCCCAACGGTCGTAGTTCATTCCGTTGCCACTCCTCTTATCTCGCAGGTAGTAGCGGCTCCGGTTGTTGCTGTGGCTCCTGCCGCTGTCTCACATCAATCTCGTGTGGATGCACGTTCACGTCCCGCCGTCGTTACACACGCTGTTTCTCCCTTTGTCAGTAACCTCCGGGATACCACCGTCTACGGAGCGTATGCTTTGTCTCACGGTCACCTCTTGAAGAAACGTTCTTTGGCTGCAATTGTCCACACTGTCCCTGCTGCTGTATCTCATCAGTCCCGTGTTGATGTTATTTCCAAACCAGATGTTGCACCAGTGGTCGCTCACGCTGCTCCTGTTACTGTTACCCATGTGGCTCCTGCCGTAATTGCCACACCCGTTGCAGTCTCTCAACAAGCTCGTGTCGACGTACTATCAAGTGGTGTTCATGCCGTTCCACTTGCACACTCTGCTGTATGGTCAGCGCCTGCTGTGCATTGGAGTCACGCTGGTTTATTGAAAGCCCTTTGGTAAGGTGAAAACTAGATTCGATGCAAATTGTAGTTTTCGTTTTAATACATATCATTAAAAAGAATAGACAGTAATAAATAAATATTTATAGAAAATTTATGGTGTATTTTTCTAGTTCCATTCCGTAATTACAATAAATACATAAATAAAAGAGCATGTTTTTTATTCAAATAATTTACGTAGATCTTGGAGGATAACAGCATTTGTCGCGTTGATGTCATTATTCTGTGTATTTTATAAGTTATTTATACTCTTACAAGCATCTAGTACAAGTTTCGCTCGGATAGGAGAGAATATATGCTTAAAAATTAATCTAATAGTAATACGTAAAATTCGTTTAATTTGAAGATATTATGTAAAGCATTTTTAGAATTCTTTTTTGTATGTTAATCATTGTGCGAGCGGTAGCGGTAAAGCAATAGCTTAGTGGTAGCGTGTAGGAATCCCGCGTCATGGGACGTGAGTTAGAAACAGCCACCTACAATGAGGCAGAGCTTTGGGTGAAGGAAAACATCGTGAGGAAACCATAGCATGACGGTAGCGCTTTTTCTAATGTCCGCCAGGCTAGCTCCCGCCGGCAACGCTCCTGCGATTCCTCTAGTATTGTCAGTGTCCATGCGCGGCTGTGATCACTTACCATCAGGTGACACGCTTGCTCGTTTGCCCCCTATTCCATAAAAATAGGAAAATAAAACTACAGATTTAATACAGTTTAATAGATCTTCTTAAGAGGAAGAGTTTTGTAATTCATTGTTTTCATATAACTGTATTGGTTTATGAGGCACGCGTCAGTAAAGTTCCCAGTCAGCATGATTTTTCCGACATCTTCATCATTTATCGCCCTATTTCCACTAATTTACATAAAATTTTATTGAATTATTCACCCAAACCTTCCTCATAAATTACTCCGTCTATTTGTGAAATATGTTCGGTAATATTCAATCTAGTTCAAAATAGGAGGTACTATGTTCGGCTATATGTATTTTTGTTATGTATGTTAATCGATATCTCCGTCAATTGTGGACCGATTATAATGATTTTTTTATTTGATTTACTTTTATATAGGGTTATTCTTATTTTAATATGAAGAAAATATTATAAGGGATGGGAGTTAGGGGATACCACTCATTTGATTTTCACCCACTTCTCTTCTACGAATATCCACTGATTTTTTTTAGATGATTTTAAACCGATTTCAATAGTTCTTATGTTATTTGTCTTACTGGTACTTGAGGGTGGTTCACATAAAAAATTGAAGAAAATATTTTAAATTTACGAGTGGTATATAAAAGGACGAACAAAGCTTATGTGAATTTTAATAAAAACTTGACACAACCTGTAGGTGCTATAAAAATAAAATATATGGTACATAAAATCTAAATTTATGATGGAAATGGTAGGCAATGGAGGGGAATGCCTCATCGGCTTACAGTAGCTATATAGTGTTTGGGCTCATATTGTAACAACCCCCCTCATCACTACTATTCTGTATAATTAATGAATAATCTTAGAGAGTGTCTCTACTTGTTACCTTATGGCAACGAACATCTAGTAATTAAGGCCCATATAGGCAGGAAATACAATAAAATACTTCCACGAATGTTGGTGCATTACGAGTACATCAAGGAATTATGATTAAAAGTACTTCAACGGGTGTTTGGGCATTACGTAACGTAGCTCTCCAGTATACTATAAAAAGGCGCTATATAACGCTAGCTAGGATATATATCGTGAGAGACTGCCGAGCGAGACTGATCATTCGGAGGTAGTTATCATGAGTCAACAAGCTGGCTTACTTCCTGAGAGTACCACCCACTCTGCCATATCTACGTTGTGAATTTAAAGACAGTTGTAGTAAACAAGTTCTTTTAATCTGGTACTTAGAAAACATAACACAACTGAAGTTGATAATATTATAACTTAATGGAACACATGGCAATGATATTAAAATCAGCTATAAGAAAAATCAAAACAATTATTAGTCACATCAATTCAAGGTTAAAATATGAATATAATTAAATTACGATTATACCTAGAAAAATTATAACTAGCTGTACATGAAAGTTGTTCGAAGGGGTTTTTTTTTATTTGTGAGGTTGAGACCCACCATCCCAAAACCCACCTCTTAGCAAGCACTATATTTTTTTATAGTGAAACCCAAGAACTAAATACCAGCACCAAAGCTGGATTAGGATAAGGGTAAAAGGCAGGATATAAGAAGTTCTGGAACCAGTTTCTTAAAGGATTGACTAATGTCATTAATAGAAGGCACAAAGGCCCTCATTAAAATAAATCTAATGGATAGTAGTTAGCAAACACAATAAGAGGTCAAGCCCCTCAAGGTGATAATAAAGTTCCAAGGTGACAAAGTCAACCAAGGAGAAAGTTTGCAACTGACTTCAAATCAGACCTCCCCACACAGTAAGATAAGAAAGCTACAGGTAGTGGAATATTAATGGAGAGGGCACAAAGGCAAAACTCCGAATCCTTGGGCATTGTTCCTAAGACTGAGTGGATCAACGGACATGGATATATAGAAGATAAACTACGCCCTAATAGGTATTATGGTTAGAAGGGTATAACTGCGTATACATAAGTAAAGCTAAAACACCCATCAGATTATTGCCTATTAAGTGGCAAACAAAACCAATAATTTAATACTAATATCGCACTATCTCCAGAAGGAAAGTGGTTGGGTTTTCGGAAATAATATGTGTTGAACCTAATCAACACTGATTTGTTATACTTTAAAATAGTATTTTAATAAATTTAGATAACTAGTTGAACTTCTGCATGGTTCCAGTCACCATTACTTCAGAATGTGCTAACTGACATCCACACAGAATAGTTCATTACCAGTTAGTTAATTATGAGCCAAACAAGCTAGTTAAATAAACTAGCATTGACTCTATTCAACACACATAAACAATGATGTTGGTATCTGACTGTTAAGATGTAATAAGGATTCAATGATCCTCCTTTTCAATGCAAAATTTTACCTTAGAACAACCTATTACCTTACCAATGTAGAATGGTGTTGTATGTGAAAGGTTATGTATTATGGTTCGAATTAACCATGGACCTTACCTACCCTACTATTGTATAAGTGACATATTATTATGTTTTATATTCTCATGAGAGTATTAAGCCTCATAACTAAAATCTAGATTAAAATTTATCATTATTTATCATTATCCCTACGCACTTATAATTCTAAATATAAAGTTGGTTCCTACCTATACATTTTAAAGAAGTTATTCACAATCTATTTTACATATTATAGGAAACCTGAAGAGTTTCTAAACTAGTACAAGTTATGTTTTATAATACAACTAAAGTATAATTTACTATTATTATTATATATTATATTTGATTCTTTTTACTTTATTTTATAATTTAGATATATTTTATAATAATATCACCAATATAATTTAGTGCCATTATTTACCTAAGCATGTAATTAATATATAGAATTCAAACTCGAGGTATTTTGTATACAATTATTCAAAATAAAAATATATTCAATAACTATTTTACAAAATATATAATAAATCAGATTCAGAGTAATAATGTAAGTCTGTAGAGAACAGTGTGGTTCGTGCCTTACCACAACAATTTATATAACTTCCAGTGTAATCCAGAACATATTTTTATTGTATTATGAACTTTGGATGGATATTATAGAGTAATATCCGAAGACCACCAGAGAGAAGACCTGATAGGATAACAATATCTGGTACTTACTGCTATTGGGTCACTTTAGCAGAAGGCAGTTTGCCTTCATACTAAACCGAACACCAAATCAAGGTAACATAATTACCAAATAATTACCCTGCAAATCTCCAGGCAACAAAAACTAACATCACCATCAAGCAAAATAAGTTTACGAGATAGAGAGACGTCCAAGTACGGCAAGCCGGACTGCATTAGGTATTACCTCTAATCTGACGCCTACGGGGACTTGGTAAAATAAAACTCTGATGATTAAAAGCTTATGTGCTGCACCCACGTTAGTTTAGAATCCGATATTGAAAGAATAACAAATTATTATAGTTTACTTATGGTCTAATATATTCTTATGTTCTTTGTTTAATAAAATGCTAAAATCATTTTATTTACCCAGAAGCGCTTCGAATTTATCTTGAACTTCCTTAACGATCCTACGAACATCATGCATGCAGAGCAGATGCGTTAAAAATATTTTATAAAAAAGTTGGACCATTGACAATTGACATAGTAAACTAATAGAAAAATTTTGGATTTTCTTTTTGAAATGTATATAATCATGAAATGATAAAATATTAATATTAATAATATAATATATACTTTATTTGGATAAAACAAATTGGTTTAAAACCAATCATTACAAGTTAAACAATTATTAAAAGACGTAAATAAGAATTAACGTAAAAAGTATAAACATATAAAGATATACCGTTCTTATGCGGACTCGTTTTGCTATGATATTTGGGCCTTTTAAACAAGACGTGAAGAAGCATTTCAGTACGCTGCCATAACGGTAATACCTACGGATGGAATCAGTCATCGACAATTGCCTGTTTTATTTTACATATCAAATACTTAAACTTAAACTTTTTTCAAAACTATTATAACCCTTAGGACAATTTTGGTTCATTATTTACTAAGAAATTGACGTTGTTATATAATTGATATATACATTTTTATATAAAATAAACTATGAAAACTTTGACGAATAATCTTGGAAATAAAAGTCACTAATAATGTAAATAATAAAACTTAAATATATTTTGTATGTTTTTGATCAAGCTGTCTCTGAGTTAAGTCAGAACATAAACACAAAACAATTTATAACGGTTGAACCATGAACTTAGAAATACATAAAAATGACGTAACTACATTTTAACACATAGGTTAAGAATAAGAAAACATATTAAGTATTTTACTTATTTTTATTATTTTATAAATATTCTTTTAATTTTGACATTTCTTAGGCAAGACATTTTGTTTTTCGAGTTCGTCAGGTTCGTCTTTTACCAACCATGGACAAGGGGGTTACCGTGAACGTAACCAGAGTGGGCAAGAGGTCCAGCAACAAGACCGCGGGCGAGAGGAGCGGCAACAACGCCGTGAGCAACAGGTCCGGCAACTAATCCGTGGGCGTAGGGTGCAACGACACTTTGGGTTACAACTGCAGGGCTGGTGCGGACATCAACACGAGATTGGTGAGAGACAGCGGATGGCGCCACTGCAACCACGGGAGCGGCGACTGCGTGTGCGACAACGGGAGCAGTTACGGCATGGGCCACGACAGCTGGGCTGGAGATAACATCAACGCGAGACTGGTGTGATACGGCAGAAGGAGCGACGATGGGCACGGAGTAAGCCACATGCGCTAGGGAGCGCTTCTTCAGCCAGTGCCCGTGTCCTGCAAGACCGACGGCGGAGTGAGCCAGGATGGGTGCAGCGATGGCGTGACTCACGATAGCGGGGCTAGTACGAACATCCACTCGAGATTGGTGAGACACTGCAGCTGGAGCGGTGTAGACAGCAGGAGCGACGTGAGCGATAGGAGCAGCGTAGGCAACGGGTGCGACTGCAGCGTGTACTAGAGGAGCGCTGTATTCCAAGGCTTTAGCTTGCAAATGTACAGCACGAGCATTGATGACATCTGCGGTGTCCAGGGGGCGACCGTGGGGGTCCAACACCACAGCGGGATGATGTGGGGGCTGGGCCAATGGGATCAAGGAGCCGCAAGCCACAGCGGCGAGAGCGAACAACACCACCATCTGTTTCATTTTGAACGTGGTCTGTGTTTTTTCTGACGAACTGGATCACTTCAAACCGTGAACGGCCGACTGATAAATTCGACTCGCGGTCTACTATATTTATACTGGCCGGACATAATTAAAAGGTAAGGCGATTTCAGTGGGTAATATTCGTTATTCGCTAGAACAATGTCAGCTGTCGTTCGTGACCTCGGTGTGTGTGACGGCCAAACTGGTGAAAGATTTCGTTGATAGAGTATGTAGTGCGCAATGAAAATAACGTAGTGTGCGATGCATTTTATAACTATTCCTTAATAAGATTATTTTAACATACATTTCAAAATACTTTAACAATTACTTATGATTTTAATTAGGTGAATAAAACTTTAATATTTATTGCCATGACGTCACGTCCTACCAATATGACGAACAAATTTAGTAATTAGACTATAAATTGGGTAAATAAAATAGTGTGTTATTACGAAATTTGTTTCATATTTAGAATGTATAATTAAAAAGTAAATTAAAAAGCCAATTTCAATATTCCTTTTACCATTATTTTTGTCATTCAATCCAACCTCGGCAACTCATTTGTACATATTTGGTTAAAAGGAACCTACACGATAACAAAAGATTCTAAACTACTGTTCGAAATCAATCCATAAGCTAATGGTTATTCGAACGTAAATTACTTGCTAAGGTATAGCAGGTTTACAATGAAAGGTCCGCGCCAACGCAAACGAGGTGCTGACCGAGACCACAAGGAATTACACGATTACCAATAGTAACGCATTTAGTTCCGTGTTGTTATGTTGTACATTCGATTCTCTAAAAATATGTGGAATGTTTTTAAATGTATTCAAACAAAAAAACATTGATGGATAACTTTTCTATATTGTATTTTAATACCGAATTTCAAATATTGTTTAATACAAGTTTTCATATAAGAAAGGGCAAAAAAAATGAAATAGACTGCGCAGTAAAATTTCGGTCAATTATATTTACATCTAATAGTACTGTAACTTAACCAAATGTACATATAGTGCTTGTTTTTTAAATCAGGGTCTTGTCTTTAAATTTGTCTTTGATGTAGATTCTGAAAATATTTTATTTACAATATATTGTTTGGTTTTCTTTTAATCGGCTTTTATGTGCATCGCTTTGAAACAAGTGGACAGATTATCATAATACAAAAAATAAAAATTACAACTACGTAGTAAATAAACTTTTCGAAGAATGTTAATACAACTTCACTAAAACTAGACAATTTGAAACAAGATTTTTTAACAGTGTATAGAGTATATAATATATATATATATATATATATATATATATATATATATATATATATATATATATATATATATATATATATATATATATATATATATATATATATATATATATATATATATATTTATATTTTATATGATATGTTTATAATATTATTCGTGAAAAATTTTGCGTCGGAAACCGTTAGTCATCCACTGCAAGAAAACGTTATAATTATTATTATACTGTGATTGAGTCATAGTCGCCATATAAAGATGTTGTGATAATAATAATTATACTTAGTTATTGCTATGCTTGGCGACAGGCTTCGGGTACAATTAGCACCTGCAGAATGCCCCTTAGATTGGAGAGCGGAATATATAAGTCCCTTATAAGACCTGTCATATTGTATGGTTCGGAGTGCTGGGCTAGTAAGAAGACGAATGAGTGTCGATTGCATGCAGCAGAAATGCGAATTTTGAGATGGATGTGTGGTGCTACAAGGATATACTAAGTCAAGAATGAGCATGTAAAAGGGAGTTTGAAAGTGGCGGCAATGGTAGAAAAGTTGAAAGTGAATCGCTTGTCTTGGTTTGGATATGTCATGAGAAAAATAATGGATATGAATGTTGAAAGATGGAAAGGAAGATGACGACTAAAGAAAAGATGGATAGAGTGTGTGAGGAATGAAATGAAAGAATAGAGAGTAATGGAAGAGATGGCGGCTGACAGGGATTTATGGAAGATGAAAACCTATTTTGCTAACCCCAAATAACTTCACAAGACTTAAATAACTAGCACGACAAGAAGATGATTGTTATAAAATATATAGATTGATACATATAAAGTAAAATTAGTTTCTCAAATTCTTATACAAATTCGCGTACGTTGCTAGTGAATTAGTAGATTAATAAGACATCCTGTTTTTATATATTGAATGATAAAACTTAAATTTAACTGATTTGATTTGAGAAATTTGATTTGATATAGTGTTGTCTGTTCTAAAGGACTGTATATATTAACATATGTCTATATATATATATATATATATCTATAGAACAAAAGTCAATGTCTGGGTATTGATTATGGATGACTCTTTTAATTAGCCTGAAATTCTATAATACAATAGACACTGTTAGAATAGTTTAATTAGGTAAACATTCTTGGTTGTATATTTAGATTTCGTAAACATACATAAAATGCACATTAATTTATGAAACATATATTAAGCCGTGAATGGACAATTTATGTGTTGGAGCGGCCACGAGTAATAGATAGAACGATAAAGGATATTACAATTTTAATTATTAATTCGACAAAATATTGCGTGAATAATTTTTTGTTTGCATATAAAATTAAGGAACTGGATATAATTATGTTTTAAAATATTGGTTACGTAAGTGAAAAAGGATATGAAAATGATTTACTAAAACCAGTTTTAAGGAATTTGTAAATGTTTTGTGAATATTTGGCTGTAAATACTGTTTAGGTTCAGTTTAGTATACTCCTATATATTATTAGAGCCTGAAGTTTTATAAAACAGAAATAGGAAATAAGCATACGACTTGGTTAGTGTTGTATTGTCAGCAGAGTTACCTATAGTCAACTTCAGAAAATCCAACTCAAGTTGATAATTTAATAAAAGCGTCATACAATTTATTAAGGTACATCACCGCCATACCTATGTCTGTGGTGTTTGGATCTGAAGGGTTTCGTATCACGCACTGATATACGAGGTGTTTGAAGGATATCTACAGATTTGCGGTTTTTTGAGATTGGTTGTATTTTGCTATTGGCTGCCACAGGAGAATTGCATGCCTGTTAGATATGTACTTCATATTGCACGCCTCATAAGGCGAAGCGTTTGAGGTTGTGCATTACTCTCAACATTCCAAAGTCGAGCAATTTTCGAGACTTTAATGATCATTATTTGTTTTTCCGGCAATGCAAATGGTATATTATTCAGAGAAATGCTATCGTTATCACATTAGATGGTTTTTTAATTAATTTCTGTCGTTACAAAACTAAATAATTCTTATACATATTTTTTTTGTGGACGTCCGGATGTCTGTGTGTATCGATGTGTAACGAATACGCCCAAAAAACTTAATGTATTGGGACCATTTCTTTTTTAATAGCTGTAGAATGAGATCTGATTACTTCCTATGTAATATGAATGCTTAATTCGATGTGATTCAATTATAATTACGTTATGAGGCGTGACGTTTTGGATTTTCCTAACAATGTTTTATAATACAAATATCGGTGACAGACTACTCAAGAAATGAGGACTGAGTTGGAAAGTTCTTAATATCATTCCATTTCTACAGGATATCAACCAGTTATCTTACTATTATTTTCCTATTTTCAAAAGTAAATATAGCAAAGAAGCATTACTCAATCAGAACTTAAGCCCTACCTGTGGTCAGTTACTAATAGATTGTAACTTTTTAAAACTAAACTGAAATGCTTCGTGTGCTAGTTTTACTTACAAAGTTTATTGCATTGAGTTTGCATAAATAATTCATTCCTTTCTGAATAACTTCAATTATAGTAAAACACATGAAGTCTATCGAATGTAGGAAAATTAACACGATGTTTTTTTCATGGTTTACCAATGGACAATAAGCAAGAATAAATAAGCGCTTTTTAATTACATATTTGTTATTTTTCGGACTTCAAAGAATATTTAAACGTATGTAGATTATAATTGTTTTTATACATGTTTTACAATACATTTGTATGTAATGCTATTGGCAAACAGATTGTTAAGCTTGCAACCTTATAAACAAAAGAATTCTTACACGAGCTTTAATAGAAAATATTTGGGTTTTAATATTTAGTGCATTAAAAGTTGCTTAATAAGTTTTATTACGCCAGAGCAACTTGCATTCACTCCTAATCTTATTAATTACTAACTATTGCACGTAAAGTTTCTCTTGCATCTAAGCTCCGTTTATTTCACAAGAACCAAATTACAATAAGAGCTGATAGTGGACCGATAAAGTAACGTGTGCCGCTCGATAGCAGCGTTGTTTGTACCTTGGTTCTATTCTAGTTTTAATGCTGGGACTAATTTTGGAATATTAATTTTGGGTTTTATAAAAATTCACATCCAGTATACTGGCATCCCCTTTCTTTTGAACGTGATGAAAAAAGTCATTTACAGGCTTTCTCGTAATACATTATCTCGATACCCGAGTACGCCAAGAGAGAGGCGGGTGACAAGCAACGCCAAATATGTGGATATTACATCACAGCGACACTCAAACCCCCGTACTGCCGGACATTAGGGATAGCTTCCATATTTCTGCTAGTCTTCACTCTTCCGTTCCAACTACCATACACATGGTAATAAACCCATATCAGTGATTCTATTTTTGTTTGTCGCGTAATGGGATGACAGTGACGACCGTTCACGGATTGCCGATCTCTCGGTTTACACCCTTCTTTATAAATTGTATTATAGTTACATGCACATCATCATGCACAGTATCTAAATATATGTATATATACGATGCTTGTATTAAAATAAGTTATTTTATTTTTGATACACTAGATGGGACTTCATTAATTAATTTTTTAACCTCAGTACGTTTATTGATTTTTATAATTATCGTAAATATTATTCTGTAAAGTAGAACCCGATCTGTGGAATAAATTCTACTGATATGGAATCATACATGACCGTGGAAGGTTTTTTACAGAATTGAAATATGTAGTTGTAGTTGTGGCTATGACATGGAACTGGTTATATATTAATGTGTAATATGTATATTATATTTAGCAGTATTCGTATCTCAAATAACTAGCTTGTTTAGGTATGCACGCCTACGTGAAGGGTAAAGAAACCATAAATTTACTGTAGTAGTGTAGGCCCTTAAAATTTATTAGATATTAAACTAGTATGACTACCATACACATATTTTAAATATGAGAACATTATTTTTAAGTAAAGTTGTCAGTTATTTTTAGTATGTTTGAAAATAAACAATTCTTGTTTTTTATTTTAGCTCGGCAAACTGACTAGATCGTACCTGGTGTTAAGTAAAGTACAGTCCAAAAACAGCAGTGACCATCGAGAGAATGACAATCCATCGCCAGTCGCTACTGTCATGCCGGCCTGTGTAAATGCTTTTTTATGTTTCGCTTGAAGAACCCGTCGTCGATCAAAATAATTTTGTAATAAATAAAAATCGTTCCAGCTTCGAAAAAAAAGGCCTGTTCCACGTATGTTTAGAGAAAGGCGACGCGAATAAAACGACATATATGGTTACATGGCAAGATAATATTTATCTTACTACCCAGTTCGTTTTGTTAATAGGATATACGTGACATTGTTTTGGATTGAGTGAAACATTTACCTTTTATTAAGTTCTGTAAGTTACCTACAGGTTGTTCCGTCTATTACATTACAGAAAACTTAACATTTATAATAAGGTGATCACTAATAATTGTGTTGGTTTCTTAGAAAGAAGAAAATAGAACTAATTTACATTAAAATTTAAAATATACTGTTTATTTAAGATTTTTTTGTTGTATGGTGCTTTATATTTATATGTTTATTTAATATCAACTCGAATGACAAGCCTCGAGTGGCAGTGGTGTCCACTGTACTATTAAGCTGACAGTTTGTGAGTTCAATCGCACCTACGGCTAATTGTTATATAAAGGCTATAGTTTTCAATTTTATTTATTTATTTATTTAAGGCACATGTACAGATAATAGATTAAAACATATATATAAACAATAACACTTGATACAAAAAAACACAGCGAATGTAATATCCAATTAACAACAAGTGCACACCTTACTTATACCTAACTCAATATTGTTTTAAATTATGGGTAGAAACGAGGAAAGGAACACAGTGTTAACTTCTATAATATTTAGAAAATATTTATACATATCCACTAAACACTCGTATTCAAAAGTGAGCATCAGTAATAAATAAACAATAAGACTGATAATGATAAGTAAATAAATTAATGATATAATAAGATAGAGTTATTGAGAAAGTTTAATGAAAGCTTTGTTATTACAAAACTGATCTTTTATGTGTTTCGAGGCTGTCAAAGTATATATCATGATCAGAATGTATATCATTATAACCTCCACACATTCTATAGATAGGATTGTTTTGCGATACATTATTATTACAAGTCGGTGTATAGAACCTAGCTATCTAGTCTATAACAGATTTCCTATTTTCAAGTCTTTTCAGGTTATCTGCGTAACTGCGTAACTTGGCAAATTACGTCGTAGTCCAAGCCTACTAGACAGTATCCTGAGAAACCTTTCTATGAATTCGAGTCTATCTACATGCACATGATATACTGGTAACCAGATTGACGATCGGTATTTTAAAATACTCCGTACAGGGCTGATAAATAGTATTATATATGAAAATGGATTTATTTTTAGTCCCTGGATATTAAGTTATATACATAAATATATTCTATACATATATAAGATATTTAGCGATCATAATCGTGACCCTATAGTCATCACTTATTATTTGGCAATAGCATAAGTGTAGGGTGATAATTCGCAAGTGTCTAATTTGTGCATCAAACGAGAAATCGCTTGACAAGTTCGAGCTTTAACAACAGAACTATTTCACGAATTTAAGGGTGTGCCATGCAACGTGATTATCGGCCTCATTGTGATGACGACGTGATTCTGTATGTCATTGCACTAACTAGCATATTAATTACTAGCGGACCCCGTGAACTTCATCACCTAAAATCACTTTCGTTAGGCTCGTTAAAACTCGAAAACGGTTTGACCGATTCAAATATATCTTGTAACATTATGATTAGATATAACTAATCCTATAGAACTTTCCAACTTTAATTCATTAAGATCAGTAGAGTTGGCTATAACTTATACATACGGTTTGAATTTCGTTTGGTTATTCAATGAATATTGTTACGCTATGTCTGAAAAAAACACGTTGAATAAGTTTTTTTTTTGAGTCTGTGTTTCTGTAATTTTTTTACGTCTAAAAAGTTTGCCTCAAGTCAACGATTTATTAATTTTTATTCCTTACAAACCTTCTGCATCTGGTCACAAGGCAAGAATTACCCTATTTTGGTTTGAAGTTAGAGATCTGTATATGACGACATTACCTCTTGAGAAATATCTGGATCAAGCACGTAAATTGCTACGTAAATTCATAGATTCCTGACCAGGCGGATATAAAGCCTATATTAAAGTCAAAGGTAGTCATATCGATAAACAAAATATTTCAATTAATGTTGGGACTACTATAAATATAATTTACTTTATTTTCTTATTCATAATTATGTTTATATATGTTTAAAAAAATGCATTTTCTCTTGTAATATAAATCTAAGGCCAAACTAAGTATATACAGTAGAACCTCATTAAGTCGAACCTCGATAAGTTTGCAAAGCTCCAAGTCTCGATAATATGTTTTGTTCTCTTCCCTTAAAACACCAAAACCTTCATTCTCTACAACTCGAAATTTTTGGCGTCTCCCGTGATGTTTGACTTATATAGGTTCTACTGTATCTCAGTACTTACACAAACCTTTACACACTACTAACATATATGTAAACATCAAGACTTTGGATTACAAAAACAACTCAGGAGAAATAGGAATATCAAAAAGAAAAAAAAAACGATATGTAAACTCAACTCTATTTATAATACACACTGTATATTGCTAGTTTCTGATGTAAGTAACACTAAAATTTCGTCATCCAATTTTCTTACATAATAATATATAAATTATAGCTTTACTTGAGAAGCGTACTTAACTTAACAATTTAACCATTATATAATATATTTTGCGACAAAATCTTATTTTCAACATAAATTTTAAATATCTTACATATGTTAATAAAAACTATAGTTACAATTTTAATGATAATTTTTTTTGTATTATAATAATAAACTAGAAAATAGTGCCTTTATTACAAACCTAAAGAAAAGTGAATATTCCGAATTTTTATAATAATTTAGAGTAATAATTTATAAACAAAAACAGATGCACTTGAAAACCAAATTTATTATATTAAAAAAAAGTTGTTAAATATGAATTAAAAACACGCCAATAGCACAGAAATATCGTTATGATCGGTTGAACTTGTAATTAATATAGGTAGTTGTTTTTTATTTAAGATGTCTTTACTTTTCAAAGGACTAACGTTTTGATATTTGCCGCTTCTCATGACTATTTTATTATATGTGTATAACATTTAAACTTTATAATGTTACAACGTGTTAAATATTGTTATCCGTCATTCATGCTTTATGTCACAACATTATAGACTTTGAAGTTTTTAATTACGACAAAATAAATAAAAGGCATATATATATTTTATTGAAAAAAAGGACGTATACATTTTATTATCTTGTTTAAAATGAATACTGTCTTGATGAGAGGGGATAGAACAAACAATAGGTGCCTTAACCACAGTCTGTTAGGTCAATATCACCGAGGCTCACCGTATTTAATATAACAATGCTTTTAGCCTTTTACAATTCTCTTCATACTTTCATGTAACCACTCTGACGTATATTAGAAGAGTGCGAATATTCGAACTTAATATTTGTTTTTGTATAATTTTATATATTGTAAGTAATAATGTAGCCCATGATAGTAAAACACTAAACCTATAGGGACTGGTTCTCAAATGACGTTACTGGATGACGCCTATAGACATATTTTCAACTTGACTTCGGTAGGAGTTATTGCGAGATGAATCGTATTGCATAATTGAATTTGGTGGATAGACGAATATTCAAATATTTGAATATTTGAATTCAATACTCCGGACTTTTTCCTTAATTAAAATTTTAGAAAATTTTCTATCGTAAAAAATAAAAATAAATTGTTAAACAATAAATGGGATAAGAAGTTTCACTTCAATAAACTGTTTAGAAAATTTATCGTTTACTGTTCCTTATCTTTATTTTTTTTTTCTTGAATCCAAATTACAGTGAAAAGTATTTAAAATGAACTTATAGATCATACAAAGTTCCGTGTAGGTAGTTACCTTTCTTGGCGTTTATATAGTACACAATATAAAACGTCAAACTGGACTTACCACTGGTCTTACTAGATCAAGGTGACCCAGGGCCGACTATAAATATATATTATTATCTTTAAGTGTTAAGCAGCAGTATTATTCATTGCGCGCGTTCATACAATTATAATTGATTTAATTTTTATAGAGTACAATTTTAAAAATTAAAGTCTTGCACAAATTTACATTCTTGCTCATTTGGTAATAGGAAACAAAAATTTGTTAAATCCAATGTTACCTAATTTTGTGCATATCCATGGAATAAATATTTTTGATTATAAAATGCAACAGACAACGCAAATGCAATTAAGTGGTCACTGCAAACTTCAGCTATTTCAAGGTCAGAGCTAGAAGTTATTATTCTTGAGAACTCAGCTAAACAGCAATCACATATTCTAGAACGTAATACTAAACGCGTAAACTACCTCTAGATTTTTTTTTGTCACAAATCAGTTAGTGATTCAGATATAACAGTTATATACTGGTACTTGTAAATACCTGTTGCTTTTAGCAGTTCCGATAAAGATGCTTTACTGATAATATAAAATACTATCTAAATATTCATTGTAAACCTTATTTATGAAATTTTTATTAATATTATTTTTACTTATTTATTATTTTTATGAAAGCTTACAGGCTAATACAAACTTTTAAATAAAATAAATCATGAAACAGAACAACGTTGTTAGTTATAAGCCTCCACCTATAAATAATTAATAACGCACAAACGCAATTATATGGTATGTGCTTAAACAATAGTGAGATAAGTGTTGCTATTTAGCAGTGATAAGATAACGCTGTGTTAAAAGACGTTTTTCTTTATGTAGACTCGTACAGTATATGGCTATGTCCAAATCTAAAGGTAGTGCATTATATGTTCCAGAACTGGGAATAATAAAAGCATTTTTCTGCAGTTGTTGCTCACAAACAGGATCTGTAGATGCGGTCGTTATCTTAGCATTAAGCCGTCAGTACGAAATATTTTTTTAGATAATAATATAGAACAGTCGATAAGATTTCTTGCTAATTTCAAAAGAAAACAAATGTCGTTAATCTTACGTTGGTCTTTTAATGTCAAAAAATGATGACATTTTTCATAATAATCACGACATGTCTGCTGTTTCTTGTAATCCATGTAATTAAAAAAAAAAGTAGGTTATATTGTGGATTCCAAACCTATGACGCATACTCGCAATGTCTACGTACGAAAGAATAATACAAAATCTTTAACGGATTTAAGAAACGAAAACATGTATCAAAAAATGTATCAGAAAGCCTAGGGCTTTAGATGCCCGACTAACTATATATTCAACATGCTTATTAAATAAGAACCTGTGCTCATGCATTATGCCTAGGTCTTTAATGTGCCTTACACGTTGAATACTTTTAGCTTCAGATTTCACAATTTTCATGTCATCTGCATAAACAGGATAAAATTCATTCGTAAATAAAATAATACAACTGATATCTGGTTAGTATTTTTAAATTTTAGCTGATTCGAATCTGTTAATAAACTTATAGTACAGTTC
Source organism: Actias luna (assembly GCA_039707435.1). Classification (NCBI taxonomy): domain Eukaryota; kingdom Metazoa; phylum Arthropoda; class Insecta; order Lepidoptera; family Saturniidae; genus Actias; species Actias luna. The sequence goes on along the minus strand of JAZHAC010000008.1, from coordinate 9,107,423 downwards.
GGATTTTATGACGAGGATACCTCTGTTATTATGCAGTCTTTATAAGTCAAGACTGGGGCACAATACTGTCACTGTAATATGTTGCAATAAAAATTCGAAAAGATTTCAAATACTATGCCCCTAACCTAGTTGTCGTTTAACAATTGCTAACGGTAAAAGAAAAGAAAATTGGGGCGTCGAATCGAAATACCATCGAAATCGAATACCATGGGAGTTAACAGAGCCAAACTCACCTGCACCTATTTTCTGTCCATTAGCATAAAACATATATTTTAAACGGCTCTTAAAAATTATAATATATTATATTAAATTATTTATAGCTAGGCCTTAAGTTATTTACAGTGAGAACGAGTTTGTGCTTACACTTTATTACATTTCTATAGTGTCATACGACCTTTGCGAATTATTCTGATTTCCTTAATAGTCTTGAAATTATGAAAGTCGGAATGTTCTTTTATTTTGTACTACTCATATATGATATAAACGTTTCTATGAAAAAAAATATATGACCAGTGAAACACGGTGGTATCAATAAGTTATGATTGACATCAAGTATTTGGTTTTTTGCAATGTGGATTTCAGTTTGTACCAGAAGCGATTTATGTATAATTTTTAGCGGCTATATTATTTTCATGTTTTTTATCGTTTATTGGTCTAGCGTTTGGCCGCAATTACACATGATTTTAGGTGACGATTTAACGCAAACATTTTCAACACGCTAAGCCTAGTGGAGGGACTGGCTCTCAACTGCAATTGCCAGAACACATATACAGGTATTTGGAGGTATATTTTGAACTTGAGGTCGGTAGTTAGCCTGGCGGGCATTAGAAGATTGTTTAATTGCAACAGTAATGTCTATATAGTTACTTAAACAACGAAACATTATATTTACAGTGGAATTGGCTGTGTTTTGAGTAAGGGTGGGAAAGAAGTGTGATAGTGATCCAAAAAAAATGTGTTCAAAAGTATTTATATCTAATATTAATGTGTTGAATAATTAGAACTATAGAGATAAACTCAAATAAGACATTGTCATAAATGACATAATATTTAAAAAAATTTACAAATTAATTTATAAAATACAACTAGCTTTTACTCGCGGCTTAGCTCACGTTAATATTAATTTTATCAAATCGGATGAAGCAATAAAAAGTTACGTTTAAAGATTATTTCTCCTTTACCCCCCTTCCGATAATTTTTTCCCAAGTCTATAGCCTATCACCGTCTCCAAAGTCACATCTTTTATCTCTTTACCCAAAATCATCACAATCGATTCGGCGATTTAAGCGTGAAAGCGTAACAAACAAATTCTCTTTCGCCTTTATAACATTATACTATAGTATAGTATATATAGCATATAGTAAGGATAGTAAGGATACTCGTACAGTGGATGACTTGGTTATTAAAAATCAACGTAGATACTTCAAATTTAAGTAGGTATACAGTGACATTTAAGTACTTCATCTGACAAATCCGTTAATATAATTTTTTGTTTAAGATTTCTCTGAATACATTATACAGTCCGAAGGTTGGCCAAGGTATGACATTAAAAAAAAACACTTCGGAGGCGGATATCAGCCACATTTATCAGGTATATATATTGTATATTAACGAGCTAACTATATTATTATCACTTCATATAATTATTTTAAATTGCGACAACTCATACGAGTATTTGTATTAAGTGTTCTGCCCAATACAGTCTTTTGAATAATTTCCAAAATTGTCAAAACTCCTTATCGTTATGTGAAAAATTATTCGGTTTTAATTTATTTCTTTATTGCAAGTAGACGATGTCGGTCTGTTTCACTCGATTAATATATAATAAACAGTTTACCATATTTATAGTATAGATTCATTGATGGTGATTTTTGCTTCATCTTTTTTCATGTTTCGCATAGATAGAATAGATGTATGAAGGACCTGTATGCTAATAAAGGTGTTTTAGTTCAGTGTTAACATGACGTAGAATACCTTATACGGAAAAAGAATACGCTTTGTAAAAAAAATTGTATTCATACCAGACTAGCTAACATTCTCAAATTCAGTTATAGAAGAGCTTTTGTAACACAGTATTTGATCAGTAGATTGCATAGGTGCACACACTTTTTAATAAATCCCTCCAGTGACAAAACAACATACTGTCCGGTTTAGGACTCCATTGAAACTACCACGCAGTCGAACCATCAAGGAATATGTTTTTTTTTTACGAATTATTGCATAAAAATCATCGACACGTCTTTCATCAAATATGCTCGACGCACTACAGTATTAAGGTAGCAACCAAAATATCCTGAAGACATTGTTAATTATAAAAAATATATTTTTTTTAGCTATGTATATACTTAACCTTTTTTTTTTATTCGCGGGAAAATGCATTTATGCATCCCCTCCCAGCCTTGAAGTTTGATTGTGGTTAAAATGTTATATTTGAAACTATAATAATTTTTAATCATCCAAACTCTTTCTAGAAAATTGTTGATTATTTGGGTTCATGCGCCCATAATGCCCAAATCTTATTACTTGAAAATGGCAGTAATAGTCTCTAAAGAGGGCTGAGTTGCCAAGAACAAAGAAGAAGAACTAGGAATTTAATTTTTCGAAAATATAAATGAAATAAACAATTCAAAAACATTCACACTGGCAAATGCTCCTGTGGCGCCAAAAAAAAGCGTCGCCATAGAAACGTTCAGTTGTTGATTAGTGTCAATTGGTAGAAGAAAAAATATATTTACATTTTGGAAGACAGCTGGACATATTTTAGATTTTTTGCGCACTATAACAAAATAACCATGCACAACAATTTAGTACATATTTGCCGCGCGGCTCATGGGTTTTACCCGAATAATAATGCCGAGACATATTATATGTACTTGTTGCCGACGGCGCTGTGCTGGCTCACGTTAGCACTGAATTTTTATCTGTGACTTCGAACCACCACCAGTAAGTGAGACTTTTCTTTCCTCGGTGTTGTTAAGAGGGCACCCAGTGGTGTAAGTCCAGCCCTACAGGCTCTTTGTTGCCCACCATGCCATGCCATTTGTGTAGGTTACAGCGTGGGAATATTTTTTATTCGATGAACGCAGCTACAGTATCAATTTGATGATTACCGTCATGGGGAGCTTAGACATCCTCGTTGTAGAAGAGGTCGGAAGACGTTTTGTGAAAACATTCATGAACAGTTTGTAGTGAGTATTTTTAGGCGTCGGCGTGACTGTAAAAGTTCCGGTGCATTACATTCATTGTATACAATGTGATATCCGTCGTTCGTATTCGAGATTTAAAATGTGGGTCTCATGCCGAAGTCATTAAGAAGTAATCTCTATTGAACCTTTTGTGCTTTGTAATTTAAATTCCTACTCGTATTATCCTTGGTTTGTAGAAACGACCTGTGCAGATGGATTTTCACTCAAGTTTTATTTTATGGAATAGGGCGCAAACGAGCAAACGTGTCACTTGATGGTAAGTTATCTTCGCCTCCCATGGGCACGCACAACATCAGAGAAATCGCAGGTACGTTGCCGGCCTTTATAGGAGGGACTGGCTCTCAAGTGCCAGTGCTGGAACACACCTAATGGTATTTGGCGGCAGATTTTCAACTTGAGGGTGGTAGCTATTCAGGCGAGCATTAGAAAAAACCCTACCAACATGCTATGGTTTCCTCACGATGTTTTCCTCCACCGAAAGCTCAAGCTTATTCTAGGTGGTTAAATTCAAACTCACGTCCCATGACGCGGGGTTTCTAAGCCTACCACTGAGCTATAATCGCTTTAAAAGCTATCATAAGTTCCGTGTTGAATTTTTAAAAGTATTATTATTTTTAAGTGCTCTTCTAATTTCTCATATCCTAATAACAAGGAACTCCAACACCGTTAGTGTATTTGTTTTAAACAAAACAAAATAAATATTTGTACTATTTTAATATGGCATTTACATAAATTTTGTTTACTTGTTATATTTATAAATATCATACAAAATTAAATCTTATTTACTCGAGTACATCATAATAAAACGTATAGTTTGAAAATGTTAGTGTGGGTTAAGCTATGGTAATTCTACTAGATAGTTGTATAAAAAGTTAACGTACCTTGAACATTGATTATCGTAACCGTCGCTTAAGATTTAATGTTATTAGTCTTTCAAGGTATTTTTATTGTTTAGACTACATAATTATTTGTCGCCTACTTAAGTTTAACCAACAAACGACTGTCTCAACTAGAGAAATGACTTTTAAAAATTAGGAAAGAAACTAGATTCACTTTAAGTACTTTAGTTGAAAATTGTCTTGAGTCAGCTAACACGGAATTGCTTATTTCACGGTCTTTAGCTATGCAATTGCAGTTCTGGAGTAGGTAGGCAGGTGACACAGCTCCAGCAGCACGCTACAGCACCAGCACAACACTACAAACCAACGCACCGCCTGTTATTGGTTTGCTCGCTTCCGTTCTGGAAATGTGTACCTGAAAAATGAGCCTCGCGGTCGTCCGAAAACTTTGTTTGACAATAACGAATTAAAAGCGATTGTAGAAGCTGATGATACTCAATTTAAGGCTGAATTAGTAGCAGCTTTCGACGTTAGCGCCAAAACAGTATTAGTTCCGTTGCGTGGAAATTGGCAAGGTAAAATAGGTTGTCAAATGGGTACCCCACAAAGTCGATGCCAGCGCGAGGTACGCGTCGGTACTTGCCTTGCACTGCTCAACAGGTGCACAAATTTTAAATCGCATCGCACACCCTAAATGAAAACTTACCCCTAGAAAAGTGATGGTCATTTTTTAGTCGTTTAGCGCCGGTGTAATTCATCACAGTTTGTTACAAAACGGGATGTATATTACTGCAAATGAGTACTGTGAAGAAGTAAACACAATAATTCAGAAGCTCGCACATCTCCAACCAGCTTTGATCAATCGTTCGTCTCCGCTGTTCCTACACGGCAATGCGCGACCCATACTGCACAGTAGAATCTCTTCGTCATCCACTATACTTACAAGATTTTGCGCCTACAGTCTTCTACTTTTTCCAGAATTTGGGTAACTTCTAAAAAGCGGAAAAAAATTGAATACCCGAACAGCAGTATAAAATGCCTTTAAAGAATTTGTTGCCTACCGTCCAGCTGATTTCTTCAAAAAGGACATCAATAAACTGCCATTGTGTTAGCATGGGTGATTATTTTGATAAATAGAAAAAAAAATGCCAATGGAAATATAAAACGGCAATTTCATACGTAAAGACTTAACAAATGTTAGCATTATCATTGGTCGCCGCTTTGTTTTTAGCCTTATCGTTGATCTTCTCTATACGTTAAATGTCATATTGCATGGGTTTCAATATTCACACGTTACTTCAAAATAACTTCGTGGATTTAAATTAATATTTACATTTGGTTATATTTAACTTTATAAATTCAAATTGAAATGAAGAGGTTTTATATAAATTGTTTTAATAATCTATTTCAAGTGTTAGGCTTTTTCATTGGTCGCCTCTTTATTTTTGCTTTATCATTGATTGTCTCTTTACTTTAAATTTCATATTACAAGGGTTTCAATATTCACACGTTAGTTCAAAATAACTTTATAGATTCAAATTGATATTTACATGTTTGGTTAAAAATAACTTTATAAATTCAAATTGTAATGACGAGATTTTATAAAAATTGTTTTAATAATCATATTCACACTAGTTCGCTTTTAGCGCTTTTAGTTTCCGGTTGTGGCAATATAAATATGGCTTATAATACTGAGGCGGAGATAGTGGAGCTCCAGAACGAATCAGTGGACTGAAGTATTAGTGATATGAAGAACCAAATAGTACGTGCAGCCTATTAAACAAGACGGTTAAGATATAAGGATTTTTTACATTTCAGGAGAGGGACAACATCAAGGTTTTTTTAAAATTGGATTATTTACTTCCACCTTGGTGTAATCTTACGCCCGCAATAAGGTATGGTGATTATTATTATTTCTACCCACGGTCATATTCTGGCTTAAAATAATAAATAAATAGTCACTTAAAATCGTGAACACCCTCTCATTTTTATTAAGAAATTGATATAAAAATGAGACTAACTAAACTGTATTTTATGTTTATTTTCTTGAATGCTGGATTTTGAATTACCTAATATTTAAAATAGTGAACGTGTTTTTTATTAAAAAAAAAAACAACAAATTATTCACGTATGTATACTAGATGCTTATTTACTGCTGTTGAATTTTGAATTGCCTACTAGTTAAAGTAGTGAAGAGTCTTTATTAATAAAAAAAAGTAGAAATTTATTTTCTGCTCTTTTGTTGAATTTTGAATTGCCTTGTTGAATTTTGAATTGCCTACTAAAAATGAGACTTTAGATGTTTATTTTCTTGAATGCTGGATTTTGAATTACCTAATATATAAAATTGCGAAAGTGTCGTTTTATTAAAAAAAAACACAACAAATGATTCAATATTAGATGCTTATTTACTGCTGTTGAATTTAGAATTGCCTACTATTTAAAGTAGTGAAGAGTCTTTATTAATAAAAGTAGACATTTATTTTCTGCTCTTTGTTGAATTTTGAATTGCCTTGTTGAATTTTGAATTGCCTACTAATTAAAGTCGTGTACATCATGTCTTTTAACATAAAATACTTACTAAAGTAGATGTTTATTTTCTGTTGTTTTGTTGAATATGAGTTACCTACTACGAAAGTAGATACTCGGTTGTGATAATTATTTCAGGTCTTTGATCACTATACGGATAAATTATACCTAATGACCGGTCCAATAGTGGACGGAGGTCTTATTTTCTGCTGTTTTGTTGAATTTTGAATTACCTACTACGAAAGTAGATACTCGGTTTTGATAATTATTTCAGGTATTTGATCACTGTACGGATAAATGATACCTAATGACAGTTTCAATAGTGGACGGAGGTCTTATTTTCTGCTGTTTTGTTGAATTTTGAATTACCTACTATGAAAGTAGATACTCGGTTGTGGTAATTATTTCAGGTCTTTGATCACTATACGGATTAATGATACCTAATGACCGGTCGAAGAGTGGACTAAAAGACAGATTTGAATAAGAGGCGAGAAACCAAAACAGGATTTATTTCATCTGTGCATTCTCAGCATTCTCAATGTAGAGAAAAATTTACTAACGACAATGCTGTTCCAAAATTTGATTATGAATCGAAAAATCCAGACGAACTACTACCTGAATTATACTAATAAACTCTTAGGTATTCTGAGGGGTGTCAAACCGTTTAACCGATTAGATATCTTTTATGATTGATATACTTTACTTTCATAAAAGAGATAGTTATTAAAAGGGTTCGTAATGCATAATGTGGTTAAGTGTAAGATGTGGTAAGTGTAAGATTTCATTGATAATTGATGGTACAAAAAGATTTCATTGGTAATTGATGGCACAAAAACTTACGTTGAAATACATCGTACCTGGTAATTTTACTTTAACTATGACCTATGTACTGCATTAACTATGATTTATTTACTGAACAAATTGCTACAGAGGTACCTCACATATAATGCATATGTGAATGTGGTAAGTGTAAAATTTCATTGATAATTGATGGCACAAAAACTTACGTTGAAATACAACATCGTTCCTCATAATTTTACTTTAACTATGACCTATTTACTGAATTAACTATGATCTATTTACTGAACAAATTGCTACAGAGCTACCTCACATTTTATATAAATGTTGGTACGTATAATGTCAAGAATGGCAGTGAATATTTAATGATTTTATTCTAAACTATGAGAAAAAACCAATTCAGATTAAAGAGTCTATCTTGGCTCGTGATTGTACTGTCCGAGCAAATAATAATATAGAGAAGATTAATAAGGTGTACCTACACTAGACGAGTCGAGCATGAGTGAAGCGTGAACTGAGCTTCGTGTAACAATTTTACCTTTCCTGTGCTCCGCCAGATGTCGGATTTTGTTTTATGAAAAGACGGAATATTTTATTATTTCTTCGCGCTGTGCTCGTGGACGTGTTTAGTGATAGTCGTTTATCGGTCGAGCAGCACGTCATGGAAACGAACGTCGTAGAAACGTAGAAACTTAGAAAAGATGATTGCTTACAACCAATTGATTTGTATCACAATAATCTAATGTGGAAGACCCAGGGATAAGGATTACTATGAACGATTATCCCATACTTGGGCAAGGATGTTGGTTTATTGGTTTAACTAATTAGGAAATGAAATATTATTGTACAAGACACCTGTCGTGTATCAACCGACCTATAAGTTCAGTCATTCTGAACTATAGTTATTGCCACTTTAGTGAGATTCAGAACATAAGTGTTGGAGTTGCACTTTTGTGAAGTTTGATTCAAGAGTATTGTAAAATGGCATGATTCATGCCAACGCGTTGAACAGAAACCCAACAGCCGAAAACGCAGATGTAATTCAGACCATTGACGGCAGAAATCACGTAGCCCGATGTCGGTGCTAACTTTTCTAGCCACATTTCTTTCGTGTCTCTATTGGAAGAACGTCTTGAGCTTGATGTACTGAGCGTTGCCACGCTGAATATGCGTATTTATCGAGTCGAGTAGCAAAAGCCTGGCTTGCTAATGACAGGTGGAATAGCGCCCCAGGCAGCCGAGGTCAAGCGACGGAATAGATTGTAGCTCAATGCTACCTTCTTCTTTGTATTGAAGCACAAACGTGTCGGTTCCGCAATTGGAAAGTACAGGATTGTGTTTTTCTAGGTTTCTGCTTTATAGCGTTATCTGCATAATACTTGCCTAGTATGGTCAACGCCCAAACAATGATCATTTTTAACCACTTTAAAAGTGTCGTGTTGCTTGAGCTAAGGTGTTTGCAGATAATAATCGCTCTGTGTGAGGTGTGGGGAAGGTTCTGCCTAATGTTCAACACTGTACAAGACTGTAATCATTTGTTTTGTAATACTATGGCCGCATACTGTCCTGTGACTATTGAAATATCCAACGATCACATTATAATGCCGATTGTAGAAATTATCAGCTGATAAAAGACTAATGGATACAAAGTTATTATAAGTACAACGATTATTAAATAATACTATTTATTAGCAAAGATAGTGATGAGACTGTTATAGTTATATTATCTACATGTATGTATGTTGAAAGAGTGTAACATTGGCGACGAAAGTGAAACGAACTATCGAACTTTATTTAAAAATTATCGATAAAAATAATCAAGGATCGTTGATGTACATATCAAAAAAATGAAAAAGAAACTCATTATATTTGGAGATATTTGGAAGTATTATCGTGAGAACATATACACAGAGATCAACTTGACTTCAATAACCAGTTCAGAAGTATTTACTGGTGATAAAGCGAAGTTTTATATTGTTAAATGAGTGCAAAACCGCGCATTACATTAAGCAGAATTTAGAAAACGGTGTTCAAAAACGAAATAATGCATAGTATACAAAAGTGAAAAAAAAAAGGAGAAAAACATAAATGTAAATTGCAATTTCAAGAACATAGATGATGAAATAAATGACCGTTAGATGATAGCGTTTGTTGTAGTAATTCAGTAAGATTTATTAGTATTTAACCAGGAAAATGAAACAGGAACAAATGTTCCATAAAGTCTGAAATACTAGTTCACATATATTAATACCCAATATTTTCTAAAAGAAAAATTTAGAAAGAATTCTAGAATGCTGAAGAAGATAAAAGAATAGAATCGGAAACTTTTGACATTTTATAATAAAGACAAAGTGCTGCTGGTTAGTGTAAATAGAAAACTTTGTACATTTCGAGATTGACATGGGACCACATTTATAGCCTCCAAGATGGAGTTACAAGAGGCATATATGTACAAGCTTCATAACACAAAGAATCTCTGGAACGAGTAAGAATAGTAACTGTTGATTCAGAAGATACTTTGGTAACCGCCGCTGTACTCTCGGACGTGAGTAAAAGTTCTGATGAATAATGGGTCTGACAAAATATTTCATTGATAAAAGTGATGAGTGAAATTATGAAGAACGGCTTAAGTGAGGCAATGTACGCATCTTATTAAAATAAAGGTGTACGGATTCATCTGGGCATTATAAGCATAAACTGTTAAGTGCAACATACACACCAAGCTATGAGCGAAGCTTCTAAAGTGCTTCATGCTAAGAGCAAGATCCACTGATGTCTTAGTGCAAAAACTTCTCGCTATGAATGGTGCCATTGAAGTACAATAGGCACATAACGTCATTATTAGTGAACCTCCTGAAATACACGAGATGCACATTTACTATGAGAGGCGTCAGCGACGTGCAATGTACACATGACCTATTTATAAGAGTAGCCATTGAGTGCAACGTGCACATAACGTCATTATTTGTGAACCTTCTGAAGTGCGTGAGGTGTACATTAACTATGAGAGGCGTCAGCGACGTGCAATGTGCACATGACCTATTTATAAGAGTAGCCATTGAGTGCAACGTGCACATAACGTCATTATTTGTGTACCTTCTGAAGTGCGTGAGGTGCACATTAACTATGAGAGGGGTCATCGAAGTGCAATGTATACATGACCTCTATGAGAGGAGCCATTGAAGTGCAATGTACACATAACGTCACTATTAATAAACCTTCTGAGGTGCGCGAGATGTACATTTATTATGAGTGGTGCCATCCACGTGGAATATGCACATGACGTCGCTATGAGCGAATTCTGAAGTGCGAAGAATCGCCATGAGCGAACCCTCTGATGTGTAAAACTGAACATTTAAATCGCTATGAGCGAACCTTTACAGTGCCAGGTGCACATGTATCTCGCTATGAGCGAAACTTAAGTCAATGTGCACATGACGTCGCTACGAGCGAATTCTGAAGTGCAAAGAATCGCTATGAGCGAACCTTTACAGTGCAAGGTGCACATGTATCATCTCGCTATGAGCGAAACTCTAGTCAATATGCACATGACGTCGCTATGAGCGAATTCTGAAGTGCTAAGTGTACATTTAAATCGCTATGAGCGAACCCTCTGTCGCTATGAGCGAACCTTTACAGTGCAAGGTGCACATGTATCTCGAGCTATGAGCGAAACTAGTCAAAGTAACGAGACGCTACGGTCAACCTCCAAAATCTACGTATGCAATGTGGAAGTGTGCTAAGAGGCAGTGTGAGGGATTTGAAAGATTGGCCACCCAGTGACGCATAGAACACAGTGAATCATCGAGGGCAGTTATTAATCGTACGTAGATGGAGTGTTACCAAAGGGACGTAAGATTTATAATTTCTATTACTGACTCGATTCTTTTGATATCTTTATATCGGGAATAATTTATACTGAGCGGAGAGAGAAACACAAGTAGTGAAAGTGAGTCTTTACAATTGTCGAAAAGGGCCTTCTTAAACTAACATCCGTGTCACTAGACTCGAACGCTATTCGTGTTATCTTCTCTGTACCACAATATGACTTTCATCGTGTAATTGTTATGATCCAATTAATCTTTTAAACTTACGTAGATGGAGTGTTACCAAAGGGACGTAAGATTTATAATTTCTATTACTGACTCGATTCTTTTGATATCTTTATATCGGGAATAATTTATACTGAGCGGAGAGAGAAACACAAGTAGTGAAAGTGAGTCTTTACAATTGTCGAAAAGGGCCTTCTTAAACTAACATCCGTGTCACTAGACTCGAACGCTATTCGTGTTATCTTCTCTGTACCACAATATGACTTTCATCGTGTAATTGTTATGATCCAATTAATCTTTTAAACTACTACCTAGCTATTAGGCTTCTATGCCTATATACATTGGACGTTGTACTATTATAACATAAAATTATCGTTTTATATAAAATGATCTGTTATGTATCGCGGGGACGCGAAAAGTTGTCAGGATGGACGAATGTTAGCATTATCATTGGTCGCCGCTTTGTTTTTAGCCTTATCGTTGATCTTCTCTATACATTAAATGTCATATTGCATGGGTTTCAATATTCACACGTTACTTCAAAATAACTTCGTGGATTTAAATTAATATTTACATTTGGTTATATTTAACTTTATAAATTCAAATTGAAATGAAGAGGTTTTATATAAATTGTTTTAATAATCTATTTCAAGTGTTAGGCTTTTTCATTGGTCGCCCCTTTATTTTTGCTTTATCATTGATTGTCTCTTTACTTTAAATTTCATATTACAAGGGTTTCAATATTCACACGTTAGTTCAAAATAACTTTATAGATTCAAATTGATATTTACATGTTTGGTTAAAAATAACTTTATAAATTCAAATTGTAATGACGAGATTTTATAATAATTGTTTTAATAATCATATTCACACTAGTTCGCTTTTAGCGCTTTTAGTTTCCGGTATGGCAATATAAATATGTCTTATAATACTGAGGCGGAGATAGTGGAGCTCCAGAACGAATCAGTGGACTGAAGTATTAGTGATATGAAGAACCGAATAGTACGTGCAGCCTATTAAACAAGACGGTTAAGATATAAGGATTTTTACACAAATATTTAATTAATGATTCTTAGTCAAATTTATTTCAGTTTGCGTTATATGTGCTATAGTTTATTGGTAATAAATTTTGTAACGAGTGCGAACGAAGACACGTGCGGTTTTTAGCTTATTATAAATAGGTCTGTAAAAAATCTTGTGAACAACCCATGTGCCAAACCAGTCATTATGATATACCAAATTATTATATAAATAAATTTCAAATCTACTTATAAAAATGTTCAGACTAAATTAATAAACGAACACAGTTTTTGCGTAAACTATTACTAATCGAAGTATATATTCACATGATGTTATAATAATTTTATTATTATATATTGTGAATGTGTAAAATGCGTGAAGTATGAATTTATAAAGACGTTATTCCTTATATAATCTTGTTTACCAACTATTAATACGCAACAATATGCTAATAATAATTTACCGTATGCATACTTATAGTAGCGCATGAGCAGTTCAGCCGGTTAGAATAACACTTTAACAAGTAATGTTTTAGATGACTGTATGTAGGGGTCAGTCAAGTTCATGTATGATAGTGATAAACTAGTTTGGTGTAGTCTGATGTTAATCACATGAAATTATAAACTGGCTAGCTATGACCTACTAATATTAGCTCATTAATGAAATTGCTTAGTGGTAGTATGACATAATATCAGGACGTAAAGCTGTGGGTTCGAAATGGAAATGCATAAACAAATTTAAGTAAAGAGACAAAAAATAGCAACCATAAAAACGTTTACGTGTACTTTTTTTTTCGACAGGACATACGCTGTTACCCGGAGGGGCTTTTACAGCTTGGCAGGACTTTTTTGGGGCGAATGCGAAGTGATAAATTAAAGAAAAAATAAAGATAAATGAACTTTACATCCTACTGTTTTAAAAGTTACTTTTAGTTGTTTAGGTATTTAGGCATTTAGATTGTTTAGGCAAAATTTACTACAGGATATTCGGAGGATAATACGGTTGGGAAGAATCATATTAAGATATAGATTTTTTTGTACAATAAGTATAAGTTCCAATAAACTATTATTATTATTTAACAAATTCTGTTATTATGTAGGGAGAAAAAGTTTGTATCTAAATTAGTCACGGGATAAGTTCATTGATCTAAAGGACAAAGGCTTCCGAGATCGAGTGAAGGTTTTATTATATGCGTTCATCTTCCATTAACTGTTGAATACAATTTATAAGAAGATATCTAAGTGATCTTTGTGTTATATACAATATTTATATAAATTAAAATAGTACAAGTGCGTGTTCGATGTCTTCTGTAACATGTTAGGTTAATGTGTTAAACAACGTAAGAAATTTACTTGTTTTAATAACTAAATATTATTCCGTATGAGATTTTCTGATAATAAATATTAAAACATATAGTTTATTAAAAGCTTTATCTAGTTGTATAGATACAACTCGTATAGGTGTATTATTAATAATGACAATGGTGAGTGACCCGACACCAAACATTATGACATTTACGTTTTGAAAGATGCCTTGGTTATTAGTACGTGTCGATACTATGGTAATGTATTATTTTCCAGCTACTTCCTTGAGGGTTGATAAAGCATATATGTTAACTCAGAATTTCGGGCGGTTCAAGTATACAGGTCTTGAAAGGGGTTACACGTTTGTTCCATTTGAAATTTAAACCTCGGGACCATGGGTTTCGAGTGCAAACTGCTTTTTGAAGTTTTTGCGACCAGAGATAATATAGAAGTTTAAACTTAAAATTGGGTATTATAAAAAAAACATGAATGGGTATTAATTAGTGCTATTTTTAGTGAAAGTGAGGAGGGCTAGCCGAGGGACCTGCCCCTAACTGCATCAGTTCGGACGTCTGGAGGGCAGCAAGCTGGAGACCCAGCTTACCATCTTTCCGGGCCACTCGCTAGGGACCGCGATGATTGCTAAATTAAACATGCGTCGCCCCAGGTTGCGACAGATGGTTTTAGTGGGTATTCCCACCGACTAGCGCCGGGCGACTTCCACGTACATATCTATCCCAGATACTCAGGCTTTAAGGAAATACTAAAATGCATTCGGCTATGCAAAAAAAGGTAAACAATTAAATTTAATAGATACAACAATCATACATCTATATATTAATACGTGAAGCAAAAACTTTATACCCCTTTTTATGAAAATTGTGTGGACAGAGGAGTATGAGTTTTTTTTAAATAATGCATAAAAAATACATAAAATCAATAAAAAAACATTACACACACTGCCATGTATTTGACACACACACGCATATATATTATGTTAATGTATTATAATATATTTTATGTTAATCTAATATACTTACATTCCACATTTTTAACTAATCAAGTACATTCACTAAAGTAATGCAGTTATATAACAATTATTTAGATCTAAAGATGGTATAGTAGAATGTAATTTAGAAGCATTGGGTTTATGTGTATACATAAGTGTAAAATGGATAAATACAAATGGAGTAGAATCAAAAATATCCAGACGATTTTTTCGAAAAAATGTTGTTTTACTTGTGTTACTTATTTATGGTAAGTAATCAAACAATGCTTTACTGAAATACGCTGTACAGTTGACATCCGAATATTGATATGTTGAATCAGAAGTGAATGGCCCTTTATCAACCCGTTCAAGGTAAACATTGCAACAAGATTCCTATTATATTTTGCAGTTTAATTCTTTTACTAATAAAATTCATAGTGGCATTACGGGTCATAATGTTTTAACTGGTCGGTTAAATAGCGCTTGAGCATTCTAGTGCATTCAAGTTTACATATTCAAGTAACGCCCTGGTGCATGTTAGAAACGTCACACAAAGCTATCTTGATGTAGACTAGGTTGTATATAAGTTGAAGGCATTGGGTCGATCGGAACAGTTCCTCTCTAACCTGAAAACAACACAGACCACAATGTTCAAGTTGGTGGTGTTGTCATCTGTACTTGCCATGGTGGCCGCAAAACCTAGCGCTGTACTGCCGCTTGGTTATCATTTTGCTGCTCCTCTTGCGGGGCCAGTTGTGGCAGCGCATACCGCGATAGCTGGACCTGTCGTAGCAGCCGCTCCTGTTGTAGCTGCAACTCCAGTAGTAGCTACCACTTCAGTTCTGGGTGCCCACAACTACAGAGGACCGCTCTCACTTGCTCCTGGCCAACCTGCAAACGTTCTTGCTGTTGATGGCAGGCCCCTCGACACCCTCAGTGTCAATGTAGACCGTGCTGTACATTACACCGCGAAGGCAGTTGATCATGCTGGAGCCCATTTATTGGGTAAACGTTCTGCTCCTCTGTTGGTGCCCAACTTGGCATGGTCACATGCTGCCCGTATTGACTGGCCCGCTACCCGTTTGATCGCACCGGCACATCTTGCTGTAGCTGTTGCACCTTTGGGCCTTGGACACGTAGGCCACTTATCCCATCACTGGTAAATTGTGAAAAATAGCATACGTACGACTAAATATCTGCTGATAACACATAAAAAGAGAGTTACTTTAATAGCATTTATTTTATTTATAAAATGTAGAAAACCTTACTTTTTATGGTATAAAATTGCAAACACACAAGCAGTACAGGTGATATTACTCTAAATCAGAATTAGTTGCTAAACTTGAGAACTGCTTATTTCGCTAACCACACCATTGGCAACGGAACACAACAACGCAAACATGGCTACTTTACAGTAGAAGTAGGTGTGGAAGTAATGCTTGCACAGTAGAGTTTGTACAGATTCTATCATTTTTTTTAATTCAATTATTATTCATGTTTTTGTCTTTTGCATTGGTAGGAGAATATACTAATCTGTTACATTTTAAAACGTATAATATGAGAAAGTTAAAAGAATATTTATATCAATACATGTGGTTTGTCCTTTACTTGTATAAAGAGTTTGGCACCTGATGCTACACACTAAATAAGGGGATAAAATAATATTTGTTGTAGTGTGATAATAACAGTTTTATAAACCTGACAAAAATTTATAAGGTGCCAATTCTGAAAATTAAGCATATTTTATTTAGTGCACATGTATTCAAGAATTACTTATCAATAGTTTAAAATTCGAAACGTTTATGTTCACCAGGGAACCAAAGTTGCGAAATGTGATAAAATATTGGTTATAGCTTTTTTGATGTATACATTAAAGCGTTGTTGGATTGTACTATTTTAAAACTTTCTATTAATATATTGATAAACAATGTTATATATCTATGAAAACTGAGCTAAGTCGTGATATTAAATATCACGGTATTAACATTTTTACATTAGTTACATTTACATTAGTGTAATTTTTGATGAATAGTTTTTACAATATATATTTGCTAGCGATAATGATATAGTGACAGTGCACCGCGTGTATCGGAGCAGGTTTGAATATTATAATTAGCTTGAATTATCCATGATAGTAATATTGCAATGAAATCATAGTATTATGGCGTTTTTTTTAACTAGTTAGCCGGAGGGATTTGGAAATTTACCTATTATATTGGTTCGAACAGCTTTACTTGAGACTCTCTAGAACAGCCATAATCAATTTTTTTTCTATAGGGGACAAAGATATACTAGTTACATATTTACATAATAACAAAAAATATTTAAGTAATGATTTCCTTAGGTTTTGTATGTCCTTAGGTTATTTAAAATAAAGTTATAACGAGATGAGCTAACTATAAAAGCCTGGTGGGTCGCATGCGGCCTATGAGCCGCATGTTGAGTATATCGGGTCTAGACTTAGCCTTTCGATATTTTAGTTCACACCGAAACATAAACATATGTATAACTGTGGTCAAACGGTATATTAAAAAAAAAATTAGGAAAAAGAAAATTTCGTAATTTAGATATTGAATTAATGATATACGTATTAATATTTTTACGTCTGTATTTTAGTCCGGTAGTAGGACGAATGTAAAATACTTGCCATAGTGACACGCTTAGATGTGTCAGGAACCAAAAACACTTTTTGTATTTTGTTATTTTGGTTATTTTTTATTTTGGGTAAGTATTTTATATAAATATAGAGAGTAGGCCAGTATGAATGTGACGATTGTAGATTGCAACGACCTCACTCTGGTTTTCGTAGTTTTTGGATATTTGAGAGCATAGGAAGGATTACTTGCAAGGAAGACAACTGAGCAAAAAAAAATTGTAACCAGTGTCCTTTATAAGAGATATCTATCAAGTAATTAAAAAAAATATAACTATAGACAGAGCTAAATTTTTATTATTATAGACTTGTAATAAAAACTTCATGGTGTGTATAACGATATATATTATTGGATGTATAAGTGTTTTTTTTATAGATTTAGCGTTATGGCTACAATCTCACCTGATGTTAAGTGACGTTGTGCCCAAGCTGGTGAACACGCTAAAAACCTGAGGAGAGACTGGCTCTCAAGAACAACTGCCGGGACATACCTATAAGTATTTGGCAACAGGTTTTCAACTTAAGGCTAGCAGCTAGCCAGATGGGCACTAGAAAAAGCCCTACCACTATGCTATGGTTTCATCACGATGTTTTCCTTCAACATGTGATGTGTGTGCCAAGTCAATTTTTGGATTTGCCAGCTTATTAATGACTGCCGTCAGTTTGGATTCTGTTTTTTCGTGTTCGATTCTAAAAGTGCATGGGCTGCAGTGGTTATTTAATTTCTTCTATATACCTAAATCTAACAATATGATTCTCATATAGCATGCGACAACTAAGTGTGAAGTATTTGACTTTATATGCAATATTACACTTTTGTAAACTGCAAAAAGATATCAACTAAGAATTCTTTAAAATGAACTGATCCATAAATCGATGCCATTGTATTTATACTGAATTTAATAAATATTTCAAAGTAATCACGGAATTTCTATGAATGGTTAAACGAAGTCATTTGAAGTATGAATTTTTTTTTTTTTATACTTAAGGTTTAGCGTTATGGCCATAATCTCACCTGATCTTAAGTGACGATACGGACCAAGTTGGTAGACACGCTAAGCCTGTGGAGGAACTGGCTCTCAAGTACTGCTGCCGGAACACACCTATTGGTATTTGGCGGCAGGTTTACAACTTGAGGGTGGTAGCTACCCAGGCGGGCATTAGAAAAAGCCCTACCACCATGCTATGTCTTCCTCACGATGTTTTCCTTCACCGAAAGCTCAAGCTCATTGTAGGTGCTCGGATTCGAACCCACGTCCCTTGACGCGAAGTCGTGCACACTACCACTGAGCTATCATCGCTTCAATATCGCTACAACTTATTAAAATGTACAAATATACATGCATAAGTATTATCAATCTTAAGGAAACAAGTAGCGGAAGTTTTCATTAGTGCAAAATAAGAACTATTTTATAAAGTATCATATAGGATTTATAGATTACTTTTTAAAGGTGTTCTGTGTGATTTTTTTTATATGAAACAAATTCTTCTTAGGCTATTTTTTAAATCTATCTATGTAATTTTAATCTTTTCTTCATATTCTCTATATTTTTTTATATTCAATATTTGTAATTTTCAATTTCCCATTTGCGTCAGCAAAACTTTTTTGTAATTATTTGTTTTCAATAGCCATGTTATCGTGTTGCTGTGTTAATGCTGTTTTATATTTAAAAATATAACTACGTTTCGTAGTTTACTATTTTGTATTGCAATCTTTAATTATACTTGATTTTGTTCTAAGTTGTTTGAATTTAGAATAAATTCTGAACAGTTTTTTGGTGGTCGAATAAAATACTGTTCTCGTTACTTTACTGTCGGTGTAATACTGCAATTGTTTTTACAAAAGAAAGTAAGAAGGTCTTGGTAAATTATTTTATTCTAAGAACAGACTCTTGACATATATAAAAAAGGAAAAGTTTCTTGATTATGTTGCCAGCTAGACACACTTGAACATATTTTCAATTTAGTAATTAATAAACTGTGATTTTAACTTCTTTCAGCCACTATTACTGTTGATTATGATCTAGTTTCGTGACTATTTGGTATTGTTCTCGTTTATATGTTTTCGTATCTTTTCTCAATATTAAATTTCTCTGTATAATGGACTCAACCAAGTAATGTATAGTTAAGTGACAGCACAAGTAAGCAAGCTAGTGTATTTCAGTTCCTTTGTATATTTTACATGTTTTAGCGTTTGGTAAAAATACCATGATGTTAAGTGTTGATGTGACCTAAGAAGGTAACACGTTATACATAATAAAGGGATTGCCTCTCAAGTTCAACTACCGCGACAGACCTATGAGTACTCGGTAAAAGATTGTAAATTTGACGGTAGTAACTAACCAGGTAGATAGAGAGCCCCGCCATCTTACAAATCTTCATCACGATGTTTTCCTTTATTTTATTTTGTATTTATTGTATTGTAGGCTTATTGTTGTCTATTGACGTGGTGTTCGGACATGCTTACTTGTATTATGGTTTTGGTGCTTCGTACGATATAATCAAATGCTGGTATATATGAAATAAAAAAGTTAATAAACACAATGAAGAACATAATTATACAGATGTTTTTTTTTTACGTTGGGAAATGTATTTATGCATCCCCACCCAGCCCGGAGGGACTGAGAGGGGTATGTGGGACTAACTCAGCGCTAGGCGCCGGGAATACTCACTAAAACCTCACGGCCATCTGTCGCCTTCCTGGGGCGACGCGGGTCCGTGCATGCAATCATCGCGTCACCCCAGCGACCTGCCCGTCCTGGTGGTAAACCAGGCCCCATTCGAGCAGCCTGGCAAGCTACCCTTGCAGTCCAGTTTAAAGCGGTAGAAGAGCACAGGCGTTACCGGCCCCTCCGACCGCCTATTCGTCTACGGCGGAGAGGCTGCTCGTGGGAATCTGCCTTACGGGTTCTCTCTGCGGCCTCCTTCTGTAACATAACATGTAAGCAGACCTGACAGCGAGAGGTATATCCCCACCGCCGCCTTGGCGCGGTCCAGGCCACGCAGCACACTGAGACGTGCTGCGCAGTATCCTCCGCCGCGCCACACTCATAGTAGGCGGCGGTTGTCTCCCTTCGAGCGATCTTGTGCAGGTACCATCCGAAGCAACCATGCCCGGATAGCACCTGCACAAGTTGAAACGACAGGGAGCCGTGCTCTCTGCTGCACCATGCTTGGAGGGCCGGGCGGACGGCATCTATGGTATATCGTCCATAGCGCTCGTCCGCCAGGTCCTCCGCCCAGCACCGAACCAAGTCGATGCGGGCCCTTCTTCTTCTAATTTCCACCTTCCCCCTCGCCTTTTCCACCAGTCTGTCTCTGTGCACAGCGGCGAGGAGTAAAACCTCCTAATTATGCTGATGTATTATTATGTTTTGTGAGTTTTCTGTGATTATTAGTAATTTACCAATGTACCACGGGATCAGTGTAAGTGATAAATGCAAAGTGGGCGGCGGCCAACGGTGCGGTGTATGCAAGACGTGTTCCAGAGGAGATCAATGACGTATGTGCGACGGCATATGGTGTACTGAGTGGAGAGATTAACGGTGCAGAACGTTTCTTCAAAACGTGGAATCCAAGGGAATTCGCAATATTAGCTGCTCGGTCTTGGTTAACTTCCAAAGTATCAAGCGGCCTGCCATCTGCAACGAGTATGTTAGCGGGTTGTCCAGGAGCAAGGGAAAACGGTCCTCTGTAGTTGTTATTCCAGAATAGTGTCACGCCATAGGTGAGGGGGCTAAGTTAACATCAGAATGTCTAATTAATTAAAAACAATAAAGATTATATGAAGTAAAATAATGATAGTATGCACCTGACACCAAAGACACAAAGAAGTGTATAGCATATGCATGTACACACAGGGGAGTCAAGAATCGGGGCCTTGAGAGGGCAGGACGGCATAAGAGAGCGTCATGCCGTTTGCCATGACGGCAAGCGAGTCGATTTTATTGCCAAGGTTTGCCAATAAATGTTTAACATTATAGTTTTGTTAATAGAATCAATATATTTTTCTTACTATTTTTAATTACAATGCCGTGTGGCTAGCGTTTTTCCGTTTCCTGTCCTGGGATATCCTCCCTTTAATAGATTTACTTTAGTACATTATGTGTACATTTCCAATTTCCATTCCATTTCGTTTCTCTTTGTGAGTTGCAAACACTTCCGGCAATAGTTTATTATTGAAGTCAATTTTTTTTTTATTTCCTTTATTTATAAAAATCTCGTGTCACAATGCTTGTCCGCGCTAATTTCCGAAACTACTGGATTAATTTTAATGAAACTTTGCACAGACATTTAACTTTGTCCAACTTAAAATATCCGAAACTTTTTATATCGATATGTGATAATAATGCGATAGGTAACGCTGTAGTCGATGTGATTGACTACTCGAAAAAGCAGAACAAAGAGGGCCAGGTCAGCTAGTTTATTATTAATTCAAATGTTTCACAACTGCCGGACGGACGCCCGTCACGTAACCGCGAGGTTCCATTGTTACATATGTTTTATTTATTTAAAAGAAAGTTTTATTATTTTAGTGTAAATTGATCATTTACCTAATTTTAAAAGAGGTAACCTTCACAACTTCATTAGCATAGCATGCAATAGTAATTAATAATTATGCAATTCTATATGTATGGAGAAGCACAATCTCCCGTGTAGTTGCCCAAGATGGTGGACACGCTAAACCTAGTGTAGGGACTGACTCTCAAGTGCAACTGCTGGAACACACCTGCTGGTATTTCGCGCAGATTTTGGACATGAGGTTGGTAGCTAGCCAGGCGGGCATTAGAAAAAGCCCTACTACCATGCCATGGTTTCTGTACGATGTTTTCCCTCACCGAAAGGTCAGGCCCATTGCAGGGGGATTCGAACTCACGTCCATTGACGCCGCGTCTGGACATACATGCTTCATTAGACATTTATACAGTTTCTTCAAGTGGTACGTAGATTGTAAAATTAATATGACTTCAACTAAATGGTTCTAAGTTGTTAGAACTGAAATATTACAATGTTATTACATATACTAGCTGTGGCTAAGGGGCCGTTCAAGTATTACGTAATGCTATTATTGAAGATTTTAGACCTCCCCCCCCACGTGACGTGTCGTAACACTTCACGCGCCTAATCTTCAACAAACATATAGATTACGTTCAGAAAAAAGCCTCCACGGCCATGGTTCTGCTACGCAATCTCACCTCCTCTAAGAGCAAAATAGCACTCAGATATAAGCTCACAATGTACAAAGTATGCATTCGTCCCATACTTACTTACAGTTGCCCCGTATTCGCTCACGCTTCACACACCACCCTTCGCAAATTACAAGTATTGCAAAACAGATTTATGCGCATAGCCGTCCAAGCCTCGTTCTACGTCCGTAATGTAGATCTCCATAAAGATGACCTTTCGTCCATGTATGCATATATTAAATCCTTACAAAGATTTTTTTTTAAAGTGCCGAACTTCATCCCAACCCCAAAATAGTACACGCAGTTAGCTACACTTCCAATCCGCATGCCAAAGGCTTTGTGGGCTGGCCATGTAATTGCTTCTCCGACCCCATCGATAAAATAACGAGATTAAACGCGCTTCTCCCTGCCGTCCACGCTCGCTTAACCGCCGTCCTCGCCGCTGAGGCTGAGTGGATAATTTCGCTCCCGCACACCCGCCGCGGCCTCCTTCCGCAGACGCCTAAGCCTAGGTTCGATCGTCCGGATGGGAGCCCTCGAGTGACTCTGCTCGCGAGATACAGTGACACTCTGCATCACTGAGAGTACACCATCATACCGCGTACCATTCATACACACTCACACGTTAAGTACAAGGTTCTGTAAGGGACAACCCTCGCGGCCCTTGAGCTGCTTACCTGATAAGGTCGTAGTTAGTATCACTAATTTAGTAATACAGAACTTGTTGGTTAGTCAGAATCATGAATCTTTTTTCATTTACCGGCAGCAGCCCAAGCCGAGGTTCGGCCGTCCTGGCACCCTTGTGCCTGCTGCCTCGGGGCTGAGTGCCCTCAGCATTCGCCCTCAAAAGTTAGGTGAAGCTGGCAAAGCCCTTGGGGCTAACAGCGTACGACGGTTCGAAAAAAAAGGTCCCTAATGATTTTGATCACGTGAATATACTTTTGTTGTTTCTCGAGAGCTAAGAGTTCACAAGAATTATTACGATGCACGTGTGCCTTTTGTTACTAGCTTCGAGTTCCAGGCAGATATCAAAAACACTTCAATAGTTATACTTCTTGTAAAATAAACTACTTAGTACATGTACTAATTTATTTATCTGTACAAATTTTTACCACACGAATTTTGAAATTTTGCATGGCATTTGGTCCAAAGATACAAAAAATTATATAAACGTTATCGTTATGTCCTGGGTGTGCAATTTATTCAAATATGTGCGTACCAGAAAATGGATTACAATTCCAGCAACTTATCAGTTAATTTCTTATATAAGATAAGATAATAATTTCAAATAAAATCTTCTATATGTAATCATTTGCATTCTCGATTAAAATGTTACACGATTTTATTACTTTCGTTCGATATGACCCAATGTTATATTATATGGGATTTTAAAAATTATAGTCTTATAGATGGTCCCCGTTGATTGGTATAATAAAATAGTAAATGTGTGCATTTTGTGTTATTAATTGGTTCCATTCCCGGCAGTGATATACATTATAAAAATCTGTCATTTTTTTTAACAGAAAGCTTCTTGTAAAAAAAAAATTATAAAAAAATAAATTTAATGTAGATACTGTTCCTCTACCTATATCCCATTCATAATTTTCAATCTATATATGTATTTTAATTATAAAAGGAAAAATATACCTTGAAAGTTTGTATATGCATTGCCATTTTTTTAATACAAAAATAACTAAGGCTTTAGATTTTCATTTTATTTCCACGATTAATATTGTAATTATAATGTATTTGATGTTTTTAACACATGGTCGATGCTTTCATTTGCGTATCAATAAAATGGTATGAGATAAAAATATTTCTATTCATTTAAAGCCCCCATCGTTAAGTTATAATAGTCAACAGTCATTAGCGTAAAGAAAAAACAAAAAAATGTGTGGGACAGCATTCTAGACAGTAAATTGAGAGAGACGAATTTCTTATCAAATATGGATTCACACTGCGGGTGCCGGGTCCATCGTGTGGCCGAGGGGGAAACTCTGAGTAGTTTCCGAGACTTGTGACACGGATGTAGGTTTAACCCCTTAGCCTACACGATATCTACCAATTGCGCGAGCTATAATACGCAAGAAATTCGTTCGCGCGCCGTGCCATTCAACTGTTCAGCCGTGTACCCGAACTGGCGCAAAGTGTATACTTTTCGTAACATATATATTTCAATGCAACGAAAGGAATTGTGAAATAATAAACAATGTTTAGGTACAAATAGTAATTTTCAGACGTCTAGGAAGTAATCATAATCAATTGATCAGTTGACAAAAATAATTTATTATTTCAAAGTAGATAAAGAATCAATAACATTTTGTTTATGACACAAATTCTTTACCACGAGTCAGACTCGTGGTTTTCACTTATGGCACAAAGTCTTTACCACGAGTCAGACTCGTTGTTTTCGCTTATGGCACAAATTCTTTACCACGAGTCAGACTCGTGGCTATAGGCTAAAGGGTTAAGCGGGCCCTTTTCGTCGCGCATCAACACTCCCTTCACTACTCGTACTTTTCTCTCTATCCAGCCAAATTTGGTAGGAGCCTGCTAGCGTAGCTTTCGAGGCACGTTTTATTATAGAAATTACTGCAGTCCTAGACAGGCCAAGATCTTTTAAAAAGTTATAGCGAGACTAGATCCACCCGCGGCTTCATCCGCTTAAAAATTTAAAATAACATTAAACTTGAATTACTATCTCAATGTAATAGATTACCGGGATAAAAAATATTCTGTGTTAATCTTAGAAATGGTCTATTTTTGTGCCACTTTTCGTCTAAATTTGTTCAATGGTTTAGGCGTGGTAGTGGAATAAAAAGCACACAAATATCCATTCTTTCGCATTTATAATATTATAGGATTTTACCAGCTGCTTCGCTCGCGTGTTTAAATTGAAAAAATTTGTCAGGAGGAATAAGACATCAATCCTGTAAACAGAACGTAGCACTATTTAAGGACGTTAGTGTAAACAATGTTGTGTGTCTTTTCATTAACCGCTAAGACTTGTAAATTGCGAACCTTGGACACACGCGAACATGCCGCATATAGCTGCTCATGTGAGAAGCATGGATTTTCAAGTATACCTCGGCTACCTGTATTGTCTGGCCTTGTGCTATTTTTCTAGTTATGGCAAAAGTGAGCTTGAGGGGGAACTGCAGCCTTTTGAATTTAAATGGAAGGCCTATCTTTATATATTAAATACGGTGTCCATGTGTTCATAATATTTCTCAACCCAAACCACCGATTTTGATCATATTTTTTAGTTAATGTCTGCCTAATCTGCCTACTCCTAAAGTGCCTCCAATGTTTGAAGCACGCAATAAAGTTTCATACATAGTTTATCCTACTCTTTATCCCACTCCCTATAAGTAACCGTCACCAGGATACCATCTACCTCTATACTATAATTAATCCTAATCGATTTAGGTGTGAAAACGTAACGAAGAAACGAACTCACTTTCGTATTTACAATATTAATAAGGGATATCAACACAATTCGAATAGAAAGTCTAAATTACAAGAGCACATTACTATTAATGGAAAATATTTGTACTGAAGGCTTTGTGGCCGTATGTGAGATCAAGTGATTCGCGATATAGCGTGTACTTACTGCATAGTATTTTGTAATTAGAGATTGATTAAATTACAAACTAAATTTTATTTTAATAATTATATTGTTTTGAGCCTGTATCAGAAATAAAGCTAAGTTAAATGAGTATTTAGTTTCATTGATCAGATAGCATTTGTTCTCGCTATGTATTTATATTACGTACTGTGTATCTCACGTATCTATCTTTCCTCTAATACCTATATAAAATTCTCCTGTCACAATGTTAGTTACCATTCTCCTCTGAAACGGCTTGACCAATTTTTATGAAATTTTATATGCATATTCTGTAGGTCTGAGACTCGGTCATCACCTATTTTTCATACCCCTAAGTGATAAGGGTGGTCCACCCCAAACTTCTTTTTTTTTTTTTTTTGAGAGAAATTATATTATTACTTTTTTATGACGTGGCATTAAAAAATCCATACAACCCTAAATTTTCACCCTCCTACCCTCATTCTCTATTTTTTAATACAACCAAAGTATTCACTAAAAATAATTTATAAGACAAAATAACGTTTGTCGGGTCAGCTAGTATTATATATCAATATTACACGGTAATATCCCCGACTTACGCGACAGCTGGGACCGAGCGATAATCATGTAAGTCGAATTCTTGTAAGTCGAGGTTCAACTTTGCTTATAAAGACATAATATAAAGTATGCTTAGTCGGGAGACATGTTAAATAAAATGTTAGATAATAATACAATTACAAAGCAATGATAGATTAGTGGTAGTGTGTACGGACGTCGCGTCAAAGGATGTGAGTTTGAATCCGTGGAATGGGCTTGAGTTTTCGATGAAGGAAAACATTGTGATGAAATTATTGCATGGTGGTAAGGCTTTTTCTAATGTCCGCCTGGCTAGCTACCACCCTCAAGATGAAAATCTGCCGCCAAATACCTATAGGTGTGCTCCGGCAGTTGCACTTGAGAGCCAGTTCCTCCAAAGGTTTAGCGTGTTCACCAGCTTGGGCCACATCGTCACTTAACATCAGGTGAGATTGTAGTCATAACGCTAAACCTATTACATTGTTATGAATATAATTACGTAAACCGAAGTTATTTTGATGTCGAATGTCATACCATAATTGTAACAACGTTTCCTTCTAAGCGATTACACCGTGACGTTTTCCTATGATGGTTGAATGAAAAGATTGAGAGTCTTTCACAGCTTCCATATATTATTTTTTTACTTTTTATAGTTGTTCGGACTGTTGATTCTGGCATATCAAATTTCTTTGCCAGTTCAATAATTTTTTTTTTCTTCAATTACGCTCTAATGGCAGTGCTTTTCTTCACTACTAAAAATGTGTGCTTACGTGTGTTCGTATGTAAGTATATGTTTCAAGTGGATGTATGTTGCAAATGAATGCGTATTTGAATGTATTCATATGGTTATAAGTGTGTATGCATGTGATTGTTTCAGTGGTTTAACCGATACTTGGGCTAACAGATCATCTTAAGTCAATTTTACGTCTGATCGAATAGAAAGGCCATAGCTAGGAAGCCATCTTTCGATATCAGTTTTTACCTACTAGTGTAACTCTGAAATTATATTGATCCACAGTTTTGATGACTGTATTATATGTAAAATGGATCACAAATCTAGGTACCTAATCACTGTATGAAGAACGATTAGGCAGCTGGAACAGGCACGTTAAAAATACGTTTCTTTAATAATCTTTAGGCTTATGATTTTTGTTCATCTTGAATAGGTAGTTAATGTCCTTTTTCAGCGCTAACAACTTACCTACGCTGAGAACAGATGGTTCTTCATATAATGATTCTCTCAATTACTTGTAGTCCTCTTTCTCCCCTTAAGACTGCATGCTATACCCCATATATCCCCATATACGTACACAGTATTGAAGAATTGATTGGCAAAGTGATACATACAGGAGCTTTACTAATGATGCAATATCGTTACAATGTATATAATTTGTCATTCGTTTTGATAGGTCCGAGATGTGTTACATGAATTTTTAGTTCAAGTCAATCGTAACGCCTTATTATTTTATGTGTTGTACTCGTTTAATTCGTCTGCAGGTACAACTAATGTAAGTACTTTCCGAGTGAATTTCCGAATTATTTTACTTGGTGTGTTTCTTTTTAGCGACTCACTAAAAATGTGTATTTAGTTTTGTTGATAATAAATATCAGAAGATTCATGCCAAGATTTAGTCATTAAGTAACGGGAGAAAATAGCAACAGGTATTTGTAATTAGTCAAAGTACAAATTGGAGTCTTAACACAAAAAGAAATTACATATATAAATGAAGTTTTTATTTGTTCAATGTATTTTATATTTTTACAAAAATGTTATTGTGTAAATTACCAGTGTACAAGAGGAGCCGTGTAAGTGACAGGAGCGAAAGAGGCGCCAGCCCATGGAGCAGTGTAAGTGATAGGCGTAGCGGGGCTAATCAGTGGCGCTCCGGCAACGGCAACATGGTTGACGGGTGCGATAAACTCGGCAGAACGCTTTTTCAAAAAGTGAATTCCATAAGCCTTCGCAATATGAGCTGCACGGTCCTGGTTAACTTCCAGAGTGTCAAGCGGCCTGCCGTCTGAACCAAGTATGTTAGCGGGCTGTCCGGGAGCGAGGGACAGTGGTCCTCTGTAGTTGTTGTCATTCCACAACAATGGTGCGTTGTAGGCGAATGGCGTTATGGCTGCGATGGAAGCAACAGGAGCGACCACACTAGCCGAGACTGCAGCCATAAGGCAAGACAACACCACCAGTTTCATCATCTTGTTAGTGGTCTGTGTTGTTACCTCAGCTTGTGACAACTAATGCATGTACACATTCGGAATAGCTTTTTATACTTGCATGTAAAGATCAATCGAGAGGCGTCGCCGGAAAACATCAGAGTGACCATGAAAATACTACTTTTTTCAATAAGTTTTGTATCTTGACTGTAATAATTTTTATTGTTTCTTTGTAGGTGGGTTAAGTATCGTATGTAAGCTTATTATTTAAATGTAGCAATAACATGTCAACGTCTCATACAAAGGTAATTTATGTTGACGCCGTATAACATTTATTAACGAAGCATACATTGCTGCAATTATACGATTGAATACGAATGTAAAAATATCGTCGGGTGTCTGATATTTTCATATTAATGAAGACATAATTAATAGCAACTAGTAATGACAACGATTTCTTTACATTAGTGTACCAATTACACAGTAAAATATAGTTTGTCCTACATTATCTTAAAATATAATTAGGGAGACAGATAACAATGATTTATCTGACGAGCGACTTTTAAAATAATTGTATAAAATAAAATATTACACTTTCTTATTAATGTTTCCTACTTTGTTTAGGTACTCAGTGATATCGGCTAAAGTACAAGCGGTGTGATTATACTTTGCATGATCACGATCTAAGTCTTACAACCGATCTGGAACCACCTAAATAGTCATTTCTATATATTCTTTTTGTAGAGACAATGTTAAAGTTGCTGAGTATGTTGTCTGAGAAGTGTTTATTTAAAAACGCGTACATAAAAATCTCAAAGAGAATATTTTTTTGCCTTTACAAGTCCTCAAATTTCATATCCAAGTCAATGTGTGAATGTATTATCACAGTTACGGATTAAATACGTGCTCAGCTGCTATTGTGAACTGTACTCTAAGTCATTTATGAAGGATGAAGGTCGATGGTCTGGTTTTAGGATAAATATAAATATACATTGTAAAGTTGTATATTATGTATCTAATCCTAACTTCTTTAACTATAATTGAACAAAGCGTTGATAGCTCAGCTACAGTAAAGTAGTCAGTAGTGTGTACGAACGCCGCCACAATGGATGTGAGTTCTACCCAACCTGCAATAAGCTTGAGCTTTCGGTGAAGGAAAACATCGTGAGGAAACCATAGCATGGTGGTACGGCTTTTTCTAATGCCCAACTAGCTAGCTCTCACCTTCAAGTTTAAAATCTACCGATAAATACCTATACGTGGGGTCCGGCAATTGCACTTTACAGCCAGCCCCTCCACTAGGCTTAGCGTGTCCACCATCTTGGCCCATATACTCACTTAACATCAGCTGACATTGTAGCGATAATGCTAAACCTACAAAGTATAAAAAAATATTTTTTTTATTTAAGTCTGGTAAAGTGACAATAAAATTAGTGTGTCTTACCACTCAGTAAAGATAACTTTTTGTATATAATGTTAACAGTAAATGATTTAAAATATTCATATGATAATAGAACCGGATTTTATTGTCAAAATCATATTTTTTGTCTTTTTACAAACTTACTAAAGGCAAATTTTAGCAACTTTTCTAAGGAAAGCACGGCATTTATTACTTTCTTTTTAGGTACATATTAAAAAAATGCAACGTATGTTTACGTTAGTGTGCTTATAACTCCAGAACCTCTGGTGTGATTTTAATGTTTATATTTTAAACAGTTTTTCTTATCCATGCAAGTAGAACGTGGGCATAGCTAATTGACTAAATACAATATACTAAATTATTAATATATTGACCAGAGCAGATAATTAACAAATATATATTTGGTCACAGTAAGAATCGATTCTGTTGGCTTACTGGAAATTAATTTAATACTTAAATAATTCAAATTCATCGACTACCATAACAACAGGTGTAAATAATGATTAAAAATGTAGGCATAAGAAACACCAATGTACACTGTTTTATTAAAAAATACAAAGAGAATTATATTAATGAGATTTATATCAAGTGCTTTTTTTTCTTACAGTAAGTGGTATTTACGAGTTGTTTTGTTCTTTTACAATGTACCTATTTATAAAGTATATAACTAATCAAGCAGAATATATTGGATGAGTGATGAATTGGTTTCTGGGCGACCTTGTTAATTGTAAATATCAGCTTCCTAGGCCGTCGTCCTGCACCGGTTTGCAAACGAGATCGCCCTTAGCTTTAGGAACTTAACTTTCTATAAATACGCAGTGCTACATATTGTTTGGCATCAGTCGATCCCTCGACCCACGTATACAACAATGTTCAAACTGGTGGTTGTTTGTGCGTTTTTCGCTGTGGTAGCAGCTAAACCTGGCGTGCTGCTGTCATCGCCTCTCACTAGCGTCATCTCACCAGTTGTAACCACATACTCCAATCAAGCTGGCGGCGTTTTGCATCCTTCGCCTATTGTCTACACCTCGCCATGGACATCTGCACATTATATCAAGAAACGTTCTGCTCAACTACCCATCAGCTACATAGCACCGAACACCTACCTGACGAATAGCCCTCTAACTGCGACCACATACACCGCTTCGTTGTATCACAATGCTCCAGCCTTTACTTTACCCTTGGCGACTACTCATTTTATTAAGAAGAGGTCTGCCCCTCTTTTATCCACCACATATTTAGGTTCATCTGCATCAATCCTACCTACTACGTACACAGCTACCACTCCTGTGATATCCACACCTTACCTTACCTCTACTTCTCTGATCTCTCAACCTTCAGCCTATTTCACTCACTTCATAAAGAAGCGCTCGGCTTCCGCGCAAACCGCATACATTACTCCTGCTTCTTTTTCACATCAGTCTAGAATCGACCTGAACGGTGTTCCTTTGATCTCCAGATACGGCTCTCCTTTT
The DNA here is from genome assembly GCA_039707435.1 of Actias luna. NCBI lineage: Eukaryota > Metazoa > Arthropoda > Insecta > Lepidoptera > Saturniidae > Actias > Actias luna. Next base: position 9,075,631 of record JAZHAC010000008.1, on the reverse strand, counting down.
ATCTATTCTTCTCCTATCACCAGCGTTTCCCATGTGATCTAAATGAATGCATATGTATAAAATTTATAACCAGGATTGTACACTAAAAAAAATTACTTCGCAATGTAAATATTACTTTTTTGTATATTTTATTTGATGACAATATATAATAAATAAATTTGAACAAAGTACTTAATGTATTTTTACTATATAAACCTAAGTATTGCTGTAGAATAATGCAATTTTGACACAATGAGCGAGATAATATTTATGGTTTCTCCGGAAATATAAATACGATACTTCTGCTGAATTTGATGTCATTTACGAGATTGCTGTACTCGTTCATCGGTGCGTTTGTATTAATGATAATTTGTTATATTGCAAGAACAATAGCGATTCAAAACATAAAAACTAAAATTTGTCGACACTACCATACTCTTGAAATATGTGTAGATACATGTGATAACCGATTCTATGAATTTTCCAATTCTTTATTCTACTTTTAAATATTCTAAATTTTAATTATATTATTTACAGGTTGTTATTGACCACTTCAGTCACTTTTATACGACTTCTCTTACATTTCAGATACAGTTTATGTGTATAGGGCTCTTACAGTTTATAATGTTATATAGTTTGATATTGTTATTATTATTTGTATACTATTTATTCCCATTGTTTCGACTGTGAAGACTTAAATTATACATTTGGGTTCAATTTTTTGATTAATAACAATATTTTAAGGACAATGGACATAAACTAAAACCCTTCTAAACGCGGAGGTAACTGACTTTGTTATACACCCATATACACGTAAATTTATACACACAGAGAGAGAGAGAGAGATGAACTTCATAGTTCAGAATTGAGGGAGTCTAAAAACTATTAAGCACTTTTCTATTATCTCTTTATGGAATACAGACGCATCATTTTTTAATTATTGTAATATGTTAATTTGAAATAATAATTATATATACTTGTTTATAAAATTAATACTATAATTACAAAATTAAATCTATGTTACCAAGTTTCCCTGATAGTAAAATACAGGCACAACTTAGTACAGTCAATAAGGTTACAGATAGACTACATAATGAAAAATAAGAATAAAAACAAAAGTGCCAATTTTCTTTTCATGAATAGGTACAAATATTATATTATTGGAAATTGAGGATTTGTTAAAGACAAGTAAGATATTTCTCGTAGAGTAAAATTTACTCGGTACTTTTCCGTTAACCGGACGCAAGCTAAAAATCGTCAAATAATGTAGAATGCCGCCAAATTTCTTACAACCATAAGGGGAATGCTCTATTCTGTATGTCAGTGAGATGACCTAACCTAACTCAGCACCTCGCAACCTGTGACCACCTCACCGACATACAGAATAGAGCACATACCCCATACGAAATGGTTATAAAAAATTATGCAGAATTCTACATTATTTGGTGATTTACGCTTGCACCCGGCTAACAGAAAAGTACTATTTACTCATACTCCATACTAATATCGCAAAGGAATAAGTATTTTCCATTTACCGAATCAACATCATGTAGTAGATTTAATTAAAACTTTATATATTTAGCTATGTCCTTGTGTATGTATAAAATGTTTGGGTAAAAAGATTGTCTCCTTATTATTTACTATGTATATTACTAATAGTCTACATTATGTACCAATATTTGTCAGTTTCAATTTTCGAAGTAGATAATTAATCTCTAGAACCTAAAAAATCGTTCATTGATATAGTTACAGCACTGTACTTCGTCATGTATTGTAAAAACTATAGAAAGCATGGATAGTCATAGGCATTATAGTATATTTACTTGCGTCATAGGCTGTATTTTATTTATATTAACATTGGTATTGTAGCCAAATTACAAAACGTTTAGTTACTTAACGGCATGCCTACTGATTTACTTATCATTGTTCTTATAGCGTAGGTCAAGTACAATCCTGTAATTTAAAATTAAATAGGAGTACTTAACCCGCGTTACAACGCGTTTTGAAGCAATGATATCTCAGTGGTAGTGTGTATGGACGCCGTGTCAAGGGACGTGAGTTCGAATCCACCTGCAATGAGCTTAAGTTCCCGGTAGAAGAAAACATCGCGAGGAAACTATAGCATGGTGGTAGGGCTTTTTCTAATACCCGTCTGGCTAGCTACCACCTTCAAGTTGAAAATCTGCCACCAAATACCAATAGGTGTGATCCCGGCGGTTGCACTTGAGAGTCAGTCCCTCCAAAGTGTTATGTCCATCAACTTGAGCCGTATCGTCACTTAAGATCAGGTGAGATAATGTCCATAAAGCTAAACCCTATAAAATATTTAAAAATAAAACCAGAAAAAATGGAATATTTGCTTGATATAGGTTCCAGTTAGGATTAGTCAGGTTTGCAGTATCTAATCGCGTTCTTGGCATCAGTCTAGGCTGTGATTTGGTCACTTCATGCCACCCTTACGCTCGTTGCCTCCCGTGCTGAGCACTAAGCTGTGAAAGCCCATAAAGCTAACAGCGTATGCCCATACGAAAAAAAAACATTGGCATGGGCTAACTAAATGCTTTGAAATAGTTACAAATAATGTACCTGCAATAATATTGTTCTATTCTAGAATACCGGCAATAGTCTGCGGCAGTATACGATTAAAGTTTATATAAAACAGATACAAATTATTTTAGTAATTGAACAAATCAAACTTTCTTAAAACATATTTTTGAATGTCATTCTTTATCAGAGTATTCAAATCAAATCAAACATCTTTATTCAATTTAGGCCCTAAGAAGGCGCTTATGAACGTCGAGACTATTACCGATTCGAAAAGTAACGCAGTCATCGAGAATAACCAGCAAGAAACTCGATATGCATCTTTTTTTAGGTTTCATTCTTATCTTTTTTAACATAATAGTTAAGTGTGTTACAGTAGTTATTAGCGGATGTACAGAGAGAGGTGTCAATTCCAGACATCGCGATCGCTCACATATTGATCCACCCTATAATAGCCTTTTGACATCAATATCCGTTTGACATAGTTCTTGAACCTACTGGCCGGCAATTCAGTAATGTGCTTTGGGACTTTATTATAAAACTTGACAATATTACCTAAAAAACTGTAACTTGTCTTACTCAGTCTAAAATAGGGATTGACCAGTTTGTCGCGATTTCTAGTATTCAAATTATGGCGGTTTTTAAAGAAATCTAGCTTTTTGTTTAAGGTATGTCCATACATTAAATTATCAAGAATATATTGGGAGGGCAAAGTTAAAATGCCAAATTTCGAAAACTTATCCTGCGAGGTTCCATATTGTAAATGGCTCTATCTGCTCGTTTTTGTAATAGAAATACGGGGTCTACTTCAGCTGCTGTCCTCCATAGCAAAATACCATAAGACATTAAGCTATGGAAGTAAGCGAAGTAGACTAACCTAGAAGTGGCAATATCTGTCAGCTAACGAATTTTACGAACAGCGAATGTAGCAGAGCTTGACCTTCCCGCCATTTTTTTTATGTGAGGACCCCATTGTAGTGTACACTATTAATATTAAGAAATAAACTTTGTGAGTTTAAATGTACGTAACAATCTATAGAGACTAGTTAGTTTTTTGGTAGTAACAAATATTGGTGTCTTTTTTTAAGCCTAGTCGAAAAACATTCTATTTCACTACTTAATAGGTGTACGCTAACCAGTTTCAAACAGTTCATATATGTACAACGATATTATCCAATGACAAATAATACTGTACCACAATATATGTGCACATATAATAGACATTTTTTATTGTTTGATGACACAACCCTCTAAAGCAAACTGTTTTGTTCCTAATCAAAATAAAAATATTTGTATAGGTCATAACTAGGGAATTTCAGGAGTTCTCTTGCTTAATAGCTTTTTTTAACTTTAACATAAGAGCGCTTTGATAAATAAATTAAAACACCGGTTGCTATCTATTACTTTTAGTATCGAGTAACTTCCAACTTTCGCAAATTTCTAAAAATTTCGCAAATTGTCGCTTCATTTGGTTTGAGTGCGTTATATGCTACGCAAGCCAAGATACGGCCTCCACCCGAGAACTATTCTAGGTTTCACTGGGTATAGTATGTATTATATGGACTATTACTAGCGTTTGACTTACGAGATACGAAGCGTTTGAGGTTGTGCATTTCTTTCCCATTCCAAAGTTGAGCAAGTTTCAAGAATTAAATGGTCATTATTTAATTGTTTTGTGTTTTTCCGGCAATGGAAATGTTTTATTATCCAGAGAAATACTCTCACTATCACACTATATGATTTTTAGATTCACTTGTTTTATTATTATTTAAAACAAATTTTATTGTTTTTTTTTCCTGGACGTCCTGATTTGTGTGTCTGGATGAGTAACGTTTACGCCCAAAAAACTTAATGTATTGGGTACCATTTCTTTTTTAATAGCTCTAGAATGACATCGGATTACTTCAAATTTAATATGAGTGCTTAAATCTATGTCACTCAATTATAATTACGTTATGAGGCGTGCACTTTTGGATTTTCTAAACTATTAGATTAGTGTATTTACTGACAGAGTGGAGTGCTTATGTTATAATAAATTCAATACGGATTCTGACTAGAGATATTTCAATTTTGATCCATATGTCCAGTAAACTTAACCAAAAGGCTGTAATGAGGATCCAGATAGCACCTACATTAAGTTGGCATTGTAAATTAATGATTATACGTATAATCATTTTATATATACTAGGCGAAGCATTTATTTTTATTTGATGGTTTTATGGGAGTATTATCTATCTATATATCTATTTTCTATATATATATAATGAAAATGGTCTTAGTTTGAGGCTCAATCACGCCTAAACCACTGATCGTATCGACATGAAACTACGACCATTCGATGCAAAATTTTTCCTAGATGGTTTATGGTTATTTGTTTTTAGAATTCCAACGTTCCTTCATTTTTTTATTGCTGTTTTACTTTTATGTACATTTTTCCCGCCAAGCATTTTCTCTTGATTCGTTTGTTTTCATGGATTTCAACAGAATATATTAAACGGATTATGATCTTTTACATTCTGCTAAGAATCTACTCACACACTCCCACGCACCCACCCACTCACTCCCATCCAGTCACCCACCCACTCGAAGGTTAATCGAAGGATTCCCATCTATATAGTCACTCATCACGAAATCTCGGGAACCATAGGACTTAGAAACCTGAAATTTGGTAGGAATATTACTTTTGCTATGTAGAGAAATTCATCCCCTAAAGGGGATCGCGGGTGCGTTAACAATGAAAAATTCCTGTTTTTAAACTATAGCTCTTATAGACTCCAAATTTGGTAGGAATCTATCTTCTGTAAGAGATGTAGAAATAGTCTATGAACGAATTTTACGATAGCTCACCCCACAGGGGGTTGCGAGGGTGGGTATTAACAATAAAAAAAAATTAAGCTAAAGCTCCTACAGACTCCAATTTAAGCTAGAGTATTCTATATGTGATGCAGAAATGATCTATGAGCGGATTTTACAACCCACCACCAATAAGGATTGCAGGGGTGGGTTTTAGAATGTTAAATTTCCATTTCCAAATTGTAACCTTTACAGACTCGAAGTTTGGTAGGAATCTTTTATTAGTAATTTCTTCCTCCATAAGTTTGAAATCCATATAATTCTTCTACATATCCGCGAAAACTGGATCAATAAATTTAAATTTACGTAATGTGTCTATTGTTATCTATTTAATTAATTTTATACCTGTTATTTCTTCTATAAAAGTATCCCTGATTTGGTTGAATAATAATAAATGAGTCCCTGATTAAGTTTACGACGTTATCGTAGTTATTCGTTTTTCATAGGTTATATCAATCTGTCATTTAATAGATAGTCTTTTGTTTTATTATTTGATTTCTTTGGTGGTCTGTTATTTAATCGATCGTCTGTTTTTTTAAAACAAAAAAAAAAACTATCTGTCATTTCTTCGACTGTTTTGTCAAAACAAAAATGACATAATATCATTTTAAGGTTAGTTGAAAAAGACAAGTTTATAATCAGTTCATAAAGAAGATTAGTATACTTATTATTTTTATAGTGATAATATTTTTTTTTTGATAAGATATATTAATTAATCATAACCAATATATGTTAATAAAATTAGTAAATCATTCTGTTTCTTTACCATTCGGTTTTTACCTTGGCATTTACATTAAATAAATAAAGACTTAAAAGTTTTATTTGTGATTTTAAATATTTATAAATTGTGTAAAAATAGTGAAAAAAAGAAAAGCTAATTTCCGATAATCGACATGAGTTTCAGTCGATTAAGTCGAGTTGTGGTTAAACGTACTCTTTGTTCACCGTATTGATCCGCAGTGGTCGTACGTTTAATTAATTCCGTAAAAAAATATTATTACATTTCTTTTTTCAAATAATGTAATAATATGTTTAAAGGTTATTTTTTGTAATGTTTAAAGGTGCTCACGGTTCGCGCGATCTGCCAATATGGCCGCAGCTTTGCAGTAGACGGAATCTATGCACCCTTTGAATTTAGGGTGTTCAGTTTCGACGGTGTTGAAGTAACGGCTACGTTTTTCGTCCCACAAAACGCGACGTATGAGCAGCGAGTCGTCGAATGTGAACAGGATTAAATCATTAATTATTTAATTTCGTTATTTATCAACATTTATTTTTAGGTATTATGGAAAATATGGTGTTAATAAATTTATTTTTAATTAATTTGACTCTTCTTTTGTTGGTTGCCCCTGCTTGCCCCAGATCTTCCCGCTTATGTATTTAGCATTATAAAGAAAGAGCTAGATTGCGTTGAAACGTGTACACTACATTCGATAATATATAATTGTATTTCGGAAATTTAGCAGGATATACAAGAACTTTCGGCAAGAAAATGCACTTCTGCACCTGCAAACCTGCAGATTAATCTGAAGTTACGGGGTATAATTGTTACCGATTAAAACTTTTAATGGAATGTAAAACAAAATAACATGGTTATAATTTATGTTTACTAAATATTTATATTATTATTGTTTAATTGCAACAAAATTAACCTCTTAATTGAGCTAATAAATGAGGCTATGAAAATTAAAGCTTTTATACGGATTAATTATAACAGAATACCTATATGTAGTCAAGTTTACGGAGCGATCTTCATAATAAAAGAAACTTCAATAACAAAGATTTAATTTTTACACGCTTTATATTAGCTTCACCTGTATGTATGTATGTATGTATGTAACCGAACCCTTTGAGCTCGATTTTGTCCTACTTTGAACGATCAGATTTAATTCAAACTTTGCACACCTGTCAAAGATCGATGACAATGCAATAATCCGATCAAAGCATCCGATTATCCTAATTAGATTCGCCAGGATTAATTAATTCCTTTCCGCATCCTTTGCATGCGAGTAAGAGAGATAGAGCTAGTGCGCGAACTACGCATGCGTGCAGTTCCAGTAACTAAAAAATAAAAAATAAATAATAGTTTAAAAAAAACTAGAAAACACGCTTTATATAGAAAACTAAACTAAAAAACAGAAAATAAATTTTAATAAATATTAATTAAAAATAATGTAAGAAATTTAAATGAATATAAGTTATTAATAGTTTGAATAAGAAAAAAAATGTTTTATTGTAAAAAAAGCGTGGGGTGCATGGTGTCAATAGTTATGAATATTTAATTGACAGATATGAGAAGGATTATCATTTCGATAATATCTTGAAAAGCACCCCCGCTTTTTTTTAAATAAAACTTTTTTTTTCTTATTCAAACTATTAATAACTTATATTTATTTAAATTTTTTACATTATTCTTAATTAATATTTATTAAAATTTATTTTACTACTGTTACAAATATTACTTAGTGAATCGTCTGAACAGTCAGATGTCCAGCACAACTGTCTTAAGTATTCTTCTATCATTAAAAACGAAAACTATATTCTAATCGTTTCTATGAGTTATACGAGCGCGCTAGCTGGAATCGCAACGCTTACGCAGCGATTCCGTAGGAAGTCTTTATCAATCGTCCTGGCGATCGCATAACTATGTATACTTGCGAAAAATTCTAAACGTGTATATGAGAACGTAGATTTTAACTTCCAACATCCTAGAATGTTGTTCTGTACCGGTTTAAAAAACGAGATCGCTCTTATATTTACCCTTTTAACTTTCTATAAATACGAAGATTCACAATAGTTTGGCTTCAGTCGATTCATCCATCAACATAGACAACAATGTTCAAACTAGTGATTGTTTGCGCGTTTATCGCTGCGGCGACAGCTAAGCCTGATGTTCTTCTGTCATCGCCGATTTCACCTGTCACCAGCCTCGTATCTCCGATAGTAACCACTTACTCTAATCAAGTTGGTGTCGTTGTGCAACCTTCGCCTATTGTCTACACCTCACCGTGGGCACATTACTTCAAGAAACGTTCTGTTCAATTACCTATGAGCTACATCGCACCGAATACCTACCTGACCAATACCCCGTTAGCTGCGACTACATATACCACTCCTTTATACCACAGTACTGTTGGTATTACTCTGCCGTTGGCGACTACTCATCTGATTAAAAAGAGATCTACTCCTTTGTTATCTACGACATATGTCACCCCGACTGCATTTAGCGCGGCCCCAGCTGTCGTACCATCTGCGTACACAGCTACAGGTCCATTAACAACCACACCTTACCTTACCTCTTCTTCTCTGATCTCCCAACCTCTGACCTACCCTGCCCATTTCATAAAGAAGCGATCGGCTTCTACGTAGACCGCATTCCTCACTCCCACCTCTTTTTCACACCAGTCTAGAATTGTCCTGAACGGAGTTTCTTTGGTCTCCACGTACGGCTCTCCACTAGTCTATTCTACTTCTAACGGTGCCTTCACACACGTCATCTAAATGTTTGAGCGTATTTAGATTTTTACACCCAGGTAATGCAAAAAAGGAAATTCATTTTTTTTCGGATTGTAATTGTAAATGTAAATGTAGATTGTAAATGAATATGAACAATGTATTTTATAATGTTTTAATATAAATAAATAAATTTATAATTTAACAATAGGTTTTGTTAGGTAGGCATTTCTTTTTGTAAATTATTTTATGTGATTGGAATCTCTTTTGGCTAAACTAATATGTTAATGATTATTTGTGAATTAAATTTAATTGCTGTTTATTTGCTTTAAATAAATAAATAAATAAATTTTGCGGTTGATTAAACAATTTGACCTTCAAAATCCTTTCTATTTTATACACTAGTTATCCTGTCGATGTGTTCAAAGAAATACTCGGCCTTGTAAGCCCTAAAATATTACGGCAACGTCGACTCTTGTAGCAAATATTTTTATGAACGAAGTAAATTTAAAAGTGTAGTGTGTACAAATAGTTTTAAAAACAATATTTCGGTATTAGAGATTAATAACAATATTACAAACGTAAACAATATAGATCCAAGTGTATGTAATATTACAAATGTAAACGGAATTGTTGTATATAATATAACAATAATTACTGTAAAGATTAAGAAAAAATCTCTTAAATATATATTACAAGTGAAATAAGATAGTTTTATGATTTTAGACTCATGAACTTTTACAAATATGTATAAATGTCACAATGATACTTAACTACATTTAGTTCGTATACTTTAAGTAGGTACCTACGCATTCATTATTCAGCACTTACTGAGCACAAACAATTCAAGGTTATGTAATCCAGAAGGGGACATATTGTAACAAAAAATATCTGTATCATGTCTGAATTTATTATATAAATCTATCTTATACTAAGTATAGTGAAATATAATTAGAAGTAGTGGTAAAGTTTGACTTCAAAAAAGTAATAATAATAAACACGTCATACAAAATTAGATTGATTTAATAATGCTTGAAATATACATGTATATTTTGAGCCATGGCCATTAAGCGTTACAGCAAATTTAGCAGACAAGAAAAATATAAATATCTCATTTAGCACTATTCAGTTTTTTTCATCCATAGCATTAAAAATTATCTTCGTAACACCTTATTTTGCAGTAACTTTATCCCTCCAGTCGTTACCTCTGCTTCTCTACGATATATTGTTTCCAATGGCTTGCCGCCGTTTTTAATCTTTTGATGTTTAGATTTGTAAACAATATTAGTTTCTTCTTGCACTTTACTTGTCGAAGCTGGGTTCGATAAGACTCGACTCAATGAGAAATGATGTAAAAAATGCACCGGTATTGGCGTAAGAACACTTCCCTCTGTAATTATTGGTACTAATATGGATTCATATGCAGCTATTACTGGATCGATGCTCTTATCTATAGTTGCTATAGCAGAAGTTGAAGATGGAACTATATACGATGGACTATGATGTATGTCGACTCGCGACTGGTGAGATACAGCACTAGGAGCTGCAATTATCGTTAATTGACCACGCACTATGCATACTCCGCTCACGATTAATAGTAAGTTAAGCATTTCGAATGCGATCATGTGACGTAATGATTCACAAGGCAGATGATTTGTAGATTTATAGCCATGTAACGGTATTTGACTTGTTACGCCTGTGTAACAGGTTCAAGTTCTTGGCTAATGTTATTGAATGTGAGGTTGCATCATTATGATTATCTCTATACCACGGTCAACGATCGGATAAATGAGCGCACTATCAAAGGTAGAAAATAACATGCATCAAGTAGGAATGATGCAAACTTAATCAACATCTATCTTACAAATAATATTGTTAGTAAAAAAATGAATGAAAATATGAAAGTTAGTAATATTGTTATCACATAATATATTTCTGTGCATGGAATATATCTAAAAACATAGCAACAATTTGATAGATTCAGGAATATCTATATAGTTTTAGTCAGAGTTACCATACTTAAATAACCAGTATCACTTTTTGGACAGCAGACTATAAACGCGGAAGCCTGTACTTATTTATTATTATTTCTTAAACTTCAACTATTCACCGCATACCTACCAAATAGAGATTTTTTGTGTCACCCCAATTACATTTTATTCAATACCATAACGAATTTGCTAATTCTGTTTACCCTGTCACTCTGAATCATTAACAGTATAAGAAGGAAAGCGATTGGTGTCTGGTCATTATTTGACTGATACACTCAAACTCTAAGCAATCAAAATGTTCCGTGTGTTAGTATTATTTTTCTGTGTTGTTGCGTGTCGAGGTCATGCGGTTTTACCAATAGTGGTGCCGGCTATACATCATGCTCCTCTTGCACATCCGTATGGCGTACACGGATTTGCTGGACATGGAATATTACAGCATGGTTGGCTGCAAAAACCTGTGCATCATTTAGTGAAGCGGTCACCGCATTTGGTTCCATTGGATCACGGCAATCAGCTTGGTAATCATATTGGTGCTGTTGCTCCAGTAGCACATATTACGCCACTAGCGATTTCTCATCATTCTCGTCTGGATGTACATACGTCTCCTGCAGTAGTGGCAGCACCTATTGTGCCAGTAGTCAAATCGGTCGCTGTCCCACTTCTTCATAAGTCTTTTCTAGCAGCTCCTTATCATTATGGTATAGGTCACTATAACCATCACGTATTGCCTCATCATCTTCATTAGTGATTGTTTGTTCTGTACATTCGGCTGAAGCAAGTATGAATTATATTTTTAAACAATGGTTATTAAATTCGTTATTATTTGGTTTCCTATTTTGAATCGCTTGTATTAAATGTAATTACTATTTCATTTATTAAATATTGCAGTTGAGTGGTTGTTTTAATTATTTAACAATACTATCCCGACAGTAGGTTATTGGTATTGATTTAATTAGTTATTGGTAGTAGAAAAGTACGTGCGAAGTTCATAGTGGAAGGAGAAGAGATTTTTTATAAATGGAAGTTACTGTAGAGCTAAGTACTACTATGTGTGACGTAGGCATCGGATACACTACTTATATACAATGAAATACATTATACCTTATAAATTTTGAATTAATGAATTATTAATGTGTAAATATTCTTGTACTTTGGTATACATATAATAAAACTGTAACGGAGTAAAATAAAAATAAAAATTAAATATTTTTTTAAAAGTGTAATCAATCAGGGTGCTCTGTTATAATTCTATTATACAGAGGCCAAAGGTATTTAATTTTGTATTATTATATGTACATTTTTTTGTGTTTGTCACTTTGTATGCTATTTATTTTGAAACTACTGGCACAGATTTAGATAAAATTTGACAAGGTGATAACTAATATTATAGATTTAGATATAAGATACTCTTTATTTGATAAAGCGCAAAGGATCTTCCGTGTTAGATGACAAAAGTTAAACTTTTGTAATAGATGAATAATTTGGCAGTTTTTTTTCAGTAGTTGCCACCTAAACATTAAGGCTGTGACGCATCGCCTTTTGTTTTGTGCTAAAAATAGCGTGTCGAAATATAATGTTTTATTGGGTAGGGAACGTTGTAAAGGCATGTAGTAATGATGATTCAAATTCTACCTTGGCGGTTTGTTTTCCTTGTCTTGAAATAGATTTGTTAGCTTGCTTTAAAATACCTTGGCTGTTATATTGTTCATTGAAATAAAACTAATTTAAACGGATTTTATCGCGGTTATTTATTAAATTTTGATCCCGACGTTTCGAAAGCTTTTCAGCCTTCGTGGTCACGGGGCGGACTGAGGTGTGGGTTGTCCAGAAAAGTTTATGTTACTGTGTCTACCTTCAATTTAATTTTTATTATTGATAGTGTTCCGATCTACGCAGAAAGAGCTCACAGTGTCTTGACGTCTGGCAATTGGTCTTTTGGGTTCCGATTTAATTAAATGTATTATTGGATCCCAGGCTTGTGCTAGCTTCCAACCATCTTCTCTATTGAAATTTGGATGTTTTTTAATTTCAATAGCCTCACGAATCATCCTAGGTAGGAATCGGTGTTCTTTTGCAAGGATTTGTGGCTTGTCAAATCGAAGATAATGTTTGGAGCCTTCTTCTGAATGTTCAGCAACTGCAGACTTCGTAGAGCGTCGGTGTTTAACATCAGCTATATGTTCTTTTATAAAAGAACATAGAGGCTCCAAACATTATCTTCGATTTGACAAGCCACAAATCCTTGCAAAAGAACACCGATTCCTACCTAGGATGATTCGTGAGGCTATTGAAATTAAAAAACATCCAAATTTCAATAGAGAAGATGGTTGGAAGCTAGCACAAGCCTGGGATCCAATAATACATTTAATTAAATCGGAACCCAAAAGACCAATTGCCAGACGTCAAGACACTGTGAGCTCTTTCTGCGTAGATCGGAACACTATCAATAATAAAAATTAAATTGAAGGTAGACACAGTAACATAAACTTTTCTGGACAACCCACACCTCAGTCCGCCCCGTGACCACGAAGGCTGAAAAGCTTTCGAAACGTCGGGATCAAAATTTAATAAATAACCGCGATAAAATCCGTTTAAATTAGTTTTATTTCAATGAATAATATTCGCGTAAACCTAAGAAATCATTATGTTATATTGTTTGTGAAAAATCTGGCACGTATTAGGTAATAACCCAGGAGCATGCTTCGTGGAGCATTAGCCAGTCACTGTGAAAAAAATTAATAATTACGAGTGACTGAGCGTCAATAGTTATGTATATAAAAAGTCTAGAATAGTAACAGTTATATTTAGTAATTTTAAATTCAATTACGTATGCATTCCACCCAAGTTAGTTCATAATAAGCTTTAAATGTTCTAATATTGCAAGTCGAAATGCGTTAACTAAATACCATTTTAGTAGGCCACAATTGTATCAGCGTACAAACTACCAGATTATTTACCTTTTATGGTAAGACATTTACTTTTAATCATGATATGTACGACTCGCATGTCCAATATAGATTAGTACTTCACAATACATTTTTAACCGGGTCCTTTTCGTGGGTTCGTTTTACAGATCTGTTAAAAAACCGTAAGTTTATAAATTTGCACTGCCAAATATTTTAGGCTAGGTAGAAACAATACAATTGAATATTAATATCAGAATAACAACAATAAAATTTCATATATATATAATGATATAAAATTAGTTCAGTGTTATACTCAAAAAAAAATTAATTTTTCATTTAATCAAAAAATCTAAAAATACAGTTCAAGGATTTTTTTTCTACATGTTACAGTACTCAGAATTCTAATGGTAAGCCTACATGTTTTGAATTCCAACTGGGATGGCGATTCTTTCTGAAAAAGATCAATTCGAATCGAAATCAAATCAATTCACAAAAAAATCGAGACAATGAAATATTACATTTATTAATGTTAAAGCGAATAATGTTGAGTTTTAAAATAAAATTATTACCTATACCATAGAGCAAATTGTTATTGAGCCAAATAGTTTTAAAGATTATTAATTGGAAGTAGTTTGTTATCGATATAGAACCCAAAAATGAGTATTTTGTTAATTATTGTCTGTCTGTTCCTTGTATACTTATTAGTCTGGAACCATTAAATAGATTTTGATGAAATTTGACACTGACAACTAATATTATGGGTCGACATAGAATTCATCCCATAAAAAGAAAAGGTATCGTCGATGATAACAGTTAAGGATTAAAATGTTGTGAAGGTTACTTAATATACAAATAATCATCGTGCCAAATTCGGATGGATTTTTTTCTGTTCGGTGGCTGATAATAAATAAAAATATAAGTTGTGGACGAATTTGTATAGTCTTGTATTGGCACATACTGTGAAGTTTTTATATTATTTCTAGCTGTGATAGGGCTGTTGTTGGGTTATTCAATACCAGAAAGGACAGGACAATATACAACTGGTAGAAAATATTTTTGAGTAAGTGATAATCTAATTTTAAATACCAATTATATTACAACACTTTTCCAGTAAAAGTAAATATACCACAATGATTAAATTCTGTTCTGCTCATCACTAGAAAGTTGGCCGCATTGTCACATTTTAGAGAAATAATTATCCGTTAATAGAAGCACTGGCTGTTTCTGTACTTCACTAAACTTATCGATCAGCCAACTTGCAAGTTTCTTTAAAAGGCTGTGTGTTCTTTGATGATAGATTATTTAACATAAGTATATCTCAAACTAGCTGCTTTCTGTCTTTCCTTACAAATACTTGTAACCGTAAAGTCAATTTGTAGTGTCTACATTTAGAAATAAATATGCAGGTCAACTACTAATTTCTCAAGGTCGTATAGTTTTGGAGATTTGATGAGGTGAATGAGAAATATAGGATGAGAATAGGAAACTATTCATATATACTGATTCTGATACGGATTGTGAATATATCTTTGTTTGTTTTTGTTATAAAAATGATGAAAATGAACAATATTAGAATAATGTTCGAAAATAAACCTTTAAACCATTTATTTAACAGTACATTTTATGTACAAAATGTTACAGTGTCGATTACAACTTCTTTAGTTTGGTATTTCATATTATTTACCAGGGGTGAACGCTGAGGGCTTTAGGGTACAGAGAGTAGGTAAGAGGAGAAACAAGAGGAGCGGAATAGGTGGAGACGAATGGAGTAGACACCAAGGGAGTAGAGTAACCTAAGGGAGAAACGACCGAAGAGTAGGCAACGGGAGCTACGACAGAACGCTTGCGGAGGTGATGAACGCCGGACAGGGCCTTAGCTTGGTAGTGGGCAACACGGGCAGCTACAACTTCAGGTGTGTCCAGGGGTACACCATTGTGTGCATCCAAGACAACAGCGGGCGAGTTCGGTGCTTGCGAGAGGGCTGCTACTCCGGGGTATAGAGGCACGTATGAGCTGTAGACAGTAGGTCCAACAAGCGGCGATCCGTGGACAACACTAGTGCTGTACTGAGATTGAGAGCTGACTGCAGGCACAACTGCACTGTAAGCTACAGGAGCTAACAGGCTGGGCTTGGCTGCAGCCATAGCCGCAACAGATAACAACACCACCAGCTTGAACATTGTGGTCTGTGTTGTGTTAGTTGGTTGATGAAACCGGAGCAACTGATGTCTAATCCACCGTGATGGATGCTTATATATCGCTCTAACATGGAATAATCGTTAACAAACTTAATAATGTCGAGTAGCCTTCAAAGTACTATCTATATTTTAATACTTAAAGGTCATATATACTTAATATTGTTACAACATTTGAATTTTTTGGGACAAAGCTTCCGCAATATATTTTTGCATAATTATAATGTACTAAGTATAATTAAAAATCACGGTGAGTAATGCATTGATATTTTTTTTTATCCTTTTTTAATTTCTTCGATTATTTTAATTGTATGAAAATATTAGAGACATAAAATCGCATTGACAGTGATTCTAAAACAAATATAAGTAAAATTTTTATCACAATTATGTATGTACTTACATATTACATGTAAAGTTATAAATAAATGCTTTAGTATAGCAAATAAAAACCCTTCTTAAATTTAAAAATTCCGAGTACTTATTATATGTACACCCTTAAACGGCGACAAGACTTTGTACTATGAGAATTATTTATATGATTTAAGCATGATATCATTAATAATTTCTTGTGTGTTTTTTACTTTGGCGAGGGTTATTTAATAAAAAAATATATATTAGAAATATGTTAGCTGTTTAGTTACTCTAAAAGTCTAAACTAAGCTTTGTTTACTTTGAAATTGTAAAGCCGTCTGTAAAATTATAAATGGCAAGGATGATTTTATAAACAAGGTAGTCTTTTGGTTTTTTATAGTCTTAAAAGGACTTCTTGCATTTTCGAATCAAAGTATTTATCGATAGTGGCCATAAACAGTACGTAGATAAAAATATACAATATTACAAAGTTTTTGACTCGATCTTAAGTAAAAATTAATAATTACACTTTGCTTTTAAAATAAAGTCAAATTTAACATTTTAATATTTTACTATGTAGTAATTGAATGTTCAATTAATAAAAAAAAGTGGAAACTTGGAAAGTTAATCGAATTTACTGCAATCTGTTTAAATTCAAAACTTACACCTACGTCTTAACATAGTTGTATATGTATATTTTATATAAAATTCTTCTGCAACGAAGTTGTCCAACATCGACAAGACTAAACATATATACACAGTCTGATCGTAATAAAGAGATTAATGATGAAAAAAATGCAAAACGAATACTACGGTGACTACTAAACACCTTTTTATTCCTAATCGTAATAATATATGTATTATGAGTTCAGTCGTAAGTCAATCTGTTCTAAAATGATCTTTACTGTGAATAAAATGCTTACTGTTTACATAATGCGTATAATTATAGTTATATATATTCTTATTTTATTATATGCATAGATAATTTATAATTATAAAGTATTAATTGTCGCAACTATGTTTATTATTATTTAAGTGTTGAGTGTAATATACTATTTCTTTTTTCAAAGTTATTATAAATTTGACAACAATTTCATGTTATTCTTTATTCATTAATTTAACGTCTTTAAGATCTCCATAGAATATATTGTTAATGCAGCTAAAACTTTAATATAAAATCTTTTCCTCAGAATATTAATTTACTGACGTTTCGTTTTTCAATATTTAACTACAATTTCACGTGATGTTAAGTTCCGATTATGGAGAGCAGTTGTAAGTAGATCCGTATTGAGAGGAGGTTGAAAAAGTGTCCACCTATATGCTGAATATAAAGGTTCAAATTCCTACTAGAATAGCACCGGCGTTCAAAAAAATACTATATGAACTAAGCTGTAGACGGAATGAAGTGAGCCGAGTTAAAATTATACTACTAGCTGACCTGGCAGACTTTGTTCTGCCTTGTCGAGTAGTCAATCACATCGAATACAGCGTCACCTATCGCGTTATGATCATTTATCGAGATAAAAAGTATCCTATCTCTCAATTAGGATCAAACTGCACACAGTATGTAAACTTCGATTAACTCGGTTTTTTTTTATAATTAAGGTTTAGCGTTATGGCCATAATCTCACCTGATCTTAAGTGACGATACACGTAGGTATATATATAGGTAGAAACGCTAAATCTCTGGAGGAACTGGCTCTCAAGTGCAGCTGCCGAAACACACCTATTGGTATTTGGCGGCCGATTTTCAACTTGAGGGTGGTTTTCAGCCAGGCAGCTATTAGAAAACGCCCTACCACCATGCATATATATATATATATATATATATATATAAATTCTAATAGCATCTTATTCTAATTACTTTTGGTGTTTTCTTTAAAATGTATCCTATACTATTGCACTTATTTATACATATAGACGGTTCTTCTTACCGCTACCTGGCATAGTAATAAAAGCTGCCATGCTTAAATTACTAATATTGTCGATTGTTATTTCAAATTATTGTAGGTCTAAATTCTCATCTCATCTAGGTCATCTAAAGTTCGCTTTCATACAAGCTATACGAAATATTTTAACCTCTGATATTGTGAGGTTTCGAATACCTGTTATTGTATTAAAGCTAAACAAGAACATGAATTCTATAGGTTTATATTTTTTTATATTTTTATTTTATTGAATGTATTAGGTATACGAAGTCTAGTGTCGAAATATCTACGGAAAAACTTGACAGCTAAAAGTTTTGTAGCAATTGGAAGAAAAGAAGTTAGCGATGATAGCTCAGTTGGTAGTGAGTACAGCCGTCATGTCATGGTACGTGAGTTCGAATCCACCTCAAATGAGCTTGAGCTTTTGGTGAAGGAAATCATAGTGATAAAATCATAGGTTGGTGGTAGTGCTTTTTCTAATGCCTGCTTAACTAGCTATCACCCTTAACTTGAAAACCTGCTGCCAGATACCTGTAGGTGCGTTCCGGCAGTTGCACATGAGAGCCATTCCCACACTAGGCATAATGCGTTCACATTTTTGAGCAACATTGCCACTTAACATCAGGTGAGATTGTGGTCACAACGCTACACTTAGACTATAAAATAAAGATCCCGGTCGCTGGCAAGTGCGGGAGGGAGGATGAAAAGTAGCTATAGGGATTTTCGTGGGAATTACAGATTATGGTGACCAGGTGAGTCGCTCTTATCTAGCCAAGACAAATTTTGGTAAAACTTTACAACCGTATAATCCAATCCATGCAATATTTTTACCAAAAAGGAGTTTTCTTTCAATGCTGAGTTTCAATGATTATTGTAAGAATTGAGCACAATTTCCTCGACACGAAGCCTGAGAAACCAACGACCTGTCTTTTAATACTTTATTATAATTATATATTGGATAAGTTTACACAAAAAGACAGGTTATTAAAAAATCTGGGGGAAACAAGTATCTTTTGACGTTAAAACGATTTACGACAATACGCTTATATTTAAAACATACCATTTCCGTATAAAATAATTACACTACTAAATAACACGTGCCGTACTCAAACTTGACTTTTTAAATAGTTGCCTGAAATGTCAAATCGAGCATTCTAATTATACTTCTATATAATTAAGGCCATTTCGTTTAATGATCATTAAAAACACACGTTATCTACTAAATTATCTTTAGCTTTTGCCCTATGTGGTTGTAATTTATCAAAATAACTGGCTGTCTTTATAGTGTGTAAAACGCAGTTAATAGATTCATAAACATTATTGATTCATTTAAAATTTGAGTAGCTGTGCTGGTGACTTCGTTTACGTGGGCTTAAATTTCTAAACTTTGTTTTAAACTTCGTAGAAAAGATGCGATGATAGTTCAGTTGGTAGTATGTACGGATGTCGCGTCAAAAACGTGAGTTCGAATACTTCTACAATGAGTTTGAGCTTTCAGTGAAAGAAAACATCGTAAAGAAAACCATAGCATGGTGGTAGGAATTTTTCTAATACCCGCCTGGCTAGCTACCCCCGTTAAGTTGGAAATATGCCGCCAAATACCTATAGGTGTGGTCCGGCAGTTGCATTTGAGAGCTAGTCCCTCCACTAGGCGTAGCGTGTCTATTATCCTGGGCCACATCGTCACGTAACATCAGATAAGATTGTGGCCATAACGCTAATAGATCCTGACACGAATATATACGACAGAACCTACATATTTATATAGATATGTAGATATAAGCGTGTGAAACCAGGGTCATTTCTAATAACTAAAACATTATCACACATTTCTGTTATATTCAAGCTTCTGCTCGCGGTTTCGCTACCGTTAATGTAGATTGTACTCATCTAAAAGTTTTTAAACAGTACTTTGAAGTATACTTATAAAATGTTGTACCGTACGTCCTTTTCTATACCATCGTGTATGCTAAATTGCATGATGATCTGTTGAGTAGCTACGATGTGAAAACGTAACAAGCAAACATACATTCGCATTATAATACTTAGAATGCCTGTTCAGGTACCGCTAAAAATAAAACGTTCAGAGGTAATTATATGATTTTAAAATCCCATTTTCAAAATCCTTGAAGTTACGTCTGTGTTTCCTAAAACGAAGAGTGATCATAAAATTGTGGGAAAAAATTATAGACAGAGCTTACATATTTATATAGAAGTATAGATAACCAGCTTTTACCCTCGGTTTCGCCCGCCGTAATATTGATTTTGTTAACCAAATCTGGCTGTCGATCGATACAGAAATAATGTTTTTATCAAATGCTATAAAATTATTTGTTTCAGGATGTTGGTCAATATAGGTAGGATATGAACTTACCCTAAATTTGAAATTATAAGCAATTATTCTATAAATATAACATAAATCCTATGACGCAATAAAAAGTTTTTTAAAAAGTTTATCTCTCTCTTTACTCCGCTACAAGTTTTTTCAGAGAAATAGTAGCCTATCATAGTCTCCAGGGTCCCATCTATCTTTATACCAAAATTAATTATAATCTATTCAGCGGTTTATGCAAGGAAGCGTAACAAACAAAATCTATATTACAATAATATAATAACACACACATATAACAATAATATTAGTCAGGGCTAGTAAGGGTAAGGATACTTTTTATTAATGTAAATTGTATATTTTGTTGTATCTTTTAGTCATGTTATTCGTAATTATAATTCATTAAATAGGTTGATGAATATAAAATAAAATATATATATTTTTTTTATAAATGTTTTATTTGCACCAATGGATCAGTCGTTCATAAATTTTCAATCAAAGAAAACGATTATAGTTGTGATGTTCACCAGCTGTGAAGGCTATAGGTCTTGGTTAAGATATGATTTCCTACTTTAATTGGTGTTGTATAGACCAGAGGAGAGGCAGCGTAGGTGGAGACCAAGGGAGTTGAAGCATAAGACAATACTGGGGCGGTAGTTATCACTGGTGCCGATCGCTTTTTTAATACGTGAGCATCAGTTATAATATTGGTGTTGGTATCAACTGTAGCATCGTGTGCAAGAGCTATTGTCGGAGTGCCAAACGACAATGCTGCAGTTTCGATAGCGGCAGGCACTAAAGCACCGGTTTTAATTAGAGCTGCAGCTGAAATAGCCGGGGTTAAAGTCTTCACAAATGCAGGTCCAACTGCTGCTGTAGTGATAGCAGGTCCGATGAACTTCGTGTTCAAGAGAGTAGGTGAAATCGCGGCAGTTGTAATTGGTGCGCTGTACGTCAGGGGACCTGAGGCAATAACAGTTTTAGTAATAGCAGGAGTAGTTTTAATGTCGATACGGGATTGACTTGATACAGCAGCAGGAGCAGTAATGATGGGAGCTGCAAGAACAGTTGGTTCGGCGATAACTGTACGAGTAGCTACAGGTGCAAACGCGGCTGTCTCTATGACTGTTGGAGACGTTTTAATATCTAGGCGAGCTTGGTGAGATACCGCAGCTGCACCGTTGGCAACAAGTGGTGTCGAGTAAGCAACAATACCGGAGTCAATAAGTTGCGAAGGCTTAGCTGCTGCCAACGCAACCACGAAAAATAACACCACCAGCGATTTCATCGTGGTCTGTGTTAGTTCAATGAACAACGGAAGCAAGGGATAATCTGATCTGTATTCTTGCTACCGTGTGTTTTTATACTTGACGCATTATATCTGAAATGAAAGTCAAGTTCGACGAGTATTTAGTCATCTTAAAACAAAGTAATCGAAATGCTGATATTATTTTTAGTAAATTTTTTTACTTCCATGTTTACATACAAGCACCTACAATGAGCTTGAGCTTTCGGTGAAGGAAAACATTGTGAAGAAACCATAGCATGGTGGTAGGGCTTTTTCTAATGCCCACCTGGCTAGCTACCACCCTCAAGTTGTAAACCTGCCGCGAAATACCAAATAGGTGTGTTCCGGCAGCTGCACTTGAGAGCCAGTTCTTCCCCAGGTTTAGCGTGTCTACCAACATGGGCCGTATCGTCACTTAAGATCAGGTGAGATTATGGCCATAACGCTAAACCTTAAGTATATATATAAGAAAGAAACTTTAAGAAACTTAATAGTAAGGCTATTAACCATTGTTTTTATTTTTAAAGGGCTATATCATACGAACTAGTTATGAGCTACGAGCTATACCTATATTTCTTTATATACACGCATTTACAATGACAAAACCGGTTTTAATTGTTATTGATACAAATAAGAGTGCTTGTTATGCGCGAATTCGATACAATTATGTATAGATATAAATTTACTTTCGCACCATCATCTATGTTTAAGACATTGCAACAGGATACCAACACCTAGACTCCGTGCCATTTGCGCACGAGCAGTTCGAATAGTACAGTATGTACAGTACAGTGACAACATGCAAGTTACCGAATAATTACATCTATCCGTCACAGATCTCCATCGTGTCGGATATCGAAATCGGTGAAGCGAACTTAAAAAAACATGGTATGGAGTTACGATCCTCATCATTGTGGGTACAGACCGGAGAAAAGTTATCAGAGATTACTTAATTATAAGTCAAATTTATTGCAAATATATATATTTTATTTCAAGTTTAGAGTTATGGTCACAAACTAAATTTCCAATAAGGAAATTAGAAAGGTTTAAAATATAATGAATTGATACATCGTAACAGATTACTGTGAACTGATTTAACACGCAGATAATTTTTTGCACAGATGGCATATAAAACAAAATGTTAAGGCTCGAATAACCTTGGACACACTTTTATGTAGCTTCGCAAACTAGTTGGGCGTAAGGTTTGCCTTTGTTTGTATTAAGAGGGACAACAAATAACAAGCTTATTAAATAATTGTTAACGATATTAAAAGGACTCTACTGTCACCTTAGTCATATCCGCTTGTATAGTATTTAATCACATTTTATATACGTTTCAGACTCTAATTAATAATAGCAGCCCAATTATTAGCTATCTATTTTGTTTCAGTATATATTTGATTGTAATAACGAGCAACAAATCGCAGCTTGCTGCGGGTAATATATTTACGGGTATATGTGAACTAATATAAACAGTGATTTATATTTAGTTCTTGAAACATCTTAATGATCCTACCAAAGTTATTTTATTCTTTCATTTTATTACGCTTTACCACCACTCACGATCCAACACACAGACTAATTGTTGTAATAAGAGTATATGGTTGAAGATTTTTGTTATAGTTAATAGATTTTTTTGCGTTATGGCCACAATCTCACCTGATATTCAGTGACGATGTGACATAAGATAGTAGACACGCTAAGCCTACTGGAAGGACTGGCTCTCAAGTGCAACTGCTGGAACACACTTGGCGTTACATTTACAATAGAATGGTGGTAACTAGCCAGGCGGATATATGAAAAAGCTCTACCCTCATGCTATGGTTTCGTCACGATGTTTTCCTTCACCGCAAGCTCAAGCTTGCAGGTGGATTCGAACTCACGACCCTTGACGCATCGTCCGTACACACTACCAACTGAGCTATCATCGCTTCTATATTTTTTTTATAATTACAATGTTACAGGGAATAATAAAACAATAGACCATGTATTGCTAGTTTTTATAATTCCAAACTCAATGGCACAACTTTCTAACTCAATGTTTGAGCTAGAGTTTTGCTTCAAACTGTCATTCCGAATTTACTTATGCCTACGTTTTAAATAAATATATGTTAAATTGACTGTTGCATTTTCTTGAAGTGAGCTCAGATGTAAAAAGCTTAGATGTTGAGCCAAGATGATAAAAACTGGTTGATTTGCATTCACCAAGCATGCGCGTAGGCTGGAGCGGCAACAATAGGTGCGTGGGCGGCGACGTAATGTGCCGGCGCAGCTACGACGGCGGCAGGAGACGCGATCTTAAAATAATGAGTTAAGATAACAATAGTATCGTAGTACTTTAAATTTTGTTAACTATAATTGTACTCTGAAATTGGAACCAGAATCTCATTTTAAAACCTAAATAGCGAAGTTTCTTTTTGTGTCTGTTAAATAAATAAAGTTGTTTTTATTCATATACCTTAACTGTATTAGCGTATGAGGTGGCTACAGGTACAGCTGTTTTCACGACGCCGGTACTGACTAATGGCGCACTGACGATGCTGTGGCCCCATGGTGCTGCTGCCAAGGGAGCAGCATAGGGAGCTGCCAATGGTGCGCCAATGAGCCCAGGAGCAGCAGCGGCAAAAGCCAAGAGGGCAGCAAATACGACCTAAATGCATCGATAAAAAAGTATATTAAACTATGTCATTTGTTCAGTACTTATAATACTTTAGTACAGCTAATAATAAAAAGTTTAAACAAAAAGAAACGAACAAGTTCACGATTATTTTCATAAAATACGCAAAATATGATTGAAACTAATCCTTCATAATATAGATACACTAAACAAGAAATATATGTTGGATGCAGGATTAAGAGTAGACCGGAAGGGGGCTTCTGTATCTCCGCTGTGAGGCTCGGTACGTATGCGAAATTTAATAAGAAAAAAAATAAACAAATTATTGAAACGATCATCTTTCGAAAATAAACAGTGATCACGGTCTTATTTAATTTCGCTGCCCTGTCTATGTTATAGGGTCTTAATACGCCGCTGACTATGTATACATGTAAACTCGTAACGGTAAGTTTTGTCAATACAAGATAATAAAAGTATTGTACACAAATGAAATTACTGACCCGTATTAAATCTAATAACTAAAGTTCATGTTTAAGTCAATAAAATAAAAACTATAGGACATAGTCAAAATAAATATATTTAAATATAATATAAGGAGCTGTCGAAGAAAATGGAAGAGCCGATTAACTATTATTAGTTAAAAAGGTTACACGGTACAAAAGTTATTAAACCAAGTTCTAATTGTTATTTCCGTTTAGATTATCTTTCGTCATTTCAGAAAACAACTGGAAGATGGTTAAGGACGCAATAATATATGTTTATGGTCTTATATTATAATGATGTTTTTATAAGGAATATCATAGTATAATGCAAAAGCAAAGGCAAACCCTGTACTATAAGTTATGTAATATGTAATCCGCATGTTGAATCCCATCACGTTGTCATTACTGCTCCATAGAGCTTTAAATAGTCACGCTGTGTTAATCCTTTACCTGTTACCTTTGTTACGTATGTTTACTGGATGGCTATATTAATATAAAAACCTAAATTTAGAACTAGCCAATTTATTTGTTTTATGATAATCAGTTATTTTTTTATGTTTAAGTATTTTATTTTATAGTCGTAACTTATTGTTTTAGTATGCACCCTCCGAGTTAAATTATGTACGTACGTACGTAAATATTACTTAGATATATATTATTTCTGAAAGTTACATTGCCGAGTAGCGCATAAAATTATTAAATTTGTGTTATTATGGTATTATGTGTAAATGTGTGTTATTTAATTAATTCAACTAGTCAACTTATTCCATAGTTCTAAGTACATAGACTCCTTACGACACATACAAACTACAAAATCGTAATTTTTTCTATTAATTTTCATTAAAAAACTGAATAAATGTTCACATTTCTGCATTTATGCCACGTTTTTACATAATATTAATATATATGTGAAATTATCTAATCTAATTATCAAACCACATGTGAAACCTAGACTTGCATTTATTTATACATATGTTATGCTACCCATCTGCAAGGATGGGTCGTAGTGCTCGTTGAAAATTCGGCGCAATTTTTAAAAGTTGCAAATCCTCGGCGTTCGGCCTCTGGTAAACATAATTATATTGAATACTTTTAGTAAAATTCATTTCAGTTTAAATTCAACAGTCATTTATACATTTTCCTCATATGTTAATAACATAACCAAATTGAAGAAATATAAAGATAATTGTATATTTATCTTAATGTAAACATATTTTACATAATTAGAACTTAATTTTTTTTTGGATGGACTATGTTTTTTAAAAGTCGCCTTTTTAAATCATTTTATCAAATAACTACCCATACTCCATTCAACTTAATTTAATTATCGTAACACTCGCAAGCAAATGTAACGAAAACAACCCTAGACGTGCGCATGACTGTTGTGGACGTTTAGTGGAACGTGTCATAGACACAAAAATATAAAAAAAAGGATAATATTTAAACTTCTGGCAAATCTTACTTAATTAAACTACTAATATGATAAAATTAGTAAGTCGATAAACAAAAACCTGGTCTTGTTTTTTACAAGTACCAGTTAGTAATCGACCTCGTAGGGTCATTACCGCGGTAGAGAATGTCATATGTCAATAAAAAAAACCATTATACAACACTAAAAGTGTTCTATAATGACTCATGTCTATATTTTTAACAACTTTTGAAATTGATCGAAGCAATGATGATTCAGTGTGCGGAGAGTGTGAAAGAGTTTCTTTGAATGCGTTCATCTTAGTAACTACCAGACGGATTTAAAACAATATTGTATTTGATAGAGCAAGAATTAAGGAAGGCCTTAGGCTATTTAACATCACGCTAATACCAATAGGAGCAATTCTCTTATTAATTATTCTATATTTTTTTAGCAAGTATGATTTATTGCTTTCCACAAAAACTACGTAGATAGTTTTACCTAGAGAGTCTCTATCGTGTTGAAGCGCTAACCTTTTTATTATTTAATAACGTTCAACTCGGCTGTATGGTTTCTGAACATTTGCTGTTTCCTCTAAAAATAAAAAATTACAATACCTAAAATTTGTAAATGTAAACTACAATAAATTCAAAAATGTGGCGTATAAGTGTTTTTGTTTGTTGTACAGAAAATATTCATGTTAATTAGGTATTATATAATGTCCATAATTAAATGAATGACCCGCTGCAATGGCAGGCCGATATGGTTCAATTGAAGAAACCTGTCCCTGTGTAATGTCCCTGTAAACGAAATCTGTCACCCCCCTAAAAATTTGGATGGATGTAATATTACAATTGGATTTACGTACGTTCTGGATAGTATGTACTTGATTAATGACAATAATGTAACATTCAGTGTACATTATGAATATCGGCTTTTGATGACTTTTGCCTATGTAGGTAATTTTGCCAATGTCAAGTATGAAGGACTTTATAAATACAATTAACGAACACAAAGTAACAACTAAACTCAGAAAATATATTTGTAGAACACACAAATAACTTTCCCGCCTGTAATTCCAACTCACGGACCTTCGCGGGGAGACGGTTACAGCGAGGCAAATTCTTTAATCGCTAGTCCAACCATGCTGTTGATATGTACTACAAATATACCTAGGTAGGAAATTGAAATAAAACAAATCCAATAGACCCCTGCGTATAACGTATTTCAACTTGTTAATTAATACTTCTTTTAAAGAAAAAGGTGGTAACGCGTGCCTCTTTAAAGTTATTTTACCTCAATCATCATCAGTTTTTCAATATTTTATTTACTATAACGAATTTTTACATATTGCAATGTATATTTATTTTGCTTACCAGTTTGTACATTTTGATGGATGGGTGAGGTTGTCGTGTAGAACTGAATAAATGTGTGAGAACGAATGTGTTAAAGTACAGTTAACTCAGGCTTTATATATTGGTTAGAAACAAGGCTCGACCTACCAAATCCCTACCGCTGTCTAACATAGGGCTAGATCATTTCTAGTAACCTTCGATAAAGGTATTTTATAATAGAGTCTGCAAAAACAATCTTGCAAAAGGTATATTTGCATCAGTAAATATTTGTTGTATGTAGACTACATAAGGAGTTAAATTTAATATATATGTATGTATATAATCTAATGTATGTTACAGTTCACATTTTTTAAATTTATGTCGTATTTATCAGTTTAGATTTATTTATACACCCAAAACACCGCAGATTCTTCTCCATGGAACATATCCATCCAAAGGTTGCCGAACGAGATTGCTATTAGCAATAAGGTCGCCCTTTGTACTAACTACATAATTTTAAATGTATAATATTATATGTGTATAATGATAATATATGTATATATTGTAATAAATAATCCTTATATCTTAACCATCTTGTTTAATAGGCTGCACATACTATTCGGTTCTTCATATCACTAATACTTCAGTCCACTGATTCGTTCTGGAGCTCCACTGTCCCTACCTCAGTATTATAAGACGTATTTATATTGCCACAACCGGAAACTAAAAGCGCTAAATGCGAACTAGTGTGAATATGATTATTGAAACAATTTTTATAAAATCTCGTCATTACAATTTGAATTTATAAAGTTATTTTTAGCCAAACATGTAAATATCAATTTCCGATTCATAAAGTTACATTTAGTCAAACGTGTAAATACTTAAACCCCAGTAATATCACATATATTATAAAGAGGCGATTAATGATAAAGCTAACGCTTGTTATAGGTTATTAAAACAATTTATAGAAAATCTCGTAATTACTATTTTGAATTTATAAAGTTATTTTTAACCAAACATATATATCAATTTGAATCTATAAAGTTATTTTGAACTAACGTGTGAATATTGAAACCCTTGTAATATGATATTTAAAGTAAAGAGACGATCAATGATAAAGCTAAAATAAAGAGGCGACCAATGAAAAGGCCTAACACTTGAAATAGATTATTAAAACAATTTATATAAAACCTCTTCATTATTATCTGAATTTATAAAGTTAAATATAACCAAATGTAAATATTAATTTAAATCCATGAAGTCATTTTGAACTAACGTGAGAATATTGAAACCCCTGCAATATGACATTTAATGTATAGAGAAGATCAACGATAAGGCTAAAAATAAAGAGGCGACCAATGATAAAACTAACAATATATACATATTTGGAGATGGTAGTGTCTGAAACTATTGACTATATTCTAAAAATTCTTTCCCAATTAGGAAGCCATGCTCTGGACTGTTATGGATCTATGGCTACAATATGCTACTAGTAAGGTTCTTCAATTTTTATACTGCTACAAACGCAATCTGAACCAGTGTGTTTCTAGTATTATTTTAATATGTATGTATATGTATTCTACATATTACAAAATGATTAAATTATCTGCATTACAAAAAATAGTTTATTTTGTTATATCTTACTAAAAAAACTAATACTCCAGATGAAATATGTATATAATACGGAAAATATATTTCATTTCAAATGTATTTAATGGTGTCAGATAGAGTAACAAAACTTTGGAACATACGTTTTGAAGTGAATAATAGGCAAGTCTAGGCTCGTTTTGTGTTCTTTCTGAAAAAAGAACGAAAGTGAACCATTACAATTGATTCATTGACGCTGAATCGAATTTACTTGACTGCACTCGACATAAAACGTGGTTGGGTGCATGACGCACTGAATCATATAATCTCCATTGGCGTCATCATCAGTCACGTTGTTAAGTTTTCACTTCTGTCGGCAGTGCTTCGTAACTGCTAATTTTTTTTTGACAATTATTTAGTTACAATAAATATTCGGCAAATAAGCTATTGACCATTGGCAGACTATGCAGTTTATACGTATTTCATTAAACAAATAATATGATGTTATGATAAAGGCATCGTTGGAATCGATTTTCACCACCATACACCAAGTGTAACTGCCACAATGATGGCACATTTAGGTGTCGTGTTGCGGCATCAGCCGATGTATATCCAACAATGAAACATTTTAAGCAAGGATCTTTATTTACCCGACAAATTCGTAAAAATATTTAAGCGATGATAGCTCAGTTAGTAGTGTGTACGAACGCCGCATCAATGGACGTGAGTTCGAATCCATCTGCAATGAGCTTGAGATTTCCGGTGAAGGAAACCTCGTGATAAAACTATAGCATGGTGGTTGGGTTTTTTTAATGACCACCTGGTTAGCTACCACCCAACAACAAGTTGATAATCTGCCGCCAAATACCAATAGATGTGTTCCGACAGTTGCACTTGAGTGCCAATTCGTCCGCTAGGCTAAGCGTGTCCACCAATTTGGGCCACGTCGACACTTAACATCAGATGAGATTATGGTCATAAAGCTAAACCTAGAGGCTATTAAAAATATATATATATATATGATGAACCCTTCAGTATTTGTCAGGCCGATATTATAGCGAATATCGACGATGCGTTGCTGTTCTCTTTGAGGTTGTCTTTGGCTAGGTTCCATTTAGCGTTTACAACACTCAAAACACCTTCAGCCGTTCTAAATGACGGCCATGTTCGTTATGGTTGTAGCGAAGTCGTCACTAATGACGTCATTATTTTCACTCAAGCTAAACGCACAGCGACCTAGATGACCACAAAGACCGGCAAGCCTTAAATACTTAAAATCGTGACGTACTGGTCACCTCATATTTTAAACTCGAGTAAGACCTGTAAACTTTTTTAGGTAATATTGTTAGGTTTTATAACAAAGTGCCAAAGCACATTACTGATTTGCTGGATAGTAAGTTCAAGCAGCATGTCGAGCGGGTTTTGATGTCAAATGGCGATTACGGAGTGGATCAATATGTAAAAGATTGTGATTTCTGGAATTCACACCCCTAAACCTATTGTAAATGTATTTAAATTTCTACCTTTTTTAAGTATGTACCTAACTAAGAAAAAAATATATAACCGGATCAAGTTTATTGCCGGTTCTTCTCGATGACTGGGTTATTTTCCGAACCGGTGGTAGTTTTGACGTTCATAAGCGCCTCCCTAGGGCCTACATTGAATAAAGATTTTTTAATTTGATTTGATTTGGTCTACCAGGGTGAACCCCATACTCTATTCCTCTTGAGGTTTTGACTGTAATGCTCGAAACAAATGGAACAAGATTACTTCAGTTATATGCGTAAGCGTGGAACTTAGCCTGTGTCTTTTTTATATAGTTAAGGTTTAGGGGTTTGGCCATAACCTTACCTGATGTTATGTGACGATATGGTCTAAGATGAACATGCTAAGCCTAGTGGAGGGACTGGCTCTCAAGTGCAACTTCCGGAAGATACCTATAGGTATTTTGCGGCAGATTTTCAACTTGGTAGCTAGCCAAGCGGGCATTAGAAAAAGCCCCAGTATCATGCATTTAGATCGTATTGTGCTTGTCATCAGTTAAAGTAAAGAAAACTTTGTTAAAGATAAATATATTTGGTTTGAAATTTGTTCTTTTATTACTAACATACTAACTGGTGGCACGTGATTTTCATTATATATGATACAGTTTAGTAGTATCAAATTTAATTTAACTATTTTATCCTTTTAACGAGCACAGGCATATTAACGTAATGAGTGGGCAGAATTCCCCTGTAACCTTATTAACGATAGATTGTTAGTTTTGAGCTTGTGCGTCATTGGTAGCATTTAATAATTCCTGTAAATTTTGCACGTTGTTTGCTGTATGTTGGCTTTGACGTTGTTTAAGATTTGCGGACATAGACTAAGTACTGTTGCTGGTGAATATT
Source organism: Actias luna (assembly GCA_039707435.1). Classification (NCBI taxonomy): domain Eukaryota; kingdom Metazoa; phylum Arthropoda; class Insecta; order Lepidoptera; family Saturniidae; genus Actias; species Actias luna. The sequence goes on along the minus strand of JAZHAC010000008.1, from coordinate 9,043,992 downwards.
TTTATAAACTTATTGACTTTTTTATAGTTAAGGTTTTGCGTTATGGCTATAATCTCACCTGATCTTAAGTGACGATACGGCCCAAGTTGGTAGACATACTAAACCTGTAGAGGAACTGGCTAGCTAGGCAGACATTAGAAAAAACCCTACCACCATGATATGGTTTTCTCACGATGTTTTCCTTCACCAAAGGTCACGCTCATTGTAGGTGGATTCGAACTCACGTCCCTTGAAGTGGAGTCCGTACACAATACCACTGAGCTATCTATCAACGACTACATAATTACAGTGTTTTAGTAACCCATTAGCATATAGAGATGAATCATAGCTTAGAATTTTAGTTAACTACTCAAATACCGAACGGAGAAAGCTGTATCAACTTTCAATCAAGTTATATATGTTAATTGTATCAATACATGACATACATACATATACAATTTTACTTACAGTAAAATTTAAAATTTTATACAACTCCAAAGAAATGCTTTTGTTTTAATTGATAAAACGTATCGCGTATGTTAAAACATTTGCAACAACCGGAAAAAATTTCATCAGAATCTGTTTAATTGATTTTAGAATGTTGCGCTTATAAGGAATCATAGAGACAACAATTTTATATATATTTGAACTCTATATTGACATTGTTTGTACAGGCCGATTATAATTTTCAAAAAAAATACTTAATCTATATACTTGACTCACTTACAGTTTTATTATGTAAACATACTGTGTACATAAGGTAGAATTAAAAAAATACTTAAATATGTTTATAGCTAATTAATTAATTACTTTAACGCATAATATAAAAAAAAATTAGTGAAGTGTATAGCTGCTATACAATACAATATCAGGGAGAAAAGATAGAATATTATTTTTTGACATTTTTCCTACTATTTTAGGATACCCTTGTAGTTATTTGTAATACTCTGATATTTTTCTCTATGTTAATAATACAATCATTTGGTTGATATTATGTTACATTATCGTACTGTCGTGATGGAAATACAAAAACACCGTATAAATATGGTAAGTCGACGCGAATGATGTACTTTCTTTAAGCATTGATAATAAAATTCCATATCTAGACTTAAGATAGTTTTATAGAATATGCGTGAAAAAAATATAATTTCCTGTAATTGAAAAAGTGTAGTTGTTATTAGATTCCTGATACCAAACAATTAAAAAATGTAAAACTTTATTATATACCCTATGGCTACGTTTCCTTAGCGTTCACAAAGTTTATGCTTATGATCGCAGTTTTTTCCGTTAGCTATGTTGCTAGATAATATGTTTCACTACTTAGAATCTAAGTCTTTTTTTGCTACAATTTACGTAGTCCTATGTTAAATTTAATTGTAGAGGTAGGTAGAGACGGCAAAATTTGAATAGCCTAAGAACAGCAAAAGTGTCAATTCGCCACTGCATAAATAATTATAATTTACTCAGGTGTTACTTAAGTAATTCCTTAATTTGAATATCAGAAATGCCATTCCGATATTAACGTGTATCTATGTAATTAAAACAAGCATTTCATTTAAAACTTCCTAAAAAGAAACTAGTCCTCATTATATTTGTATTTTTGTACTATTAATAAATGTAACACAGCTTGTCTATAAAAATGAAGGTTAAATAGATAAGTAAAATATATATAAGCAAACTGTTTTTACTTTTATATGTATAATGCTCATTAACTAATTTAACTTTAAAACAATAATAGAACATATGTTACATTCATATAAATATTTTCACATTAACTAAATAAATATACATAGATCCAGTGGATTAAATTGAATTGCCAGAATTTCAAACCGAGCTTTTCGCACATTTGTTACTCTTGATGTTGCGATTTCATCGGAGTGCTTTCTGCAGTTATAATGAAGGTATTTGAAATTGTTACGGGCATTCAGACCAACAACGCTCATCAAGGAAATACGGATCTTTCATAATAATACAAATCCCCCGATCCTTGGTGACGTATACTTATACATATTCCATAAGATAAAACAGCGGATGTATAATTATTATATATGTAACCTAATTCCGAAATCTGTCATACTTAATCATTATTGCAAAAGTATATTTATTAAGTTGACGGTACGGATCAGATGGCGAGTAGTTTACTTGAATATACTCATATGTATAAATGTTTTAACTTTGCACATGTGCTTTGCAGTCAGCTGTTACGAATCAATGCAACTAATTTTGATACATAATAATAACTAACAAATATTTTATTATTTATTATTTTACACTTTATGCATGGTGCAATGGCTGACTTAATACCATAGGCATTCTCTGATAGTCAACCTTAAGGTGGTTGTAGAGATAAAAGATGATATGTGTAAAGCAAAGAACTCTACAACAAATATAACTTTTATTAAACTATATATGATGCGGCAAGACTTAGTAGTATTTGATTTTCATAATATGTTTTAATACTCCTATCAAATAATATGTATATAAAAGTAATCGATATAATTGAAAAGAATGTGAGAAGTAAGTTTATATAATGAATAAAAAAAATGTACAAATAGCTATTACAGCTCGAATTATACTGGAAATAATTACGTATGTAATATATGAATGGACAGATCAAAACTGTTTATTCCGTTTACAATGGACCTAGTTATTGTAGGTTGATTAAGCTTATTTGTCCATTTACAAGAAAATCGGCCAGTTGTCTCTGATAAACACCTGTTGCATAGAGGGCTGGGCGGTTTCAATGACGCATATTAGCCCGTATCTTTAATATCTTATATGACTCGGTATGTTATAACGTCAACGCACAATCATAACTGGTAGGTTTGATAGTATGTATAATGTAAATTTAACTGTCTAATTATAATACAAATAATAAAAAATAAATTGATTTAAAAAAGCTGATTTCTAATATTTTAACCTAAAATTATTCGCTCTTATATTTAAACGAAAAATATAATGTTGATTTACATAGTTTAGTATCATGTAAATAGATGATAAATGAATCGATAGTCGTGAAGATTTTACATTAGCTGTTTCCGCGACTCTGTTCGCGTGGAACTAAAATGTTATTTAATCATTTTCATAAAAAAAAATGTCATATAGCCTAAGTTACTCAGGGTTACTGTAGCATTCTAATGATGAAAGAATTTTTGAAATCGGCCCAGTAGTTCTTGAATTTATTCGTTACAAACAAAAATAAAAATCTTTCCTCTTTATAATATTAATATAGATATAGATTTTGTGGTATCTCTTTACACATTAAAAATAACGTTATAATTAAATACTATCTTTTTAAATTACATATCTCAAATCAAATCCTATACCACACAGTATCCTTTGGTTGTAGGTGTAATTTATTTTAAAAGGGTTACAGGCTTAACGTATAAAATTATAAAAAAATTGAAATTAAAAAGTTCTTAAAAGGCTTATAGTATCGAGTAAAGGCGTAAAGAGTCTATAATCCCTTGTTGATGTAAAAAAACTCAGTAGTGTTACTATTTTAACGTTATTGTACAATATTGTTTTATGGGGAATATATAAACGCATTTGAAAACTAATGTTTTACCCTTAAAATTGTTTAGCCTCAAAATTAACCCGTAGGGGGACCGAAGTATTCCAGAAGTGTATCCATATGTCGGTGATGTGGTCACAGGTAGCGAGGTGCTGGATTAAGATAGGTTGGACTTATGTAGATATAAATATATGTATATCTATTTTGTACATTTGGTTCATATTTATTTTATTTCACATAATATTGAGTATTAAATTATAAATGTATTATTATTTTAATGTGCTGCCATTTAATTTTATACCTATTGTCATCTGACATACAGTACTATTAAAAACATTCCTTTTTCTATTTTATATTATATTCTACGATATTATTACGCAGGAATCACCCATCGATAATTAATTTTGTTAGGATTTGGTTTTAACAACAATAAACTTTCACACAGCTTGCTTAGTAAGTAATAATCACTGAATTTTAAATAAAAAAAAAATAAAAAAAAATTTTTTTTTTTTATTATGTAAATGCCTAATCACCACGTATACAAAAATGCTATACTAATGCGAAAATATATTTTTTTACTTTGCGCTAAATAAATTCAGTGTGGTGTATGTTATTACCAAATGGCCGTAGAAATGATTTTCAGTAATCCAAAATCGAAAATTATTTCCACTGGAGCTCACTTTGGAAATAGCTACTTTATAGGTATATGTTGAATATTATAATGCACAATTATATAGCAAAAATTCTTAGGTTTTAAAATTATTGAGATTTTTCATGTTTTAATTATAAATAAATTTAATATAAAACTGTGGAAAGAAAATATCTATAAACATACTTTTTTTAAATACTGATTTCTTAGTGATTGATAGTTTCAAACTGTAGACTAGCTCTATTATTCTCGAAACAATCCTGCTCAGTGATGTCTGTAGAAAGTAAATAAATAACGCAACACTCTTAAACAAAAATACGTCATTCGAAAAAAAATATCGATAGGTTAAAAAAATTGGTATAAAATATGCAATTTGTTTTATTACCTTTGGGCATGCGATCTTATACTTCTATAATATTATGCTAAAATACTTTTAGAACCAATAATACTAGAAAAGGTATTATAAATATTTATAAAAAGTAGTTATTTGTGACGTAATGAAGTAATTCTATGTGTATTAAGCCCCAGGCCTTAATAAGCTACGGTGTTGAATGTCGAATCATTAACGAATATGCAAATAATAAACAGCTTCATTGTATATATTATTATTGGTATGGTTTACTTAAGGAAGCAGGTAATACCTCATTTTTATGTTAAGAAATAATTCACACAATATATACAAAGTTTATTAACTCTCATAAAATAACAATACAAAAGTTCAAACTATTCACTATGATTTTATTAGGTATAGTTAGGAGCAAGTCACTGAATTATGATATCACAAATTTCGTTTATAGTAGATAAGGAGAGAAGTATCTCGGTGCTAAAAGAGGGGCAGGCGCAGGAGCTACAAGTGGAGCCGCAGGGGCTGCGACGTAAGAAGCAGCGGCAACAACTGGAGCAGGTGCAACAACCGGGGCAGCCACGGCGTGGTTTATCGCATGTGCTGAATAAGAACTGGCGTATGGAGCAATGTAAGCTGCAGGTGCTACAGCTGGAGCGACTAAAGCCGCAGGAACTGGATGAGGGCCAATGCTGGCATACGTGGCGGTGATAGTGAGGGTAAACACAATCTGCCAAACAAATATTTAGGTTTAACTTACTATTACATACAAAAGTCATGTTTAATTAACGTATCAATTTAATCAGTTTATCTTTAATTTTTCTGTTACTTAATGTTATTCATAATATTCTCATTATTACATCAATAATTACAATAAGAAGAAATTCGTAATAAGAGTAAAGCTATGGTTATTAAATGTATCGTTTCATCTAAATAAAGTTAAAATGTACAAAATATAAAACAACAAATTATGCGAGAGTGCGGACGACATATTAAAGTATCTCTTGTGTAAATATGATGTACAGAAATGTAAAACGTCTCAGATTTTGTATTAGCAGTTACAACCCCCAGAAGATATGCGATCGCTCTGTTCTAAAAAATCCTGCAGTACACTAAGGCTGAGTTATGGATAAGAAGGTGTATTAGTAGATGTGAGGTGATCATGATATATTGATTGTAATGATACAAAATTTACAAAACATCCTTATTAATAATAATAGTTAAAGGAACTTACAACGAAGTTGGCAATCATTTTGTTTGGTGTTTGTGACTGCTCACGATTGTATAGTAGAATATGCGATCGACTGTGTAATATCCAGGGCATCTTCACTTTTTATACTGCCTAACAATTAGTTGAGCAATGGCGACTGGCTGTGCGTGAGTGAATCTAAATAATGCACAGGACATATTATTGGCGCTGTGGCTTCTGATACAGTGCGACTAACGAATTAAGAATTCTAAATTCGATTCTATACGAACCAGTTTCACTGTTTGTTATATAACTGTTGAAAAGAAAAAACGTTATTATAATAGTATTATTGTAATTTCTAGATTTTCAGTGTATTAAATACGAATTTCATTGCTATATTAAAATTATTGTTGATTTGTCGCTATTTTTATATTTTGAGATTTTTTATATTTCTATCACCTGTGTTTTAAGCCAACTCTGAAACCTTTAGCATACTGTAATACTGACTACAAACATACGAATAATAACTAGTTATATTAATTATTACATAGTTTATTTTATTACTCTTGGACAACTGTAAAATAATAATGTTGGAATGATTATCTTGAAATATTTTTCTTAGTAACTGACATACTGAAATAATATAATAGACATAGAAAAGGTATTCACTGAATATTGTAAATATTAATATTGGCATTAATAATGTTACATTTTACCTTCCAGTTTTTACGTCGAAATAAAAATATTTGGGAATAATAATTCCGATAGTAAAATATTATCTATATACATTATATCACCTAAATTTTCAAGGTAGTTATTAAGAAAAAAATGAATTTTAAGTTATTACTATAACATTTAAAACTTACGTCTTAAAGTTAAAAGTGTTAAACTTAAGAATTAATATTGCCATGTAAATACGTACGATCATATTGATACATATTATTTCGTAACCCCAAACGTACAGAATATGGATTTTATAGGGAAAATGTACGTAACCAAATTAATGAATAAAACGTCACTAGAATTTATTGTGGGAAGGGTTTTGAACTCTGTACGTTGGTTTACCCCACGTGTGGCGATTGTATGTCGTACCTACGTATGCACGTCGAAAATATCTTTGTTAATTTCCATTTCACTGTTTACATTTATGATTACAGTTTTTATTTTTTAGTAAGTTATACATAACATTACGTCTTGCGAGATTATTGTAATTTGTTATCTTAGATACCGTAATAAATAGATATGTCATGACGAAACAGTAACATAAACATTTTTATAGACGGAACAGTAAGTAGGTTGATGATAACAACAGAAGATGATGGTGAATCGTAAGGTAAAAATCTAAATACGGAAAAAAATTATTCATGTTAAAGTAATTTCGGAATAATTTATAATTGTATCGTAGATAAATATGGTAATATAGTACATAAATATAAATTGTTGAGTAATTGCCTTTATTTACATTTACACATACGTTTTGTGATTTAACTTCGTTTTATAGCAATATTCTCAAACACATTCAAAACCTTTTTATTACATTGCAAGGCAAATTTCAGATAATTTATTGGTCATATATATTTAATTATTATTTTACGTAAATGTCAACATTTGAGTTACTAATATTGGTTTTCATTTGATTCAGAAAATAAGCTGCAAGTATCATTTTTGAAAATTGAAACAGGAAATAAAGAATAGAACTAATTATCTTTAAATTGCAATTGATTCCTTGCACGTTGCGGTCAAGACAAATTTCACAGTTAAAGTAGTTTCTCAATATGCTCCATTTCTCCAAACTTGTCTTGCCGAATCCCAAATGACCAACCACAATACGTCAAATGTTTGTTTTGTCGCACGATACCTGAATCCTAATATAAAACGTATAAAAAGGCTGCACTTTTTCTTTACAGACACACAACACATCTTCTCTCCTTTTAGAAAGGTCCTTTCAACAACCCAAGCAAAATGTTCTCTTTCAAATCTGTAAGTATATGTTGAGTATAAACATATTAATTTATAGTTTCTCGTAACTAACATAACTACTTCTGCATTTTTATGTCAAAATTTTAAAAGAAATAAAAGTTTAAATAATCTGTCGAATTTAAAAGATATAATACATATATCTAAAGTTTTTCAGAAAATAAAATCGGTACCATTATAAGAAAGAACCCTTATTAAATCAATATGATTATCTTATCTGTGTATTTTTTTTCAATTTTGTTTGATATTTCAGATCGCGCTTGTTGCTGCAATTTATGTAATCAACGCTGAATCCAGTGCTGTGCCCTCAGTGGCGGCGGTTGCAGCAGCGCCTTTAATAGCACCGGCTCAAATAGGATACGCTCATGCCGTGCCTCAAAACATACCACCCTATGCTGCACAAGTAAACGTGGTTAATAAGGCGCTCAGCCCCGTTATCGCCGCACCAGCCATCGCCGCACCTTTAGCAGCACCTGTAGCTGGACTCATTCCTGCCCGTTATGCTGCCCCACTTGCTGCTCCACTACCTGCTCCATTTGCGGCTCCTGTTGCTGCTCCTCTCGCCGCTTCACCATACATCGCAGGACCCGGCCCAGTCTTCGCTGCGCCTTATGCCGCTTCACCTTATGCTCTTCCTGCTTCATATGCAGCTCCCTTCCCATATGCAGCTGCACCTTTAGTGCGATCTCCCTATGGCTTCGCTCCAGCTTTTGTGCGATAAATTTAAGAGAATAGTCAACGTTTCTGTTGAAAAAACTTGTAAAAAAGACTAAATAATATATTTGTATATATATATATATATATATATATATTTATGTATGTTATGTATGTATATACATTGTGAATTAAATTTATATAAAAATAAAATATAACTTTATAAAGACGTGTTTTACCTATGACACTTGTCCTTTGAAATAGAGTTATGTACAATATAGTATAATAAGATATTATACATAAATAAAATATTTTTTGATTATAATTCTGCCTAATAAATATCTTAGAGTCACTAGACCTAGACCTAGACCTAGACTACTTCAGTAGACCATGATGTGTTGGCAATTTTATTTGTTTAGGTATAATAGACCACAATATTTCCTGTCTACGATGTTTCTAAAGAACTACATTTAACGATTTGACACCAACCTATTTAAACACGAACATTTTTAGGTACCATATATATGGTGAAGTGAATTTACATAGTAGTTATTTTGTAAAGTAATTAGCGTAAGTTTGTTATGTACCTATATGCTAAACGTGTACCACAAGACTGAATTTATTGAACAAAGCATAGTAAAAAACTTGTCGGGACAGCATGCGGTAGCGGAAACTCAATTGCGTTATTACTCGTGTTTTAATATAGTTTATGATATATACCATACTGTATTTATTAACATTCATTAACATTAAAAGGTATGCATTATAATATTTCTTATTTTATCAACGTAATTTTATAGCTTACTGCGATTTACTCTTAGACTAGAGAAGTCTTGTAAACATTTGAGTATGAATATTGTAAGCTCATTGAAACACGTGTATCTATATTTGATATTAACCTGAAATTCACTAAATATGTCTAATCGACATAATTCAAAGTAATTTCACTATATATCTATGACGAAAGTAGGTCAATTTATAATTTAATTTGACGATTTGCACCATTACATTTAGTAATTTAATCCATGTAATAGATATGAACGTACATTTTTTTCTGCCTGGCCCTTGAGACTTTGCCCCGCGCTTTCCAACAGCCAGTAAATAGACTACAGTTCCACTTATGGAGCTCATATGTAGCATAAAAATCTTCTACATATAAAAATATAATATTAGTATAAATTTGCATGTTGATCACTCCCATAGTGTCAGAATGTAAGTATTTTATATATACAAAAACTATTTAATATCTAAATAAACATGTTACCAATTTTTATTTTATTTTGTATGCTAATTAATATAGCTTATATAGAGCACATGCCATTTTCAAATCATGATAATCAATGAAACCACATTTATATTTTCATTTTTATAAAATATATTTACAAAAATATAAAACTGCCTAAAAGTATTAATATAAACAATATTATTAACAACAGTTTACATGTAATAATTTAACCTAAGCTAATGAGATTCTATCATTACCAAGCAACTTGTTTTACGAAGGGGGCTAAAGGTGCATATGGAGGAATGTTATAAGGAAACGGTTTTGCTGCGAAAATAGGAGCTGGAGCAGGAGCGATTAATGGGCTTGGATAAGCAGGGGCTACTCCAGACAATACTGAAGCGACGGGTCTTTCAATGGGAGCAAAAGACGCTGTCGTTATTGGAAACGGGGTTCGTGAAAACAGTGGAAGAGCTGGCACAGACGGTGCTAATTTAGGTAAGACTGGAGAGAAATATTGACTAACTGGGGCTACAGCGTGTGGAACAGCTGGAGCGAATGCAGGTGCATAATTTTGAGCAGCTGCTGGATTAATAGCAGGTCCAAATGCAGGTGTAAAAACTGGAGGTTGTGGAAGGACAGGTGCAGGTATTGGAGCCGGTAGGAACGGAACTGGTGCTGGTACAGCAGGAGCTACTGCTGAAGTTGAGAATATAGGCGATGGTAAAACACGGCCTGGTAAAACTGGTAACGGTGCTGGTAAAGGAGCTGGCAAAATCGGTGCTGCTGCTACTGCAGGTGCAACAGCATGAATTGATCTGGCGGTTCCAGGAAAATTGTAGAACGGTGCATATCGGACTATTGGATATGATTTTATTGATGGCGTGACGTGTCCTATTCCACTAGCTTTAGAACCAGAAATAAGGACGATGCTAAAAATGATCTGCGAAAATAAATGCTTATTAAGATTCAATATAGTATTATGGCTTTGTCGTACTAGATTAATATCAATTGGCATATTATACTTACTAGTCTCATGACAGACATATTGATAGATGTTTCGACGACTCGATCAGTCGAGTATCAAAGTTAAAATGTATTGAGGTATGTGTGGCAAGGTGATTATATAGTTCATAGTATTGCACATATTACGTCTATGTTTATCGCAGTCAATTTCACTTTCCTTACGCAGGATATATGTGGACTCATTTAAGTGTCAACATGGATCGTCGATTGCCGAATATAACAAATGAGTGAACAATGATAATATGTTATATAATTTTGCCTTCTGTGTATGAGCGTGCGTGATATTACTTTTAAATTGCTGTTTAATAATATTTATATGGTATACAACACGATGTTTATAATATTTTCAAAATATATCTGTATATAAAAAAGAGGAGCTGCCAAATATTTTTTGCCATTTTTTACGTTAAATATTTACCTATCTTTTCCTTTGTACTCTCATTACTCTGTAATCACTTGATATACTTCGGTAAAGTTTGACACATTGATAACTAATATTATGGTCCAATATATAATATAATTTTCTATAATATAGAAAAGTTACTCTGCCATAGGGGGCAAAATTTAAATTTTGTAGTAAATATTTATTTTGATAGATTTTCATACATTTTATACCGTTTTACAAAAGAAAATATAACAAGCTTTTATTTATCTCTCTATGTACTTGGAGTGCAAAGAAATAGCGTTTACAGGATTTTTTTATAAGCGTTAGAACCTCTGTAATGGGTCTTAGCAAAGATATTTTGAATACCATCCCAGTAGTTATGTTTCCGCCTTTAAATATTAGTTGCTGCATTTTTATTAACAATATCTGATTTGTGTTACATAACCTGAAGTTTTACTGGTAATACGTACGTATATAATACGAATATATGATATTAGTGAAAAATCTGGCATTCATTAGTTGCCAGCGCGGACAGCTCCGCTACCCGTCGTGTAAGGTGTCCTGTCGTGTTGCGTTCCCGCGAGTGCTGACCACCCGCGTGACGTCACACATACGCAGCGCGCCTGCGCGGTAGCGCGCCTCGAGATCTCCCTTCTGCTGCCATGGAAACACAGCCTGGCAGCAGCAGAAAGCCCAAAGGCCCTTTTCAGGGCCAGAGCAAAACACCACCGACCCAATGCATGCCCACGGACTCCGCCGAAGCACCAACGATTACCCCCGCACCCCGCGCCGGAACGATTCCGGACTCACCCGCTTCACCAGACCCCCACCACAAAACACGAAACAACAACCACCTGCAGTTTCACCGAACACCTTGTACGAGCGCGACCTACACTTAGTCGCTGATCTGTTGACATCAGATAACGCATCGACGGGAATGGTGAAGTGGATGGCGCTATTTCTCAGAGTCAGAGAAGCCGAAGCCGAGCATACACCCCTCAGTCGAGAAGACAGTGAGGCACTTCTTGCCGCCATGGAGGGGATAGTAGCGCCGCCAGAGATACCCATCACCCAGAGAAGAGCTGTCAGGAGGAAAAGAGAATCGCCAAACGATGAAGTAAGAAGGACGAGGAAACGTCGTGGAGACCAACTCCTACTACGCACTCCATCACCAGTGACCGCCCACGAATCACCGCAGAAACACGCGGAATTACCACCGCCACCCGCCCCCGCAACGCTGCAACCCCTTCCACAGAGGACAGGGAGGAAGCTACCACCGACGCCTAAACTTCCAGGAGGCCTTCGAACCTTCGAGGAGAAGCGTCGTACCCCCCTCTGAAGTGGGGAGAGCCCTTCCCGCAGGGGGAGCACCCCCTCTCGCGGGGGGAAATCTTCCACAAGTATCCCCGGTACCAAGACTCACGCCGAATACGACTGCGCCGATCACGACCGCGCGGAGTTTGACGGCGACTACGACAGCGCCAACCTCATCGACGACAACCGAGATGACCTCAACTGCGACCGCCAATCGTCGTGGAGAAACTGCCCAACTGGGCAAATCACTTCAAGACGATAGCGGAAAAACTTGGTCGGAGATCCAATGCACGCCCCTTCGGGCTAGGCGTAAGGTTCACACCATCCGACGGCGACGAGTACCAGCTGACACAATCGTATCTTACAGGGCTGGAGAGAAGCGAGGGAATCAGCTGGTTCTCCTACTCCCTACCGGCGGAGAGAAGCCTAAAGATTGCCATACGAGGACTATCCGTAAATACTGATCCCGAACTTATCAAAGATGCCCTTCAAGGAAAAGGATACAAGCCCGAGTACGTAAGAAGTATTAAAGGAAGAGGAGGACGCCCAGGATGCATATTCTATTGCATCCTGGAAAGGACTCCCGGGCTCACCCTGTCCATCTATGAAATAGACGAGTTGCTCCTTATGTCGGGAGTCAGAGTGGAGGCGTGGCGAGGAAAAAAGGGACCGGCTCAGTGCCACCGGTGCCAGCAATTCCGTCACTCCTCGCACAATTGCCATCGACCAATCGCGTGCGTTAGATGCGGGGGGCCCCACCTCGCCTACCAATGCGATCGCCCGAGAGAAGAGCCGGCCACATGCGCGAATTGCGGTGGCCCACACCCAGCCAATAACGCTCTGCACTGCCCGGTATTCAGATACCGCCGAGCTGGAACCGTAGCCCGGACACGGCTATCAGGAAGACGAGCAGGCGACACAGCTCCGGCCCGAGCGACCGTCGAAGAGTCCGCTGCAGGGAACCTTATGGCCGCAGCAAACGACCCGACTCAATGAGGCCAACCACTTCGAGCGAAGCGGAAGAAGAAGAGGAGGAAAAAGCAACCTGCGCCCCCCGTGACCTCGCAACCGCAAGCCCCGCCGCAGTCAGAACAACAGGCTGTCGCAGAGGGAAGCATATCACTCAGCTAGCTAAACGCCGTAATGGAAGCCTTCCATACCACCGGAGGGGACCCACAGTCCATGGCGGCATGCCTCAAGATCCTGTCAATTATCTACCAGCCCAAAGCTTGACTTGAGGATCGTACACTGGAATGCCCAATCACTCTCTCAGAAACGACGACTGGTCATGCACTTTCTGAGCGAGCACCGAGTCGATATTATGTTAATGTCAGAAACGCACTTAAGGAGCGACGAGAGGTACGTCATTCCGAACTACCACGTTTATCGCCAGTACGAACATAACGACCAAGGCACTGCCATTAGGGGGCTGGCAGTACTGGTGAGGATGAACATCGTCCACCAACTCCTACCAACGCGGAACCTTACCAGTTTGTACGTACTCGGGATCCTTGTCTCTGTAGGTGGCAGAGAAGTCAGGATTTACGCGGCGTACAAGCTACCGATGACTACGCTTGACCTCAGAGAACTCCGAAGTGTACTCACCAACGAAGACCCCACCATCATTGCAGGTGATCTCAACTGCAAGCACACGTGGTGGAATTCAACAAGAATCTGCGCACAAGGGATACGCCTCCACGAAGATTCTGTAGAGCATGACTACAGCGTAATGGGTTCGGACCAACCCACACGCTACGGTCACTCTACGCAAGATGTAATAGACCTAATAGTCTACAAAGGAATACGATCTCCTCCAATACAGCAGGTGTTACCGAACCTGCTGTCGGATCACCGGCCGGTGCTGTGCATATTTTCTGAACCACCGAACCGAGTTATGCCGCCTACACCACGTACCTGGGTGAACTGGAACGTGTTTGCAAGGAAGGCCTACGAGAACACCCAGTCGTTTCCTACCTCGACGGCTGAGGACGTAGACCGCTCCGCAACACACCTCACCGACTGCATAAGAGACGCCCTCGACGAAGCAACGACCACAACATGGTCGCACACTGCGGTTGCGGGAGGCACCCGTCACCCGCTACCACGCAGTACGCTGAACATCATTGCTGAGAAGAGAGCGCTTCGGAGGCAGTGGTTGAGGACACGATGCCCTTTGCAGAATACTAGGCTTAATAACCTAGTCGAGCGCATCAAGAGCGCCCTTGACGACTACGCATCAGAGTCGTGGGAACGTCATGTGGAGTCCATAGGTGATGATATCCCCTCCATTCATCGCCTATCCAGGCAACTTACATCACAGAAGCCTCCAGTGCGACCACTAAAGGACGGACTTGGACACCTGCGTTTCCGTGCAGCCGATCGCGCAGAGCTTTTTGCTGATCATTTGGAGAAACAGATTTCTCCAAACCCAGCGAAGAACGTCGGCCATGAGGAAGCAGTGACTAAGGAAGTGCGGGATTACTTGGAAGGTACCGTAACATCGGACGACGATCCGGTATTCGTCTCTCCGAATCAGATCCTCCGAGTAATTCGCCAAATGAAGACTAAGAAAGCTCCGGGCGCGGACCGTGTTACTAATATAGCGCTCCGTCATTTGCCGTTCAAGACCGTCGCGGCAAAGAGTGTATAACGGCATACTACGCTCGGGACACTTTCCAAACAGCTGGAAAACCGGACGAGTCGTAATGATCCCTAAACCGGGTAAGGATACCAGATTACCCGAGAGTTATAGGCCATTAACACTTCTGAGCACTATATCCAAGGTGTTCGAGAAGATGCTGCTGCGACTCCTTGCACCTCACCTACCACCCAGAGAGGAGCAATTTGGATTTCGCAGCCAGCACTCGACGACTCTACAACTCAGTAGAGTCATTCACCGAATGTCCGATTGCGCAAATAGGAAACTCCACTTCGCTGCGGTATTCCTGGACATGGAAAAGGCGTTCGACAGGGTATGGCATGAGGGGTTGCTGTACAAACTGTCGACGTCTCCGGTCCCGAGAAGACTGGTACGCATCATCGCCTCCTTCCTGAGTGACCGCCGTGTGGTAGTGGCGGTAGAGGGAGCCACGTCCACAGAGCGCTGAGTACTCGCGGGAGTACCCCAAGGAAGGTGCTTATCGCCTGCCTTATACGCGCGATATACCGACGACATTCCTCGAGTCGGTCGGGCCGAGCTCGCGTTGTACGCGGATGATGCGGCGTACTTTGCAGTCTCTATGAGTGCAAGTTACGCCGTCGATTATCTGCGTCCAACTTCAGAAGCTTTGCCCGACTGGCTAGATCGATGGAGGATCACGGTCAATGTCGCGAAAACACAGGCGATTATCACAGGAATAGCCACACCACCGCCGCCGTTGCAGCTCCAGGGACAAGACATACCGTGGTTGCAGTGTGTCAAGTACCTGGGAGTGCACATAGACCGGAGACTAATCTTCAGGCAGCACGTGGATTACACGCTAGGGCGCGTTAAGGCCACTCGCGTCCAGCTTAATCCACTACTAACCTCAACGCTACCCATACGAACCAAGCTGAATCTGTACAAAACCTATGTGAGATCCCGGCTCACATATGCAGCACCTGTCTAGTATGTATATGTGGCCGAAACTAGGAAGGAAAAGCTCAGAATGCAAGAAAGAAGATGCCTGCGAACCATCGTAAAAGCTCCCCGCTACGTGAGGAACGCGACCATCAAGCGAGACCTCAAGTGGGAAGCTCTAGACGACTACATCTCTAGACTAGCGACCTCGATGTTCCGACGGGCGGATGCGTCGAGCTTTCTTCTAGTCAGAGGAATAGCTCCGCTACACGCGAGATCGCCGGACTCTCGAACCAAGCCATCACCGCGCAACCTAGCCGCTCCTGAGGATCAGGAAGACTAGGTGTATGGAGGATACGACCACAGATCCAAAGAGATCCAAACAATAACATCACATCCACCCAAGTCAAATCAAGAGCTGGGATAACACTCCGCAGACCGGCTAGCATTAACTAGCTGCGAAGAACACTACTGCAGAGGGCTAAGCCCTGAACAGTTTCCTCGCCACCCCCCCTAGGGAGGGAGGTAGAGAATCCCCACTTGCGGCATTAGTTGCCAGCATAGGTGCGGGCTTAAACCAGTGACTATGTAGTATGAAAAACCAATAATTAATAGTTAATGTGATTGTATTTCAGCTTACGTACTTAAAAATAACTGCAACTGATGTTTGCATATATAAAACAACTAAAATCACACACCTTTTGATCTTTGATGAATCGTTTGATCAATGGATATGTAAAACAAAAAGTCATGATTCAAGCGTTGGTTTCTTTTTACCAGACTTCAAAAAGGAAGAGGTTCTCAATACGATTGGTATTTTATTTTTATGTATGTACACTGAGTATGCAGATATTTATGATCCGATTTACGTGATTCTTCTTTAGTTTGATGTGGCATAGTTGCCATTTGGTCCCATAAAAATTTAACAGAGTTTGGCCTAGTAGTTTTCTTTTTATTAACGTTACTGTTTACGTGGATGATGTCATTTTAGTTTGTCTACGGCTTTTTAGGAGTTTTCATTTAGGTTGATTTTATACCAGTATTATTATTAACCCGTGTTCCGATAAGTGGATATTAGGCTACCTGTCATTGAAGCGAAGCGAGCGTGCGGAATAGAGAAACTGAGAAATATTATAACCAATATGATTGCATAAAATCTCGGAGCGAAGAATAAAAACTGAATTTTCCGTCCGTTTTTTTTCTCCGTCCGTTCCTACCGTCAAATTCCAATAGGTGTGTTCCGGCAGTTGCACTTGAGAGCTAGTCCCTCCTATAAAGGGCGGCAACGTACCTGCGATTCCTCTGGTGTTGTGGGTGTCCATGGGCGGCGGTGATCACTAACCAATTAAATATTTAATTGACAACTTTTTAAAATTCTTTGTTGATAATCTATACATGGTCCAGCTATTTGACCACAGACTATAATATGAAGCGTTTGATATTTTGGAGTATAAACGTAAACTAAGTTTTACTTGATGTAATTTAACTTATTTAAAATACATGTATTTTAGCTTTTTACACAGCTTCTCCATATAAACTTTAACTACTTATATCAAATTCCAAACTAGATATTTCTTTCTGATTATGTGAAGATGATTAGTTTATACCTCTAACTACGTTAACTTTCATGGTAAAGAAAAATAGCTTAAATAACTGTATTAGAAAGAAATATAATTATCTCTGTGTTGCCTTGATACACGCAAAAACCAAACCACACCGTTATACGTAAAATATTCTTATCAAACCTTTCTGCTCAAAGTTCAGAGGTACCTTAATGTAAATAATACTAAATACAATATGGTAAATATAACAAAATGACATTATAACATCGACCTGAGAGTACAATATACAATAATAGTTTCAAGTGTATTCATTTTACCTAAAGAGGCAAAACATCACAAATTGTTTAATTTTGAACTTTACCGAATGCCGATTCACTTAAATTGTTTAAAAAAATAAAAACTTGCGAAATATCTATTAACTCGGCTTAATTATGTACAATATTAGTGGTTACTGAAATAATATGGAAAGTCAAGGAATATGATAGTCAAAAACGGTCATACAAGATTATAAAATTGTGTTTATTTGATATAATACAAAAAATACCTAGATATTCAATTTATTTACTTGAGAGCGATTAGAGGAGCGGATTGCGCATAATAGGGAGCAGCCGCGACGTAAGGGGCAGCATAACGAGCATATGCAGCGGGGGCAGCATAACTAGCATAAGCAGCGGGGGCAGCAAAACGAGCATATGCAGTGGGTGCAGCGACTAACGGTGCAGCGGGAGTAATAATTTTAGCTGCAGGTGCATAATACGGTGCAGGAGCGGCTACCAGAGGAGCTGGAGCAGCTACAATTGGAGCAGCGGCGGCGAAAACTCCATTGTAGTTTCTTGATACATATTGCGAGCTAGAAGCGGTGACGAAAGGAGCAGGAGCGGCCACAATAGGGGCTGCAGCGGCCACAACTGGCGCCGGTGCTGCCACTAGAGCTGCGGGTGGGAATCCGGGTTTGGCAGTAGCCATGGCGATAGACGCAATGAATAACACCTAAAAGAAATAAAACAGTTAATTGTATGTTGTAAAATTAATATACGTTTTTGATAATAAAAACACTCACAATTTTGTACATTTTTGTGTTGTTGCTTATTTTGCAAAGAAGATGCAAGTGATGTCCAATATTTAGTGGCTTTACCTTTTATATGCTAGCCGGGTAAGATTCACCTTGTATTAAGTTTCGTAAGTGTAGCGTAATGTCTCGTTAGACTCTGGGCACGCAACGGGGGCACGCCTCATTACATCAATAAAACCGGACAGACTGATAACGCATTATACGATTTTGTTTTGGGCATTGTCTAGAATTTACGGCGACCACTATTTCTTTACTTATTTACTAAAGTTATTACGTGACAAAACTTTTACGAATAGAAATGAATTTTCAATAAAACAGAACTTATAGTAAATACATAATACCTAACCTTTAACCTTTACCTACATTATCAATAGTTAAATCCTGCAGACGTTGCCCTGCATTTTCCTGTAATGGACAACTCAAGCATTATATCTATCGGCAAATTTTGGAGGTTACGTTAGAGGTTCGAATTATTTCATAGTCGTCTAGGTTTCTCTAATAAACACCTTAAATTATATATTAATACCTATTAATATTAATACCTTAAATTATGAAGTATATATTGTAAGAACAAATAAATGAAAATTTCAAATAAAGAATATACATTTTTTTGACTCCGAATAGGCGAGAAAGTATGACGTATAGGTAGTATGTCATACTTTCACGATTATTGTCACATTATACTGTATACTGTAATTATATTATACCTATAATATGGGATCCTTTTTTGTGTTCACTAATTGCATATAGTAGGGATTTTTTTTTGTTGCTTACGAGTTTTCCTGTTTTATATGTAAAAATGAAAACATAGGACTTTTTTAATATCCGTTTAACTAGCTACTATGTTCAAATTGAAAATCTGTTGCCAAATATCTATAATCAGTGACTTTTGGCAGTTGCGCTTGAAAGCCATTAACTCCATTAAGGTTAGTGCGTCTACCAACTTGGACCACATTGTTACCTAGAGCATCAAGTGAGATTGTGGGCAAAAAATATAATAATAAAAAATATAATAAATTAGTCTTTATACTAAAAATCATGCACATTATGTATGAGACGGTGTTCCGAGTTGTATGGGTCAGAATAGTGGGTACCTAAAGAAGCGGTATAAAGAAATCACATATAGCAGAGATGTGAATTTTAAAGTGTGTTTGGTGTAACTGGAATATAAAAGACATACACGATTGTAATAAAGGGAATATATAAATAGCAACAGTGCTAGAGAAGTTAAGGATTAATAGGTTAGAGTCATGTGTCATAACATGTATTGAAAATTGTATTTCATAGAGTAATCATTAAGGAAGGCTTTAGGCTATATAATATATAAAATATAATAAATAAAAGTTTAAAAAACGAGAAAAAAGCTTTCTGTGGCCTTTCTTCGCGCTGGCTATACTATTAATATTTAACATTTGTATAATACATTAATTATTATAATATATGATCTAGAAATAAGTTTGTCTATCTTTTCTGGTTTACTTACGATAACCATTTTTATGATTAGTAAATTTGTTCCTAAAAATTGTAATTTTGCTCCAAAATAACACTTCATTTCCGAAGATGTTTTATTAACATGGTATTAATCCTTATGTAAATGAATTTATTAATCATGCGGAGAATTCAATTAAGACCAACCTTTCAGTTTATAGTATTCAACTAACTTAGGAAATATCACAGATTGAAAATATACGACGCACCAATAACTATATAGGTTTTTTATTGTGGTATCTGCCGTTTTAGGAAATTACGTTAATTACAAGCGAAAATAACAAACATAAAGTATAGTAAAGTGTGGGTACACTGAATGACATTTGTGAATTACAAACATAATTGTCGTATGTAAAATTCGAACTTACAACACTTCGGCGACCGATCGGAACCGATTGCTTAAGCCCTTAAACCTAGCACGTAGTCATATTGATATTCTATACTTCAGATACCTACCTAAATTAACTATTTTTATCATTTAATGTTTTTTCCTCTTAATAATACTTTATTTTCCATGGTGTTTTATCGAGATGGTGTTAATATTTTCTAAATAAATCAATTAATTATCTTGAGCATTTGATTAAATACAAACTTTCATTTTATACTTTTCAAATTAGCAGATCACAATATGTGTGTTTGAGCCCCTGTAACTAACTTGAGCTTACCGATTAAGAAAAACCTCACTTTTTTGTTTCTATTTATTAAAACAGCAATACGGCTTGCATTAGATTATTTAGAAAATATCTAATTACATATAAAATTTTTGTTCAAGCAGAACGAATTCGTTAATTGTCTTGAGCAATTGTCCTAAACTTCTTTTCACGCTATTTATTTTAAAATTGTATCTAAAGAAATATTAAAGAGTTAAAATAGATTACACGTCAGAATAATATGTAACTTTTCTATACATCTACACTAATAATATTACAAATCAAAAAATTTTTTTTCAACACGCTAATATTAGTAACTACAACTCAAAATTAAAAATTATTTTGCATTTCATAGCGCTATTTTTGAGGAAAGTTAACTACTTTTAAAGTAGGCCACTTAACATAACGTTGCCACTAATAAGAGCAGACAAGTATAGAAGAAATTTCAAAAAATTGCAAAATACTTAAATATCCAGTTTAAATTCAATTATATGTTAGCTTATGTTTTTCGTTATATTATCAGCCATTGCACATAAGACTGTTTACTGATTAGATTAGCTTTTACCACTTGATAATAACAAATTGTATATAGCCTAACACAGATGTTCCTAAACTTTTTCAGTTCACGGCGCCCTTACAGGTTTGGTATTTTGTCTCGGCGCCCTGGCTAGTTGAAATGGGGTACAATGAGTACTAAGTAGATAAGCACGAAAATTTAATCATCTACAATATGAAGTTGACTTGTTATATTTATATACAAGAAAAACATTTATTTTTTAAGAAAAATAGGTAATATAATACAATGACAACTTAGCCAAAAGGAAGTGTGAGTTCGATAATCTCCACACATTATTTCAAAGCATAGTATATATGGTATAGTATGGACCGTTTATTTTGAAAGTGGTGTAAGTCCATTTTTGAGGAAAATGAGCTATCACGTAATTCATGCTTAATTTAATGTAAATTTTTTATATATAACTAGTCCGTGTTTAATTTCTCAAAAAATGCCATGTTTTATACAACTTAAAATCGGTCGGTAAATGAAATTGCATTATCAACAAATATAGTAACCTTTAATTTTCTCGAAACAAAAGAAAATGGACTTACACCACTTTCAAAATAAACGGTCCATATATCACACAAATATGCTAGTTTTAGCAAAAAGTCTGTTTCGGCAAAATATCTGGTAAAGACTTTTAAAAATTTGTAAATTTCTTCATGTTTATTTTTTTATGGAATAGGTGGCAAAGAAGCAAGCATGTCACCTAATGGTAAGTGATCACCGCCGTCCATGGACACCCACAACACCGGGGGACTCGCACGTGCGTTGGCGGCCTTTATTGGTGCGACTGGCTTTCAAGTACAACTGCCGTAACACACCTATTGGTAGGAGATTTTCAAATTGAGGGTAGTAGATAACCAGGCGGGTATTAGAAAAAACTCTACCACCATGCTATAGTTTCTTAACGATTTTTTCCTTCACCGAAAGCTCAAGCTCATTGTAGGTGGTTGGATTCGAACTCACGTCCCATGACGCGGTGTTGCTACTCACTACCACTGAGCTATCATCGCTTCATATGCTGGTATAATTCGAATGCACGAAATAAGGCACTTCCTTGTCAACTGCAGTAATATAGCAAAATCGTATGTTCAGCTCCCATATCCATGCATAGTTTTTTGAAAAGTCTGGCTTATAGCGCCTAGTTTTTATGTAGTTTACTATGTCTGTATTGTATATATTTTCTATGTTTGTATTATATGTATGTATTCTATATGTATGTATTTTCTGTTAAAATATTTGTCAAGAAATTCAAACAAGTCTTGAGGCTTTGCGTTTTCGGTAATGCTTTTACAGAATAAAAGGTGTTCAACGATAATATTTTCATCCAGATGTAGTGCACACTGTAACGTTGTATGTCGGCGGTGAGTCTCTACAGACCTAATCAACACAAAGAAATAGACCTCTTCTCGTCTCGATGCCAAAGTTTTGTTTGCGAGGAATGGTAAACAGGAGCGTTTCATGACGCCCCTATGTACTTTTACGGCGCACAGTTTGGGAAGCCCTGGCATAACGTATATGGTCTTAAAGTCTCACGCTAATGGACGTAAGTATGAATACCCGTAACCATCACCAACAATAATACTACAAGCTTTTCTATTAAGAAATAAAATTTTGGTTCAGCAAAACAAATTCGTTACTTGTCTTAAGCAATTAAGTTAGTCCTAATTTTACTTTTCTACTATTTAGGTTAAAAGAGTATCTTGGACATTTTACAGTTTAAAAAGATTACACCACAAAATAACATGTAATTTATTTATACAATATACATCTGCTATAGTAATAATGGCTACTTATTTTTATTTTCGAAGTTCATATTTTATTTTCAGTATACAATTAACCACAATGTAATTGAAGTCGTTAATAGAGTCGCATTAGTCTTAAAAATACTTTATACCAATCTGCATTTTTCAAATATTTTGAATCATTCTTTGAAATATTTGTTTGTTTGAACCCGTTAATCTTAGAAACGACTAGTCGGGTTTAATTTTTGAAATCCGATTTTTCAACTATTGAGGATTTAGCTTAGTTATTGAGGTAGCCAATCCATACTAATAATATGAATGCGAAAACTCTGTCTGTCTGTTCCGTTAACATTTCATTCCTAAACCACTGAAGTGACTTTTTGTATAGATACAGAAGAGTCCTTAAAAAAGGACGTGGACTATTTTTTTTTAACGAAAATTAATCTAGTAAGTTGTAAATAGCGGTTGAGAGTTTATACGAGATGCGATGAATTTCTCAGATACATATTTTATCCACGTGCACTGCCCTTGTGATACATAGATATAATGTATAACAGAAATATTTCTTCTTAGTAGATTTAAAAAAAAATGCAGTAGCATATGCCTATCTGTTATACATAAGCAATGAAATATTTTGTGACAAAAAGTATTGAAAGTTAAATCCTTATGAGCCAAAGTTACCTAATAATCAAAATTATTTTATGAAGATAAACATTGCCCATTATAGCATATTATTTAAGTCGCGAGCACAACACATACACAAGTCACAATAAGGTATTTTGTGATGAAAAAGATTTAAAATACCTATATATGGGCATTATTATTAGGCATATCATATTAATCCTTACGAACTAAAGTTAGTTCATCATCAAAATAACTTTATGAAGATAACCATCGCCTCTAACAGCATGTTATATGAACGTATAGGTAAGGAAATATTGGCAAAAAAACAACACCGGATTCGGGTTATATTTTAGAGTAGGTTGTAAATTGATCATGTAAAATCTGTTGATCAATTAAGATTTAAGATGGAGTATGCTCCATCCAAGTAACTAAATGATTTTAAGTTCCACAGCTAGTATAGATATACGAATATACTAGTATAGAAAGAACTTTGAATGTACGGAAGAATTGTGTGAAATAATTCTATGCAGGTGTACATAATAAGACAACAATTGAGAATGGAAGCGGAAAATATGTTGTGTTGTCCTGGCCTTACTTAGAAGTAATAAGGTGTGAATCGAGGTAAAGGGGGTAATGAAATAATTATGGCTTATTAAAATACTTAAATACTGAACTGACCTAATATGAAAACAAATTTTATCTTGGCCAATTACGTTATACTTCTGGTTCTTTGTCGTCAAAAAAAACACATTATTTTCTTGTTCAAATATTGAATTTAATGAATTCGGTAGCTAAGTATTCCAGTGAAAATGCAAAATAATTCTTATGTACATCCAATTCATAATGTAATTGGTATTTCATATGTGTTGAGTGAAAAATGTGAGGTGTAAATGAATGTATGTTCATATTAAAGGTAGCAATGAAAGAAACCTGAAACATCGTACACAATAGATAAATTTACTTTACATGTGTAGTAGATATCAAAAATAGAAACACTCGTGGTAAACACGTGGACCTCTAACAAAGAGACGCTAACAAAGTTTATTTGTTTATAGAATCTGGCATTGTGTAAGACTTCCTAGACGTGTTCGTAATTGTGTAGATTTTAATAGTATTCATTTCAAGGTCAAATATTAAGAAGTAATAATTTAGAGTTGGTGAATGGTGTGTATATATTATATTCACAGTTAAGGAAATAAAACAGTTTTAATGGTATGTACGAGGCTTGTACTGAGCGTAATCAATGTATAATAGAAATTTAAATTATGTAATATAATAAAAACTTAGACTTCATTCCGACAACATTTTTGTCTTGACTTTAACTTTGCAATGTAATAGCTGACAATTAAATTTAATAGCATCTATTTATGTTTACTTTCTTGAAGTAAAATTCGTAACCAAAACTAATTAACTTCGCAACACTTGTCATCTAAAAACTTATTCATAATTTCCTACCATTTTACAACTGAGATCATTAATATTGAGACGCTGATTTCTATTAATTCTTACATCAAAATATGTATGTTTACATATACACAGTACTTTGTATATTCTATATATTGCTAATAGATCTCTTAGCAGCTACGCGTGAGAGACAGTCCCCATTAAGTAACACGAAACATTACATTAAGTAAGAGAGAGAGTAACAGATGAACTTTTAAAAATTGTATTGTAATAGTAGTAAACAGGAGTTCTGTAAAATGAATGGAATCTAATACTGCACTGTAGGGTTGTTCCCAACTGACCTCATAATGCACTGTTAGTGACGATTACTCAAGAAAGATTGTAATTTCTTTTTGTAATTTGAGTTTCACCTCCTAATATGGCTACAAATGTAACGAGTTCATATCTTTTTCAAAATACACAGCAGTGGGAGCATTGTTGCTTTGTGTAAGAAAGAGGTATTGTGCTCTGCTTTCATAGTTGAACTTTTCCCAGATCTGACCGTTCTCAATTAGTAAAGGATATTCGAAAAAATTTAACTAGTTGTATTTACATATTGATAATTTTCTATTTAACATTTATAAAAATCTTTTTACTTATTTATTTTTAAAAAAATAATGTCAGTCCCGGTTTAAATTATTAAATGCTTACATATAGACTAAGCTTTCTAGTTTACCCTAAAACTTTTAGACAATTCGAGTTATAATATAAGTTTTTGTTGAAATGGACGTTACTATAATAATAATTACTGATAAAAAAAGGCTAATAGAATAAAAAAGAAAAAAAACTCAATTTTCTAACATTATCATTGTAATATGTAACCCTAAAAACTTTAACGGTATTTACATTGTGCTATTGGTTTAACAAGTGTTAATTTAAACTAACTAATACTAAATCATACTCTCGGTGGCTTAGTATTTGGTCTAGGAAAAGGGTTGAACGTGGTAGGCTCAGTGTTTCTGTTGATTGGTTGAATTGTTTGTAGACGAATATTTTTAGCAGACGTTGGTGCTTTATACGCCGCTAAACGTGTTGTTCCACTAACACTGCGTATTCTATGGGAACTCTTCAATGGTCTGATTATAATTTTTGCACTCTGTTCCGGTACAAATCCATATATATGCTTTACCACTTTTATATGATGATGTGGTACGTTTGAATTGATTGGTGGTGGAGTTATGTAGGCTAGTGGTACTGGAACTATTTCAACGGACGTTTTTAGCTTCTGTGGTTTTTCGTACGTTTGTACATGAAAATGAGGTTGTTGCTGTGGCCATTGTAGTCGTTTGGGTTGGTTCTGTGACCAGAATTGGGGTTTAGGTTGTTGTTTTTGTACCCATTGTTGCTGTGGTCGTGGTTGTGTTTGCGGCCAGGGTTGTTTCGGTAGGGGCTGTGGTTGTTGTTGCGGCCACTGATTTGAATGCGGTGGCAGCGGTAAGCCATACTGCTTGAAATTTATATTATCATTCGACGGTAATGCTTGTACGAAACTGTTTTCACTATTAGACGGTTCCGGTGTCGTCTCTTGTACTTTTTCTGTCGTCGTTGGTTCTGTCTGTCTGGTTGTCGTTGTTTGAGTTGTAATTTCTTTTGTTTTCTCCTCAAATGGAGTCGTCTGCTGCCCTGGAGATATAAATCCATAACCGGGTGGTAATCCGAAAGGATAAGGTGGCAACAATATTGTTGCTACTGGTGCTGCTGCATTTGCCGTAGCTACAGCTATAGCTACATTAGGAGGCGACGATTCTGATGGATTAGATGGGTTCACTGGCACAGGCACATTATTAGGCAGACGAGGAACGAAAACTGGTGGCGATGGTGCAATGGGTAAAATTGGAACAACCGGTGCTACTGGTGCTATAGGTTCCCGAACTGGTGGTGATGCTGCCACTAAACGATTGTATGTCCTTTCAAAATATTGCGAGCTGGCAGCCGTGACAACAGGAGCTACTCCCGCAGGTTCAATGTGTCCAACGCCAGAGCTCTGAACGATATCACCCAGTGTAGTCAATATCAGAACCTAAAAATTTCAAGGTCAATCTTAAGTAAAAAATTACATATTACTATATTAACGTATATTATAATATATAATATTTCGAAAAAAATATAAAATAGAAGTTAATGTGTGATATTACCGTCAAAATCATGTCGAGGCCCTTTACCATGACCAGTTTAAAAGAAATAATGGGACTATAGAAAATGGAGCCCCTGCTTTTATATAGGTGTAACAAATTTTGCATCGTCGTGAGGCAACGTTGTGGGTGTCGCGGAATACTTAATAGTACCATGTGTAAGGACACGGACCTTGATGGCTACAAAAATCGTATTGAAAAACGCCCAACGAATAATAATACTTGATGGGCCTTTTGGAAAGTATATATTGTGATAGACTTCATGATTTGTACCTCATTATAATATTACTTACATGTTACAAGTATTTTATATGCCTTGTCGATCCGTTTTTCATTCATTCAACTTCATTCGCGTGAATTTGATTTGTTTCATATAATTTTAAAACGTTTTTAACATTGTGATCAAGTATAACTTTCAGTTATAAGGGTAATTGCCAAATATTATACACCTATTAAAACCTAATCACATTTTCATAATTATAATGAGTTCTTGTAAAGCCACTCGCGGTTTTTCCGAGAACACGACTAAACTAATAATTATTTCCAGATTTTACGCTAATAATATAACAGTACAATTTATTTATCATAAAACTGGTAATAAAAAATAAAAATAAATTAACGAACAAATTAATAAAAAAAGATAACCACTGTGACAGGATTTGAACTATGCTTGCTATGAGTCATTTCAGTATCCTGACGCTATTCGAAAATCTTGTTTTATACGCGCTATTTCTTAGATCCCCAATTGAGACTTAAAATACATTTTTACTTAAGTTATCAGGCACTGAACAAAAAAAAACTGCATACAAATGTCTTAAAAAGTTTATTAATTACAAAATTTTATCCCGGAAGAACACTTATGTTTTATGGTATATATAATAGGCATGATTGTGATAAAGTTTATACAAAAATATTCAGTAATTTCAGAATGATTTGCTTACAAGGGGACGAATATAATAAAATATCGAGCGACCACTTACAAACATGTAATCAAAAGTAAGTATATGACAGAAATAGAATGTTTTCTCGTTATGAGAGCCTCAGAGAAATATATATGTTTTACGTTTTTTTATATAGTTTCTGCATCTATAGGCAAAGTTGGCAATATCAATTATGTAAAATGTATATTGTAGAGTTCATTTGCCAATTGTTCAGCACACCGTAGAATATTTATTCTCAAGTAAGAATAGACTAATCACTTAATTTAAGATGTTACAATTTACAAAATGATATGTTAAGCATAGATATAAAAAATATAGATGCAAACATGAATTGTAATTTCTTTCAATAAAGTAAAGGCAGTAAATATTTTAAGAAATGCGGAAACACTAATTTATGTAACG
The DNA here is from genome assembly GCA_039707435.1 of Actias luna. Lineage (NCBI taxonomy): Eukaryota > Metazoa > Arthropoda > Insecta > Lepidoptera > Saturniidae > Actias > Actias luna. The sequence goes on along the minus strand of JAZHAC010000008.1, from coordinate 9,015,563 downwards.
TATTGACATTAGTCGGCCGAAGATAATTTTTACGAGCACAAAGATTGTTTGAGAAACAATGATGTTTAGTAAAGTAGTTAAAAAACTATCCACGGATATTCAGTGATCACGGGCTCGTACTTTTACAGCAAAGCAGAAAAGCATTCAATGCCTATATAAAAGCTAAGAGCTGCAGAAAATGAGTACTCATTAAATAAATAAAAAATTGGGCTTAATAGAAATAATAGATGTAGCTTTGTATGTTTGCCCTTGTCATACGTGCATAGATTGGGATTTTAGAACATACATAAGTAGTTCCTTTTTTCTACGACCCTACAATAGCCAACAGAACATTTGTTGGTCTTATTTATAAGATAAATTGACATAATAAATTATTTGATTATTTTTTACTCTAAAAATACCTAAATAATATTAATGAATTGGATATTTTTAAAAATCTCTTTATAATCAAGGAATAACATAAGTTACTGATTTTTAATAGTTCATGGCGTAGGTATAATGTTTCTTCTGGAACTATTAGTTTGCATGTATAATATAACGTTAACACGGAAACGATTAAAGCATTCTGCTCAATATCAAGTTGATATTATCCCATACAAAGTTGTCATTTACGGAAGCTTTTCTGTGAGGTTTTGAATATGATTACCTAATATAACAGATCATTACATCATAAATATTAAGTAGGTACTATTCAGAAAAAAAGCATTAAAAATTCTATATTTTATTTTATTTACTTGCAAACTAGTCTTCGTATAGACTTCCGCACGTTATTCCAACAGTACTATAGACAAGCCCATCGAGATTATTCTAGTCAAGTAGACATGGAAATTAATATTTCCAATTAATAATAGTTTTCTTCGTATGTAGTTCAAAATATTTAGCCATTTTTTTAAAAGAGATATGAAATGTCCCACATATCGGGAAGTCGAAATTGTCCAATCGCCAACACTCGCAAGAAACTGTTCTATACCACAATGTAGCGTGCTAGGTTATGTATTGTTTTTCATATATATAAATGACTTGCTTAAGCTCACGAATAACATTAATGTATTGTTATCTAATTAATTCTTTTTATATGCCCTACAAAACGAGATATTAATTGAAATAAAGTACACACATAATATAAAAAGTGGTTATTAAATCACAATTTTGAAATAAACATAAATAACCGAAACTAATACAATTTCGGTCTCACCGAAGAAGGCCATAAACTTCGAAGCAAGTCAGATTAGTTGTAGTCTAGACGAAGTAGAAAAATTTAATGCGCATATTAACTACAAGAGTCATATCGCAAAAATTAAAAGTAATCTCTCGCAATTCATATATATGTTAGATATTTTAAAATGTAATACAAATACAGCGTGCGCCGCATCGGCATACTATGCATATGCCTATTTGTGGCTCCGATACGGTGTCATCATATTATGAGGGTATAGCACAAACACGCACCAATTGTTTGTCATGCAAAAAATGTCTACGTATTACAGTTAATGTTCACACAATAAATAGGTACAGACCATACTTCAAAAAACTGAAAATGTTGACGTTTCCATGTATATATATATACTAGAAATAGCAGTATTTGTTAAACAACATCCACAAATATTTAATCATTACTACACAAGCGCTCGCTTACAAACAAGCTTATACCACCGGAACCTAAATTAGAAATATACAAAAACAGCCCTTACTATAGATCCATACCTATATACAATAATATCCCAGAAATCCTTAAGAAAGACAACAATGTAAACAAATTCAAAAATATACTTCTAGTAACAAATTTGATGAACGACATTAACTTAATAGACCAATTTAGAAGTAAATAAAGAAATTCTACTGACATTGTTTATATGACTGTATTAAATTATGAATAAGCTAAGGTAATAAATTAATAATATGATGAAGAAAATTTACTGATATGTATATATAATTAGTATATAGATATTTGTAATTTAAAGAATAACTGTTCTCAAATAATTTGCTATACCCCATTCAGGGTTCATGTATAAGGATATTATAACACAAGACGTAAATGTACATACATAAATGCGAATATAGTATAATTAAATAAATATACCTGTTGTGAGGCCTGTTATGAAATGCATATGAGAATGTTAAGTATGAGGGTGGATGGATGTAGCAGTAGAGAAATACCGAAGTAGGAATGATTGGACTGTCTTAGAAATTATATGTGTATCAAAGTTGTAATTAATAAGATGTGAATATTTGGTAAAATAGAATGGAAGAGGGAAACGTTGTGCCGACCCTAGTTAGGTAGAATAATAGATAAGAATTTTATACCTATATTTTTCCGTCAGTTTTTGTGGTTTTTCAAGCAAAATCAAAAAAAGAGGCTTAAGAATATCTTTTGGTCTTTTCTTTATGCATTGTGTGGTTGACCGTAGCCGTTTAGCCGATTTCTTTGTGGCAGCCGCTGCGTTGAATCTTTTGCGTTCGAATTCCATAAATACAGTTATGTTATGAGTCTGGGTTTTCTACCTTTTCATTAATTTGATGTTTACACACTCCCCTATCCCCGTGGGAAAGTTATTTTTATTAAGATATGTTTAACATAAACATGTCTGAAACTATTATAAAACTTAAAATATTTCGTCGGAGGGTGGCTATTCAATACTCTAAAGCACTCTCATGCCTATAATAGGACATAATAGTATTAATGGTGTAATAAACCTTGAATTACATAAAACCATATGAACACTGTGCTACTTACTAGTGAACGGTTCTTACTCTGCGGTTATAAGTTTTAAATAATAATATGTTAACACACACGTTCTGACAGGCGCTTAGTACTTTATTATTTTGGTATAATAAATTTGAATAATCAATATAATTAGAGAAATCTGTTTCAGAAAATGAAAACATTATTTAATATATAGAAATGAGTAAAAAACAACATATTAAACCCAACTTTTAACACACATTATTATTTCTAAACCCCTTTTACTATTTATGAGCAACAATTGTAAAAGACATTGCCATGTTTTTGTCAATAGCCTATAAAACATGTTTTAGGTATTTTCACCGAATTTTTGACCTTTTTTCTTTTGTTTGTATAAAGAAAAATATTATCCATTTACTTATATTTATCACGGTCAAAGTAAATAATAATTATGTAGCAAAATAAATATTTAAAAAGAATCTACTACATGAAATATTTTAAGTATAGATAGTTATACTAAATTATGTCTAGGCGTTTGTTAATTTTTTTTTCATATCAATAGCTCTAGGTGTGTACCGTGAAAACCTAAAACTTAAAACTTAAAAATTCATTAAGAGTGCAAATGCTACTTATAAAGATTCTTTGCATTATAAAGATTTGTAATAATAAAGCAATATTATAACCATATAAAAATATTCCACATAGTATCAATATATTGTAACTAAGTCAAAATATTAGGGATTATACGAGATACTTTTTACAGTTAAAATTCTGTAATAAATAAAGTTGATAAATTATATGTGATAGTACATAAATTTTAAAGCTGTGATTGGTCAGCTGGTTCTGTATCGACGGCGCGTCAAGGAACGTGAGTTTGAATCCGCTTACAATAAGCTTGACCTTTGGGTGAGGGAAAACATCGTAATGAAACCATAGCATGGTACTAGCGCTTTTTCTAATGCCCGCTTGGCTAGCTACCACCACAAGTTGAAAATCAGCCGCCAAATACCTATGAGTGTATTTCGGCAATTGAAATTGACAGCCAGTCCCTCCACAGGCTTAGCATGTTCACCATCTTGGACTATTTCGTCACTTGAAATCAGGTGAGGTTGTAGTTATACCGCTAAAACTTCTAAACTTTAAAAAAATCTAAGGATAATTATACCAAAATCACAAAGTTGAAATATAGATTCTATAATAATAAGAAACATCACCTCACAAGAACATTCTAAAATCGTTTACATTGATGTTTCCCTTAGAACTCATTTTTTTGTACATAATATACAAAACTCGCTAGTATTAGGATTTCATAATTTTTATTCGGCAATATAAGCCAACGCATAAAGGTTTGACATTGTTTTAATTATAATAACACCGGAGATCACGAGAGCGGTATTTTAAATTATAGTTTTCGATTTCGTTTTTGCAATACTGGCTAACCAAGATATATAAGTATAATGTTTGGGGCAAAAAGACATTTAGAACACTAAAGACAGAACTTACAAATTTAGGTGATAATTTATTTGAATTATATAATTTAAAAAATGTAGATAGTTATGAAATGGCATTACCAATAGCAATTATTAAATTGTATTTCTATAGAAAAAATAAAATACAATAAATATATTTTGGTTTCTAAGTTTGTTTTATATACATAGTAGTAGTTATTAATGCAAGTAACTATTATATTTCAATCAATTTAATATTAATATTATTTAATTTAAATAATGTGGGAAATAGGTATGCAGTAGTCATGGCGCTATGGTAAAGCGTTCAAAAGCGTTCAGCGTAAAATATATATATTTAAATAATTTATAGTTTATATACAGATGAACAAATATTGACTTTGATTGAGTAAATTTGATTTCATTTGCTCACATTTACACAAAAAAGTAATTATTTACATTAAAATTATAGAAGCGGAATGAATAAAAAAATGTATAAAGACTTCGTAGCAATTGATTTGATTTATATACAATAAAAACAAAAACCATTTTTGTAATACTCCTCCGAACAGCGTTCTAACACTTTATTGAATTGAAATATGAAGGTATTATTATTCATTCCTTCTAACTGGCTAAAGAGTGTACCGATGGTATTTTAAGTCAGCAATACCAAATTGCCATATTGTTGTCTTGATGTTCATCATAATTATCATACACAGAAATAAAACACGAGTAATATGCAGTAGGAATTTTAATTTGTCGTATAAGATACTAAAGCGGCCAGGATTTAAAAAGCTACAAAAGGAGCAGGCGCCGCCGCCGCCACGTACGGAGCAGCAGGAGCTACAAGTGGGGCAGATGGGGCTACATAAGCAGCCGGCGCTGCTACATAAGCGGCAGGAGCGGCATAGTAGGCAGCAGCTAATCCATTGTTGATGCGATGATAATATTGGGAACTCGACGCTGTAACTACTGCGGCAGGAGCTGCAGCAACAAGGGGAGCGCTAAACTCTCCAGGCTTAGCAGCAGTGATGGCGACAAGCGCAGCAAGTAGTACGAACTGAAATTATTACAATTAGTTTAATATTCTGTCAACAAGCTTAATCAAATTTAAATACTTTAACTGTAAAATTTATTGTATTTTTTGTAAATAAGGCAGTTTTACTTAAAATTAACATAAGTTGAAGAAGTTCTTACAAAAATTTAAACTTCTCTTAAACATATGCAATACTTACAAACTTCATCATTTTGGTAAGTTTGTTGTTTGTTTTGCTCGTGAAATAGAACTCATGCTGAATTAACATGTTACCATACAATTTATAGTAGAGGAATGATACAGTGGTGCAACAGAGCGCCATTCGTGGCAACGTCTCTGGCATTGGTCGTGCGTGATCTGAATACTACCGCACTACCTTCGAGGGATTAAACGTCCATATTACATTTACGTTCTGTTACGAATTCGTAATTAACAAATATTGGCTATCACATTGTTCGAATTACAACGTATTTTGTAAGTAGAAGAGAAATAACTCATCTTATCGTTAATACATACGAATGCCTAGTTCGTGAATACCACAGCATGAGGCAAGAACTTGTTCCATTTACCTAGATTAAAGTAGATGACCAAAAATTATACGTACATTAGATGTTATGTTAGTTAACCATAAATGGTAATGATAGGAATAAAGTACAGCTAGTCACCCTTGACATGAGAAATTATTTCGTAAAAGAGAAAAGAATATGTCACATTACAGAAAGAGGTTATCGAGTGATAATATAATACATAATGTACTAAGGAAGTAATTAAACATAACATAATATTAGGCGTACACTATTTACTTTAATAATAAACTATGAAAAAAAGGAAATTCAAGCCATACAATGTATGGCTATATTTTACGGTTAGGTTCTCATCATCTCCGAAAAGGAGCCCCAGAGTGACTGCTTGCACGATACAGTGATACTCTACAACACTGAGAGTACATCATCATACTACATACCACCCGTACACACCCACACGTTAAGTACACGGGTCTGTAAGAGACCACCCCGCGGCCCTGCCAGTGATTTTTTCGCCATTTTTTTTTCTTTATTCATTTCTTTTTCTCATATCAATTACTAGTTCGACGGTCGCTCGCAATGCGTACACGGCGTCTTTCAAACTAACTAGGTCACTACAAGCTCAGCACAAGACAATCTACACCATCGATTTCCTTGCCTTCTCAATCAAAACTTTACCTAAAGGCCTACTCCAGTAGGCCAGTCCTCATTGTCTTTGTTTTATTATTTACTGCAGCTTTACTGGGCTGCTTATTAGTACATATATATGCCCCGGTTATAGATTCCGCTATGGCACCCTTGCGCACACTGCCTCGGGGCTCAGTGCCCTCAGCATTCGCCCCAAAATGCCCTGCCAAGCTCTGAAAGCCCTTCCGGCTAATATCGTATGTCCTTTCGAATAAAAAAAAAGATATCTTTGTTTTGGAAATATCAGAAACAAACGAATAAATTTATTTTCCTTTTGAATACATTCAAAGCGATGATGGTTCAGTTGGTACTGAGTAGGGTCGCCGCGTTCGTGGACGTGAGCTCAAATTCCTCAATGGGCCTGAGTTTTCGGTGAAGGAAACATCGCGATGAAACCGTAGCATGGTGGTAGGCCTTTTTCTAATCCCCAACTGATAGCTACCACTCTCAAGTTGAAAATCTGCAGTCAAATACCTATCGCTGTTACACTTGAGGGCCAATCATATTCGTGTCCCTAACCGAAAATAAATACTCGAAATACACACAATTACACATATATATATTGTTCAAAATAAAAAGAAAAGTTCTACCTTTGTACATAAGAATTCTGCAAATAAGAAATGTTCTGTTCTATCACATTTTGCCTTTTGTAATAGATATTCTATGTAACCTTTATACAGAACAATAATACACAAACTTGTGAGCATTGTAACTAATTATAGTACAAAGCGTCTGAATCAAATACAATAGATATTCAAAATATAACAAATGATTCGGTAAGAGATTACATATTAAAGCACGTGGTAGATAGAATATTGAAATACCAATAGTTACCTTTCAATTTTGTTTTAATATAATGGCGTAGTAGAAATGACTACGCAGTATAATATTTTTTTATATAGATTTAGAGTTACTGATTATATACTGTTCAACATGATTGCGTATCTATAACTATTAAAATGAGTAATTATAAAACACTATAGATATTTTTTTATAAAACATTATTCAATGGTTAGTCGCCTAGTTTTTGTTTTTTTTTGCAATGACTAATGCACTACCAGTATTTTGATTTATATTGCTTTTAAATATTAAGTGGATATCTGGTAAAGGCATGCATTGTGTGTCCACATTATCTACTACAAATAAAAAATATTTTATACGTAAGGCACTAGATGTCTCGAAGCAGGTACCCGCCCTCGGAGAAGTGTGTAGTTCCCCCGCTGGGCCCTCAACCAACTGGACCCGGAGAAGGCAGAAGAAGCGGCCATCGTGCAAAGCTGGCGATGGTCGTCTCTTGATTACGACGTTGACGCGTCCGCCCTTCGCTTTCGAGCTGCGTAGGTGGAGGTGTGTGACACATCTATTCCCGGGGAGCAAGAACCACCCACAGAAACGGGCTGTGTCCTGGTGGTCGCAGAAACTAGCCGACCTCCGAGCGACTTGCTCAGCGGCACGTCGGTTTTACGGCCACTATAGACGCAGGCGAGTCCGGGACCCCACAGAAGATGCTCGGCGCTATGACGCCTACAGGGACTGTAAGGTGTCCCTGCAAGTAGCCATGACCCGGGCTAAAGACGAAGCGTGGGAGGAACTCCTCCGGGCGGTGGACAGGGACCCGTGGGGGCGCCCATACATTATGGCCAGGAACAAGTTCCGGAGCCAGGCGCTCCCTATTACGGAAACCCTCTAACCGGAGGCACTGGAAAGGGTCGTGAGTGCTTTATTCCCCTGCGACCCTCCAGAGTTCCTCCCGCCGGATATGTCTCTTCCATGCAGAGCCGGGTCGCAGGAACCCGCCATCTTTCCCCTCGTCACCGACGAGGAGATGAAGATGGCGGTGGAACGCCTGCGCTCCAGACCGAGAGCACCCGGCCCTGATGGGATCTCGGGTCGCCTGCTAGCGTTGGCGCTGGGCCAAATGGGAAGTGCCCTATGGGAACTGCTAGACCGTTGTTTCAAGGTCGGGCAGTTCCCAAAAACGGTGTAAAGAGGGATGGCTCTTTTTAATTCATAAACAGGGCCGTCCTCCCGACTGCCCATCCACCTATCGACCGTTGGTGCTGCTGGACGATGGGGAAAAGCTATTGGAACAGATTATAGCATCCAGAGTCGTTCAGCACATCGGTCGAGATGGGCCGAACATTGCCGACGTACCGTTCGGCTTCCGAGTAGGGCGCTCGACCATTGACGCCCAGATGAGATTGAAGAAGTGTCCGCAGAGGCGACTTCTCGGGGAGATAGGCTGTTGGCAGTGTCCCTTGACATCGCCAACGCCTTCAACAGTCTACCGCACGCTGTTATACGGTCGGCACTCCGGTATTTCCGAGTGCCCCCGTACCTGCGGAGGCTGTTGGAGGACTATCTTCGAGACCGGAGAGCCGCCTATGTGGACAGTCGGGGCGTCATGGTTCAGCGCCCAATGAAGTGTGGGGTTCCGCAGGGGTCTGTCCTTGGACCACTCCTGTGGAACATGGGCTACGACTGGGTACTCCGTGGTGCACTCCCTTCTGGAGTGCGCCTAATTTGCTATGGGGATGATACTTTAGTCGTAGCCCACGGTAGGGAGTGGTGGGAGGAGGAGAGTCTGGCCACTGATGGTGTCACCTCAGTGGTCAGGCGTATTAGGGCGCTGGGCCTCGGGGTGGCCCTAGAGAAGTCAAAGGCCCTGCTAATGCATGGACCTCGTCGGGGGCCACCACCGGGGGCCAGCATCTATATAGATGGGGTGAGAGACCGGGTTGGGGCCCATATGAAATATTTGGGCCTCACCCAGGACGGGCGGTGGCAATTTGAGCGCCATTTTAAGGAGCTCAGGCCGCGTATTATTGGTGCAGCGGCGGCGCTCGCCCGGCTCCTCCCAGGGACCATGGGAGGACCCGGTGCGAAGTGTCGCCAGCTATACGCGGGTGTCATCCGCAGCATGATCGCTTACGGGGCACCGTGCTGGGTGGACGCCCTTAACGCCCACAACAAGACAAATTTCCACACGAAAAAAAAAAAAAAAACTAGTCGTCTCGGGCTATTCGTAGAATAAAAATATTAATTAAAAAAAAAAGTTTTTTTGTTTTTTAGCAGGTATGGTCTACATGCCATACCATAATTTACAAGCAACGTTTAAAACATTGCAGACAATATTAAAGTATTGTAACGTTGTTAGCAAAGTCTTATAATTATTATTTTCTGATTTTGAAAGTAAGGTGAATAAAATGTTGATATATTCTGTTCACGTGTCAGGTACATTTGAGCTATACCCAAGTATATAACTGATCAAGAAGTTAGTTTTTAATAATTCTTTATGAATTACATCTATATATATATAAAAGTAAGTGGTGTTAGTTACACTATTTATAACTCAAGAACGGCTGAACGGATTTAGTTGAAAATTGGTGGAGAGGTAGCTTAGAACCAGGAGACGGACATAGCATACTTTTTATCCCGTTCGACCGCGTTCCCGTGTGACGTGAAGTCACTATAAAATGTATTTTAACAAAACGCATCTGACATGGAATAACAAAACGCAAATGGCAGCTAAACGTAATACTGCATATGGATATTATATATAGATATTGGATGGATTTGATTGGATGGATGGAGGATTGGATGGATATTGTATATAGATATGGTTGAAAATTTGATAATTCTAAATGTTGTCAGAAATCAATAATTAGTAATTTGTATTCTATTTGAATCATAATTAAAAGAGAAGTATACGATTACGCGAAGATACTCAAGGGAAAATTCGAAGATAAGGAAGTTCTCATCCCGAGGATGCCGATCATCCCAACCGATATGCCGTTTGAGTTTAAAAGACTTCAATTTCCGATTCTTCTTGCATTAGCCACGACCATTAACGAATCACAAGACCAATCCTTGAAAATTTGTGGTCTGAATCTGTAATATCCGTGTCTTTCTCATGGTCGATTATATGTGGCATGTTTACGAGTCGGAAGACCATCTGCGGTGTTTTCTTGCGCCTTATAATAATAAAAAAAAAATGTCGTCTATCACAAGGTATTTAACTGAAAAGTGCAACCTATACACCATAATACCTGAACAATAATCAATAAAATACTAATTATTTTTTATTTGTATTTCCTGATAAAAAAATTAAGTTAATAAATCCAAAATCTGCTTATATATTGCCTTCAAGGCGGAACAGAGTTCGCCGGGTCAGCTAGTTTTTATTAAAATCTAATTCGTGGCTACTATGCAGTGTGCCCAATATACAAGCAGCGTTGCTACATTGAATGAAAATGCTGATTTTTTAGGCAAGATAAAAACTCGCCTTTTGGTCTCGTGTGAATTCGAAGAAACGCCCTAACAATGTATTTAAGTAAGGCGTGTGCACTTGGACCCTACGAAGCCATTGTTTCGACCCTAAACGGCTCAATCACATATAAATGATGAAGCTGGCTTGCTCTCTGATGACAAGCGGATCTTTATATATATAATAAGTAAAAAAAATCTGATACGTATATATATTTATAGTATATATATACTGTACGTAATAAAAGTATATAACAATAAAAGTAACGTAAAATAGTAATAACATTATTAATTAGATAAATTTTAAATACTTAATAATCTATAATAGAATTTTCACCGCAGATTTATTAATTTTTAAGCTGATTCGATAATTTTGTGTATTAGTTTTACAACCAAAGAAAGCAACTGTTTACACTGTGTTTGTAGTTGTTTTTGTAATTCGTAAATAACTTTCCGATCTAGGTTTTTGCCTTCTATAATATGAAATTATAATTTACCCAAAAATATAACAAACACAAGCAAAATAATGCAATTTATCGTTACATAATGAATTTACTAAAATACGCATTGTGTAATTCGGCTAAATATTCTTGATAATTCAGTAGCATGATACTCTTATGTAATAAAGTTATTCATTCTAGTAATATGTTAAATGAATCGTTGCAAAAGCCTGTTTTTGACATCTTCAATTGTCACCTGCGCGGGCAGCTAATGCTGCAAACAGAAACTCCTCTGTTACGCAACAGTATAATTGTCTTTTCCACATGTCTATATTAACGTATCGAGGTTTAATTGAAATATGATTGAGCTAATCTGAATCTACTGAATTAATTCCTTATAATTGGACATGGAGAACTTAACCTGATCGGATGTCAGTGAATTACTGAAACCACAATTTTAAGTCAACGGACGGCAATTTTTAGTTAATCATCAATTGCATTTTATAAAGCCTTGGTTTATTATCATATTAAACTGATATATTTGTGTTTACAAATCTAGCTATAAAAATAACTATCTGCAATCATTTAGCGTTCCCTTATGAAGTATTCTATGGTTTTATAAAAATATCGGTTAATTTTTGACTACAGTAATACCTCGACTTACGCTACCTCGACTTACGCGAACTCGGAGTTACGCTTTTGAGAAATCTTTTCGATGCGTCTTTTGTTTGAGTATTACACTATCTCTAGATTATCGATTATAGTCCTTTTGCCCCACACTATTACTCAGCTAATGTACATGTTTGAACTTGCCGCGTGGAATCGACCCATAGGTAGCAACAATTTATTTTTTGTTTCGTATTTGTGTGTATGAAGTGTGTGTTGGTTAATACAAATTTATACCGGGGTTTTTTTGTTTTATATCTACAAAGAATTCAAACTAATAATGTCATCCAAACGAAGTAAAACTGATTTTTGTGTATCAAACAAGAGAAGGAAAACCTAGTCTTTGGAATGTGTACTTAACATAATTAAAGATTTTGATACAAAAATGAAAAGTTTTAAATTGGCAAAGGAGTTAAATTTGCAGAACATTTATAAAGTGCAAAGAAAAAATTCTCGCAGCTGTGAAAAGTGCCCAATCTATAAATTCAATCATCGTTCATAAGTATCACGGTATTATTGCCGAGATGGAAACAATGTTAAAATTGTGGTGTGATAATCAGGTAAATGTGAAAAATTGTTCTATCGAACAAAACACTGCGTGCTAAGCTAAGCTGATCTTTGAGAGATTTAAAGAAAAAGCTGGGGAGATCGCCAATGATGAAGAGTTTAAAGCTAGTAACGGTTGGTTCAGCCGTTTCAAACGTCGCTGTACAATTATAATAGCATGTTACAAAGGCATAGCATTACAGAAAGCGGAAAGGAGGCAAATGGTGATGAAGAGGCTGCGTTTTGCTATCCAGAGAAATTAAAAACTATGATACATACAGTTGGCTATACTAACCAAATCCTTATTCAATGTACATGAGGCTGGCCTGTTCTGGAAGAAGATGCCTAAAAAAACTTTTATCACCCGTGAAGAGAAAACCTTTCTAGCTTTTAAGGCCGCCGAAGATCGATTGACAGTATTGGTTGGCGCGAATGCAGCTGGTGATTGTAAAGTAAAAAGTCTCTTAGTTTATCGTTTAGAAAAACAAATAGCATTAAAAAATAAATAAAAATTTAGCTTACCTGTGATTTGGAAGTCCAATCGTAAAGCTTGGATGACAGCTTTCGTTTTTGTGGAAGTTGGGGCATCATTTCATACCTGAAGTCGAAAGTTATTGTCAATCTAAACAAATTCCTTTTAGAATCATGCTAATTATTGACCACGATCCAGGTCAACCTCCTGCAACTTTAACTAGTTTTGACCCCCGTGTCAGAGTTGAATTTTTGCAACCTAATACAACCAGCTTACTTCAATCAATGGATCAGGGAGTTAAATTACATTTAAAATTTATTACACCAGACGTTCATTTGCACACCGGCATGAAGCCATGAGAAAAAACAACGAGCTCTCTATCAAATAATTTTGAAACAATTTCATGTTTTAGATGCAATGAGAATCATTGCTCAATCTTGTAATAAAATTTCACAAAAAACGTTAAATGTCCTTTTTTTCATTACTGACACTCAGGTGGAATCGACGCCAGTGCCTGATGAAATTAGTAATGCGACTGAAGAAGTTATCCATCTCGCTAGGCGAATAAATTAAGAAGTAGATAATGTTGACGTTCAATTGATGTGCTCATAGTATGCATGAGCAAGAGCAAGACATAGAAGAGCTTGCTTGTTTAGATTCAGTTCAATCAGAAGATCGAATGACAGTTGGAAACTTGACTGAAGGCCTCCGTTCAATTGTAAACAGGATACAAATTTTAGAAAATATAGTCTCCAACGTAGCTCTTTTCTTCTACAAAACAGGTAATAAAAAAAATATTAGTATGTTATGAGGAAATAATGATGGAAAAAACAAAATCTTGGTATGAGTGTATATATATTGAAGTGCTAAACTACTTTGTTTGATTTTATGATGCCTTCTATATCAAAACGTGTTCGGTTGGCGATTTTATATTTATATAATCTAAGATTTTAATAACATTTTTTGACTAAATTGCTATTTTCTTTAGTTCCCGATCCCCATTAAAAATATTTTATATGTATTTATATCCAAATTATACCCCGACTTAGGCGAATTTGATTTACCTGGGTAACGCTCAGTCCCACCTATGACGTAAGTTCGAGGTATTGTGAATTCTATTTACTCGGGTTACGCTCAGTCCCGCCTATGGCGTAAGTTCGGGTTATTACTGTATACATAAAATCAATTTCTTGATAAATATTATAATTGTTTTGGCATATTGAGTTTAGTCGGCCTTTTGTGAACATTTGAAAATACGAGAGGGATATATGAAATTCGCCTGACGTCAGCTGTCGGAAATACCAATTACACCCCACGCCCATCTGTCCGTCTTCATGGGGCAACTCGGGTTCGATATAGCTATCATCGCGTCACCCCTATAATCGGCTCGGCCGGCTGTTAAGCCGTGCTCTTCTGGGCAGCAAACTTAGCCGATTTGCTAGACATTCAGACCTTTCTAGTAGCCAATAATACGATGTTCTTCGTTATTAACATAGCGTTAACCTGCTTCATGGAATAACACAATTTTCATAGCGATCAATCTGTCGATTTTAAAGAATAGTAATCGCATTTATACGAACACTAATTTTTATGTATATAGGTTAAAATCCAACGACATTCTGATAATTTCAATGTTTTCGTTATGAATGAGTACCGGTTTGCGAAACAGGCATCTATACTATCAACAAAGTGACGTCAAATATTTCAAAAATATTAACATTGTACGCGAATGACAAATAAAAAAGTATACAGCGTAAAACAGGATAATAATATAGGTAACACAATGTAGGTAAAAAATAAATTCACAAATGCAAGGAAAACAACTATTACGATAGGATTTATACCATCTTTACTACTCCAATAACATTAAGATATAATATATCTATTAACTTTAGTGATGTTTACTGATCTCAAATAGAAAAAAAAAACATTATTAAAAATTAAGTTCATTCACTACGAAATTGTAATCTGTTCATCCTCATCCCGGGGAAAACCTTTCAGTTTATTAAATAAGAGTATCCTTGATGTTGACTCGTAATATTAATCGGTGTCAAAAATCGAACTCTATGCGGAGTGATATGTTTACAAGACCACAAAGCAAGCAAAAAACAAGAGCAGGTGTATTGACGCAAGACCAACACCAAGACTAGATCAAGTCTTGTCTTGGACTTGCATTTGGGCAACACTATGGAACATATATTTGGGTATTTGGCGGCAGATTTTCAACTTGAAGGTGGTATCAAGTTAGGCGGGTGTTAGAAAAAGTCCTACCACCATTCTATGGTTTCCTCACCGAAAATTCAAGCTCATATTGTAGGTGGATTCGAATTCACGTACCTTGACATGGAGTCTGTACACACTACCATTGGCTATCATCGCTTTAACTTGTTATCATCATTCATGTCTTAATTATATTCGGTTAACATCAGGTGCATCACTTAACCATAGAAAAATACCTTTCTATACAAATTTCAATAAAAACTAATTTCTTAAGTCTATTAAAACAGTTTGCTTATGGCTGGTTTATTAATTTTACAGCAATGTCCCAGAGTTCATTGGTTAGAAATAACGGTCAAGCTAAAAAAGCTTGTCAGTAATCAGTGCTCTTTCTTCGTCTAGCGAATTACCATATTTATTAATATTATGATATACTTGAATATACTTACGCCTGATTGTCGTCAACGTTTGTTAAGATATGCAATAAAAAAAAACTGAAATCGTTTTCCGCTTTCTCGTCCGTCACGACTGTTCATTGTACCACTGTGAAATTGAATACGTTTTTCTTATTAATTTACCAGTTACCAGGTATTCAGTAGGTGGCACAGTCACGTTAATTACTTCAATCATGTGACGTTTAGACATTTCAATGTAGAAGCGATTCAAATGGTCACGTGCAAAGAAGCCGTAGGTGTTCTAGTATTTACTATGCTTGGGGCCTTATTCAAACGTCAAGTAATATACTTGTTATCGCAAAAATCATTTATAATAACTGACAGTATCTTTATGAAATTTAACTGTTTAAAAAATACCACAAGAGGAAAAGTAATAACTAGCTGAAACCTATTTATAAATTTAAATATTCAACAACTATTATTCATATTTCATAATTTAAAAAAAGTCTGCAATTTTTTTATGCTTACTAGCATATTTCCAAGAGTAATAGTTTATAAACGTTACTAAAATATGAAGATAAAGTAATTAATTCATTATATTAATTTAAATATTCGTTCGTAAAACACCAATTTCTTTTTCTTACTATAAATCTACGTAAGAGTTATTATTACTGGATACACTTAAACACATGCATAAATAAATTTATGCAATGTTTTTTTTTATGGAATAGGCGGCAAACGAGCAAGCGTGTCACCTGATGGTAAGTGATCACTGCCGCCCATGGACACACACCAGAGGAATCGCAGGTGCGTTGCCAGCTTTTATAGGAGGGCCTGGATTTCAAGTGCAAATGTGTTATCGAACATTAATGTCGTCATTTGAAAAATAGTACCTCCTTTGGCGTACGACGTAGGTGTTACTTATGACGTAGAACGTGTGTGTTTTAATTGATTTCCAGACCCCTATTACGACCTCTTTTATTATAGAGGCTTATTATATACTTCTCGAAGAACTCTTACATTTTCTCGATACTTTTGGTTTACAATCCTAGAATACGATTATAAGCCAAACATATTGTACCTTTAGATCTATAGCTTACTATTGATGAATTTTATGTCCGCCAACATGTAATTGAAATGCCAATGAATAATTCCATAAAAGGTGAATTGCAACAATAGAGAAACTAAAATAATTTCATTGTTATGTTACCTAATTAATATTATGAATTATTATGTCTAAACGGAACACAATGCAAATGATAGTGAGTCTTTGCGTTACATATACTGCCTTAGAAGTTTAAAGAAATTTTAGTAACAAATAAAAACAAACAATTGCTGGTTATTTTTTTTTATTAATTAGTTACATACTGCCAGTGGTACAGATTGCCATTGGTCAATTAGAAACTGTGGCAATATGATGACAAAATAACCATATCTCGTAGTTTTAGTGATACTGAATTTATTCTGAATTTTTCCATTTAATTAATAAAATAAAAAACATTTTAGTATCGCTATGAATATTTAAACACTTATTTATTAACTATGAGTGTACAAATATACTTGAATAAAGATATAATTAACTGAAAATATCGGCTGTACATCAACGCACGTAATAACTATAAGCTGAAGGGTAAGTATATGCTGAATAACCGACTGGAGAGTACGCGCTGTATGTAGAATACGCAACGGGGCTGGTGTACGCAGCAAGAGGGGCAGTGTATCCTGCCACAGGATATTCCACTAACAGGGGCTTAGCTGAAATTAAAGCCAGAAGAGAAGCGAAGAGTACCTGAAACAGAAAATATCATTGCAATATAACGAATACGCACTAAAATTTACTTATGAAAATTAAGAAGGGTTGTTGGAGTTCAGCGGTTCAAATAAGAGGTTAGATCAGAAGCTCCGCGTAGGACACTATTAGAATGTATATCATGAGAGGAGTTGCATCGCACTTTGGTTGCGGAGGTAGGAACGGATCTCTTAATACTGAATGTTCATAAAGCCATGCTCGACAGTAAGAGAGCATGGCAGAGATGATTTCCTTTTGTGAGCACTTGAACTAGCGAACTGTAGTAGGGGCCGATTTAATCACCTAATTTCGCCACTTTAGCGATCCAAAGTAAGATAGCCGTTTGAGAATATGAGAGGAAGTTCGTACCGAGCTTCTACCTATGGTCCGGGTAGGTAGGGTCTGGTTTAACATCTACCGGGTCGGCCGTTGGGATGACGAGATTAATGTTCTCGCAATCCCGCGTTGTCGTGTAAAGGCAGCAGTTGCTACAGACTTGGCGTTTCAGTGAAGGTAGTAAGGTTACTCTTTGGCTTCACTGAGCCGGAGGATACCCATGATGAGTTTTCATAAGGATAAAAAAGTGACTCCGAAATATATTTAATTCACAGCGCACTGACAGTTTACTATTGTATCACGTTAGGAACTCTTACTGTAAGTCAATATTGTAACATTCGTAATTATAATTCAAAACTTGTCTTAAATTTGGAATAACGTTGTAAGCACTTAGATGATTACAAAATAGTTGGGTAAGTAGCTCATGGACTGGACTGGTATAAAAATGTAATCAATAGTATATAACAATACAAGAATATACTACTAGAATTTCTCAAAACTTTCTTCATGATGTTTTTCTCACCGTCAGTCACAAGAGATACTATTTCAATTTGAATTAGTAAATAAATACGAACTTGAAAAAATATAACGTTACAAACTGAAGTTTAAATATGCGGACATAGAATCGATATTGATATTAACCAATCGGACATGAGTTGTCAAGGCTTATACGCAATAATAACAATATTATTTAAAAAAATTAATAAATTACTTTAAAAAAAATTGTAATGAAGATTAAAATTGTTGACAAGTTAAAGTTATTCCAATCCATCCTTAATTAATCCAGTTACACAGATATAAATCAATGTATCTTTTTATCCGTAAAATTGTGTACAAAGACATATTATAATAATATACCTGATAAAAATAAGAATCATTTATTTATTGAAATAATATAGTTAATAATATATTGGTTAATAAAATTATATGTATATCTACAATATTAAGATGCAATATGTGTGTACTATAAATAAAACCCGAGAATACTTACGTATTTGAACATCCTGGTGTGTGTACGAAAAACACAAATAGTTAATTCATAATGATGAGCTGTTGCCACATAGTGCTCTTTTATAGGAGTTCACACCAACAGAGCAAAGCGATATAGGACAGATATGGTACTAAAATCGGATAAGTCGACGAATATCCTTCTTTGATACTTTAGCATTATGGTCACGTTCGGCCTTCTGCAACGGCACCGCTAATAAAAACATTACTAGATCAAGGAACAGTATCCGGGTTTTAGTTTTTTCAACGGCATTAAAACAGTACTTTGAGAAACTTAAGCAAAGTTTTAAAAACAACCTATTCCAATGTGAATATCTAAATAGAGAAATCATGGAGGTGAGACAGTGACGTGCGTGAGCTATCAAGCTGCTTATTATTTCAACCTGACTATTGCTGTTAATCTGAAAGTCTTTGGTATCTTCACCTGACTAGTGCGGCGAGTGTGAGGGATAGTTAGCCGAAAGCAACTAGTACAATAATTCCAAACCGGTCTAACCTCGGATCCGGTTGTTGCAAGCATGCAAATTTCGCGGATGTAGCAAATCCATATGAATTCAAACTAACCTAACTATACATACATATATAAACACATTATGTGTCGATGTGCGTATATGCATTTAGTGACCATAATTATTTGCTTATTACACCACTTAAAAGAAAAAACAAATTCCCGCTCAAAACCTATGTGCCTAATGTATGAGTGCAGTTATGATATGCAGTGTAGTGATGTATTGCCCATGAATGAGTATCGTATCCACTACTAGTGTCAGTGTATCGTACGAGCAGTAAAACTCGAAGGGTCCTGACCGCAGGAACGGACCTAGGCTCGCGAATCTGCAGATGGCGGTCGCGAGTGAAGGTTCCACGGGTGTGAGATCAAACACGCTTGGTTTGAAAGGCCGGCAGAAAAGTCCGAATTCAAACTCGTAGTCTCGTCTACATATATTCCCTTGGGATACCTTTCTGTGGTACAACGCATGATATTACTTTAAATACTCTTTCTCGTTTGCAAAACACCACTTGCAATCGAGTTACACGAAACATTTGACTGACCTTTAAATGGAATCTGATGAAATAAATAAGGCGAAGAGTAAAAATATATTATTCCATTAATTTTAAGAGTTTTATGCGTTTTTTCACAAAACATTTCTTACGAGCCCTTAACTAAGGGCCATTTAAGATAAGTGATCCCCTACAACATCCCCTAACTCAAATTCATTTTCACTATTGAAACGGTTACCTAGTTAAAGGACACCTAAAATATAGTCATGAAAACAACCGGACAGATAAATTACAAAACGAATATTTATTAAGGTATTTTAGTAAAAATGTTCAAATATATAATTACTTTTATTATTTTACGTTAAAAGATTCAAAATTATTTCCGCTTTAAAAATATATGCATGAATAATGATTCGGAACATGATATATTAGTTGCAACAAAAGCTTCTTGGATAACTTCAGCAAGAGTGCTATCACCTTGTTAAAGTACTAACCTTTTTATCACAAAAATACGTCCTACTACACTGCATGCTTTATAATATTAAAATTTTACCTTTATGGATATGATTCTTCTGTTACCTAGTTCATTGAAAACATTGATAAAATGTATTGTAATTTGTACTGAAACAAAACATTATGCGGTGTAAGGGGTATCAAATATCATTCGAGTTACCCTAGCCAACCTCAGTTGTACACGGTGCACCCTGCCGAGTAACTGACGAGGCTCTTACGACTGTTCCGGCGCGTTCCAGCATAGTGAACGAGAATAGCCCTTTCTGTCAAGGTCAGCAACATGGCTGTAATACTTCTGGTATTGTGGCTGTCGAAAGGTGTCCAAAGGCGGTAACCATTTATAATCAGATGGGT
This sequence comes from Actias luna, assembly GCA_039707435.1. Classification (NCBI taxonomy): domain Eukaryota; kingdom Metazoa; phylum Arthropoda; class Insecta; order Lepidoptera; family Saturniidae; genus Actias; species Actias luna. The sequence goes on along the minus strand of JAZHAC010000008.1, from coordinate 8,995,184 downwards.
TGATTGCCTGTTTGTTGTCCATTACCATAATAAACACATTGAGACTGAAAAAAAATCTAGATAAAAAAATTGAATGGAAAGGTAGCATAATAAAGTTAATAGGTTAACATAAAGATACAATTTTAAAATAAGATCACATATTCTGGTCTTTGATTATTGTACGTGGTTTATATAATGATGCCGGATTTAGAATTAACTCGATGTCATAAAAAGCTTCTTAGCTTTCCAAATATAACTACAATATTACTTAAAGTTATCTCACTATACGCAGTTCGCAAATAACTGTCACTTAAGAATAGGGGTCTGATATTTCGGCTCACAAATTTAAGTGATCCCTTAGTATATAAAGGACACCTAAATGTTGGTGAAAAGTAAAAACGTTTAAGTTACACCTTAAAAGCGCTAAGGGATCACATAAAATAGGAATTGTTAATGAAAACGGGCATCAGACTTCATAAGTAAAAAATAGAATCAGTATTATATTAGTATGATTCTATATTAGCAACATATTAAAAAAAAAGTGAGGTAATTATTATTTACTATATAATTTTATTTTTGTTTTGTTACATTTTTTAAATAAATAATAAGAACCAATCATATTGTTCTTTAAGCTTTTGTTTTACTTAAAAAATAAACCCATATCCCTTGCATAAGATGACTTATTAAAATATAGAAAATAATAATTATGACAAATCGTTTGATTTGACACAGTATGTATCAACGGACATGAGGTTAAGTGAGAGTACAGAAGCGATATTCCATTATTATGCACTGTTATTGTATTCTATATATACTATCATTAAAAATACATCATTAAGCTTAGTTATTTTTTTGTGCGCTTAGTCCATATAAAAAGCTCGACAGAAAAAAATTGAACTAAATTGTTTTGCCAATATTCTATATTTTTTAAATGATTAAAAAATAAATCTGTACTAATAAAGATAAGATTTTTAAGCAATAAAAAAATACTATATTTATTTTTTATATATATCTTGTTATTCTTCTACTACCTACGATTTTTTAAACTTTGCGTTCATCCCGTAAATTTAAATCTCCCTAACTCGGTTAATTTTGAGCGGAGGAAAAAAGTCACGACACCTTTTTTATGTAATATTATAAGCTCTACAGGTTTTTTTAAGGTTTTTGTTAGGTTTTGTTTTTGTTTGTTATTAGTTGATTTTTCTGGTACGGTCTGATTAATAAGTAACAATTGCTTTTTAAACAGCAGCTGTTATTGGTTTTTACTAAAATTTCTAAATTGCAATTAGCTCCAATATCGTAATAACATATAAGCTGTCAATCTTTGGAATAAAACTATTGAAAATGTAATAATAATAATAATATTTTTGATTGCCAGGAACAAACATTTATACAGAAATACAAACTTTTACCTTATACTATGTGTCAAAGGGACAGTCTCAGCAAATGGTTTACAGTCTGCCCCAAACATTTCGTCCCAAATTTAGAAGGCATCTTGATAAGAAATAATTATGAAGTCATAAATCCATACTAATATTATAAATACAAAAGTAAGTTTGTTTGTTATGCTTTCATGCCTAAACCGCTAAACGGAATATGATGAATTTTGATATAGAGATAGATGGGAACCTGGAGATGGTGGTAGGCTACTTTTCTTCGCTAAAACCTTATTGGTAGTTGGGTAAAGAGAGGGATAAACTTTGTATGAAAATTTTTATTGCGTCATTTGTTTGAAAAAATCAATATTAACGCGAGCGAAGCCACACGTAAAATCAAGTAGTACATAAATTATAGAAATGTCTATACTCTATATACTTACTTAAAAGTGTTTAAAAAATGGTAGGAAAAATATACAGATTATTCAAGAACTTCCATTTATCATTACATCTTTTTATTTAATTATTCTAATCAAAATCTTATTTAATTTTATGATTGAACTGTAATTCAAAAAAATGTATTTTTACTACAATTCTATTCGGCTGCGTTCTGTAATTTGTGTTTTATGTTAGTATTCGAAACAGACGCCGCGAGGTTATTTCACCATTACTACTTCGGTACGAATTTAAACGTAGCTATAAAAAGGCTCGAAAGTGTACTAGAAATCACATACACAACTTTTGTTGCCCTATCTTGTATTATTCTTCGTACATTCAAATTAAATAGCAGAATGTTCAAGCTGGTGAGTTCCCTTATATTTGAAAGTAATTAAATTCAGCAGTACATTTTATTCCATACTATCTTAGATCCGCGGCTTCGCTCCCATTAATATTGATTTTATCAAACAAATCGGATTATGCAATAAAAAACTTCATACAAAGTTTATCTCTCTATTTACCTCACTTCCAATAAGTTTTTTGCGAAACAAAGTTGCCTATCACCTTCTCGAAGGTCCCCAGTATCTCTATATCAAAATTCATCATAATCGATTCATTGGTTTAGGCGTGAAAGCGTAATAAACAAACTCACTTTCGCATTTATTACATTAGAAAGTATAGCTGAAAAGGAAATTATATTCCAAAATTATTACATTATAAATTATTAGTTTTATTTTTTATTATGCGATTCTTTAATATTTTATTATATTTGGTCAAAATTTTAACAATGGGTATTTATGCTTCAGTTCATTTTTGCCTGCATCATGGCATTCGCCGTCGCCGAGCCGGGATACCTGGCAGCCGCGCCGGTTGCTGCGGCATACACCGCTCCAGTTGCCGCTGCATACTCAGCACCTCTCGCCTACTCAGCCTACACCGCGCCCGTTGCTGCCTACACGCCATACGCATACTCAGCACCCTATGCTGCCGCATACTACCTACGTCGTTGATTATGAAATATGAACCTGTCATTAAAATTATATAACACTATCTACCACCTTCCAGTTCTTTCGGGTCAATTACACTATAACTTTTTATATCAACAAGCGCATGAAATTCAATGATAATATAATTTTTGTATCAATGCAAGGATTACCAGAATCAGATGAGTAAATACGGAGACGTCTCTACATCTTAAAAATGTTAAACTTTATTTCCTTATTATAAAGTAATAATATAAAATTATATACATTATTTGGCATTTTTAATATTTAAATTATATTTAAGCTTTATAGAGTGAAAAATACACAGTTACTGATGAGATGCTACAAAATTTCTTTGTATATGTTTGCCTTTATAATTTTAGGGTTAATCAGCGACAGCTGAAATAGCATTTTACCTCAGAGTAACATTGAAACAGGACCTATATATAAATACTCTTTTATTTTTCAACTTCTACATCAAATCTACAATGCAAATAACATATATACGTTAGCAGTATTAATATATTAAGACATTTTCGTCTCTCTGAATACAACCTGACAAAAATGTATTTTATCTAGTACTTATCGGTTAGTTCCCGCGCGGCACTTGAGACTCAGCCACAGTTCTAAGGTGTTGCTGCCATGTTCGCATACATGTCAATAAACATTTAACAGTGACATCGAGTTCAAACGTAAGCTTACACATGGATAAAAAAATACAATAAATTGAATAAATTCAGATTGAAAAAAAAAAATTGTATTTTTAAAATAGGCTGTTAGCATTACCGTTTTATAATTACATATTTATATACGAATATAACATGAAATTGCCGTTTAAAAAATTAAAAAGCATTTAGTGTCCGCCAAATAGTAGAAATTCAATCATAATCATAATTGAAAATATAAGGATATTCTTGTAAAGCTCGTTGTAAAGCTTTTTTGGTATTAATAATGAAACTCGTTAGTAGCTACTAAACAAACGAAATAATAAAATCAGTAAACGATTGTTTGTTCAACTGAACAACAAAGGAGAAAAAGTGACTGATTTGATTTGCCTTATTTATATATGCATAGATTGTAAGGACAAAATGCAATTATGTAGTACAAAGTTAGTTTAAAAGTTCGGTAAGAAATGTACCTGCTTGATGTTAACATGTAGGTACATACATATAATTGAAATGTAGATAATGCTCACACAACACACGTGAAACCGGCGTAGTGACAAAACAAAAAAAATATTAAACAAAGCCATGGTCCTAGTTTACCTTTTTACATATTTATATCATTATAGAATTCTTTGGTACCTCTCAAGGACGTCATTTGTATTGTTTTTCGAGAACTAATGTTTTCCCTTGTAATTGTTCCCATTTGTTCAAATTGCGGCAGTAAATTAAAAAAAATTAAAAATGTTTTAGATAATTTGAGGTAGGCTCATACAATACGGAAGATGCTAGAAGGTTTCTAAGCGTAATTTCTGTATCATTAAAGCTAAACTGGTGCTAAAAATCGTTTCAATAGTCACGCCAGTATTTTACATATTTAGTTTTAGCCGAATATTTAGTGTTCCTGTACTTAGTATTTAGTGTTCATTATCCACTCCTCTTGCATCTTGTTTCTTGCGTTTTGATCACACCCAATCCTTAAAACTTTGAGTTAAAAACTATTTCTAAATTAGAATTATCATTTAAAAACTCATAAAAATTGTGATAACAATTCTCGTAGAAATATTATTTCTCAACAAAAAAAATAGAACCGAATATTTAAGATTAATATAATAATTTTAGAGATATACTAATAACTTTTTAAATTTCCTATTTTAAATAGGTATCTGTTATTTACATTTTTTATCAACAATTTAATGGCTAAGTAACATATAGCTGACGTTAAACACCGACGCTCTACGAAGTCTGCAGTTGCTGAACATTGAGAAGAAGGCTCCAAACATTATCTTAGATTCGACAAGCCACAAATCCTTGCCAAAGAACACCGATTCCTACCTAGGATGATTCGTGAGGCTATTTAAATAAAAAACATCCAAATTTCAATAGAGAAGATGGTTGGAAGGTAGCACAAGCCTGGGATCCAAATATACATTTAATTAAATCGGAACCCAAAAGACCAATTGCCAGAACTCAAGACACTGTGAGCTCTTTCTGCGTAGATCGGAATACTATTAATAATAAAAATTAAATTGAAGGTACACACAGTAACATGAACTTTTCTGGACAACCTACACCTCAGTCCGCCCCGTGACCACGACGGCTGAAAAGCTTTCGAAACGTCGGGATCAAAATCAATAAATAACCGCGATAAAATCCGTTTAAATTAGTTTTAATTCAATGAATAATATTCGCGTCAAACCTAAGAAATCATTAGGTTTTATTAAGATTAAATAACTAAATAAAAAACAAATTAATGTTCATTTGTAATTTACTTTCTCAAACTTCATTTATAATTGATTTTTCGGAACTGTTCTTACAATTTGGAAGAAATTATGTCTTCGCATATTTTTTTACATTCCAATTTTTTGTAGATATGTGATTTTTTATTTATATAACTTCAGAGTGAAAAGGGCACACAGCCATGACTTATAAATAAACTTGCATAACATTACCCTCAATAGAGAATATAGTTTTGATGATACCAGAATTATTCTAATAAATATGTAATGATGTACTGAGCTCACGCAGCTTAGACTTATTCCGGTTTTTTATTAAAATCTAAATATTTCATCTATATTAATACCAACTCAAATAAACAATAACTAAGAAGGCACTCGGGTATTATTTAATTACTACATGTTACCAATAAGTGAATAAATTATTATATCGATGTCAAACTCCATTATACCAATGTGTGTATTACCAATTAATAAGATTCAGTAAAATTATTATTCCAAACAGACTCCACCCGTTTCTTTCGTAACTACTGCTGTAATACAAATGCAACGTTACTATAAAATGAACAGAAATTCACTAGACAGCACCACACAAACAACTCTCGTCGTAGTATGTTGACTTGTAAGCTTCATTCAAAAATACCCACAACATGTTCAAGCTAGTGAGTATAAGTTTATTTACTTTCTTGCGGAATTTTGCAGGAAAGTATCTCCAATAATTTCATTGATGTGGTATTCTTATATGCAACTTTTCTAAGATTATTAACAAAGTTTTAAAATTTTATCAAATACGTTTACATGCCTTGCAGTTTTTATAGTCATGATTAAAATAAAAGATTTACTGAAAGAAGTATCTGTGCTCCTGACTTCGTTCATATGAAATTCAAAAATTTGTTAGTAAAAAACAGGCCACTGCATGATATTCTTAGTATTATTTAACGGTTAAAATATTGCTATATGAAGATGTACTGATAGTAAGTCTTTGCCATATTAGTACCTATTATGATTATAACTTATATTATATATATATATATATATATATATATATATATATATATATATATATATATATATATATATATATATATATATATATATATGTATATATGTAATATAAGAAATATATATATAAACTTCGCTTGCGTACATTATGTAAAAGTATCTTAAATATTATGTATATTGTAAATCGTTTGAACGGTTCTACTGTAATAAATACCCTAGGGGAAATACAAACAGAAAGACGTTTTTCAATATGTAAGGATAAAGTACAATCAAATTCGCGTGAAAAAGTAAGAAATAAGTGATTCTTGGAAAATCATTCTCAGCCTTATTCATTTATTTTCCCTATATTAATTTTTTTTTAAATCATAAACTTAACAAAAGAGACTTAATAGGAATAAACTGTAAATTAAATTAACTAAATTAAATTTATTTCCATATAAATTTATGAGTTATATCATGAAACCGATTTCTTTATATTTTATTTAAATTTTATTGCATGTGAATTACACGATTGTTCATCGTATTTAATCTTTTAATATTATATAAGCTAACGTTTTACTTATAAGTATAAATATTATACTTAATATTTCGTTTCGTGAGACCAGTAGTAACTAACTAAAAAAAATATTAACAAATAAATTGACGAAAAAGTTTTGTAGAAGGTTTAATATCAATTCTGAGGCAAGGGAAGTAGTTTATTTTAACTGTACGATGGAATGTTATAAATCATAATAGATTGTTTTAAATATAAAAAAAAGGGTTTAATTACAGTTGTTAGTATATTTTTAGATTATCTTCGTATGCTTCCTGGCTTTCGCTGCTGCCAAGCCCAGTTACCTTGCTGCTGCACCGATTGCTGCAGCTTACACAGCTCCAATTGCTGCGGCATTTACCGCTCCAGTCGCCGCGGCGTACACAGCGCCTCTTGCCTATTCAGCCTATACCGCGCCCGTAGCTGCCTACTCTGCATACACTTACGCCTCACCCTACTCCGCTTACTACCTCCGTCGTTAATTTTAATATATTAACATTATTTGCTTATTAACAATTGTAAATTTACAATAAATGGTATCACTATAACACAAAAGCTTCTTTTCGTTTTATTTTGTTTGAAGCTCGTTATCTCATTGAAGAACTAGCAGTTTTCAAAAATAAATCATCGAATTTTGTACTTCGAAGAAAAATTCCTTTCAAAAATGTGTACTTTAGATTTCTTCTAAACAAAGTTAAAAAAATGCGCTGTTTAAATATGGAAAATGATTGAAGCTACCAAATAAGAATGTCTCTAAATTTACACATTCTACAACAGGAACTGATATAAAAAAATAGTCTATGAAGTGGCAAACGTCAAATATAATATTTTTATGTAGAAAACTATATTTTACAGAGTTGAGAGTATGACAATTATGAAAATGCCTCTGCAATTTAATGATATAAATTTTACTGCAGGTTGGTATTCTCCTACTCAATAATGAAAATACGATCTTCATTATTACATACCTTCCATGGATCAAAATAAAGATGTCGTTCTGACATAATATAATAGAATGTTATTTAACCGATACACATTAATTTGCAAATAGGTAATTTGAAACTACACGCCCAAAGTGTTATTAATATTATTTGTAAACTTTATAGTGATATTTCTAAACTAAAATTTTGGTATATTATATTTTAGTAGAGTATTAAGAGTAACATAATTAAAACAGAAATAAATTAAAGGATTGAACTAGATAGAGATGAATTATGTGTATTGTTGATTTGTCAGGTAATAACATTATTCTTCTTAAAACAATATATTTAAAGTACAAAGTTGCGAAAATCAGAAAATGACTCTTTAAATAGATTTTACATTTTAGTTCATTTTACATAGAAATAACAATCTCAATACTTCCTGGGATCTACAAATGTATCATATCACAAAATTTGCAACAGTAAAAGGTTAACTATAATAAATTACCGATTATATTACATTTAAGGATATACTTATTATAATTCACTCAAAACACAGCATTTTGCTTATGTCGTTATTGTTTATAAAACACCTATACCTGTCTAAATGGACTATTTTTTAATTACAGATAAATTTATTTATATTTATTTTCATTTACAAGAGACTTACAGTCATACAAACAAATGCACAATGGTTTCCAAGCTAGGCAAAGTCTGTATCTTGATAGTCAATTTGTATATTACAAAAACATTTTAACCTTACAATCATTTTCCTGCAAGTGTTTAATGTATAGAAAATATTTTTACTCATTCCATAAAACCGGTTACAATTTTAAAACTTATTGGAATGACACTTATTAAAATTATTACCAATAAAATTGTGCACCATTTGTTATAACATATTAGAAACGAATACTTCATATGCGAGACTTACATATAATATACATATTATATGGATTTTACCTTGAAATTAATAAAAAATATTTAGTCAACAATAATGGTGAATATACAAAATACATATATACAAAATACATTAATAATTTATACGTGAAAACATAAATTGTCCGGCACTTTATTTTCCCTCGCAACGACATTCTATTTGGCTGTCAACGAGGTACAGCTAGTCAGGTTGGTAAGTCAGCAACAGGAGCTAAAAAGAAGCGCGCAGACAAAAGCGCCGTTCTACAGATAACAGTCCTAACATTACACACTTCCCTGCCAGCCAAACTACACAGTTTGAGCGCCGCGTAGGTGTCCTCCTCTGCAACTTCCTGGCGGCCGAGGAGATCTAACCAGCCACTCTTAGTTGAGGGGCAACCGCCTAATTATTGGCGGCCACAATAGCTGCGCCAACGACAGCATTGCACTAAGAAAGCTCGAAACGAAGATTGCACCCCCTTCATCGTACTACGTCTTCTGTACTCAAAAAGACACACCACAGCCTCGACATGGTTGCTCCCAAAGAACACTCACAGTCCGGCACCTTAAAAGTTAGGAATATGTATATATTATTAAGTATGTATATAAGCAAGGCTCCACGAAGCGAAAATTTTTTAACGACAATTACAGAAAAAAATAATACAATGAAGACGAAGTTCAAGAAAATTTTGTTAGTTAACAATCGTTTAACTTGAAAAATTAACTTTAACTAAAAATTTTCAACGGGAATAATTTTATTAAAGTGTTTAAAATTCATCATATTTTTTTCGAATTAAAATAAACCAAACCCTAAAAAAATAATCAATGTGTCGTACTCGCTTTTTTTGTAACCTGAAAATGTCCCACGGAAACCAATTTTCAGCATTTAATTAAAATTATACATAATGGGGACAGAGTTCCAGGAATTAAGATTTTTTTTGTATATTGCCTCCACTTGAAGAATCTTTTTTTGAAATTTCTTAAATATTAATAGTCTATGAAATATTGGCAAAAAACGAAATGCCTTTTCTTCATTTTTATTTGTTTATAAGTTTTGCAATTTTTTATCTGCTAATACACGCTTTTGGCACATTTTTCTAGGCGTCATTCCAGATTCAATGTGCTATCATACATTATTTTAAGAGCAGTATCTCTATTTTATACCATTTTCAACTTGTCGACTAGATTAATATATTTATTTTTCTTGAAAACGTTATCTGTATTAATGCAATGTATAAAAAAAAAAATTATTTACCTTAAAATTTCTCGACCTGATGAAATCTATAAATCGTTCAATTACGTGAAATCTACTTTTATTGAAATATCTACCAATTATATTATTTATGATACTAATGTTGATGTGGCCGAAGATGGTGGACACGCTAAGCCTAGTGAAAATTGTAATCTTATTTTGAATGTATAGAATTGAAAAAAAAATATTGGGTTTAACGAATTTTTTTTTTTATCAAAACATTTAATTAAATTACGTAAATACAAAACAAGAAATAAATATTACACTGTATAATAAAAACCATTTCATATTTCAAAAACTTTAAGTAACTTTTTGATACTCGAAAGGAAATATTTATTGTCATTAAAGAGAACGTTTAAGTATTTGTCATTGTTTGCTCTATAAACGAAATATTAAGGCAAACTAATTGCAATTCAGAGTAAGTGCGTTGAGGCAAGAATTTCCTTGATGCACGCACTCGTCCTTCATTAGTTACTATAAAGTCCGCAGTGAACATTTACTTGATATCATTCAGCTAAACAGAAGCTTATTGTCAACAAGCAAAATGTTCAAACTCGTGAGTATATTGAAATACTTTGTATTTTTATTTTTTTTATAGGTATTCCACGTTTTTTAATCATGGTACAATTTAACTACGGCGCTACCGTATATTATGTATTACAGTAAAAGCTATTACCCACTGATGTGGACCGACATAATATCTTATGATTTGCATTTTTTTACCATGAATCCAGAATATCTATATCCCAAGATTTAACACTTAACGGACCTAATGAAATAAGTAAAGTTTCTATTTGTAGAAAATTCCATTCATTAAGTAAGATAATTATTTTCTAAGACTTTGATTTAAATCAATATGAAATTAATATCACTCTATATTTGCTCACGTTGTAAAATAGCATTTTTAATTAACTGAATAATGTTTAAGAACGATTATATGTAATCATAATACATTAAAACTTATTTAAAACTTTTTTTAATTTTTTTATGTAGATCATCTTCACCTGCTTCCTTGCTTTCGCCGCCGCCAAGCCCTGGCAAGGACATTTGGCAGCTGCACCGATAGTCGCGGCCTACACCGCCCCAGTCGCAGCAGCGTACACTGCGCCTCTCGCCTACTCTGCCTACACCGCACCTGTTGCTGCTTACTCAGCATACACATACGCCTCACCATATTCTGCTTACTATCTTCGTCGTTGATCATTACAAAACTATGTAAACAGATTACAAAAATAAATGAATTGAACCCTTAAATCCTGAATAAAATCATTTAAGACCTTAAAATGTTTAGTACTTTTACCTATAACTTTAAATAAGTCTAAGTATAGATAAAAAAGCGTAAGTTATATAACATTCTTATGATAAGTTTTTAATAGACAAATAATGTTCACAGTTTAAGAGTTTACACAATAGGCAGGATACATTACGTTTGTCGCTTATATTACATTAAAATAAGCAGAATAACTAAGAGATAAAACGTATAGAAAGAGTTAAATAATATTAAGGCAGTGTCCCGAACCTGAATTTATTCGTAGGGTGCGGCGAAATCGTGTCACTGTAATGTATAATCTACATATATAAGCTATTTATTACCGACTAAATCATCACCATATTTCTAAATCAAAAAGAGTCTAAACTAATAGTCTTGAAATTCAGTATGGATATTCCTCTCGTGACTTAGATGTGATTTTACGATCATATGCGGATGATGGAAAAAATGCGAACGAAGTCTAAGGCATCAGCTACTAAAGTATACGACTAGTTATAGATGTAGTTACACCAGTGCAATGTACAGAAATAGAATGATTGCTTATAAATATCGTAAAGTATCTACCGATTCAATGTCCTTCGTCATATCACACGGGCTATCAATTTTTTTTATTGAATTTCTTTTAGTGGTTAAACTGAGTTATTTCCATATATCCCTGTCGATAGTATTAACATTGCTAAAAAATATTTTTCGAAATGTTTTATTTTATGTACATTAACGGAAGATGTACTCCTTCGCTATATCTCCTATGGCTTAGATAATTTACATTTTCAATAAAATTTCGATGTTAATTCTTATTTCTATAAATTTCAAACGGCCTAAATTTTTTTACAAAGAATAATCAAAATCGGCAGTCGGCACATTAAAAGATTGAACAGACTTAAACGAATAAAGTAAATTTAGATATCTAGCATTTATGAAAATCTACAAAAACTGATTGAACTGATAAAAAAATAAAATTAGTATATATGAATGTTCCTCGACTTAGTAATATAAATACATTATTTACATGTATAGATTCCATCTTTATTAAAATTATAATTGTCTTATAGTAATAATATAAAATTGTATGTTTTGTTTATGTCTGCATGACTATGGTTTCTGTCTGTATGCTTATTATATTAGGATTTTTTTTTTATTGCCTTGATAGGCAGACGAGCAAGCGGCCCGCCTGATGGTAAGCGGTCACCGCCGCTCATGGACTTCGGCAATGCCAGGGGCACAGCCAAGTCGCTGCCTACCTCTAAAGGGATACTCTCTTTAAGCCTCGTTTGAAGATGGACATGTCATAGCGCTCGGGAAACACTGAGGCAGGGAGTTCATTCCAGAGCTTACACGTGCGTGGAATAAATGAATGCTGGAAACGTACGGTACTAGACCGTATTGTTTCCAGGTGGTATGGATGAACTCTACTGCGGTGTCGGGTGGTGCGATGGTAGAATGGTGACGTTGGCACCATCTTAAACAGTTCCTCAGAGCACTCCCCATGGAACAGACGATAGAACACGCAGAGAGAACCAAAGTCTCTCCGCAGTCCTAACGGTTCCAGGCTATCCGTGAGATCAGGATCATCGACGATTCGAACAGCTCGTCTTTGCAAGGAGTCAAGTGGGTTAAGCAGGTATTTGGGGGCTCTTGCCCAGAGGTGGGATCAGTACTCTACGTGGGACCGTACTTGAGTTTTATAGAGCATCAATCTGTGGCCCGGCGTGAAGCACCGTCCCACTCTGTTCAAGATACCCAGTTTTTTACTAGCCAATTTGGCTTTGTCCTCCAAATGACTCCTGAACTGGACTGTGCTCGAGATTTCGACGCCGAGAATCCCAATACTCCCGGAAACCTGAAGAGGTACTCCTTGGAACTGAGGCGCTATGACAAATGGGTCCTTCTTCGCAGTGAACGCGCAAACTTGTGTCTTCGTGGGGTTGAACTGAACTAAGTTCATTTTACCCCATTTGTAGGCCCGCCCCAGAGAGCTCTCGATTTCAGACACAAGTTGAGACCGTCTTTTCTCTACGGTGCACCGAGGAACATTCTGGTGGCCGATGTATCGCGCATCACTCGTGCTGTCATCTGCATAGCAATGCATGCTGTCAATAGACAGCATGTCATTGATATGCAAGATGAAGAGTGTCGGCGTCAACACCGAGCCCTGTGGAACGCCAGCATTGACTGATAGAGTCTCGGAGGAACAGCCGTCAACGACGACTTTAATGCTCCGGCTCTCCAGGTAACTAGCGATCCACTTGCAAAGTTCCTCGGGGATTCCATAGGATAGTAGCTTCGATAGAAGGGCTCTATGCCATACCCGATCGAACGCCTTGCTGTTGACATCGGTCAAGGCCGACAGCCATAGCCTCACCCTTGCCCTCCAAAGCTTCTGCCCAGCGATGTGTGAGGTAAACAAGAAGATCACCAGCTGATCGACCATGACGGAAACCGTACTGACGATCACTGATCAGCTGGTGCTCCTCAAGGTACAGCATCAGCTGGGCATTTATGATTCGTTCCATAACTTTGGAGAGCAAAGATGTGACCGCTATCGGCCTATAACTCGAAGGGTCCGACCGGTCACCTTTTTTAGGGATCGGATGGACATGAGACACCTTCCATGAAGTGGGAACCCTGTTAGTATTATAGGAAAGACGGTAAAGGTGCGTAAGAACGGGGGTCAACTCTGGGGCGCACGTTTTAAGAACCACCGCGGGGATACAGTCTGGCCCACTCGACTTACGGATGTCGAGAAGCCTTAGTTCCCTCCTGACCGCACACTGGTTGATGCGTATTTCAGGCAGGGTAAACTCGCACCGGGAGATCTTCGGCGGTGTGGCTTCTCCATCATGTAAAGTCGAGTTCGAGGCAAAGGATTGAGCTAAAAGATCCGCCTTCTCCTTTACACTATGGGCCAAACTGTCATCAGGCTTACGCAGTGGTGGGAGACTAGACTGGCAGAAGTTGCCTTGGACAGCCTTGGCAAGCGACCAAAAAGCACGGCTCCCAGAGGGATAACTCTTTAGTCGCTCGCCAATTCTGCCAATGTGCTCTGCCTTGGCCCTGGCTATAGCCTTCTTGCTGGACCTGGAAGCAGCATTAAATTTCCGCTTCTCTTCCTTGGCGTTTGGATCCTGACGCTTTCTAGCGTCATTCCACGCCACGTATGCGGACTGCATAAGGCGCGCAGCTTCGGCGCAGGCCTTGTTATACCACGGCCGGCTACGACGCCCTACTGGTATTTTGGTATTGGGGAAGAAAAAAGCGCCACGTCCCTGATGCAGTCCGCACAAGCATCAGGATTTTCGGAAGAGAAACAGAGCTCCCTCCATGAGTAGGACGCAAAGAATTCACGAAGTCCATCCCAATCTGCTGACCTATAACGCCAGACCCTGCGAGATCCAGTCGCTGAAGAGCGATCGTGAAGAGTAGCAGGGGCCGATGAACGCACTAGGCAGTGGTCAGATGACCCTAGAGGGGCATCGACCACCACCCTGTATCCGTCAGGGTGTGTAATCAGCAGAAGGTCCAACAATAAAGGTTCGTGAGTCTCAACATCTGGAACACGAGTGGGTTGCGTTACCAGTTGTGTGAGACCATAAGCCAAGGCCAATTCATAAACAGTCCGACCCGGGAGGTAAGTGGTCCGGGAGCCCAACCACTCCACATGGTGAGCGTTAAAGTCGCCGAGGACCACCACCTCCGCAGATGGGTACTGCTTAAGAATTAGATCAGTCCCCACTTGCACGTTCTCAAATAGATGAGTAGACCCCACTTCACTGGCATGAGACCTGTAAAGGCATGCGTAGATCCGAGTACGACCTCCATAATCCACGCATAGCCACAAGATCGACAGGTCCCGATGCTCGAGGCCCCGAAGGCGGCGACAACAGATATCACCCCTAACGAAAACGCACACCCTGGCCTTACGAAAGAATGAGTGCTCTAGTACGTAGCCGGGGTAGTTTAAGTACGAAGTATCGTCAGAGGTAGATATTTAAGTCTCCGTTAAAAAGAGCAGAGCAGGCCGCGCCGTCTCGAGGTGGTGATGGACGGCGTCGAGGTTACTATGTAGACCCCTGACATTGCAGAAGTCCACTTGAAAAGTGGATGCAGTCTCCGCCGAGTAATTCCTGTTCTTTTTATTGGCCTTCTTCATATATATTTTTTATTTTAATAGAGTAGGAAGGGAGAAGAATGTGTGCAGTGGGCTCAGAATGATAACCGAATAAAAGGCGGGGCGTGGTGCTAGGTGGGCACGTCGGTTATTTGAGGGGCTGGCACGAAGCACGGAAGGGCCCCCGATGCCCCCCCATGTACAGACGCCGGGATCCGCTCCAGTCTTCCACTCTGGCACGGCGACTGTACAATGGGATTTTCGCCGGTTGGTAGGATAGCTTCCCAAGGAGGGAGTTTTAAAAGAGAATCCTTGGGTTCAGGTCCCCTACTGACCGGCAGGCGGCCGGCGGCGACCGTTCCCATCGGGTCTCCCTGTACCCCGAGTCAGCCCCTCACGCCCATCGCGGCGACCGGGACTGTAGCACCGCATGTTCCGGGCACCATCCGAAACCACCGACACGGAGAGGAGAGTAGAGGACAGGAACCGCTATCCAGCCCTTCCACAGGAACGCATTGCTACTTAGCTGCAGAAATAGGCTGGACGGTGGTACCAATCCGCTTGGGCCGAACGCCGAGCAGAAAAACATCTACTCGGAGTTGAGCCCTACCACCAGTGACGGGAGAGAAAGGTAGGGACAAGGACACCATAACTGCGGAGAGAGTAAAAGGTATGCGGCGATGGAGGCTCGAGGGGCCGGGGTCGCGTACCCGATAATTCTATGTGGCAACCGGACAGATTAACACAAGAATGACCCTCTGACCATATAAACCAGCTTCCAAGACGCTATGTAATTTTTAAAAAACACTATTTAATGTAGTGGCACATTTGATTATTTTTTTTAATTATTATACTATACAAATACAGTACACTGAATATTTGGTTCTATAAAAATGAATTTATGGACGCTCAACATTGGCGAAAATGTTTACATAGCAGAGGCCATAATAAACAAAGAAAAAGTTTATAATTTTCTGTCATCGCGAAAGACATCAAGGCTAAAAACTAGTATGCTAATATTAGATATGGCTTACAGCAAATTCCACTGTCGACATTATTTACAAGTACAGAGATATATCTCTTAAGATTTATTATTACCTAACGTCGAATAACGCACAGAGGTCATAATAGGCCTAAGATGTTTTATATTCAAAGACGTTATTAACGTAATAACATGATGTAACACCGTAATACATATACAAACTATTTACATGAATAGGTGTAAGTCAAATAAGTTTGGGAGTTGTTAAAGCAGAACAATTCTATCCGACAGAATCCCTAACACCATACACCAGACGCAATATATATATATGAATATATGAAGCGATGATAACTCAGTGGTAGTGTGTACGACTTCGCGTCAAGGGGCGTGAGTTCGAATCCACCTACAATGACCTTGAGCTTTCGGTAAGGGAAAACATCGTGAGGAAACTATATCATGGTGGTTGTGCTATTTCTAATACCCGCCTGGCTAACTACCACCCTCAAGTTGAAAATCTGCCGCCAAATACCAATAGGTGTGTTCTGGCTGTTGCACTTGAAAGCCAGTTCCTCCACAGGTTTAGAGTGTCTACCAACTTGGGCCGTATCGTCACTTAAGATCAGGTGAGATTATGGTCATCAGGCTAAACCTTAACTATAAAATACACAACCACACAACCTACAGAGCTTTTTCTAATACCCTCCTTGCTAGCTACTACAACCTCAAGTTGAAAACTGCCGCCAAAACCAATAGATATTTTCCGGCAGTTGCACTTAAGAGTCAGTCCTTTAGGTTTAGGCGTGTCCACCATCTTAGGCCAAATCGTGGCTTAACATCAGTTGAGATTGTAGCCATAACGCTAAAAAAATGTGTTTATTCCAGCCGTATTTTCTATTTATTGAATTAAATAAATATTTTCATCGGGAATAATAAAATTGAAATTCAAAAAAAACATTTAAAATACCAATCATAATGAACAAATAATAAAATACACAGAATGAAAAATCAATATTACAATTTACAATAGAAATTAATTCTTGTTTAAAAAAATACGTTAATAGCCTATCTGATGCTCACAAAAATATGTTTATTGTTATTGAAGAGTACGTTTAGTTATTTGTCATTGTTACTCTATACACGAAATGTTAAGATAAACTAATCGTAATTCAGAGTAAGTGCGCGAGTATTCTCTTGATGCACGCGCTCGTCCTTCATTAGTTACTATAAAGTCCGCAGTAAACATTTACTTGATATCATTCAGCTAAACATAAGCTTAGTGTCAACAAGAAAAAAATGTTTAAACTCGTAAGTATATTTACTAAAGCAAATCTAAACTAATTACTTGATTAAATTTTGTACTTTTTTTCTTCTATAGGTATCCCATGTTTTTTAAACTTTTTCCATTTTACTATACAGACATAATATCTCTTTTTTTTAATAGTTTATAAGTTTAGCGTTGTTGCTACAACCTCACCTGATGTTAAGTGACGATGTGGCCCAAGACGATGAACACGCTAAACCTGTGGAGAGACGGGCTCTCAAGTGCTACTACCGGAATACACCTCTATAGGTGTGTAAATATCTATATATTTAGCGGCAGATGTTCAACTTAAAGGTGGTGGCTAGCCAGGCAATCATCAGAAAAAGCCATGCTTTGGTTTCATCACGATTTTTTCGTTCTTCAAAAACTCAAGCTCATTGCAGGGATTCGAATTCACGTCCTTTGACGCGGCATCCGTACATGCTACCACTGAGCTGCCATCGCTTCAAAATAATATGATTAACTCTTATTTACTACGAAACCAGAATATGTATGAGTATATCCAAACACTGAACACTTAAAGGACTGAAAGAAAGTAATAACGTTTCTATTTGTAGCAAGCCCCATAATCATTCCATTCATAAACTAACTTATTAATCTTCTAAGACTATGAACCGAATCAGTATTAAAAAAGTATATATCCATACGGGGAACAATAATATAAAATCACCATATCTTAAAACGCATTTTTATAAAAAAAGGAATTTTGTAACAATATTTTATATCATTAACTAGATCATCTTCGCTTGCTTCCTGGCTTTCGCCGCCGCCAAGCCCTGGCAAGGACATCTGGCAGCTGCACCGATAACCGCGGCGTACACTGCCCCAATCGCGGCTGCGTACACTGCCCCAGTTGCGGCCGCGTACACTGCGCCTGTCGCTTACTCTGCCTACACAGCACCTGTTGCCGCCTACTCCGCATACACATACGCCTCGCCTTATTCTGCTTACTATCTTCGTCGTTGATGACCACACAATGTAAACATATAACTTAAATAAATGAATAAACCGTTAAAACCTGGATAAATTAAGACTTTGAAAATAATATTATTAATGTTAAAAAAAATCATAAATGTCATTATTATAGCGTCAGTGACAAATAGCAAAAAAATTAGCAACAAAAACGTAGCTTAAGAGTTGACACAATAGGTATGAAACGTTCCACTTATATTACATTAAAATTTGTAGAATCTCATAGTGGGTAAGAAAAATTATACATGGTAAAGACAAAAGAATATAATTGCAGTAGTTCGAGCCACTACTGGTTCATAGGATGAGGCCTAATCATGTCACTGTAATATATTATTAAGTATTTAATTAGTTTTATATTTATTGTAGTACAATATATAGAAAAAAGAATCGAAAGAATCATCGAAATCGGTTTTCAATTGACGAAGATACATAAAATAAAATACAAAGAGCCGATCATATAAGCCTCTTTTAAGAAGTCGATTAAAAATGAGACATTACTTTTAAAATCTGTTTGATCGGTTTCGAACTCTGATCCCGGAGTCAAACGTAAATGGTGGCGTTTTTATACAAACATTTTCACATCCCAATGTATCGATGGTCGATCTGACATCTCTAAAGAGCCTGTAGCACTGACCATGTTTCAACCGAATCAAAAGCTTTCTCATAGTCCACAAACGCCACGCAAAGGGGCTGATTATCCTCATCGGTTTTCAGTATAACCTGCCGCAGCGTATGTATGTGGTCTATGGTGGTATATCCATTTCGGAAGCCAGCCCTTTCGGGAGGCTGGAAGTCGTCTAGGTTGCAAGAAAGACGATTCGTAATGACTCTCGAAAAAACCCAAATATTACCTAAATTACTGTCATCCAATGCGCATAAAATATACTAAAAAAAAAATAGGACGTATAACTCCCCATTAGTTGTATAATACGCAATCATGAACGACAAGTGAATTCTGTGTACGTTAAAAGTATAATTTTGGTTGCTCAATTTCAGTATCACCTGGCCAACCGAATAATGCATACGGTATTAGGAAATTTTTGTTCTAAGTTCGATTTTAGTTAAATTGAATTTTATTGTTTGACATAGTCTGTATACTTATAATCGTGTAAATTAATATGCGATAAGTGAATTCTGGAAATTATTTCGTCAATTTTGAAACTTTAAACCGTCATACACGCCTATACAATAAGAAGTCGTCAAATCTCTTGCCAAAATCAAGGCAAGGCTTCATTTCAAGGCTTGAATCCTTCGGGGCATGCTTTCCACGATATTATTAATAACGTATTAAGGAATTCGTGACCACTCTTCTGCAGTGACTTCTTATTGAATTAATCTTTTTAGCTCCCTGACGTTTTGTCAGGTCCATCGACGATCCTGACCTGCCCTGACCTGGCGATCTTACTCGTCTCTTTCATATTGATGAAATACTCAATTAAATTGAGATCAGGACTTCGGGCTGGCTAATCTAAACAGCGGAACCCAACTTCTTGCATATACTTTTCCACGTCGTTAAAACGGTGAAGGCGAGTATTGTCGTCCGTAAAAATGCAATCATTCGCAAGAGCGATCAGTGCGAGCTGTGGATATGGAATTAGGACTTTCATTATGTGCCTATATGCATATGTTACATTTTCTATGCATATGTTACTAAACTAACTCTATACGCTTCGTTGAATTAATTGCTGTCCAAACAATAAGGGAGCCTCCGCCACGTGGACTGATTTCTTCCACATTTTAGCATAGCATTTCTGTGGTCTACGCAGCATTTGCCGGCGTCAGTCCTCACCACACAAAGAGATTCTAGAGCTTCATCAGAAAACAACACTTTATTCCAGTTTTCCAAAGTCCATGAAACACATTTTCGAGTAACCTGAAGTCGAGCAACATGATGCTCACAGAATAATTTAGAACCCCGAATTGGGCGGTAACTGCTAATATTGGTATCCGAAAGCCTTCTCCTGACCGCTCACAAGCTAACTTCTACACCTCTTATTATTTCAAGGCTTAGGTCTACACTTGACGCCTTACGATTCCGCAACGCCTACCTCACCAAAAAGCGGTCATCTAGTGGTTCTGTGCATCATTTTCTTCCCGAACTTGGGCTCCTGATACCGTTGCCAATCCTCTGGACAGTTTAACTACTCACGCTTAGCAACAGTTTGCGAACCATTTTCTTCAAGTAGGGCTATAATTTTACCGGCCCTTATTACTTTATCAGTTACGTCAGTAAGGAGTATTAGCGTTAAAAGAAAGATTAAACTGTTTAATTTGCAGAAAATATCTAAAGTTTTTAAATTTTAGTAATCAGTAAAAAGCAGATTCAGCTATTTGCGCCATTAGTAAGTCAATTTTATAATAATCATTATTCTTCTTCTGTTTATTTAAATTCGGTACACGAGAAATTATGCCAGGATTAAACAAATTATATGCCGATACATCGTCAAATTAATAAACACTGTTTCGTGTCATATTAATTGAAGTATACATAACAACTATATGTCTATGACTAATCGGAAACTTATTATCTAATTATCTATATATATCAAACAAAGTCGGGTCTGTTAGAACATTTATAACACAGAACGGCTGGCCCGTTAAACAATTAATGTTCATCCCGTCGATACAGTAAACTCTCCCCTCAAATTAAAGATTGTATTTAAATAAATGTCTCGAATCGACAAGATTAGCATAATATTCGTATAATGGCGTATTTTAGATTTAAAAAATGTAGGATAATATCAGTAATGAAAAAGGATTGACATATTTATTGGTTGTCAAATATTTCGTCTGTTTTCGTATACGTCGTTTAGCGCAACGCATATTTTATAGAACAATTTTATAACAAGGTAAATAAGAGCTACAATTCAGAAAGTACGTGCAATGGTGGCGGCGAAAAATAAAAATGCCATTATTAATGCGACTATTCAGGATTTTCTTCGAGGTCAGTTATTATTCTTCAAATCAGTCAACACATTTATCAATTAAAATGACATAGTTAACTATTCCACAGAATTTTATATTTACTGACGTTGTGTGGACTACCACCTCACAATTTGCTAATAAAAGTAGATTTTGTTGGATGTAGGAACTCTTTTAAATGGTAAAAACATGGTCTTCCGCATGCGCACATTTTATTGATTCCATTACTGAGCTCATTGTACCATGGGAAACAAATATACCAAAATACCACACTACAAAATATATATAAAGTAAGTACTACGAGTTACTAAATAACCTAAACGGCAATGACTTTGGTAGTTATTTTATACGCGGTCGAAGTGGGATCAAGAGCTTTACCAGCAAAATGTCTAGAAGAAAAAAATAAATGATAAATAAAATAATAAATAAATAAATTCTACAAATGATGAAGAATCTTAATATCAATGAACACTATCAATACGACAATGCAATGTAACAAGGCTGGCTGTAAAAAAGGCTAATTAATAACGTCAATGAATCAGCAATCAAGAGAAAATACAAAGGAGAGGTTGTCTTGATTTCACGTATACCGATGATTCCAATGGATTTGCTATTCGATTTTAAGCGACTACAACTTCCCGGGTGACTGTCTATGGTGTAGACAACTAACAAATAACAAAACAAGTCGTTAGATGTTTGCGTACTCAACTTGGAGTTTTCCAGATTCGTGAACGGTCAAATACATATATGTCGCGTGTTCGAGCGTCAGAAAATAATAACTGTACATTTAAGCTCCACAAAGAGAAACTATAACATAGTTTATCAATAAGCGTTATGTTTAAATACTATATTTAAATAGCATATGATTAAAAGACATTTCATTCATTGAATTTATAGACAAGTTTCATTCAATAATCAAAAGAAATGAAAAATGGAAACGATATTAGATATAGTCAGTTCAATTAATCATAACGAATTGAAGTCAAGGTTGATTAGAACTGATTTAATTTTAATTAATTAAATATTTAAATTTAAAAAAATATATACAAATCAGTCATACCGTTTATGAATTTTAGGGAGAACAAAGAACATCGATTACAGGTGATAGGAAGTTTACCGGGTCAGCTAGTAATACATAAACTATGGAATCAGTATTGCTGGCACAAGAAACCCGATGTAGCGTTAACTCACAACTCAACAGAGAAATTGTAAGCCGTAAACAACGCTGCATACGGCTCGCAGCAGTTTGCAGGTATTCCTGCCTTTTTATCACTAAAGATCCGTCCGAATCCGTCCGAAAGTCCGTACGTATAATTATGGATAACACGTTAATTAATAAATAGCTAAAGCTTCTTTATCTAGCTGACTTCTCTACTGCATTAAGTGAACGCGATGCACAACAAATTGATATCCCCAAACTAACCAGATAGTTATGGGCCAGTATTGCGCGAGTACGGTACGCTCATTGTATAATTCATTGTAATACCAAGTGATTTACTTTTACTATTGTACCTTGGTTAACAGGCCGTCCTATTTTTGTCTATTGACCACACAGAGCCAGCACGTATTTTATGAGAAAATAGATTATCTAGGAATACCTAAAATAAAATATAAAAACAACATAATAAAATAAATCTTGATTTATTGGGAACTAGCTTTTGCCCGCGACTTCGTCCGCGTTGAATAGGTTACGTTGTGTAGCATTTTTTTTTTTTTGAGGAAACATTATGGATATAATATGCATACAAACTTCTGTGGTTTACTACAAATAGCTTATTTTAATACATTTTTTATAACTAAGTTTTTTGTTTTTCCATTATTTACTAAAATATAAGAAATTGACGGTTTGATACTTGTGAGCGTACCACATAGTGTTGCCCTTTCACACAACTATTCTCGATTTCCCGTAACTATTTGTAATACATGATTGACATTATTAATCATCTGTCGTGTCGCAGAATTATATGCTATTCTATCGCTATGGCAGAATTCAAGTCTTAATGTAAACATGCCGTTACTGTCTATTCAGATACAATCTTCTGCGATTTTTGGGAGCGCAACCGCATATTGCCCCGCTTGAAAATCATGTAGTTATACTCACATATTTGTAGTAAGGCAAAACTTTGTTACGTCTAAACTAAATACGAAAATAAACCACTTTTGACTTTACCAACTTTCATCTCCTATTTCATCCCCATGTAGGTCGATATTTCAAAAACGCTAGATGCTGCAGAAAATGCTTCTATCAAGTGCCTAAATATAAAGTGTCATGGTTTTATTTTCCACAATAACGAACTCCCATATAAATTCTCAACCCTTATTTGAACCCTATCATGCCCTCTTTTACAACAAAAGGTAACTTATGTTCTTTCCGAAGGTCTAGTGTATTTTTGTATTAAATTTTATCAAAGTAGGTAGTGGGGTTAGACATCAAAACAGCGCTTTATTTAGATTTCTATACGAACTATCATCCCTACATTGGTTGAAATTTTAAAAACGCTAGAATAAATATGTATTTATTTCTTATCCAGTGCCTAAATACAAAGTATCCTGATTTTATCTTAGTTAATAACGAACTGTCATACACATTATCACCCCTATTTTAACTTATTCAGGCTTCAGGCTTCTTCAGGCTTTTGTATATATAAAGTAACCTATGTCCTTTCCCAAGGTCTACTCTGTATCTGAACCAAATTTCATCAAAATCGGTTTAATGGTTTAGGCGTGAAAGCATAACAGACAGACAGACAGAGTTACTTTCGCATTTATAATATTAACAGGGGTTAGTAAGGATTATGTCAAGATATACAAGCGTAATATCAACAATTATTGAGACACATTTATATTTGAACCTTTAGGTATATATTTCGATAAAATAAATAAAACTTGCAAGTATATAAGTTCTCAATTATTTATTTGCATTTATCTTTTAAATTTATCTCAAATAGTAAGCAGAATAGGGTGAGGCATAAGTGTATGCCGAATAGGTAGTCACAGGTGCGGTGTAGGCTGAATAGCTGAGAGGCGCAGTGTACGCCGCGGCAACTGGAGCGGTGTAAGCGGCAGCTATGGGTGCAGCTGCCAGATAACCTGGTTTAGCAAGGGCAAAAGCCACCATGCATGCGAAGATGATCTGTAAAATAAATTTATTTTAAGTTCGACTAGATAGAGCACACGATATATCTAGAATAACAGCCAGCACAGTGTCTGCTTAAACACGATTGGTTCCGAGATCAGCCGGTGTTTATCCACGTTTCCAAAAGTTTAAATGATAGGTATAGCCACTCCATGAAGTGCAAGACACCCTTTTTTTTTACCTTTTTTACCGGTAACCATTGTTTTTGAATTGTTCTATGCGTACCGTTAGTTATTTAAATTTGCCGATATTCCAATAAAATATATGACTTGATATTCCAATAAGTAATTCTATTTGTAAGCGTACATATTTACACAACTTTTAAGTTCTGCGTATGAAAAGTTTATTATATAAGCATTTTCTTGTGTCCCTATAGTTATTAACGATTATTTAATTGTATTCCTATTATAAACAATTCTTCATAGTAGTTTTGTTAAGAATCACTGTTATTATTTATAAATTCAAGGGGCAAAACTAACATGTTTTCTCAGAATGTTTATAATTTATTTATCGTTTCATATCACTCATTCAATAAATTAGTGAAAAAATTATTTTGATTTCGTGTTACATTACATGTATACATTACTGTTACATTAATGTTCCTATTACAGTAAATGTACTTTTACACCGTTTTCTTTTCGATATGAATGATTAAAAATATGTAAAACATTACTTACTATTTTGAACATTTTTAATGATTGTTACTGAGCTGTGGGGCTAAATAATATTGAGAAGTAGAGTGTGACAAACTTTATACTCATTTGTGAAGGACGAAAATACGCAGTATGGGGAAAATAGGCTGTACAATCACGTACATTGAATTACGATTAGTACGCGCTCGCCTGTACAACATTCAACTTTTTCCGATTTGTACATTACATACATCAAGGTTATTTAAATTCAGTGCTTACTAAATCACATCTAACTGGAATGAATAAAAGAAATCTCGCTACAGTTAATATCAAAATAAACTTCTGTTAAACAAATTAACAGATGAGACAACATAATTGAACCCTACTCGATATTATCGACAGTAGTTGTGCATAACCATAAAATGATATGCATTAATTTTTAGTGATATCACTTTTATTTGACTAATGATTTAAAATGCTGGCCTATAATATAATATACAGTTTATAAAATTTGTACAGAGGCATTTTCATGCATCAAATTTCTTTTCTGTTATTAGTATATCTAACAAAATAAATTATTAAAATACTCATGGTATCTTAATGACACTGAGTGTAGTTTGTGGCAATAAAAATTTAAAGGTTCAGTAACGCGTATAAAAATTAACTATTTTATAGTCAAGCATAACCTCTACAATGATATAATTATTTATTAGAGCTACTTATGTTACAGAAACATTGCCCCGAAAGATTCGCGGTTAAGAAGTGAAATATCATTTCATTTTACGTTTCAATTAAGTTTCTAGAAAATAAATTGGTACAAAGATACATACGACCTCTAACATCTAATATAGAACACAAGTATGAAAAAGGACAAAAATGAAACTTATAATAATACCAATATTATATTTTCATGTTAGCGAATTTTAACTTGTTCAGAAATTCAATTTTTACTAATATGCTTATAAAATAAAAATTAAAACTAAAATTGTTACTACTTTCGTTTTAATAATAAGACATTTAAATAAAAAATGTTTAATCCGAATTATACTAAAATGTTTACAGAATACCAAAAAATAAATGTTACTGGTTACGTAAGTGCCTATTATAATAAATAAACTCCTTTATTACTCATCATTTTAATATTAAAACTTTTAAATAAATAATGTGTTTAAACTTTCTACAATGAGATACTAAGCAAAAAAAAAAAAGAATCTTGTACCCTCTGGTGTTAAGGTATAATTCAATTGTATGCAGGTGTTATGCGCAACGACACTCAACCACTTCCCTCGTAATACATATGAACGTCCTTCATTACAGAGTATAAAGTACGAAGTAAGTATTAACTTGTTATCATTTGGACTAACAGGACCTAGTTAACAACAACCAAACAAAATGTTTAAAATTGTAAGTTACAAATACAAAAAAGTAGATAGAAAATAATGTATTTGAAGCGATCATCTATCTATCTATAAGGAAAATACAGTACAGTTCAATCACGTCGAAACTACTGAGCGCTTATCGTGCCTATGACTTTCGGTTTTTTTGTAGAAAGTTCAAGTGTACTTAGTTTTGTGCATTTCATTGTCCGTTTATAATTATTTTTTTCGATTTAGTGTTGAATGCCTTTTTTTTATTCCCTATTTTATTGAAAGTTGTTAAAAACAAGAGACGCCATGCGTAGCACGTGGGTGACAGCTAGCTAATATATAGAAATTTAATGCCAGCTAACTTCTCAAACTTTCTTCAGTCAGTCTCAGAGTTACATTTTTTGTAGAATCATAACGCTTGGAGTAGTACTACTCATACAGCTGAGCTACAATTTGGATAATGTGGCGGCCAGAAAAAAGCACACGACGTATTTCTAACTCATTCTCGTGAATAGCTATAGGTTTTCAAGAAAAATGAGCGTAATTTTAATGTAATACCCTTTTGATCTTGCTTTCGATTTTCTATTTCTATTTTAGTTTATAATAGCGCTTCCAGATATTAAGCTTGCTCATAATTTTTATAGAGTCAGCGTGATGGATTAAGTTTCATGAACGTTTAGTGGAAGGGCAGTTAATACTTAATAATTACTAATTATTCAAAACTTGTTTAATAGATTATCTTCGTCTGCTTCATGGCTTTCGCCGCCGCCAAGCCCTGGCAAGGACATCTGGCAGCTGCACCGATAGCAGCGGCCTACACCGCTCCAGTCGCCGCTGCGTACACCGCACCGCTCGCCTACTCTGCCTACACCGCACCCGTTGCCGCATACTCCGCATACACATACGCGTCACCCTACTCTACTTACTATTTGCGTTAAGATTCATAGCTGATAAAAATTGCAGCAATGCATTCTATGTTAATATTATTTTCCTTATGAATATCATCTAACACTGAATAGTTTCCAAAATTCGAAATATATCTTATTTGGAAAACAATTCATTTTAGGAGAAATTTGTTACTTTATGGCTAAAATATTTTTAAGCAAACAGGGTAAAAACAGTAAATGTCAATGCTTCAAATGATTATAATATGCATTCACATTAAAATATAATATTTCTCTTACAAACTGGTTTTTGAATAATGAATTTTGACTATACTGTACATAGTTTGAACACGTGTGCAATGCACAATCGTGAGCGAGAGTTGTGTGTTTCGAGACCAGACAGTGTATTAAAAGCTACGACGAGTCTTTGACCACAATATATTTGCACAAGATGATGATAACTGCCACTATATCTTCATCTAGACTGCTGGCTTTGTATCTGCGTAATTTGATCAAGTACAATTTCTGAATTCGTATAAAATCTGTATTAATAATAAAATATATATTTATCAATGTATTTGAAAATAATATTTCTAACTTCTGTAGTGATTATTACCACAATCCGGATCAATATAGATATAATACATTTTCACCATTCGATCGGCACGATTGGTAATATTTTTCCTTTTAATTAGTTCATTGAATACATACATTTATAAAAAAAATGCTACGTCTTTTCTCTCGCACAAGCGCGACATCATTTATAATATTAATTCTACAAATATATCTATAGTAATTACAATAAATAATTGTAATTTTGCCTCCTATCTAATTTCACATATAGAAAACATGAGATAAAATCATGATATACTTCTATAGTCACTTTACTTACTGAAGACACCAAGAGAACATAAAGAATATTGTTCAAAAACAGAGCTAAAGGTAAAAAAATATTCGAATACCAAATAGATTAACCGTCGCTAAGAAACACAAAAACGATTCATCATCAAATCAAATAAAGGGCGGTTTTATAAATTTTATTTGTAATAAATTTTAACAATAATTTTTAGTAGGTTTACTATATATTAATCTTCTTTTATCATTCTTATAGTTGTTAAGTCTTTATTTTATCAATTGTGGCTGTAATGGTTATTTTAGGACGATTTATAAATTTTTAGTTGTATTCATTAGCAATTTTAAGTAAAAGGTATTCTTGAGTAGCTTACATTATTACTGAAACCTTTAGTTTCATTAAAAGCTCTATGTAGGCTTCATTTTTGTCATTGCAATTTTATTATTAATGCGTATCTCCTATGCGTAAACGAAAATATATACATATGTCCTAAAGCCTTTTTGAATTCAAATCTATACTTTATTCTCATGAATACACAGTCTCTGTGAGATTATTTATAAAATCTAGTTGTTACAGATTAACGGCTGTTGGTTCTTACTGCATTAGGAAGTAAAGAAAATTTGAAATCTGAAAGCGAAATAAATGTTATCGTAGATTGTACCTGTTTCTTTTTTGACATTCACTTTCTTACTGTTTGTCATTTCCTGGTGTACCATCAAATGAGCTTAAAAATATTTATGAATTAAGTAAATAAGTCTCTAGAAAAGAGGTATTTAGTAATTCTTGGATTTACCATGCGGGTGCAGGCTTCATTATGTGACAGAAAGTCACTACTCTTTCTTCTCTCTCTGCTCAGCCAAATTTTGTAGGAGCCCGCTAGCGCATCTTTAGAAGCATGTCAAAAAAATTACAGAAAGATTTCGCTGGTCTACCTCTCGTGCCCACTTCCGCCGCGTATAAATTAACGCGGTCGCCATTTCTGTTCAGTTAATTTATAAGCTCAAAGTATTTATTACTACATTTGAATTAATATTTTTTAAATGTTGCGCATTCCAACCATTACATATTTGACGCAAGAACCATTTCCAAAATGAAACAATAAATTTTAGGCAAATAAGAACTATTTCCTTTGATAAACTGTTATTATATTGATAATGACTCTTGGTTTTAATTGTAATTATACATAACTGAGTAAATTGCTAGCTTGAGACCAGAAGACAAGTAGAAAACAGAGCGGAGATTATCAATAATAAGTGTTAATACAAAATAACTATTATGAACAAAACACAATCATGTTTACTTAGACATGACATAATTCGCTCTGATTGTATTCTGCAAAATAAGGCGAATTTATATTTTCATTTTCATAGATATATAAATACGTAGCTTTCATTATTCAAAACTACCTTTCAATGATTTTTCGCTATAATGATAGTGTCTAAAATATCTGAGTTTATGGTGGTAAACAAAATCTATACATATAATAAATCTGTAGAAAAGTTATTATTGTACATTGAAAATATTAAAAAAAGAGCCAGGATGTTGATGGATAACCAACAGAACCCATTTCCAGCATTTTTGAAATTTTTGTCTGTTTGTCTGTATGTAAATCCAATGTAGATAAAGTTTATAGGTAAAAATAAACTTGAAGTGTTACTTAGTTTTTGTTTCATCGCAATCGGTTCACTCTATCAAGATATATTAGATATTAATTTAAAGTGTTCTCACGCACACAATTCAGTTACTTGCAACGCAAAAATAGAACAGTTGAACTCCATATTCGATAGCTGGCGTTATGCATATGACGTTATAATGTAACACGGATATTGACTGCACTCTTATCTATGCGGCACGGGAAAAGTTAATTTGTCTGTTTGAACGCGCTAAACAGACAAAAAATATTAAGTAATTTTTTTAAGGAACTTTAAGGAAAATTAGGAACTAAATCGCAGGCGCAGCTAGTATTTAATAAAATATTAATATGTTTAAATATATATGTGTATATACAATATTATCACTCGTAATTATTAAGATATCGAAATAGTTTTAGTAATTTTCTGATTAAATTTAGGCTCTATAGTTATTAACTAAATACGGGCAAGCAATGATGCATACTATATTAAAGGCAACTTCATTACAAACTGAAATTTATTAATTTTGAATTATAATATCTCTTTTAGTAATTTATTATTATCGGCATATGAGAATAAAACAAAATAATCATAGCGAAAAATGTTTTAATGCAGAAATAAATATTTTATGGCCATGTGTTTTCTTAAGCTGTAAGTTTTCAACGCAAATAGTAAGCAGAGTAGGGTGACGCGTATGTGTATGCGGAGTATGCGGCAACGGGTGCGGTGTAGGCAGAGTAGGCGAGCGGTGCGGTGTAGGCAGAGTAGGCGAGCGGTGCGGTGTAAGCAGCGGCGACTGGAGCGGTGTAGGCCGCAGCTATCGGTGCAGCTGCCAGATGTCCTTGCCAGGGCTTGGCGGCGGCGAAAGCCATAAAGCAGACGAAGATAATCTAATAAAGAATGTTGTATAATTAGTAATTATTATTTTTATGACCCTATAAAAATTAGGTGGGTGCTCAGATTCTAGAAAAAACTATCATACACGATAGTACTAGATAATACAAACCAAGTACATAACGTAATCAATATTTACACAACAATTCCACTTGTTTTAAATATTTATTTGTATTAATTAATATATAATAATTATTGTTATTATAAAGTAATAACATTATAATATGTCATTACTTCAAAGAAAAATGTTATAATCAAAGTTGTTCCTAAACTTTATATATATATACTTACTAGTTTGAACATGATGACTGGTTGTTAGCACTTAGCTGTACTGAATGATATAGATCTGATACCCTCTATAGAATTTATAGTAAACAATGAAGGACAAATACTCGTATAAGCGTAA
The DNA here is from genome assembly GCA_039707435.1 of Actias luna. Taxonomy (NCBI): domain Eukaryota; kingdom Metazoa; phylum Arthropoda; class Insecta; order Lepidoptera; family Saturniidae; genus Actias; species Actias luna. The sequence continues at coordinate 8,964,008 of JAZHAC010000008.1, read as the reverse complement.
GAATGGTTACTCCGTACATGGTACATGAATGGTAATTTCTTAGTTGAATAAATAATTATTTATGAAAGCTTAGGGTTTCGTTTACATATGTATATACTATGTCAAAAGAAGAGGGTTAACAGGTATAACTTAAATGAATATATAAAAAATGTTGTCTGTATAAAAATTACATTAATAATTATTTCTATAAGGATTTTAGGCATATCCTTACAATCGTAAGAGAGTCACCAGTATTTGATTCGAACAAGATAATAATTTTTACAAGAGAGTCTATGATGATTTACTTCATCCACGTGAAGAACGCAGTGCGAACAATTTGATATGCAGCATGTCGTTCTCAGCATCAAAGAAAAAATAAATATCAAAATTCTTACTAAAATTACAAACTAGCTGACCCGATGAACTTTGTAACACGTATAATTGTTGTTCTTTAGTCTTACTAAAACTGAAAAACGGTTTGACCAATTTGTTTTTTTTAATGTACATTTTGATTCGTTACTAACTAACTTTAACTCGTTTAACTTTAATTCGTTAGGGTCAATAGTACTGACTATATATAATACCGTTTCCGTTTTTAATTTATTTTAGTTTATATGAAATTGAAATATAGGTGGATTCGAACACACGTCCCTTGACGCAGCTTTCGTACACACTACCAAAGGAGCTGTCATCGCTTCATTACTTTTCAAATTATGAGATTAAAAGAAAAACTGTTCGTTTTTCTTTTTTTATCCAAACCTTGTCCTGACATACGACATGAACACAATACAAAAGAATTATTCGGTTGGGTAGAGTCGTTTGGAAGTTATGCGCGTACATACATTTCGCCTAAACTGCTGAGTCGATTACGATGAATTTTGGTATATAAAAAGATGGGACCCTGGGGACGGACTACTTTGGAGCATTCTGGAAACTACTGTGGAGACGGCTACCTTTTCTGGCGAAAAACTTATTGGAAGTGAGGTAAAGGGAGAGAAAAACATTTCGTATGAAATTTTCTAATGCGTCATCCGATTTGATTGACTAAATCAATAATCACGCGAGTAAAACCGTGAGTAAAATCTAGTACTATATCAGTTTTAAAAACCAATACTATCCAATGCGTGGTAAAACATTTCACGAATTACTTGGAATATAACTGAGCGCGATACTAAGGAAAATCATGATGTCATCCCTAAATAGAATCGTTTTCTTCAAAATTCCGTTAGAAGGAAACCTAATCTCATGGGTCCAGTCAAACAACCGGTTGTTAGTATGCAACCAGATTGTCGAAAGAAGGCTACATAATGCTTATCTTAATTGTCGTAGCCGGCCCCTTGTTTCAGTTTCACGACAAAGAAATTCTCTTAAGGCAGCTTGTTTGGACTTAAGAACACATATTATAGTACAAATACTAATAAACAATGGTTCTCGTTTTGAGACATGTTGCAACGTATAAGTTTCTTAAAATAATTCTTCGTAAATAATTTCCTCTGACACAGCCACGAAAGATGATGTTTTTTTACTATTAAAAAGAATATGATCGAGACTTCGATACGCTAATTTTAGGTTTGAATAACCGGTGCAGTTATGCTATTAAAGTATTAGTAAGTTTTAAGTAAAGTATAAAGGTATTAAGTATTAAAGGGGTAAAACAAAATTTAAAAGGTTTTTAAATAATTCAAAACAGTGTTTTTATTACTGATAAATGCTGCAATATTGAGACTAATAATTAATTTAACTTTAATTTTTATATGTACTTCATCATTATTATTATAGAGCATGATATAAGAACTCTTAACCCGATAATTTGTCAAGAAACATTTGCCTTTTTATCATAAAAAAGGTATGCGTATAGCGGGGAAACTGACGGATGAACTTGACATTTTTCAAATTCCCTATGCAAACTTTGCATATTGCCTATAGAAATGTCACTTAAAAATTAGTTTAAATTGATACATTGACCTCCACAGTTACAGCAACCAGATTTGTCATTGTAGCATCACACACGCACGCACTGACCTCTGACGCAATGTAGGCACATACTTTGAATGTTAAAGTGGTCTGGATATACTACTGCATGCCAAGAAAAATGTTGGCACTTACACCAAACAATGTACAGAATGATTTTATCAAATATGTAATTTACTAAATTGATCAATTCTTTTAGAAATCCTTACGAAAGCTGATAGCTTACATATTAAGTCTTAATTTAGTAAAATACAGCGGTGTAATTCATGTTTCAAAACGTGGACCCGTGCAGTGTATTAACAATTACGGAAAGAAATTTAATATATTTTAGCTCTCCATTACACTAGAACTTATCTATAGTTCGTTATATACGCTCTGACATAGCAAACGACAAATGACGCGTTTAAATGTGTGTATTTATCGTATACGTAACCCGTGGTGTATGAAACTAATAATCGACAATCGATATGTTTGAACTTGACAGGAGTAGCGGGTGCACGTTAATAGCGAGTGCGCACATAATATTTTGGTGCCTTATGATAGCAGATGAGCTAGTTAAAGGGATATTTTTTTATTATTACGGGAGGATAGTGCGTTTTTAATTATAACGTTCATAACGATAACATGTTGGAAAATATTTGAAGCAAAGGTGTTTTGGAACAAAATTTCTTATCACAAGATAAGAATGGAGGCTAGAAAAATGAAAACGTAAGATTTTTCCGTCACGACCCTTTTTTTAGTGTGTTCTATAAGTTTATAGCGAACACAGTCATCCATAGCGATTATGCTATTGGCTGTAGTCAGTTATAGGTGCGCGCTTATTGGTGCAAGATAGCCAGTAAGTTCTCAACGGCTGCGCAGATATAGTTTGTACATGTCATATGCGTCAGCTATTTTGCAGCGTATTATATGTATTAGATGAATTGGATGATGTACAATAAAACGTTTATTTTCGCAACTAATTTTTTTTATTAAATACGAAATTTCCTACCATTCCATCAATTCATTAGTTATCTCTTCGTTTTATTGAATTGCTCTCAGACGCTAGTAATTCATTTATTTGTATTTTAATCAATAATATAATACATTTATCAATAATAATATACTACGTAAGGAAATTCGTTCTAACTGAGTGTTACACGACACTCACGCATTTTTTTTTATTTATTTATATTAGTTTATTACTGTACTAATGAAAAAATCCTTTATTTGGTTGTCCAGACGCCTAGCATAAAAATTAATAGAGTTTTACAAGGATTTAACTTTTCGCCGCGCTCTAAACTTTTCATTTTTGACAACGATATTCTGAACTCATTTACGAATTTACGAAACATGCAGCACTATTACGCGTGTGAATGTAAGCATTCTCTGCTTTTTTGAATAAATTATTGTTCTCCGTGGTTCTCTTACGCGCAATAAGTACAGTCCTTGTATTTCTACGCGCCACAATCCGCCTACGCAATTATATGTATGAACGCGCTGAACGCATACTAACAGAGATACAACCTGGCATAGGATTCGTAAGACATTTTCGGATAAGCTTTATAAAAGAATAAAAGTAGATATAAATTAAATTTGAACAAAAAAGAAAGACCAAACGTATTTAATTATTATACTTTGTTAGCAAAAGAAGTAGAGGTGTCGTAGAAAGCATTCTACGGGCTTCTGTGTCGCGTTTCATTTTGTAGAATAAATATAAAATATTGTTGTCTACATATAAAATATTTCCTAATTCCATGAAAATTCTAGATATACAGAAAATATAAATGACTTTATCGAAATTGAGCTTTTTAATTTATTTAGTATATTTGTATATATTTCATTACTATAAAAAATAAGTACCTTAATTTATAATTTTCTTTATTAATACTTATCAAAACATGTTAATAAAATCAAATTTAATAAATAAAACCTTGCATGTCTAGATTTAATCTGTACAATAAATTATGCTATATTAATTAAACTGTTTTACCTTATTCCATAACATTTGCATGAATTCTATATAAGTAATTTTAATATCATATACATTTGTTAAAATGCATAAATACCAGAATTAATAAATAAACGAATACAAAATATATCTATACGAAACTAGGGTTACACAACATATTTATTCTTTCAGTATTCAGTTATTTTTGACCAGATTATATTTATATTTGCTTATTTATTATTATCTTTAAGTTATTCTGGTTGAATCTTAGTTTTTATAAGTTATTCCAGTATATTCATAGAGAATCGCATATATATAAATAAATAGTTAAAAGTGGTTTTAGAAGGGCTTGCGAAGTTTTCTACCTAGTAATAATTTTGTAGACAGTGTTTTAAAGAATCTTTTAATGCGTGGATTATTAACATGGGCTTCTGTAAATAATTCATGTGACAAATCATTTTTATTTTATCCAAACATAATTTTTTTTATTATATTCAAACATACAATTTCTTATAAGGATTTTTCTTGGTTTCTACATTTTAACATATATGAGTTTTTAATACTACTTAATCTATCATAAAGGTATTGTTTTTATTCATTAGTTTTCTAACAGGTATTGTTAGTAATACAATAAAATTATCATTAATAAAACAATATATATCTTTATTTATGTATATAAAATAATATTGTTATGATTGATCATGAATTTAGACATAAATAGAAAATACTGTGTCAAAGCTCAGACCTGAAAGTATGATAGTTTCTAAGTAAAGTGCATAATTAAAATGCATAAATTGTGGAATAGTGTCAGGAATCGCTTCGCTCGCCCTGATACTAGTTTTACTTATTGATTGATTAACTAAAAAATAAACTACTGTTTTATTCCAATGAATGCCGAAATTATTATTATAAAGTAAATATATACTATAATATTATAAATGTGAAAGTGTGTATATTTGAATGTTTGTTACTCAATCACTCAAAAACGGATGAATGGATTTTCTAAAATATAAAAATCAGATAGTTTAATAGCTGGATTTACGTATAGGACACATATACACACTAGCATCTGAGCTATCATCGCTTAAAAAAATCTTTGTCAAAAATCCAAAGGAAGTTTATTTACAACAAATTTTTAACATGTGTTTCCTGTCACAGAGGAATTATTTAATTTTATGGAACAAAAAATATCTTATATGTTGTTTCAATTATCGTTAATGCAGATTTTGCTAAGCTACATTTGTGTTATAAATATGTGCCGATAAGAAAGAAAGAAGGAAAGATAATACATTTATTTGTTACACACGTGTACATTGATTTTATAAACAAAATAAAAACAAAAGAAAAGGCAAAATCTAAAATGAAATGGCTGAAAATTTAAGGTGAGTCTGTAACACATGAGTCTCGAGTTAGCTTATGTACTGAAAGTCATCCAGCGTTGGTTTTCACACCGGGCCTAGAGTGATATGGCTGTGTAACGATGTGTGGTATATGTATGGTCTGAATGTGGCAGAAGCTTACTATTGTTTTGAAATAGATTATTGAACCATTCTACATGTACCTACTCATTAACTGAATACTTTCTTGTCTTTCTTTATTGCTCTTGACAATATTACATTGTTATTTTGGAAACCTGATTGCTTAGCCGCAAAAATCGTATACATATGTATGTATAAACTTAGCCTAGCAACAAAGATAAACTGTTGCAAATACATTTCTTACTATTTACTCTTTTCGATGTAATATATACTTGTTAACTTTCACATTCATTGGAGCAATAGTTTCTTAGACATTACAAAAAAAAACATAAATGTTACGATGCCACATAGTACAAAATGTTCGATCATGTAAACATGTGAACATGCAAACTTGTGACAAATCTCAAAATTCGAATATATAATGAAAGCATAACAAAAATAATCTGAATAACAATCGCAAGCTATGCAGGATGTAGTGACATATGAAAACAAGATATTTTAAATGTGGACAATAGTACAATAGGTACATGACATCACCCGTAACTGGTTACTTACGTCATACGATCTTTGCGAAGTGATAAAACATACAAAAACTGAAAGGTGTACCCATCGGCATATAAATAGAATTTTGAAATTTCGTTTTTTAACGTAATTAATAAATTATCTCATTAAACTTCACATTAATTCTAATTAAATACACGCCTCTAATGTTAGCTTTATCTTTGATTTAATACAGTCACAATAATATTAAATAAAATTATCCCGAAAAAGAAAATTGTTATTTTGAACCATGATAATGATTTAAATTTTGTTACCAAAGTAAAATATTTGGTAATTATATAATGTTCAGTAATATCTGTACTAATATGTCTAAATAAAAAAATATTTTCTTACTGGTAACTTAAATGATGTTTCCAACCAATACAATGCTAGCTAAGAATACAAATATAAATGAAAATTTATTAAGTTCTAGTCTTGTGACTGATGGAATTTCTTGTTGGTAACACAGAAAGAACCCTTTACATAATAAACGTCACATAATGACTTAGTGATTACTTACGCTATATAAAGAAATCTTATGCAAAAATTCGTGCTTCCGAAACTAATTGTTTTTTTTTTGCTTCTTCTGTCAGAAAATCTAGAGAATTTTATTAATTAATGTAATATAATAAAATTATGTGCTGCTCCGGAATTGGATACAAGATTTTTCTTAAGTGAAAAGACAATTACGGTAGTTGTTTACGGCTGCTACTCGAAGTCAAAGGTTACAAATGCAGGAGTCCCGTAAGGATCTGTACTCTCAGCTACACTATTTCTACTGCACATTAACAATCTGTTGATGCCCGGTATTCTTGCATACGCCGAAGACAGCACTGTGACTAAGAGGTACCTAGCCAATCTGCGGGCTAGCAGTCTGAGTATCAACACCATGAGAGAGTCCATTGACGGATTGAGCACATTAATAATAAACTCAGGGTCGTTTCCTATAGAGGTAGTGCAAATCTGGTCAGGTTCACCATAGAAAAAACGCAGACGTGTCTATTCTCTGCTAAACGGAGTCCATTCAACATGACTCCCACTTTTCAAGGTCTGTTCCTTCAGATTGCCGACTACCTCAACCTTCTTAAGATCGCTGTAACATCTGATCTCAACTATGGGCCTACAATTGAGTTAAAGGTAAGAATAGCTGCCAAGAAATTGGGGATCCTCTTCAAAGTTAAGCGGTATTTCGCACCGCAACAACTTCTTAACTTGTATCAAATGCAATAAGGTCGTGTGTGGAGTACTGCTGCCACCTTTGGAATGAATCAGCCAAATATCAACTGGATGCACTTGACCCCAATAAGCGCCGAGCTAGTAGGCTTGTGGGCGATGAGATACTGATGCAGGAAAAAATGCTCAGTATAGAGCATAGAAGTAAGGTAGCTTATCTCAGTATTGTACAAATTCGACTTTGGAGAGTGTGTACAAGAATTACTTGATATAATTCCACAAAACCCGTTTCATCACAGGCCGATCAGACGCCGCGATAGTTTCTACCCTTATGTGGTAGAAGTACCCATGATTCGTATAAAACGATTTGCGTCATCGTTCATCATGCGGACAGGAAAGGAGTGGAACTCTCTCGCGGCGTCTGTCTTCCCCTATACCTCTAATTTGGATATATTTAAGAGGAGAGTGAATAGACATCTTTTAAAATTGCGCGCTACATCGTCGGCCTCATTTATGCTTACCACCAGGCATGATTGAGGTCAAGCGCAAACTTATAAAATATGAAAAAAAAAAAAACTAGTGTGCACGCCAATTATATTAATTTTGCAACACTTAAATGTTATGTAAATCATACTCTCTATTACAAATTACAGCGTTATATTTTAGTGATATTTGTCAATGACAAATAAAATTATTTGCGAAAATATAATAAAATCGCTTTAACAGGTAGACTCCTAAAAATCTTAACAACACGTAGTGTGGTACATTCTAATATATTTATTATGAAGATTTATATTTACCACTGTAGTCTTTGTCATCCAAGGCTATTATGTCGGTCTATAAATATCGGAGCAAGAGATCAAAATTGTACTCTGATATAGCCGGTTTCTAGAACTAGATATTAATGATGCTTGAAGAGCTACGATCAACAGTCATTTTGCCCTGGCCGTCAAAAAAAAATGTAAAGAACCTCTAGTATTATCGACGTAAATATAAATTATTTTTTTAAACAAAGAGTGCATGTAGGACTGAGCGAAAATGTATAAAGTAGAGGATCAAATCAAAAAAATCGATGAGAACGGTTCTAGCAATTTACCAGTTTAAATTTTTATATTTAATTTATTTTAACAATTCAGACAATTAAAGGTATTGGAGTGGTAATAAATAATTACTAATCTGTCATTTACGGAAGATCATATTAAAATAACTCCTGTTCTATGAATCTAGGTTATTGAAATATTATATAGGTTCAGCGTTATGGCCACCATGATGTTACCTGATGTTAAGATACGACGTAGCTGAAGATGGTGGACACGCTAAACCTAGTGGAAAGACCAGCTCTCAACTGCAACTGCCGGAACACAACATCTATAGCTATTTGGCGGCAGATTTTCTACTTGAGCTGAAGAAGTGAGAAATCTGTCTCTGGTCTCTGGAACCATGGGAGGCTTGAAGTGTTGCCATGGTGCATTTTAGTGGGTAGTGTTGCGGGATTAGCACCTGATGAGCCACCACATACCTTTCTCACTTTGACCTGAGCCCGAGTAATACGCTTGTGCGTTGCGATGAGGAAGTCTGTAATAGGATTATAAATATCACGTTAATAAAAAAAGGATGGTAGCTAGACAGGCGGGCTTAAAAAGATGGCTTACTACCATGCTATGTTTTAAAGCTCAGGCTCATTGCAGGGACTCGAATTCACGTCCATTGACGCGGAGTACGGACACACTACCAACTGAGCCATCATCGCTTCAGGTGTTTTCTAGTAAGACTTTACAACCATACAATTAACAGACACAAAAAGCACCCAGGCTGCACCATAATAGACCATAAAAATAATTGTCGAATATGGGATTCCAACTCATAATACTATTAGCAGCGGCAGCGGCGAACGCGACTTCTGAAACCTCTAAGTCATTTGTGCACTGAAAAATACGCTAGCACTTTGAATATTTCAATACTCGATCGCACAAACTGTTTAAATATTAGAATTGAAATTCGATGTGATCCGTACCGATTTCGACGCCATTCGCACAATTTTAACTTGAACACCAAGTTTATTAGCTCCATTATTCATATAATAGAATTATTGATATATAAGACTAACAACAATTTCAATTGTTGAAAAAACAACCTATTTTATTATATTTAATTTGTATGTAATTTTACAAATATTTTACTATTCGTGTAATTTTGCATAAGAAATAACTTGGAATAAATAAATCTTGAAATGAGGAATTGAAGTTATTTCCCTGGAAATTTTATGATGATTTGATAGACACAAAATAAATTAGATTATTAGAATCATAATTGCTAAGATCGCTTTACTTCAATGAATACATAAAAATTTAAAATTTGTACTATTTTAACGTTTTGAACATAGAAAATATGAAAATATACACTACAAATCAAGTTCAGGGTTTATATTTATAGCGACCTTGATCAGCAGATACCGCATAAGGATGTAAAATTTAAATACAAGTAACAAATCTGTACCCGGTGCAGAATGTTCTACACACATAACGATCCTTTTCGATTCAATTGAAAAACCGCACAACAGCCAAAATACAGGGTGTGTATATTATTTAAATTATTACACCTTAATTAATAAAATATCGTTTTATATACAATTATTTTGTCTATGTATTTTTTTTATTTTATGCATTGGTTTATAATAATTGTTACATCGGCTCATACCATGTAAATGTTCTTACTTAATAAATCCTTTGAATTCGATATAGTTACAATTTTTAGTAAGCACAGCTAGCTGGCTTATTTTGATTTTAAAATAGAAGATGTATTAATGCAAAGGATAAATTAAGTTTAAAGTAAAAAAATTATATATTATAAAGCGAAAAAATAATAAACTTTTTTTCTTTAAACGCAATAATCTTAGGAACTGCATAGGAACTGCACCAGTTATTAGATAGTGTGTTAGTGGATACATAGAGAAATCACGAAAATACTAATAATCATGCATTAAAAATACTATGAATAGCCGCAATGTTTTAATGGTTTATAGATTTTGCGCTATGACCACAACTTCGCCAGGTGTTAAGTGACGATGTGGCTCAAGATGAAGGACAAGCTCAGACTAATGGAGGCGCTGGCTCTCAAGTGCAACTGCCGGAATACACCTATAGGTATTTGGCACAGGTTTTCGACCTGAGGTTAGTAGCTAGCCAAGTAAGCATTAGAAAAGGCCCTATCATCATGATATGGTCTCATTACAATGTTTACCTTCATCGAAAGGTCATGCTCATTGTAGGGATTCAAACTCACGTCCATTGACGCGGCCTCTGTACACGCTATCCCCTAAGCTATCTTCGCATGAATAGTGCAATAACGCGTGTTTTTTAATGTAAATACTTAATGCTTATAAACTATCACCCTGTAATTATTTTAAAACGATGTGCAATCGAAATTATTCAAGTCGCGTACGTGAGGCGCTCGCGTATGTCTCACCAAGGTGTGCGTACAGCCACAGAGCTGGTGCCAATATAATAGAGGTCATCACTGAACCCTTATATATTAGGCTGGGATTGATTGTTATACCATCAGTCACTATCTGACTACCTAAACAAACAATCAAAATGTTCAAATTTGTAAGTATTTCATTTATTTCTCTAATGAACATTATTTAATATTGATACACACTAAATAAATAATTTTATTCCTGTATTTTTTTTTCTAAAGTTGTCATTTTACAAATTAACATACATGTAACTATTACTATTCATTATTAATTGTAGGGTCACATCTTGGTTTATATTTTGTATTTTTAAGTATAAGTTCGGACTGGTCTCACTGTCATACTTTAATAATAATAAGAATAAAGTTATGGTGCAGTTGGTAAAGTCAATTGTGTGCGACTAGAACGCGAACCTCATACAACACCCCTACATTGGTACGCTTACATCTGTTGCATTCCTGATCCATACTGTGTGTATACAGTGAAAAAGCGGCGTTACAACGACTTGGTAAAAGTTTCTGCCGTGACTTTCATACACATGGGCATAAACCCATCAAATTGACTATGTATTGTCTTGTTGCGTTTCGGGATCAACCATTATACATATATCCATCTACCGATTGGCTTACTCGCTGACATGATAACGGCCACTGATTCTTAATTCTTCTTTTGTACTAGAGTACAATAGGTTAATTCGGATATCGAATACAATAATAAACATAAGGCCAGGACCTACATATGTTAAGCAGTAAATTAACATCAATCTAATACTAATCTAATACTATTAATATATAAACAGCTGTAACGATTTCAATTATATTTTGTATTTAGATAGATTTATGTTTTATAAATTCGTAATTTCGTAACTTTTCGTAAAAATGCAATTAAAAAAATCTACTAAAAAGATTATTTAGATTAATATATTTTTTTTAATTAATACAAATAGTTTAATCAATGTGTGATTTGTATTTAGGTATATTTAAATAAACAAAATCCGAGCTAAGTTCGGGTTCTTAATGATTATGTAGTATAATAAATCTAATAATAAATAACCTAATATATTCAACTACATTCTGTTGGTACTCTTGTTCACAGTTGATTTTTGTCGCTCTCTTGGCTTTCGCTGCCGCTAAGCCTCTCGTCGTGAGCTACAGCGCACCTCTTGCAGCTTACACAGCACCGGTCGCCGCGGCATATTCTGCTCCATTGACTTACTCTGCGTATTCAGCATATTCACCCGTGGCATATTCAGCATACTCATACGCAGCTCCGTATTCATATTATTTCTAAAAATATCTGACAATTATTACTCGTTTTAAATACCAAAAAATAAATACTATTTATGTACTGTTACAATTTATGAAATGATTCGAATACAATATTAATTACACCAAAGATATATTTTATTTTTTACCACTATTAATACTCGTTTTAAATACGAAAAAATGAATACTATTTATGTACCGTTACAATTTATGATATGGTTCGAATTCAATATTAATTACACTAAAGTTATATTTTATTTTTTTCCTATAGTCTTAATATGGCAAACGATCCTAGTTAAAAACAAGGTAAAAAAACGTGTTCTTTCTTGGTACTTTTGTATCTTATCAAAATAATTAAAATTAGGGATGCGCCGAAATTTTTTTTACATTCGGTTTGACCGGCGGCTTGATCTTCGGCGTTCGGCCAAAAAAATAAAACTAGGCCAATGCATACTCAATGTTATTTATTGTATTAAGGAACATGGGTTTACATTATAAACCTTAACTTGCAATGTGATAAAAATATAATTTAATTTGTTCGTCTTAATTAAAGATTTTTACAAATCTTCGACTAACAATCATCAGTAATTAGTGTAATTAACTTAATTAATTACTTAATTATACTGTATAATTTGAATTAAAATAAAAAATACTTCTAACGGACACCAGAAATTACAACTTTAATTTTTTTTTTTTTTACTTTATAAACAGAACAGAAAAGGGTGTTTTTCAATAAAAGATTTTAAAATGTGTTCCTATATCCATCTAGTTGTATTAAAAATTTCTAGAGGCAGGTTATGGTTTATAAAAATTAAGAGTTCGGCGTTATCTTGCAGAAGCCGTTTTAGTTCGTATGCATTTCCTGCCGCTGTGAAAAGTCGGTCAAAATAGTTTCCAGAATTGTCAAAAATATTCTAGCCAAATAGACCATGTTAGGGAGCTTGTACTTATTCTTAGCCCACCAGCCATATCGACATAAGTCTTTGGACAGCAGAATATTATTGAGATAATTGTCTAGCTCCGATACAATTGGACTTTTGGTCTCATTGAGCAACTTTACTGAGCCTTACTCACCTTTACTTTACTTTGCTCGTACCGGTTTAAGAACATTCTGTGTATGTTTTCGATATTGCACGATAGTGAGAATGGTGCTGCTTGAACGACTTCTTCATCCATGCTTGAATTTCGAATGTCTTCGAATATATCAACTGCTAAAGTAAGCCGAACTTCGGCCGAATATTTCATTTTAACCGAATGTTCAGCCAAAGTTTGTATTCGGTTCAAACCACATTCGATTCATGTCTAATTAAAATATATACAATATATCGTTGAACTTATTGTGACAGCTAGAAAAATGTGCGATAATTTCGATACTCATCGAACTCACACATAAACAATTTCAAAATATAAGCATTCCCAGATTTCAAATAGATTAGTTATACTTTTTTGAAAAGTACGCGAAAGCTATTGATTCAATTTTTTTTTGTCGAAAATACATGTCGACTTCTGGAACTTAATCTCTATTTCAATACCTTCTATATAACGTTAAAAATAGAGTTCCGCGCGACGCGCTCAGTACCATTACTCTGCCATGAAACAGGTCGCTAATTATTACCAATTTTTTTGTTGTATTAAATATTAATTTAAAATATACTCAATGACTTTTTTATAAAATTAAATCATTGTTAATTATTAATATTTTTAAACACTCGCGTTTGTGGGTATGTAGTATTCGTGATAACACTGTCACGGTTTTCTGTCATTCATAGGTTGCGCAAATCTGTTATTTTATTTGGTTTCATTTGTACAAAAAATATTAGGGTTGTTTGCAATTTGTTATGTTATGCTTAAAAAGCTTTGAAGTAAAAGTATTTTAGGCGCGCTCTACGCTCTTTGTGCGGGTGAAAAAGTTAATATCGCGCCATTGCCATACTCGTATAATAGACATACCCGTGTCACAGAATACAACAAAAAATATAATGAAAATTAAGTATACTATTAATGAAACCTATATTATATATACCTATAGGTATTTTGTATATAAAATAGTTGCATATCGTAAAGTTATATTAATAACCAAATCCTAAAACAATATTTTATTACGATAACTGAGATACCGTATTTTTTAAACAAAATGTTAATTCTTGCATTAGCTTATGGATCACTCAAACATGATGTAAATTATTAGTTTAGCCTTGAATGTAGCCACCTGATATATCACAAGTAAAGATTTTAATGCATTTCTTATCGCACACCTAGTGTTACCCAAATGCAAGATCAAGACAAGACTTAAGCCAGCTACACTTGTTGCACAGTCTTTCAATAAAGCGGCGTCTTTGTCGGCAAATTATAATCACCGTCACGAACGGCCGATGATGAATTAAAATATCGAATAACGTAATAGATAGACCATATCATTTATTGACGCAAAAACTGTAACTATATTCTACCTATTATTATGTTAGTTTAAAACATCGCTAAATATAGTATATTCTTTGAAATATAAGTACCTATATATGTATGTTTGTATGATATTAATGTATCAAATTTTTAGCACATTCGTTAAATATGCACATAAGATTTATACAAACGTATATTATGTACCGAGTAGATACAGTAACGTTTATGTGGTCAGTGTTGCCATTTAATATCGTATGTTTTGTATAGGTGGCTGACAATACTACGTTTAAGATAAGTGCAGACCACTTTACCAATAATTTTTGAATAATGAGAACGGATATTGTTACAAATAGAATGAAATCTAAAATAATATTGATGAAAGATTTTATATATGCTTCGATGCTGGCCGCCTGCCTTATAGAATTAATTTTCCGAATTATCCTAAAATCCTTCTGATACATTAGGAAATGGCTTAAACGTGCCGTATGGTTGAAAAATATACCAGGATAACTAAGACGAAAGATTGGGAATACCGAAAAATTTCCATTTTTAGATCTTGTTTTATATTTATCTTTGTTAAAATACAAGCATCTGATTTAATTTATACATTGAGTTATGTGTTATTTGTATCATAATAATCAGGATCTTCCGTATTGCTAGAAAAAGAATGTTGGTTTAAGGTATGTATCTAATGGCGGATCCTGTTGGCCAGAGCTCTTAAAAAGCGTCCAAGAAATTATTAATAAGTCTGTTATAAGCTGGTCACTTCGATATCCAGTAAAAGGCTATATCCATTAGTAAATTGCACTAGTTGTGTGCGATGAAGTCAAAGAAATTTGCCTAAAATTCGACATTTCATTCACTCACATTATTTCCGCAGTACCAACAAAGTATGAACAGCGCGAGACCGCAAGAGTCTCACAGGCTCAGTATTATCTTGCTAAAGTCTTGAAAGGTCCAGTCTTGTGAACATGCAAGTACCAGACCAAGAATAACTGTGAGCAACACTACGCACACCTAAATATTACATTTATAAACATGTATTTAAATGTGTCGTCGTTTCTATTTATGTTTATTTATTAATAATATAAAAGTAATCCGGTTTTAAGAAATCTATATAAAAGGGCACATTGTCAAAATAACAGTATTCTTCCATATATAACTGAATTAACAGTGACTGGCAAAATGTACAAATTGGTAAGTAGTTAATGTATATAATTATAAAAATATTTTTTCCTCTATGGCATAATTATAATTTAACTAATGAAATAGTCACTTGCGCTGTTTGTTTAATTCCCGATACATTTAAAGAAAGTTATTTTATCTATATCTATCGTAAACTGGATATATGTTTCTTGTGTATATATCGAGATCCCAAAACGCGATGAGCCAGAAGAGTTACTGGGACGGGCTTCTCTCCTGGGGTATGTTGGTTGTAATCTGGTCAGATCCCGCAAACAACAACTTTTTTACGTAGGGAGATTCATCATCAATACCTTCTGAATGAAGCGAGAGCGAGGCCGTTATAAAAGACCCCTACTCACTAAAATTTCACGGTGACCCATCCGTTACCGTTATCAATCAACGCGAAATAAACCGTGCAACGGTAGATGGTAAACCGAGCCCCACATCAATTTTCCCCTTACACGGCCAAGCCAAAGCAATGGGAAGACGGACCTTCCAATCCTTCCAAGCCATTTCCTCCTATCACTTGTCTGTCTGCACCGGAGAAGGTTGCTCAAAGGATCCTCGTCGTGAGCCCTGTCTGTGGACTCGTCCTGTGCGACAACTTACTCGCTGAAAAACATCCAATATCATTAAGAACAAACTTATTTTTCATTAATATATAAATAAATCACGCTGTTAAATATATCAAAGAAAATATTTTAAAATATTCATTGCATAATATATAACAATAGATTTATGTAGAAGCGTTCTTGAAATAAACCAGACTGCATCTACATTATTATAATAAGTCTTGTCAGTCTCAAAATATATACATATAGTCATTCTAATTTAGCGCTTGTAATTATAGCGATATTAGTGTTAAAAATATTATCGATTTTCGAACTTATTCAACTATATATAATAATGTGTATACTATGTCTTTGAATGTTTTTTTTTTGTTGTTTGCACTTCTACACAAAGTGCATACAATTTAGTAAAGTTTTATATTTGTAATATACCCAATCTCACTACTCCTCAACAATATAGTGTCTTCCAAAGAATTAAAAGAAAAGTTTAGCTAACTAAATAACAATTGGTTCTTAAATACCGTATTGATAGGAGGTATACAAAAAATCAATATTATACTTTCGACATTATGCGATCGGAAGAAATAATAGCTTTCAATTAGATATCTAAACCGACAGTGTTACTATAAAAAAGTCCATAATATTTTTATGTTGACTATAGAAATAGACATTCAAATTAAATAGACATAGGCATCACCATCTATCTCTTTCTAATTGCATAAAGAGTTCTATCTTTGTCTAACGATAAAAGTGTCACTAAAACATAATTTACTGAAACAACTGCAATTGTTTCTTATACCTTTATTTAGACGACACAATAATGTAATAGGTCATCTATCGCAAAAATTAAATAAAATATTATTTTATTACAGAAGGTGCACATATGATAGCATTTCAGAATTTCGATGAAATCGACCATATTTTGATAAAACTTACCTGTTCAGCTTAGTATATATATATTTTTTATTATTTACTTATTTTTCTGCAAAAATACATTTGTTTCTGATTTATTTGATTTGCCAACAACTAGTTTGGCTTCTCGCGAGGATAAAACAGAATTAAAACCTACAAACAATTAAAAACTCTAAACAGAATGTCGAAAAATTCCACTCCGAGTAGTATATTTTTAGTTTTTTTTATAAAATGGTTGGTACTCGAATACTACTGTGTATAGAACGCTGATTTGTTTTTTTACTGGCACATCATAAGAGGGTCTTTCCCCTGACGCGAGGTTATCTTTACCTTCTGGGGCATTCTGTATATTGAAAATATAACACTAAAATAATGAAAATTATTTATGTTTGAGTCGCAATCACGTCAAAACTACTAATCGTATCAACATGGGACCATGACCATTCGATGCGGAATTATTTGTAAATGGTTTAGGTATATTCATTATTTGAATTCTAATGATTCTTCAATATTTTATTTTCGTTTTACTTTTGTACGCCCAGCGTAGCGTGCGGGTGACTGCTAGTTATATATGATATTTTAATATAATCACGTCAAAGTGACAACATTATATCCAATGGCAATGGAATAGCGACCATCGAGCGATCAGCAATTCTTTAGTCTTCGTTGTTATGTCGACCTGTGCCACTAGCGAAGGTTTCTTTTAACAATTTCTAACGTATAGAAAAAAAAACAATTATAATATCACACACATCAAACTGACTGTGATGTTATCTCATATATTTTGTAACATTGACATGAGTCATCCTTTACATTTTTTCTTTCCTCTTTACGTTAATAATTGTAGAAGGAGGACTTTGCTAAGGGCACTGTAATCCTCTTGACAGCTAGATATACTCATAAACTGGCTAATCCCGAAAAGTAACAAACTATAAATATGTCACTGTGATCGAATATCACCCCGTGCATAGCTGATTGTAGTTCCCTATAAGCCCGGTTGATCCATACATACTGTTATACACTGCCTGATCCCGAAACGCGACACATGTGAACATTCCACTATGATGGAACACCTGGTATATGAAACTCTCACCTCGTTAGACACAATTGTCGAAGCCTATCACAATAATTATAAAAATAAACGTATATCTGATATTGTTTCCAATTTCACTACTTTTCTGCGATAAATATATGAGGTTTATTTCAAAAACGGTTACTATTTTTAGAAATAATATACGATCTAATTGCTTTAGTTTATTACAGTTTGTAGTCCTGACTGCGTTGCTTAGTATTGTGACCTGCAAGACTAGCTACGATGCACATTCGTATTCATATGGTTCACCATTAGTTTACTCAAGCTACAGCTTACCTGTCACCTACACATCTTACAGCGTGCCCTCAGTGTACTCGTATAAACACTCTAGCCCTCTATACTCTTATTCTATATACCCTAATTATTACTCTCCTTACACTGGATACTCTCCTTTAACTTACAGCAGCTACTGTAGTCCCGCTTCGTTATACTGGAAACGCAAATGAATACATTTATTGATTATTAATTAATTGTTATTATTAGATTTATGGAGTTAATTATTGTTACTTGAAATAAATAAACGTTATTGATAAAAATAATAGAATTTTAATTTGTCAACTATTTCATTTGGTATAAAAATTTAACGAAGGCTATATTAAAAGTTGACGGTAAGTAAAATTGCAACTTAAAAAGTAAAAATAACGTATCATTTAATTTAAAAAATATATTGCGTTTCATATATTCCTTTTTTTATAGTTAATAGATTTAGCGCTAAGTGACGATGTGACCCAAGATGGTGAACACGCTAAGCCTAGTGGAGTGGCTGGCTCTCAAGTGCAACTACCGTAATACACCTATAGGTATTTGGCACAGGTTTTCGACTTGAGGTTAGTAGCTAGCCAAGTAAGTATTAGATAAGGTCTCATTACGATGTTTACCTTCACCGAAAGGTCATGCTCATTGTAAGGGTTCAAACTCACGTCCATTGACGCGGCCTCTGTATATACGTTTGGTTATTTGGTGTGACCTACATGTTTGGTGGCAGATATTCAACTTGTAGTTGCCAGGCGATCATTAGAAATAACCCTACTATGGTTATAGGGTACTATGGTTTCATCACGAGGTTTTCTCTCACCGAAAGCCCAAGCTCATTGCAGGCTAATTCGATTTCGAACCCACGTCCGTTGACGCGGCGTCCGAACACACTACCAACTGAGCCATTATCGAATCAAGCCTTTTAACATATAACAATACAATATTAACCCTTTTTTTTTTTAATTGACATACGCTGTTAGCCGTAAGGGCTTTGACAGCTTCACCGAACTTTTTGGGGCGAGTGCTGAGGGCACTCAGCTCCGAGGCAGCGAGCGCAAGGTTGCCAGAATGGCCAAACCTTGGCTTGGGCTGCTGCCGGAAAAACAAACAAGGATTGTGGGGGTAGTCCCTTACAGAACCGTGTACTTAACGTGTAGGTGTGAACAATATTAACCACTACATATTATAAAACAAAGTCCTCCACCGCGCGTGTCTTCGTGAAGAAGGTTTGGGTGTACAATTTGATAAAGTTTCATTTAAATAAACAGCAAATTTTAACCATTCTTAAAGGAAATATAATTAAACATGCATATTAGCAATATCATAATAAATATTATGCTGTAATGCTTATATTCAGTATATGTTCAGTATATCATACTATATATCTAGTAGATATAGAGTATATGATAATATTCAGTATATGATATATCATGTTAAGCGTTGCAAAGTAACTTTTTTGTAAAGATTTTCTAAAAACACATTAAAATTTCTCCAAAGTTTCAAATTAACTTTCGAAGCGATGATAACTCAGTTGGTCGTGTGTATGAACGCCGCGTCAAGGGACACGAGTTCGAACCCACCTACAATGAGCTTGGGTTTTCGGTGAAGGAAAACATCGTGATGAAACCCTAGCATGGTGGTACGGCATTTCTAATGCCCGCCTGGCTAGCTACCACCCTCAAATTGAAAAATTGTCACCAAATAACCAAGGTGTGTGTTGCGAAAGTTGCACTTGAGAGTCAGTCCCTCCACTAGGCTTAGCGTCTCGAACATCTTAGGCCACATCGTCACTTAACATCAGGTGAGATTGTCGCCATAACGCTAAACCTTAACAATAAAAATTATGAATTTTATTTTGTTTCCTAATATTCAATAATGATAATAGGTTAGTTAAGTACTATGTTCGTTCATACATTTTTAACATTCACAAGGACAAAGTAAGGGGCACTCACACAGAAAGTACTATTTACAAAAATATTTCTATGACTACCTTGCGATTTATTCTTATTTAAACGTACTTAGGTACCGATTACAATATTTTGTTTGCTAATAATTATTTAAAAACATATCTATAGAACGCGACTTCATCAGAATCTTACCAGTACAAAAATAAATAAGAGGCCGATAGTATTTTTAAATGTTTTATATTTTATAGCTTTAGCGTTATGGCCACAATCTCAACTGATGTCAAGACACGATGTGTGGCCCTAGGTGGTGGACACACTAAGCCTGTTGCAAGACTGGTTTTCAAGTGCAACTGTTGGAAGAGACCTATTGGTATTTGGCGGCAGATTTACAACTTGGGAGTGGTAGGTAGCCAGGTGGGCATTAGAAAAAGTTCTACCATCATTGTGTGGTTTCATCACGAAGTTTTGTTTCACCCAAAAGCTCAGGCTCATTGCAAGGTTTTGAACTCACGTACATTGATGTGGTGTCCTTACACACTACCAACTGAGTCATCATCGCTTATGTAACGACACCACGTTTTTAAAACGCTATGATCACGAGATTTAGTTTTAAGATATGTTGTAGATGTTCTAAATAAGAATGAATGGGTTATACATGTTTGATTACACTTTACGCAAGCGAATATAAAAAAAGACCACTTAACTAGTGTCTCTGGTTTTATAATAATAAGGCAACTATGGATTTTATCATTAAACTAATGCGCAGACTGTCTTCAAATTTAATACACTAATGCGCTTGATTGAACGTTTCCAACTTTCAATGCTTGCCAAATAATTAAATAGTTTATATATACCGTTTCGTCTTCATGAATGTAACCGAAATAGTAAAATAGTGACAAATCGTTACAAAATAGATTTTGATACTCTATGCATGTTACCTTATATTTATCTGCTGTGATTATACATTCTTTTGTTTTCGTTTGAACCATTTACAGAAGTCTTAACAAAACTAAAGTAATACCATTAACCGGACTCTTCTATAGAAATATTAACTTTGTTTCTATGAGTTTGTTCAATGTGAACTGAATATATAAGGTAAGAAGACATGTTTTATGACAGTCAGTGCAAGGTGAGCTAAGCTGAATTGATGCCAGTTAAAAGTAATTCAAAATGACGAAGATTTTCTTGGTGAGTAAATTGAGATTCAAATACAACAATCATGATTATTGTATAAACTCAATATCAAATGTATACTTAATTTGTTTACTAAATTTACAATTTCAACATGAAATGATTTCACAGCGAAATGAATAAAAATTGATAACGAATCGAGCGAAAATATGTTTTTACAAACCCAACACCACAGTACTTAATACAATAATAATTTTGAAATAACAATGCGCATCCCATTGTGGCGGTTAACCATTTTGATACCAACATTTTTTACGTGTTAATAATCTGTTTAGTAAAATAATCAATGAAGCTTCTTTTATCAATATACAATGACATGTTTCATTTTATTTCTAAATAATATTTTAATATAATATATAATAGATAACACTCTCACGATTGTTTTGTCTGTCTTCAAAATATAGAAAAGATTGTAAGATTGGTTGCTAAACTACGCTACAATAATCAAATAAAGGAAATGTCTTATAGAAACAGAAATGGTTTATATTAAAATACCCCGTTAACCTTTTCAACAAATGCAACGCAAGACGATTGTTTTCGAAAACAATGAATCTATTTTAGTCTACTGCTAAGACAGTGCTTCATTGATTGTATTGTTTTATGGTTTCTCAATTATTATTAAAGGCCACCAAGGAAAATTAATTTCAACAGATTTGTTGTGGTTACTTGTTCTTGCGTGACTTATATTTCATAGAAAAATATTAATCACTGAAATCACGTAAAAATAGCTTACAATGCAAAATTGATCCTGTATTTTTTTATTTTATTTTAAAATAAATGTTTTTTACTGCCTTTTTTCAGCTTTTACTGTCGGCGATTGTCGTGTCTGCGACACCGGAGCCATATGTCTTTGGTCCTCCCTATTACTCTGCAGCGTATACCATCCCAGTCGCGGCACCTGCTACACCAACCGAAACGATAACAAGCATACCAACTGTATCAACAACGTATCCATTCTCTCCTATGTCGGCATATGTTTTACAGTATAGTTTACAAGATGTTCCACTCGTAAGCTCTCCAGTAGCATCTCTAATCTACAATGCACCTTACACCAGTGTTTTACCATATGCATACGCTACGGAATATTATACTCGCAAATAATTCCAATATAAAAAAAATCTGAATGTGGCGCAAATAAAGTTTTTCAATGCTTATTGGTTCATTTTATTTTCATTAATAATCTCTCTATATATTATGTTAGCAAGACCGCGACTCCTATTGTAGCTGCAAACGCTAATTGCTTGTAATTCGTTATTTTGGTTCCAAGGGGTTGGTTTGCAAAACATACTACGACACGAGGTATTCAAATTCTAAAAATGTCTAGTTTAGCAACCTATTGACAGACGCCAGTTAGGTTTTCAGCACTATTTGAACATATCTATAAACGGTTATAAACTGCATTGATCACTTATTATCAGATGTGTGAAAAATTGAAATTATGGTTGCTTCTTGACAGTATTAAACAAAAGTAATAAATACTGTATAATCAGTGTATATTAATGTTATATCTTTTATTTCAGTTCTCAAAATTCAAAAGAACTTCTAAATGTCAATAAGATAAATCATAATTGTATTGTTACTTTCCATTTTTTTTATTGTAGCTCGACATAATGACCATACTTCACCTAATAATAAACTCAGTACGGTTCAGGAAGAGTAGCGACTGCCGAAAGGAAAAATATCCTCCGTCAATCACAACTACCAAGCCGGCCTAAATTATAAATATTTCTTCACGCCTCGTTTATAGGACCCAATGTTATATGAAAAATGGAACACCCAGGCCGAAGACGATTCGACAGTTCCACAGTGCGACATAGAAATAAGATTTTGAACTTTTTGGTTCTTAGCGCAATCGAGGCTACAGTAAAGCTGTGACTCCGGTGTTCTGCGCGAGTGATTCTGCTATGGACAGGGGAAGGGGGGTCAAATAACTCCTCAGAGTACTCACTCTCTCTCAAATACTTTCAAAATTCAACATTTCACACACACTCTCGTTTTTACGCTAGCGAAGTAGCATCAATAAGCTGATTACTTAACAAAAATCTACCACGAAAATTACAAAAAAATATATATATTCCATGTCTGTATAGTGTATATGTAAAGTTCTCATATTGATCTTGTTAAATAATTCTTCGGTGTCACAATATACCATAAACTAACTTTCAATATTCATATTTTTTTTTGATGGGACCTACACTGTTAGCCTGAGAGGATTTTACAGCTTCACCTGAACTAGAGGGGCGAGTGGCGAGGGCGCTTGAGCCCGAGGGGCAACTCGCGCAACGGTGTCACTAATGAGAACCTCAGCTTGGGCTGTTGCCGAATCGCGTAGGAGAAAATCGTACCGCGGTACTAGCTATTAATAAAAATCGAAAAAGCTAAATGTACTAACTGAACCCTTTACTTCGGGATCTGAAAACTAAATTTGGTTTGTACTGTACCATGGCAGGCGAGGCAGGATTGTAGAGTGCGTCCTCCCTACCTAGTAGTTGGTGACGAGCGTGCCTAACAAAAGGAAACAGAGAAGAAGGCATATGAACACGATTCAATAATCATATCCTTTCTCTCTTTTTTTCCGCGTGCGTAGTGAGCAATCGTCATTTTTACTGAAACAATGTATGCTAATAACCGAATATTCAACGTATAAGAACAAAATGGAGTAAAAATTATACCAACTTATTTACTGTTTAATTTAAAGTATATTAATTTGGGACAATAAAATAGCTATAAAGTGCATTGTGTGTAACAAAGAACCTATTCCTTTCGACGATAGTCGAAGTTACCACAAGTAAGAAATTTTCAGTTTTTATATTTGTCATACCCATAGTAAAATATGTGTTGGTAGTACATAATGTGGTAAAAATATGTTCAAAGTATTTAATTAAAAACGCGCCATGAATATTTTTCTGCGCATGTGTGATTAGACAAAGACAAGTATGGGTCTCTTATCTTCCCTCTTTTATTATTTGTTGGACACTCGCACTCATAGGCCTGCCTATGGCTCCACTACTCTACGTATACTTTATGATCATATCACACACAATTGTCATGAGAGTGTTTACATTTACAATTTTTTTATTGTGGCCCATAATATTTTTTGGAGATTAAATCCACTAGAATTAGAGCTATCTATATTGCTAGCAAAGACCCGTATAACCCGTATAACGTGTAATTGAACTCAAACACTAATGTTGTTTAATATTTGTTTAAAGATATATTTAAATAAGTAAAAAACAAAATATGCTCTCAAGACTATATTTCAAATTTGTAAATCAATATCAATTAAAGCGGGTCTCTATTGTTTTTCATTTAACGTACGTAGTAACCGGAATAAGCGTAGGGGTAGGCGGCCGCGGCATATGGAGCTGAATAGGCTACAGGAGAATAGGCAGAATAGGCGACAGGGGTGTAGGAAGCGCCGTAAGTGTATAATTGAGGCTCAGGCTTGGGGTTGGCGAACGCCACGGCCAAGAGAGCGAACACAGCAAACTGAAAATGGAAATAATTTATAATTTATAAATCTGCAGTTACGTGAGTACATGTTTAATTTTGTCATCGGTATCCATTTTAAAGGATACTAACACCGAATATTATATTAAAAATTTTCATCTGTATGTTTGTATGTTCGGATATAATTTAAAAAAACCCCTATTATTATGACTTTTATTTAATTTATAGATTAAAAGATGAATAGTAATAAATTGATGGCTATATGAACTATCGGTAATGTATTTAAAACCATAAATAAATAGTTATATTAAAAAAAATCTCAGTTGAATTTAATAACTGTACATATATAACATTACACGTACTACAAGCACATGATAAGATTAGTAATATTGTCTCAGAAACCATGAATACAAATAAAATTACGAGACGGCAAATATTACAGCAAAATAAACGCCTGTGGATGCACTGGCAAATGAAACTATTAGATATTATAAATATATATTTTTTTTATATAGTTAAGGTTTAGTGTTATAGCGATAATCTTACCTGAAGTTAAGTGTCGAAGTGGCCCAAGATAGTAGGCACGTTAAGCCTAGTGGAGTTTAAAGCTGTTTATGTTAAATTCTTGTTCAATTTGTGATAATAGCGATTTTTTAAATGTTTGAAAAATTAATCGGCTGCAGTAAAACTTGCTATACTTCAATGTGATATTTAGGACAGTAAAGTAAATTTACAAGGTTAATTTTCAAATTTTTAGGAATTAGAGAAATAAATTATTGTCTATGCCATTATCTCACCAAAAATATACAAAGTCCTAAAATGTTGATATATATTATAAACAATCCTTGAGAAACTTACGGAAAATCATTAAAATTCACAGTACATCGCAATGCAATGGATACTCGAATATATATCAGAATACGTACATAATTCCATCGATAGTGCGATATATCTATTATTCGTTAAATGTTACGTGTTTACTTTAAATTGTATATAGCATTTTCTCTATTGTCTATGCCATTATCTCACCAAAAATATACAAAGTCCTAAAATGTTGATATATATTATAAACAATCCTTGAGAAACTTACGGAAAATCATTAAAATTCACAGTACATCGCAATGCAATGGATACTCGAATATATATCAGAATACGTACATAATTCCATCGATAGTGCGATATATCTATTATTCGTTAAATGTTACGTGTTTACTTTAAATTGTATATAGCATTTTCTCTCTATATTGCAAGTAGTTAATTTTTGCTAAATATTATATAAATTAAGATTAATGTTCGCAGAATGATTTATATCGATATGAACTTTATTCGGTTTCATAGAGAAGTTATTTATATACTTGTTTAATACCTTAAATTTCTTTTATACTAGGTATACCTACTATTAGTATTGCACTATCACTATTATTATTGATTTTTTCAAACAAATCGGATTATGAAATAAAAATCTCTTTATCCTCTCTTTATCCCACTTCCAATATTTTTTTTGCGACAAAAAGTAGCCTATCAACGTATCCAAGGCTCCATCTATCTTTATTTAAATTCATCATAATCGATTCAGCGGTTTAGGTGTAAAAGCGTTAAAGACAAACAAACTCGCTTTCGCATTTATGATATTATTAGCAATATATAAGGATAAGGATTAACGAGGTTTAAGTTCTAAAGTTATGTTTCTTAATATAAAATTACGCATATTTTTTATATAATCCGTCTTAATATTAAAATTCTTTGACAATAAATCGTTCGTGTGTTATATCTATGAATCTATTAGAAAAAAAAAAAAAAACCAAATTATTATAGGATCCCTTGATAGGATTTCTTGTAGTTTTCAAAAGATTAAAAGTCAAATAATGCAAAAATACGGTAAAGCAAAAACCTTTATAAATACCATACCATTAAAACACAATAGTTGGTCTTCTACAAAAATATTAAAGCTTAAGTCATACTCATTTTACTGATTTATCCAAATTCGAACACAACTTTTATTGTTCGAAACAATTCATTTTTAACAAATTAAACTAAATCGTAATAAAAATTATTATTAAAAATTAATTTTGAAAAATGAATATTGTAGTCGCTTACCAATCTGAAGAACATTGTTGATGTTGATGTATACTTGTAGATACATATGAGTGATAATCAGTACGAGATACTCTGTCTTTTATACACATTGTCCACCACGCCCTGTCATGTGTCTTCTACGAGTAGGTACTTAACAAAAAGTGTCCTTGATCTTCTCAAGTAATGAATGTATTTAATGTTTGTAACCACTGATGTATCAAGCTATCAACATCCGCATTAAGCGGCACCTACAGTCACATGTGTCCTGTATATATGTAAAATAATATGGTCAAGAATTCTGATCAATTTTTTTTGTTGCACGCTTTTAATTGTACTTACGATCGATTTTTCTAGCGTTACCTTATCGCTAGAATGTTATGTACATCTGGAAGTAGTTTAATGTTTTATTTAAGTCATAAACAATTACAATAATTATGAATATATAAAAAAACTTATGTAACTTATGTAGTCAGATTTGTAGAGTGCAATAATAACACATAGTATCATACTAGCTAATTAAATGTTACTTTCATGGTTAACCTATACGATAAATAAATTTATACACACATATTCACGAATAGCCATAACTCCATACAAAGTTCAGCTTGTATTACGGTAATTTAAAGAATCATATACTGCACACATATGTGTGTATTGTTACATATCTATATAGATCCACCAGAAACCAAAAAAAAACTTGTGTATTTATTAAAAATTTAAAGACTCGACGAATTTTTAAAACGGTCTAGAAATAGAAATTTTACACGTCATTTCTTTATTTTTATTGTATACTAACATTATATAGAGGCAAACATTTTTTTTTGTTTGTTTATTATGACTAATCTCTTATCTTTTCTAATCTCCAATCTTATATTTTCTTTTTGTTTATTAATAATACTAAATTACGGAAAATGTTTTATCGACATGTAATTAATCTTATCTAAAAGAGTTTCTTCATCATCTTGAGCATTAATCTAAAATTTCATTTTATACTTTTCAATTAAAAAGATCACACTGTTCACTACTTATAAGAGTTTCTTAACACTCGATAATATTGAATGGTATATAGCCTAACGTATTATAACCATGGTCTTCACGTCTCGTGTCGATGGACTTGAGTTCGAACGCTCGTAAGAATCTTGAGCTATTAGTTTAAGGAAAGCTTATTTTTTATTTATATTTGTTACAACAACAATCAAGTTTACATAATATAATATTAAAATAAAATATAAGTACATAGTTTGGTTGGAGTAAAACGAATTTGTAGCGATGATAGCTAGGTAGCGTGTACGGACGACGCGTCAAAGAACGTGAGTTCAATTCCCTGCATTGGGGTTGAGTTTTCGGTGAAGGAAAACATCGTGATAAAACCATAGCATGGTGATAGGGTTTTTTCTAATGCCCGCATGGCTTGCTACCACCCTCATGTTGAAAATCTGCTGCCAAATACCTGTAGGTGTGCTCTGGTAGTTGCACTTGAGAACCAGTCCCTTCACTAGGCTTAGCGTGTCCGTGGTGATCCAAATCGTCCTTGGGCTGTCGTTGATTGTTCTCGAAACCGATCGCTGCGCCTTACCGCGACGCCTATTGTTTTTTGGGCTGCTTTGTCTATTGTTGCCAGTTCGTGCTACCAATAATTAGTTCTTGTTAATCTGAACCTATTGTTTGGTTATCGTAGCAAGTTTACATTGTGAGGATTCTCGTAGCTTATTAGTGTAAATTCCAAGAATTGCTTTTCGTTAATGTGAATCAGTGCAGTGATTAAAGTGCCGCCACCGTAAGTACGCCGGTCACCGGCTGCCAACAAAGGTAAAACTTACTTTCCCTTAAGCCTTTTGTTTAGGCCAGGCCATAGATTTTGTTTATTGTTTTTTTTTCTTTTTTCCTTTCTCTTTTTGATTTTGCACGTGCAGTAGATTGTATTTAAATGTTATTTCTCTGAACTCGGGATAATTCGTTAGTTTTTTGCTAACTTCGGCCCCCTGCCCCTCCGGCAAGGAGGTTTCACCCAGGCTTACGAGTAACTTTTCCCGCCCCAAGCCTTACATCCAGACCATGGCCAATCGCCTGGAAGATTTATATTTAAGGCTACGTGCCTTCATAGGTAGAGAGCAACCGGACTTGCTCAAGGCGTTCCTCGCCTTCCAGCCGACCCAACGCGTCCGCGCCCCTCCAGCTGCGGAGAATGCACCAGCGCGTGCTCGACCGGCATCCCTCCCATCCACATCACTACCCCTCCGTACCCCATCTGCCGCAGCGACAGCACCAGTACGTCGCCCGGCATCTCCACTACTCCCTCCACATTCGCTCTCCCGATCCCGCTCACCTGTGTTAATTCACTCGCAGGCGCCCGCTGTCAACACAACACCTACACAGTCACCTTCGGCGGCCCCCGCCCTCACGCCTGCGCCTCGCCCTTTTGAGGAGCAAATATCATTCGCACCGCGCCCAATACCCGCGGCATAATCTTTCTTGCCATTATGCCCCGACTCGACCCCTGAAAACGAAGCAGAAATGACGGACCTCGACATGGAGGCTGAAAACAATCCTGAAGCCGGCTTTACAGTAGTCATCAGGGCAAAGAACAAGAGGGTGCTATCACCCTCAACAGTCGAAACTGCCACAAAAGCAAGGCGCGTCCCCACTGCATCCGAGAACGTTACTATCCCAGTGAACCGACCTCCCACATCCGCTACCTTGACTGAGAAAGCGGTACGCCCACCGTCCCCCGTTACGATCTCCGATAAGGCCTCCTCAGTGAGCATCTCGGCTCAGCTCAACTTTAGGAAAATCGCATACACTAGGGCCACCAGCACCCCTTCAGGGATACAGGTTAAAGTCCCAACTATTTCAGATTATAATAATTTAACGGCTTTCCTCCGTGAAGGAAAACACCAGTTTTACATCTACACAACTGAAGAAAAGCGCCTTCTGCGCGTCGTGCTTAGGCGCGTTCCTAAAGAGCTCCCCGAGGAGCTAATCCTAGCCTCCCTTAAGGAGCAAAACTTCCCGGTCCACGAGGTACATCGGATGTACCATAATATAACCAAAAAACAATACGACCTAGTCCTCGTCACCTTGGACCGATCCAAGGAAGGGAAAGAAATTTTCTCTCTCCAATCCATCTGCGGTTTCTCCGGCATAATTGTAGAGATCCCCCATAAGAGGCATACCCCCAGCCAATGCCATAACTGCAAAGCATACGGCCACTCTGCTCGCAACTGCTTTATCAACCCGCGTTGCGTCAAATGGTTAGAAAACTACTCCACTAAGGAGTGCTCTCGAACCCGTGACTCTCCAACTCCATCGAGTTGCGTTTTGTGAGGTAAAGCCGGGCACCCCCCGAATTATCGCGGGTGTGAACGCGCTCCACGCACGAGAGGCACGCGTTTCTACAAACAGGCGCCCTTAGCGCAAACAGCGGCCGCACATCCTGCACCACCGGCACTCATGTCAATTCAGGCTTACCCGAGCCTGCCTAAACCCGCGCGAGTCACTTCCGCGAATAAATCTCGGCCCCAGAATCCCACATTAGCCCCGACCACTTCATGGGTCCCCCAACCGCAGCCTCCAAAGGCCAAATCCTCACAATCCACTACGTCCAGCTCGTCCATTGGTCTTATAGGGATCGACTGGCTTGCTGAACTTCTTGATCAACATTCAGTAAAGGATATCATCGCGTTCGTCGAAATGCTCAGTGCTAGTCAGGATCTAGGCCGTCTTAAAGCTATTAGGTGCTTCCCAGGCATTGCAAAGACCGTGCAACGCCTTATCCGCGCTTCCCCGAAATAAATTCGCAATCCCGCGATTGCGAACTACAAGATAGTAAGAAATGACTGTACCGGTGTAAGAGGCGGCGGCACGCTCATATACTATAGAAAGTCACTATATTGCATGCCAACAGATCCTCCCGAACTTACAAATTTAGAAGTCTAGGTGTATAGAGTGGGCATGACCGGTCATCCCACTACCCATATCGTTTCCGCGTACCTCTCGCCTAATAAGACTCTTCTACAGTCGCACCTAGAGGCGCTTTTCACGCTCGGTGACGTGGTTATAGTGGCCGGCGATCTAAATAGCGGGCCCATTCAGTATAACAACCCGCGTACCACCGCTAACGGTAGGACACTTTATTGGTTAGAAAATGCGCTTACCTTTGACGTAATTGCTCCTTCAGAGCCAACTCATTATCAAGCTAACTGCCGCCCCTCAGTTTTAGACATAGCCATATTAAAAGGAGTCGCGCTTCAGGTACGGCCAATCGAAGTCGTACATGAACTAGACTCCGACCACCGGCCAGTAGTTTTCCAACTTGGTCATCCGGGTAACCATGCTCCCACTTCAGTCAAAGTGGCTGACTATCCAAAGCTCAGACACTATCTCTCACATAATCTCTCTTCTCTTTACCTATAAAGAATCCCCGACGAGATAAAATCTGTGACCGATGTCGATCTGGGGATTGACTCTCTGGTCGGTCATCTCCAGAATGCCATCAAGAAAACCTCGAAAGAGGTGAAGGCGGCTAACGATCGCCACTTCATACTCCCTGATGACATTCGAAGGCTGATCACTAAGAAAAACGCCACGACACGCGCTCATGATTCTTATACGACGGAGGACAATCGCGTACGGCTACGTAACTTACAAAGTTTAGTTAAATCTCGTATCTCCGAACTCCGCGGTCAAAGATGGGACTGCCTTTTAGAGGAAATCAAACCATCTCATCTTGCCTTCTGGGATCTTGTCCGTAAACAGAAGAGCAGCTACTCGTCCTCAATGCTACCGCTAGATAGAGGCCCCGGTAATCTGCCCGCCTTCGAAAGTATAGACAAGGCAGAGTATCTCGCTACCACTCTTGAACAACAGTGTTCTCCCAATTCCTATGAATATCATACCATAGTTCCTGGACATATCGGGAGGGTCGATCGAACAATTCAATCAATAAGAGAGACTCCCCCAATGGAAAATTTAGATACGGTTACAACTGACGAAGTTGTCGCGATTATAAAACACCTTAAGCCAAGGAAAGCTCCCGGTCCCGATGGAATCAGGAACGAAGCCCTAAAACTTTTCCCTGATTAACTCATAGCTC
Organism: Actias luna; assembly: GCA_039707435.1. NCBI lineage: Eukaryota > Metazoa > Arthropoda > Insecta > Lepidoptera > Saturniidae > Actias > Actias luna. The sequence continues at coordinate 8,932,070 of JAZHAC010000008.1, read as the reverse complement.
TTCTGGTTTGTATCTTCAATACGGCCATAACTCAATGCCACTTTCCAACTCCCTGGAAAAAGGCAACGGTAATAGGTATTCGTAAATCCGAGAAAAAGGCATAATTCCCAGAAAGCTACCGCCCAATAAACCTCCTTAATGCGTTAGGTAAAATATATGAGCGGCTCCTTCTGAACCGACTTCAATCAGTTGTCTCAGACAAATGTCTCTTACCACACGAGCAATTCGCATTTCGACCGCAGCACTCGTGTACCCACCAAGTGCTCCGCCTCACGGAGCATATTCTCTCTAATTTCACGGAGCCACGCCGTCCTAGGCGCACGCTTGCCGTATTTTTCGACATAGCCAAAGCTTTCGATAAGGCCTGGCATGAAGGCCTCATATTTAAACTCAATCTCCTTCAAGTTCCGGACAGACTAGTCCGCATAATCCTCGCTTACCTAACGGACCGTTCCTTCTGCTATAAAGTGGACGGAGCTCTATCATCACCACACTCAATAAGATCAGGGGTCCCGCAAGGTTCTATCCTAGCCCCTTGCCTGTTTAACCTATTTGTTTGTGACATCCCCGAATTCCCCGACATCGCAGTAGGCTGTTATGCAGACGACACGGTCATTTTCAGCTCAGGCAGGAATAGGATTCACTTATACTATCGCGTCCAAAGGGCTGTGTGTATGTTCTGATCCTGGTGCCTCAAATGGCGTTTAGGGATAAACCCAGACAAAAGCGCGGCTATTATGATCAATCCTCACGCGAGGAAGAATATAAAAAGAACATTACACCTTTTTGGTGTCAATATCCCCTGGGCTAACCAAACTAAATACCTTGGTGTAGTTTTAGATAAGCATCTTACCTTAAACAGACATATAGATTATGTACAGAAAAAATGCCGCCTCAGCTATGGCCCTACTACGAAATCTAACCTCTTCTAAGAGCAAAATGTCACTCAGACATAAGCTCACAATATACAAAGTATGCATCCGTCCCATACTTACTTACAGTTGCCCCGTATTCACTCACGCCTCATGTACCACTCTTCGCAAACTATAAGTGTTGCAAAACAAATTTATGCGCATAGCTGTCCAAGCCCCACCCTATGTCCGTAATGTAGATCTCCACAAAGATATGGACCTTCCGTCCATATATTCATATATTAAAGACCTTACAAGGAAATTCTTCGAAAAGGCCGAAGTTCATCCCAATTCCAAAATAGTACACGCAATTAACTACTCTGCTAATCCGAGCGCCAAAGGCTTCGCGCGCCGGCCACGTAATTGCTTCACCGATCCCGTCGATCAAATAACAAGATTGAACGCGCTTCTCCTTACCGTCTCCACCAATCGTACGTGTCCGCGTACACGCCCGCGTAACCGCCGCCCTCGCCGCCGAGGCCGAGCGGTTAATTTCGGTCCCGCACACCCTCCGCAGACGCTTGCGCCTAGGTTCGATCCTCCGGATAGGAGCCCTCAAGTGACTCTGCTTGCGCGATACAGTGACATTCTACATCACTGAAAGTTAATAAATTAGTAAGTTAGGACCCGTTGGTTAGTTAGGATCGCAAATCCTTCTTCGTGTTCCGGCAGCAGCCCAAGCCGAGGTTCGGCTATCCTGGCACCCTGGTGCCATCAGCACTCGCCCCAAAAAGTTCGGTGAAGCTGTCAAAGCCTCTAAGGATAACAGCGTATGTCCAGTCAAAAAAAAAAAAACTATAGCACGACCGGCCTTGACAATTTGTACGTGCCAGAGAACAAAACAGTCCAACTTTTTGCAACCACATTTAGTACTACATCCCTTTTTACAGTTGTAAAAATTGGTATTGAGTAGTTTTTCAGGCGCAGGTGGGAGTAAAGTCTGAACTGGTTCTAATGTATTGTCGACCAACTTCCAACCCCAGTCTTTAGGTCTAGTTGATAACCAAGCCACACATGAACTAGGTAATATACCCGAAAAGGATGTTAATGAACAGCAACTGAAGTTGCAAGTAGACAAGCTAACTGCACTTGATTTTTATTTCGAGTATTTTAACGAAACATGCATGATACTTATCTAAGCTGGTAGTTTTTTCATGAGCTTCCTACATAGAAAAAAGAAAGCGAATTCCGTTGGTGATAATATCTTGTGAAGTTGAACTACTGTTTTTTTTTACATTTCAGTTCATTGAACTAAATCTTGTTTTTCAAATATTTAAAAAACTGTAGTTTTCCCCCTCCTGTAAAATGCAGATGTCGTATTACAGTATCGTATTACATGATTTACAAAAGTAGATAAACTTTTCGATGTATATATTTTCGATTGATGTTGAGCTTTTCCTGGTTTAAGCTTCAGTGATGTATGTATATGGCGTAGGTACTTATGCATATTATGACGATTATTACTTTTCCAAATTTTCAAATCGTTATATCTCAGAAGCAGTGGCCCCAAGAAAAAAAGTGTTGGCAATTTTTTTATAGATCCTTACATGATCTACATTTTTTGCCTAGGTTAATTTTATGAAAAACTTACTGTTTTGCTGAAAATCGCGAAAAACCCATTTTTTCACCTTTGAGCTCGAGTAATTTTTTTCCATGTACCGGTTCGATGAGGACTTTTTAATTTTTTTTTATAATGTTTTGAACAATTTTACTAACTTTCAGCTTTTTGTGAATTTATGTATCTTAACACCTATTTTAGGTGCTAAATTGACCGGGCTATTTTATTGTTGGCATGTATGTACAATAAATGCAAACAATAAAATTAATGTTTCGTAATATAATTACTACGGTAGAGTAACTGACTAGGAGGCAATACGGCAGCTAATTTTTTTTTTTCATTATTACATCTACATATCTAAGCAAGTTTGCCAATGTCAAGTTACATACACACTAGGAGTGACATACACTGGCCAGAAGAGAGTTTCATAATCTCACATTACGGAAATGTATAGTGAACTTCTTTCTTTGTGCCGAGACAGAAATTACCGAAACTTTGGGTAGTGATAAAACATTCACCATTCTATCATTTGAATTATTTTATTTTAGATAAAAATATTTCTTTTTATCTACATCTAATTATGAATCATATGTATATTTCCGTTAATAATCATAATAAAAACAGAAATTAATGCCTAATCGTAAGTGCATTATTTTGTACGGCAAGTTTATAGCCTAAAGTATTGTAACAATAAATAGAACGAGACTCATTATTTTCTTCTTTATTTTTCGGGATTCTAATTATTTATTCGAAATCATATGAAAACAATTGACATTGCTATGTATCTAAATGGGTAGATAATTTAATTATACTAATAGTGATTAGAATCGTTATTCATATAACAGTGGCATTAATTAATTACATCGATAATCTAAATCAAGTATAAGTATAATATTTAAGTTCATAAATTAGTTTTTTATTTGTTCATTCTTTAATAAACCCTATAAACAAAATACATAACTCTGTACGTTAAGCTATGAGAAAATGCCTTTAATTACCAATACTTCAGTGCTTTTTTTATTACTAGCTTTGCCCCAACTTCATTCGTGTGGAACTAAAGAAAAATACTGTATACTATTCCTCATATATCTGACTATCATATACAAAAATAATTTTCGAACCCAACTTGTTCAATCTAGAAATTGACCCGTTTAAACAAACAAAATCTACTTCTTTATTGTAATAGTAGAAATGATTGCTAAGAATTTATTGTATTTTACATTGATCGAAAAACGTACAGCTAACATAAAGTATAGGAAAATCAATTAAAATTTACGGAAAATTACATATTTTCACAAATATACATTAATAAATGTAGATATAAAAAGAGAGTCAGCTCCGACGGAACATAGGAGAATAAAGTACTTAACGGATTTCTGTAGAAGCTTTGTCTTAGAGAAGACACAGTTGAACTATTAATGTACTAGTCAACACTTACATCTAGGGAATTAAATTGCTTTCAAAGTTCAATTTGTCGTCGGTAACATGTATAGACGCCGCGTCAAGGTTCAATGATCTTGAGCTTTCGGGTGAAGGAAAACATCGTGATAAAGCCATCGCATGGTGGTAGTGCATTTTCCAATTCCGGCCTGGCTAGCTACCACCCTCTATTTGAAAATCTGCCGCCAAGAACCTATAGGGTTCCGGCAGTTGCACTTGAGAGCCAGTCCTTCCATAGATTTAGCATGTTCACAAGCTGGGGCTACATCATAACTTAATATCAGGTGAGATTTTGGTCATAACGCTAAACCTTAACTTTAAAAAATTGCTTATATTTAAAATCTTTACTTTCAAAATACAACGACAAACTTAATTTAACTTAGACTGAGTACAGGAATAATAATCGTCACGATATTTACAAGTATTTGGTAATGAGAATAAAAAAGCCAAAATTGGCATACATACTTACACTTGTAATATGTAGTAAACCTTTGAATGTAACACAAAACATTAGGAGTTAGAAATAATATAAATGTACAATTTTAAAATATAATATTATTCATTTAATACAGATTACAAAATATTGAAAGAAATGTCATACGCCAATTTAATCATTTAGTATCCATAACCGTAACCATAGCCGTAATTGTATGGTGATGCACCATAGGTTCCATAGCTGCCATATCCAACTGGATTCCCGTATCCCGAGTAACCATAGCCGGGGTAACCAACACCATAGTTATTGTATCCGTAACCAGAATATAGCTGCGGTCTCGCTATAGCAAACGCTAACACAGCAAACAATACAATCTGAAACAATTATTTAACAGTAATATGTTATTTAATATGAGTTGATTGTATTATTTATTTTAAGGTACTAACAAACTGTTGACTTTAGAGACCTTAACAGTTTCAACGGGCTTTATGAGGTAATTTTCAAACGATGATAGCTCAGTTGGTAGTGTTTACGGACGCCACGTCAAGGGACGTGATTTCGAATCCACCTACAATAAGCTTGAGCTTTCGGTGAAGGAAAATATCGTGATGAAACTATACTATAGGTTTTCTAGGGCTATTTCTAATGCTCTCCTGGCTAGCTACCTCCCTTAAGTTGAGAATCTGCCGCCAAATACCTCTAGGTGTGTTCTGGCAATTGCACTTGAGAGCCAGTCCCTCTACTAGACTGCGTGTCCATCATCTTAGGTCACATCGTTTCTTAACACCAAGTGAAATTGTGGCCATATCGTCAAACTTGAACTACAATACAATAATACAATATTTTTAAAATAGAAAAGAGAGTCCAACGGAGGGTGATGGTTTTTTAATTATTGAATTTAAGGAATGTAATTATATCAAATATAGATAAAATTAATTAATGTAATACAACTATCAAAACTTTATACAGGTATATTTAGTCAGTTTTAGCCTAATTGTTTGTTTTTTAAGAATAAAACATGAGCGGCGGTGACCGCTTACCATAAGACGGGCCGCTTGCTCGTCTGCCTATCAAGGCAATAAAAAAAAATGAATTTATATTGTCAATGTAAGATTGATTGCACATCTGGCGACTTATATATGAAATATTCAATGTTATTGATTTCACATATACATAACTTCACATCGTATATATTTCCGATCCAAGCATATACCTAGTAATGAAACTGACGTATTAGAAATGTTATGAACATTAAATTCATTTCAGTTTGACATCTTTAGTGTTGATAAACCCCGTCAAACAAATTCCACTAACAATGTATGAGCTAAAACGTGAACGCCTGTTACAGTGCAATTTCCATCGACGTCCGAGTCCATTTCGAGTTAGTCACCATGTGTTAACAATAGAAGTATATGGGTGGTATGACGCACGTCTCGGGGAATTAGGAATTTAACATTCTGCACCGACCTTTCCGACATCCATTTATTAAGTTACATGTGATAAAAGAATGCCGGTCAAACTGAAAGGTTTGATCTATAAAACCATGATAAGACCAGTCTTTATGTATGGCAGCGAAACGTGGGTTGTGAAAAACATGCATACCATGCAAGTTGTCGAAATGAAGATGCTGAAGTGAGTGTGTGGCGTTACCAGACTGGATAAAATCCGTGGCGAATACGTGCGGGGATGCCTTGGAGTACGCGATAAGATGCAGGAGAGTAGGCTGCGATGGTATAGGAATGTTAAGAGAAATTCATCTGACTATGTTGGCAATGTAGCACTGCAGTTTTTCCTCACCAGTAGAAAATCCACAGGAAGACCTAAGATGAGGTGGAAGTGTGTAGTGCAAAAAGATATGAGGGAGTGCCAAGTTTCGGAAGACATTATCGAGGATAGAGCGAAGCGGCGGAATAAAATAAGTAAAGCTCACCCCACCACTATATGTGATTTTTAAGATGGAAGAGAGAGAGTTACATAATATTTAGTTTTAAAAACATTTATAGTTTTTACATTCTTACATTCGCATCACGACCATGTGACGTAACTGTACCTGATGGTAAGCACACAACAATCCAAAAAAAGGGCGATCAACGAGATATCAGCTGTTATCGATGATATTATGGACAGGTGAACAATAAAATAAAAAAGTAATTCGATGCATGGAAGTAAATCCTTAATACAAGCTCTCGTAGATCAATCAAGCACGAGTACCTCACTTACCGGTAACTCGGAAGTAACGACAAGGCAATAACAGTTAAAATAAGAAATAAGCATTCAACTCACCTTATTTTTCAAAACTATTATTTAAGAAGTAACTAGCTGTACCATCAACTTCGTTCGCGTAGTAGTAGAAGTTATTTTTCGGTACCTCAGAGACAGTACTTTTATTTCTGAACTAACTGTGCCCGCGACTTAGTCCGCGTGATATGAATAAATATTTATCAATTTTTTTTCACGGAAACTATTTTATTTCTGAATTAAAAGTAGCCTAAGTTACTTCTTATTACACTAGCTTCTATATCTTCTAGCAAAAGTTTCGTCAATATCGGTAGAGCCATTTCAGAGACTAGCCAAACTTAGAAGAAAATTAGAACAAACAGACAAAAATTTCATAAATGATTTTCTTATATAAGTACCATATATACTTTAATATGCATTTAGAAAAAAGCTTTATTTTGACATTACAAGCAAATACTTCATACTTATTTATTCGTATAGATGAAAGATATTAATTGTCGTTTTCTATAACCCATTGACCTACCGCGTCGATCACGTCGCTCACCTGCGCTTTACATCCTGCTGATTTAGTGATTTAGTGTTCATTTTCATTTTACTCGGCTTTTAAGATTGGTAGCATGATGTTAATAAGCTTTAGTTGTAATGGAGCTTTCAAATGCAAAAGAAATAACATTGATATCCGACAATTAATTCTTGAGCCTAGCGCGTTAAAACAAAAAACTCTTCAGCGTTGATATATTGTAGTAAAAGCATAACAAATTAAAGGTAACAGTATTCAAATATTTAATTGATACAATGTTATATATTATATTTTAATTTACAATACTCACCAGCCTGAAGAACATTTCAAATAGGCTTGTCTTACTCCTTATATCCACTGACCGTGTGTCTTTACTGAATTATGGTATGTACTGTTATTATTTTTATAATTCTGTCCTCTTTTATAGGCTTATGGAGTCCTTGGAAGCACACAAACAATAATGGAAAATCTATAGGTAGACTATATGTACTGTCTTGGGGAATCTATGTAAATTATAAGAACAGACAAACGTACTCTGAACGTGGCCTACATAAACAATTAGATCTTTGTTTCGACTTGAAAAATTCGAAGAGCTTTATACTCGAAAATAATATATTATACATTATTTCGTTTTATTTTTAACAGTATATTCTAAAGTAAGGCATTTTAGGTATTCCAAATACTCATTGCTATACAATACCATTGTATTTAAATAAAACAAATCTACAGTCCGCATAAGGCAAAACAGGATATAGGAGATTTATTTTATCTATGGAAGAAAGATCATCGACCTCAGATCTCGTCCTTGCTAAACAAGTGATCCTAAACAAAAACAATATGGGTAAATATCAAGGCTATTTATCGTGTTATAAAGGCGTAGTTATAATCAAGTTTGGCATAATTCAATAACATTGCATCAATCAATATGTTCGCTAAACTAGTAAGTAGTGTTATGCTGTTGCTTTTTACTTTGAAATAAACGTTCGAATATAGCTAATATTTAATATTACTAAACGAAAGATAGTCATAGATAATATCTAATAATTTGAAATTATTATCACTTATGATTACAGCAGTTTTGTTATATTATAAAGATACATTCATCTGTAAATTTCTATACATATAATATGATCTTAACAGATCCATGTATGTATTAAATATTTTTGGAAATAATAATGCTCATAATTAGGGATCTTACGGAGGTGGGTATACCATAGCCGGAGTCGGAACCGGAGGTTTATAATCTGCATTATCGGAGTCGGAGGCGGAACCGGAGTCAGAGGCGAATGAGAAACGGAGGTAGAGAAGAAGACGACTGTGTAAAATAAATAAATTATATATTATATAATAATATTATTCGATACTAGGAATTGTAACAAGCGACGAAATTTGGTATCTTCCATAAAACTTAAGGGAAGGCCCTGTAGAGTAATTCTTTAAAAAATCAACCATTCCCTGAGCTACAAGTAAAATTTTGTGCGTACTTATTCTAACCGCAGCTACCTGTTGTGTTGCGAACTCAGTTATAACCTCCGATTAAAAAGTATCGAAGCCGAAGTCGGAGTCCGAGGTTTAAAATCAATCAGAAGTTCCGGCCTATCAGAATCGGAGTCGAAGCTGCGTAACATCCCAACTCTTAATCATCTCTTTGTGTGAAGGTAACGAAATCTTTCGACGTTATTTTGATAAACTTAGATTCGTCTGATGGACTTACATATTTGAACACCCAACAACAGCCAATGATTTTTTTAATAGTTTATAGGTTTAGCGTTAGGGCCACAATCTCACCTGTTGTTAAGTGACAATACGGCCCAAGATAGTGGACACGCTAAGCCTGTGGAGGGCCTTATACGGGCTTTTGTGTGTGTACTTTAATATTTAAAACTAAATAGAATTATTAAAAAACTCGCTTTAATAACAAGACTAAATAAAAAGTAAAAAAAAAACAATATTTAAGTTTGAAGATTTTCTACGGCGATTTCAATTCTATTCTAAAAAAATGGTTTGATACATTCCCCGATATTTTTCATCATATTTTTTTTTAAGCGATGATAGCTTCAATTGGTGTTGTGTACGGATGCCGCGTCATAGAACGTGAGTTCGAATCCCCCTACAGTGAGCTTGGGTTTTCGATGAAGGGAAACATCGTGATGAAACCATATATATATGGTTTTTTCTAATGCTCACCTGGCTAACTACCACCCTCAAGTTGAAAATCCGCCGCCAAATACCTATAGGTGTGTTCCGGCAGTTGAACTTGAGAGCCAGTCCCTTCAATAGGCTTAGCGCGTCCACCATCTTGGGCCACATCGTCACTTAGTATTAGGTGAGAACGTGGCTATAACGCTAAACCTATAAATTATTTTAAAAAATTAAACATTATTTTGTACTTTTTAGTTAGTTATATTTAATTTATTTCTTTTGGCTCCGTTAAAGTTATTTATATATTTATAATTATTTATATATATATAATATGCAATGTTTGTATGGTTTAGAAGGAGTTGTCTATATTATGTTAGGCTAGTTATTATTATAACTAAAAATTGTTTTCACTAAATATTTTATTTGCACTACCTATATTCGTATGAAGAGCAATAATTGATGATGGCTATAGGTTATTTAACATCACGCTATTAGGAGCAACAGGTGCAAAACTGTATTGAATTAAGTTATAAAAACGGGCAAAATGATTAAATAATGTTAAGTTTCACGCGAAGGAAGTTGCAGGCATAAATGTATTTTAATATAAAGCATAAATTTGATGTTCTACTCTGGTATTTAAAATAAACAAGCATTTCATTAGATTAACAATGTAATTCTTTACTTTAAAGGTTTCTCATTAGGGGAAGATGGGGGAATGGCGGTCACTTAAGCAATAATTCAAATATTATTTAGATACTTACGACAATAACTACTTATTGACATAACTACTTTATTTGACTTTAAAAATACATCATATGCATTTTCAATCTATTAAGCGTTTTTCATTTTTTAATCATATGCGGGTATTGACGGTCAACGATTGGGGTATTACCGGTCATTGGAAAACAATACTATTTTGCATACAAAATAAACTAGGTAATAAATTGTCGCTTGGTAAATAAGTTTGTTTAGGCATGTATGTGCTGCTATCTAGACAGCAACACTAGAAGCGTTAATCAAATATTTGTGGAAGTTATAGATTTCGGCGTGACCTTCATTTCCCGCTGACCATCATTCCCCCATCTTACCATACAAGTTGTAAAGTAATCAGTACAATATGATATCTATTTTAGCTTTAATATTTAACTTTCATGCACTTCTATTAATATATAAAATATTAATAAATAAATGTTTTTTTTTTAAATCATGTATATATGATACCTATCCAAAATTATTATAATAATATTGACGATGTTCCAGTGTTGACCTAAACAATCGTAAATCGATCTTCAACTTCCTACGCCATTTTCAAATAGGCTAGTAACCCTTATCTAGCATAAAAAATATTTATGCCACAAAAATATTAAAACTTTAATAAACGTAAATAATTTGCTATATCTTATTATATCGACATGTATTGTATGGTGTAGTATGTAGTATTCTTAATATGTGAAGTTACATAGTCTAATAAAATATTGTAGTACTGAGCGACTAACTAAACTAGCTCTCATTTCTAAAGATACCATATTTCCAATCAAGGAAAGTCCTAAGATACACAAACATTTATACTAAACGCATAATATATATCTTTTTACTATCATGGATAAATATTGAAGTCTATAATCATACTATTTACTAAAATATGAGATACCTCTTTATATGTAATTTATAAACAGTCTTTTATAAAATGTCTATACGCTAATTAATTTAAGTGATAGATATAAATTATTGTAGGTTAGGCGACGCTAAATTTCATTATTCTGTCAAATCACAAAGTTAATGAAGAATAATTATTTAAAAGCTATAATTCTATAAGTTGCTTCAATAAATAGTCTTAACATTTGATATTGATACCCAAAATTATATATTTAAATACTAATAAATTTTATACAGAACTGAACTCCTAGATTATTTATATAGCAAAATATATAAAATAATTTTAAATTTATTCTAGCGCCGATTGCTTGTGAGAAGTTATGGGCGCTTGAAGAATAACATAATGAAGAATACCAATATAAAAACTGTATAATAAGTTTGAAAATTATTTGTAATATAAGTTTAGTTAATTTGAAAATAAAATTTACACTCAATTTGTGCAAATAATGGAACCTTTATATTTATTTAATGTTTGTAGCAATTAAGTAAATAATAAACCTAAAAAAGTCCACATATGTAATTCTGGTTGGATAGAATTATTATTAGAATAATTAAGCGATAAACATTTAGTAGTTTCACGTACAAAATAGTGAATTAACCTAAATGGAAAGCACGCAATTCTCTAAGATACATATACAGTCATACAATTACTGTAGGTTACGAATACGGGTCGAAGAATTTATTATTTTAATAATGTAAGATACAATCAATGAAATACTTCGTATTATTGTTGCTATTACATGATTCATAATGAAACTACATAGTTTTGTTTGAAAACAACAACAATGATATAACAAGAAAGATTACAAATATCTTTAACATCCAAAACTTAGTTTGATTAGCGTCTAAGAATAACTTAATTCTGCGTTTTTAAGAGTTATCTTCGCCTGCAACAATAAATAGCTGAAGAAAAGTATATATGTTTTGGTAATAAGTTCCCTAGAGATACAATATCCACCTCTAGCGCTAGCACACATGTTGAAGAATTTAAAAATTAATATTTATCAACTATTATTTCTCTGGGCAATAATTCATAACCTTAAGTAATTCAAAAAGCAATTCATAATTAAAATTAACGATTCAAATATCCTTTTAAGGTTTGTGTTTCTTAAACATATTAAAATAAATAAAATACCTTAAAACTTCGTAGGTAATAGTTACGTCACCTATTATTCACATTTGTTGATGCAAAAAATACAAATACAAAAAATAACATAAAAAATATGCAAATATTGCATGCAATTCCAATCACTACGTCACAGCTTTAGAACTTGCTACATTGACCCTTATACGCGAATTGTAATAAACCTACTAATGCTCATGCGCTAAAAATGATATATAAAGCTTTCAGATGACTGTTCATGTCACAGTTCGCAACACATCTCGGTGAAGTGAACCTAACGCTTTGATTTAAAGAAACGATTACGAAGAAGTAAAAGTTATCATTAAATACATTTCAATTTATACTTATTTTGAAGAAATTCAAGTATTTCAACTATACGGTTAAATAGCCAACTACGTAAAAAAATATTCAAAGAATAAATTTTGTGACGAGTGAGACTTCATTCATTGACGATTTTTGCCTGTAAACACAGTGCAGGAAAAGCTAAGATCGAAAATAGATCCAGAAAGGGAATCTACGAAACCCAAAATTCTGGTTTTTCCGTCGGTAGAAGATATTACGGAAACAATGACGACACCGAGCTCAGACCAACTCTTGAAAAACATATGCAACGGACAAGGCAATGACTCCAATTCACTAGATAGTTCACTTAGCGACGACAGTGTGTCAGGAGATGCAGGTATAACGGGTGACCCGTCTTCGTGCTCTCTAAGTGAAACGGGCAGTGATGAATCTGTTCGCCAACGTCGTCACCGCTCAACCGTCTCTTTGCGACGTGTTTTTCAAAACTTAACCTTGAACCGCTCCCGTTCTTGTACATCAACAGATCGGTCCCGTCCACCAAAAAAGCAGAAACAACCGAAATGCATCCTCCGGCCCCCGGTCACTTATACATACGTCAGAGGGCTATCAGGCTTACCTACTCAACGAGTACCACGTTACGCAGTCTACTGCAACTCTATGGGCCTCAACCGATAAATTATTCATAAAAAAAGGTCGATGTAATTTCAGAACGAGTACAGACAGAGATCAAGACTGGATAAAAGTATGATTAGAATTAAAATTGCTAAAGTGGCGTAATCTTTTATCATATCAGTAGATAATCGGTAAATACAAGTAACCGATGTAACTATGTCTTCAGAAAGGACCAATAGGCATTGTCGGATAAGATGCCATATTTCAATGTGTCCATATAGAACACCTGATAATTTCATGTGGTTCGTTTAATTCAATTTAGAGGACATTATAGAAGACTGTGAACATATTGGAGTAAATTATTCATTGGTCGAATATCATTACAGGCTATATAATAGAAAGTTTATAAACATACACTATTAATATATCTCAAAAAATATTTATTTGGTTAACATTAAATAATCCAGTAGCTTTGTTATGTAATTCCTGTACTCAATCCACTTTACACGTAACAATTATACTTATTTCTGTTATATTACAAGATTCATTGTTATTGTATGGTATTGTATTTAACAATTATTATTTAACTAAAGTAACTTCGTCATTAAGCATAGTGCCTTTCTAAATTTTAAAATAATTAGCACTATGATTATATATGTATATATATTTATATATATGTAAAATGTAATGGACTTTACATCGAGTAAATTAAATTAGCATCTGTGTGAAACGTTTCGAATTTTATATACTTAAGTAGAAAATCTCTTTAATAATAATAATAATATTGTATTTATAAGTAGATCAAAACATATTATTAATTAACTAGTCATAAGTAGTTTTTACTATGGAAGAAGAAGCAGTTTCGTATTGAATAAAATACATACTAAATAATTGATTATTTTTATTTTTTTCCTTATATTAACTACCTACATAAAAAGGTATGTTTTAGAAATAAAACTAAAACAAAAATGAATATATATATATCGTAATTATTTTCTATTGTGAATTTTCACAGATCCTTTTATTTTTCTTATAAGTTGTAGTTAATTTACAGGAACTGAATATACTAACCTACTTCAAGTGCAAAACTTAAATTATTTATTTCAAAAATACACTTAATTACTACAATATTTATACAAGATCTGTTATAAATATATATTAGTAAATTTTGATCTATCTGAATTTCTTTCTATTGAGTCAAATTTATGAAATAAATAAAATCGAAGTGTGTTTGTTATGGCGAAGTAAGAGATTTTTAGTAAATACGTAAAAAATACACAGTATACAGCACTTATTAAAAAAAAACCGTTTTTGTACCGGTTAATCTAGGAAACGATTGGACCGATGTTGACGGAACTTTCACTGGAAGATAGCTGATGTTATAAGGAGTAACTTAGGCTACTTTCAGAAAAAAATAGGGTTCCGTGAATAAAACATTTTTAGTTCCACTCGAACAAAGTCGCGGGCACATCTAGTTGATAAATACATATAACAAAAAAATAAATTAAATGTAACTGAGTGGCAATGTAACTATCTCTCTGTAATAATAGCTGTATAATATTTATTACACATGAAAATACTTATACTCGTTTTAATAATTTTCATTCAATCTGTTTTTTTTTTTAATATAGTAAATGTAATAATTAAAACTAATAACTGTTAAAATTACTAATTAATTAAAAGCCATTGATTTTTTTTAATACAGTGCTACCTTGATACACCGAAACTGCAGGAATTTAGAAAATATTCTATATACCAAGGAATTCTTTACAATGAGGTTTGCTATGTAGGTTAGACTACGATTAGTTTTACCAAGGTAAGAAAACTTGTTTATTAACCTTAGCATTATGTAAATTACTCATCTGCTTACCCTGTTAATACAAAAGATGTCCACTAAACTTAAAGACAATACAGTATAATTTATTTCAAAAGAATTTACACAATTCTCGGACCTAGGAATAATTTAACGTGTCTGAACCTATCGAGACATGAATTATTGTGGAATAAGTGAGAATAATTGATGTGCATCGTTTCGTAACGGTTATAAGTTGAAAAAATTCGTTAAGTTTATCCCCCTCTACACTCCACTCCCTATAAGTATTTCGCGGTAAAAAGTAGTCTATAACCGTCTCCAGTATTTATGGAGACCCATCTACCTCCAAACCAAAATTTTATAATTATGTTGCAGTGATCGTAATTCCCTACATATCAGATACCTACATATAAAAAAATCCAATACCGACGCTTTGCAGTGCTACTATAAGAAAATGTGATTCGACAGTTTCTTTTTTAAACTAAACGTTTTACCATTTTCATTAGTATCGTTAGTAAGAAACGTCGTAAGGAGACGCCGAATGTATAACTCAATAACAAAAAATTAAAAAAATGTAACTCCATTAAAATCGTGTTCGTAGACAACGTGACCGCTTCGCCATCGCCAAAGTACCAGTCGCTAACAAAAACGTCACATTTATTACTTACTACGTAGTTTCTCTGACATTTATTGTTTATTGCCGATCACGTTGTTGGTTTGTGTGGAGCAATTAAGAAATTATAAACGAAAAACAGTCTTATAATTTATTATATGCAAGTAAAATAAACACTTCAAGTTAAAAAGTAAAGTAATACAAAATATTTTGTACGACTGCTTTTACGAATTTTTGTACGAATATTTCGACTGCACTTTTTTTGTATACTTTGTAGGTTTAGTTAGCGTTATGGTTACAATCTCACCTGATGTTAAGTGACAATGTGGCCCAATATTGTGAACTCAATAAGCCTAGTGGAAGGGCGGCCCTCAAGTGCAACTGCCGCAACACATCTATAAGTACTTGGGGGTATATTGTCAATTTGTGGGTGGTAGCTAGCTACTAGAAGAAATGCAAAAGCTGTTTCTGGTTTCTGCCAACACGGGAGTTTTCAGTATCGCCGTGGTGAGATTTAATAGTTAGTATGCGGTGCTTGTCACTAGATGAGTCTTGCAACATGCCCCTCTCGCTTTGGTCTGAGCTCGAGTAATGCGTTTAAGTTTGCGCGTTACGAGGAGGAAGTCTGTAAAGAACAGGATTTTAAACATCACGTTAATAAAAAAAGCGTGGTAGCTAGCCAGTTGGGCATTAGAAAAAGCCCTACCACCATGCATGGTGGCACCCTACTACTTCGTGCTCGTGGACATAAAATAAAAGTAGTCTAAGTTACTCCTTATTACATTAGCTATCATCTTCTTGTAGTAATCCAGTCAATATTGATTAAACCGTAGTGAAGCTGTTTAACCGGAGTTTAGTTGGGATAGGCAGACAGACAAAAAAATTAAAAATGTAACATACATGTAAACATTTCATAAAAAGTGTACTAAAACCGTAATGTCAACAACAATTCAACATGACAATGACCAGTAACAATACAGATAACCTAAAACAAATAATGTATAGGTTACGGCTGTCGCGAAGGAAACCGGCCCAGAAGTTAAGCCGCATGGGATGGTACCTTACTGACATAAGCCTGGACAGTTCGGTTCTTCTTAGTATTACTCCGCTTACGCCACTGCAACCTGGCTGTAAGAAGTCTTTCTAGTTTTCGGGTGATACTCTTCTATATAACACTTAACAATAGATCACATTCTGGCCATATAGGGTATATATCTACAAAGTGATAGCCCATTATAGATATTAAACCTATAAAAATAAATATTGACAACCCCACATTTTGATAATGAAATTTTATTTAGTAACAACAAAGTAAAAAGTATATTTTTATCAAGTCACCCATCGTATAATAATAACAAAAAGCATTTTCAAAAATGTATTATTATTCACACCCCCCCACTGCAAAGCACGGTATAATGTACGTAAAGTGTAGAAACTTTCATTGAAAATTAAGCGAATCCTGTCTAATAAGTTTCGCTTCCTATTATCCAACTCTTTGAACACAGATAGTTCAAACTGTTGTCTGGGTTGTATTATCTACGTCACTAATCCGTTCTGGGTTAGAAGGTCATAATAAAGGACTGCAGCGGCACCGTTAGAAGAGGCAGAAACTATAATTTTTAAACAGTCTCGTCATTTGGCGCTCCTTGACACCCCCTTGTCGCGGTTCTATCATGAATGAATAACTGTACTAAAAGTGCTATAAAGCTACATCGGCTGCAATCACATCCAGTTTTAAAGATGAATGAATGTCCACAATGTCATTTGCACAATGTATTTATCTTCTCAGTTTCTTTATTATTATATATTATTTAATATTATATAGTTTGTTCTTATGAAGTTTACTTAGATATTAATTCGAAGTTACATATTTTACGAGTATTGAACAAATTGAGAATTTCTTATCAATTTTCAGTAAATTCTGGCCAAAAGACCTTGGATTTTTTTTAACGAAATTAAAAATATTACATGTGAGTTCAGGCAAGGCTCAACGTGATGACATAAACTAGGCTATGCTATAGTTTCATAGTGGTGTTTACGTTCACGAAAAGCTTAGGCTCAGGTCTATGGTAACTCCATGCTCAGTTCGTTTATTTAAGTCTTATTATCAATCTTTTAATATTTTTTTTATGGATTAGGAAGCAATCGAGCAAGCTGTTCACCTGATGGTAAGTGATCACCACCGCCTATAGACACCCACAACACCAGAGGAATCGCAAGTGCGTTGCCGGTCTTTATAGTATGTGTACGCCCAAATTTCAAAAAATCTTTACCGTTACAGTTTTTCCCTGTTTATATAGTAAACCACCAAAATTCCATGCGAGTAGGTACAACTTTTTTTTTTAAAGTACTGATCTACCATTCCTTAGTTTCTATACAAGCTGCTAACATATATTAAAAGATAGTTATCATATTATATTTGTAGGTACCTAAGAGAAATATTTAAAAAATGAAAATCATTTCGTGTAAAAAATATGAAGTAAACCTTTGTAGCCGCGGGCGAACGCAGCGGCGCAACGTTGTACAAGGAAAGCGAGAGTAGTAGATCATCATCAAAGATAGGAGAAAAAATAGGCTACTCAAATTACAATATGAATATGCAGCCAAAAGATTTTATTACAAGTTTATACATACTATGCGCGAAAAGATTTTTCCGTCGACGTAATAATATAGTATCAATTCATTTGATGTGACTATAAACAAATAAAAATAAATCTACCACCGCGCTTATCTACATCCTTTGTCTATTCTAAAAATATATAGTGCCCTGTGAAAGTCAAAGGGACAGGACAGGACATCCAATAGGTTAAAGACGGCCCTGCCCAAAGTAAACAATTTTATAGTAATTCAAATATACTTCTACTTACCACTAACAAATGAATAGCAAGAATAGTGTTATTATGCATTAAAACCGACTTTAGAAAGAAGAAGCGTTCTTTTCACGTGCTAATTCTATTTGCTACAGAGGCTCAACATGTATACGTTCATACAAAAATTGTAGAAGTTTTGTCAAACAATTCTGATTCTGGTACCCGCTATTCTAAATAAATTATATCAAAGGAGACTGGTAAAGGAACATTAAATTGATTCGTGCTCGTAGTCATTTATACGCGGGCCGCTCACTATTTTAGCGATAATAGCTTGCACATAAAAGATAGATGCTGCCGCGGGCTTTTTTGTAGGATTATTTAAGATAAACATTCCATTATAAATTATATACTATAAAATCTAACGGTTTTTGTAGCGCACGCCAGAACAGCTCGCAAATGGTATATTTTTCTACATACTTGACACTTATCGTTACATTTTAGACAATTCACACAATATCTTTATAAACTTTAGCCTATGTGTTATTCTGATGCATAAGCTATATTATTGTAAAGTGTCATTAAAATCCATTTAGTATTTTTTGCGTAAAAGAGTAACAAACATCCATACATACAAAGTTTTGCGTTTATAATATTATTAAGGATATATATATCTATAACACTGAATATTCAAGTAAGTTCAAGCAGCACCCTTTAAAGATTTTAATATAGTGTCGTTATACATTTATATTACATAAACAATATAATTGTTGACCGAAGTAGGGATTCATACGTGAATTTTTCTCTTTGTTAGTCAAATTTACCATCTCAATTTTTACAACTAAATGGCCTCCGTGGCACTTCTTAATTTAGCCGTCCTGGCCAAATGCCCGGCTCGCCATAGAGTGGGGGTCCTCTTCCCAAATTATAGTATAAATAGAATAGATTGCAGTTACTCTTAGACAAATAATAAGCACCCGATTCGTGCGATGACGCGATATTTCGCAACTATTAATTTTATATCTAAAGTCGTAGAGATTTTTTCTTTTTCGTATAATCGTACAGTATTACAAATGCTATGTTTTGTTTTTTCTTTTTTATTTGGCTATATAACCTCCCTCCGTGTCAAATTTTGAGATTGCAGGTAGCCGAGAAGTATCATATAGATTATGGCAGTGAGCAAATGTTAACTTCTATGCTACATCGAA
Organism: Actias luna; assembly: GCA_039707435.1. NCBI lineage: Eukaryota > Metazoa > Arthropoda > Insecta > Lepidoptera > Saturniidae > Actias > Actias luna. The sequence continues at coordinate 8,912,690 of JAZHAC010000008.1, read as the reverse complement.
AAGTCAGTCCTTTCTTTATTACATTTTCTTACAGTTAAAGGTTTTAGCATTTAGCCACACTCTCACCTTACGTTGAGTGACGATGCGAGTCAAGAAGATGGACACGTTAATTCATGTGGAAAGACTGGCTCTTAAGCGCAACTGTCAGAACATCAGTACAGGTATTTAGCGACAGACTTTCAACTTGAGGTACCCACCCATGTCTGGCAATTACAAGCAAAATTATCTTCATATACTGACCGATAAGCAGATAGCCGAACATCACAAGCAATTCTGTGATTCTGTTTTTAGTAAGTTTTTAACAAGCGGCAAAAATACTTAAATATAGCAAAAATAATAGCGCCAAGCGACCGTATGAACCGCGGCGTATGTTTAGTTGAAAAATGACAGACAACAAGTTTCAAATGTTCATTTTTAAAACAGATTCAAATAAAATCAGGCAGTTCAATAACGTATAGAGCACTGTTTAATAGATACAGTATACAATTCTAATTTTATGAGATTTTTCACAAAATTCTTTATAATGTAGAGTTATGTGAAGTACAATACCGTCAGCACTGTGATCAGTATGTAGTTGCTAGTATGATAGGCATTGCGTCTTGGTAATGCGCACAGTGTAAATTAAATATCAACACATTCTATCACAGCACGTTTTAATAGCATGATTCCGTAGTATTGCACGAGTATGGCTTTTCATTGACGCAAAAAATCTAAAAACGTGACATCTAAATATAAGACTTTTTGTAAAGAAAAGATGTTTTAAAATAACTTTTGTCGGTGCTGCATAAATATACCGGCCATTCCAAGAATTTCGTCATGACACGACATTGTGTCCAACTTACCCCGACTACCTACTACCAGATACCAGGTTTAACATCCACTATAGTAGTACTGCTTAGCCGCTGTGTATCCAGTAATCAAGCGGGGTACTTGAGATCTGTACAAGACTAGGTGGTGACCATACGAGGTGAAAAAATCGTCACAGTGGCTTTATTTCTGTTTGTCACGTTTTGGGACCAGACTAGCGGACCTGCGTGATAACCATGATCATCGGTAAATTAAATCGGTATGAAGCGAAGATAGCTCAGTTGGTATTGTGTATGAACACCGTGTCAAGGGGCGTGGGTTCGAAACCACCTGCAATGAGCTTAAGCTTTCGGTGAAGGAAAACATCGTAATGAAACCATAACATGGTGGTTTCTATTGACCGCCTGGCTATCTACCACCGTCAAGTTGAAAATCTTCCGCCAAATACCTATAGGTATATTCCGGCAGTTGCATTTGAAAGCCAGTCCCTCCACTAGACTACGTGTCCGTTATTTTAGGTCACATCGTTTGCTTAACACCAAGTGGCATTGTGTTTATAACGTTAAAACTTATCTATAAAAAAATGTTAATTAAGTTGTTCCAACGGTGCCAGGCTGTTTTGCGTCATCAATAACAATAAGATATTAAATATGCTGCAGTTCAAATCTTCCACTACCTTTGGACATGCTACGATCTGAACGCACATTCAAGATAAAAATGAAGGAACACGTACTCAATTTACAGTTTACTCAGCGTAGAGCACATCTTATAAATGGTTTTACGTTGTTTAAACTGAGAAGATTTGTGTGAGTCTACACAGATAAAACAAACTAGAAATAAATTTAAGGTAGATAAAATTAAAAATAGTGCTATACTATATAACAGGCTCAACAAAATAAATTTCCAGTGTATCTAAAATCCTATATTTTAAAATCTAATAATAATGACGAATTACTAGACATTTATTTATAATAAACATGTTCATAATGCTTATGCATAATAACACAACAAAAATGTTCTAGTGTTTGAATAACGACTTTGTTACACAAAAAACTACAGGTTGTCATAATACATTTGCACCCAAATGCCTTAAAAATCTACATTTAGAACTCAAGGACTTCTAATACCTTTTATTTAATATATTCAGATATTTGCTGATTCGAATATAGATTCCTACTACCACGGTTAATTACTGGATAATACACTGACTGATTGAAAGATTTATGATGGTCGATAAATAATTGTATTGTCCTACTACTTAGCTTTCAAACCACAGGCTGTGATTACTGACTCATTTAAATGCCACGAAGCTCGTGACGCTTTAGCGCACGCTGCACGTCATGAGCTTCGCTTCCCTTAAGGAAATCCTAGAGTGTAGGTTAAGAACTCTATTGGAAGATATTAAAATTTTTGAAGACATTATTGTTTTTCGCGTTCATTGTGATTAATCATTATTCGTTTTTACTTGACGTATGTTTTCTCCGTATAAAAATAAATAATAACAACGAAATGTGAGTCAAAACTCGGTATACTTAAATAAGCTTTTTAAGAAAACTGACTTATTTTCCGATACAATTGAATGCTTAATCAAGACTAACTTATAAACTAAAAATCATATGACGCGTATTGCGACGTCCGGATGACCATCCTAGAACCCACACGCAATCTTGGCGGTTTCTTACTTACACATGCATCGCTATCATCTCTTGGCTGGCACCGGCTGGCTTAAATAGTGTTTTGATGTTTGAAAACAATAACAACGACTGTTGAACACTGAGGTTAAAAAGATGAAAATGTAGATAAATCTTGCCATTAGTGGCTATGACGTATCACTCTAGTGACTCGGATTAATCGCCAGTTGGAGGTACAATGTGTTGCAGTACTTAATTTATAAACGTGGAAATATGTATTTGGCATTACATATAGATACCTACTAACAAAACAATGACACTATTTCACTCATTCGTATAATTTTCACTATTTATTTAGTTTCAAAAACCGACATTTCTCTACAAGGTTGTCTTACTCCCATCCGTACATTCTACCACGAGGCCGACGAGCACTTTCCGCAAGTGTCTACCTCGTGACTAACAGTCGTTCTCAAAGTTTAAAATACTGAAGAAAATACACGCTCTTTATACGGAATAATTATTTTGACCTTACAATATTGATAGCAACAAAACTCTTTAATTATAAGTATTGGTCCCAAAACCTTCTTTTCCTTATCCTTATACTACTTAAGTAGTCTTGGCACAAATTTTATTCCTTCTTCCGCTTTCTTCTATGGATTAATTGTTTACCTAACTTACCGCCTACCTGACATTCCGCCTTGTGGTTACATTGTATGCTATATACATATAATAAAACAGTAACTGTTGATGATACAGTAAATTGATATTGATATAGAAGCCAAAAATATTTTATATTGTACTTACTTGACACTTATCGTTATATTATGGACAATTCACACAACACCTTTATAAATTATAGCCTATGTATTATTCTGATGTACAAGTTATATTTTTGCAAAGTTTGATTAAAATTCATTCAGTAGTTTTTGCTTCAAAGGGTAACAAACATCCATACAGCCATACTTACAAACCTTCGCGTTTATAACATTAGTAAGAATGAGAGTGGATAGATGTAACATTGGAAGAAGACTGAAGATCTTAAAAGACCATAAACTGGCAAACGTTCCATCTGATGATAACTGGTTAACGTTGATTATGGGTAGCTGCAACACCAGGAACACTGAAGCTACGTTGTTAACTTTCGAGTCCGTATTCCAACCCTTTTTCGAAGGCTGCGAAACCATATCTAACTGATACTATAATCATAACGTATGAATCATGATTGTTCTAAAGAACCTAAGCGTTGTAGTAGCACGGCTAAGTTTTTGAGTATGTGGGTGACCAATAAAACAACAACGGAGCGGACAAGTTTGAAATCGGTAATGAGTGTACCATTGCAGAAAGTTCCTAAGAATACTCTCTAATGTAAATTTGGTAGAACAACTGAAAGAGATTCTATGCTTTTACGAAATTTCAAGGGTTCTACAACGCAAGTTAGTTCGGGATCGTCGGCACAACATTGCACTGATTGACTGCATAGCTGGTATACAAGATGGGTATATGTGAGCAGTTGTACTTCATGTGAGGTTGTACTTGCGCTTTGTACAACACAAACCGTCGCTTTGGTGCGATGTACTGCTTGGAAATGTTCAGCTTTTTAGCTGCCAATTTAACCCTGCTTACTAATAACTTCACAATTGCAGATACGTAGATGAATTTATAACAAAAAATATTATGATAGTAATATACAATATATATTCCATGATTTTTAGAAAGCCATAAAAGTACTTAATTATATATGTTCTAAACACATACAATATATTCTATCAATCAATTATAATCTATTTGTGGGCATTAATATGCAACTACAAAAGATTTATTCCCATAAATAAACTGAATAAAAATATTCAATTTATTTTATTTATTGTATCATAGAACACACTACTAATCACCATTTTCATATTACCTGTTATAATCATTATGTCTATTATTTCAAATAAGGCAGTTACTAAATAAGAAAAATTTGGATGTTCAGAGAATACTTGGTAAAGTAAACAAAAATATTTTTAATATTTTATAGCTAAGTAATTGTTAGACATCGAAAACAAAATATTTGAATGTTAATAAAGTTTAGAACCGCTGTAATTCAACACGTTTTATAGAAAAGCGTTTGTCACGTGTAGATTCACATTTTTCTAACTTGATACCGGATTAATAAAAATATTATCAATTTAGAAATTCATTGTTTTAAATAAATATAAACTTCTTTATTTCCACATTTTTACACCGGCGTTGGCAATTGTTCTTTGATGAATAAACCTTCTTGATATTATTTTATACCATGAAACTGAAACCTGTGTGCATCCAATTTTTTTTCTGAAGACCAGAAAAAATGATTCTTGTTCATTTTTACACTACTGCCCAATAAAGGAGTCTAATGTTTCAGGTTTCACGTATTTACATATGTATGTGACTTTTACATTCTACTATAACTTATAAATGCCTGAAAAAATGAAACATTTGCTATAATATAAAAGAAACCAATATGACGGCAAAAAGCGTCATTTTAAAACGTGCAAAGAATTTTTGTTTCTTAAATGTTTAAAATATGGGTATTAAATTTAAAGCCTGATGAGCACATTCCAAACTATAAGCTGAACACATTCTGAAGCGATGACAGCTCAGTGGTAGTCTGTACGGACGCAGTGTCAAGGAACGTGAATACACTTCAAATCCACCTATAATAAGCTTGAGCTTGCACTTGAGAGCCAGTCTCTCAAACAGATTTAGTACGTCCAACAACTTGGGCCCTAGCGTCACTTAAGATCAAGTGAGATTGTGGCCATAACGCTAAACCTTAACTATAAAAAAACATATATTTTACAAAGATACATTTAAATGTTAAATAAATATTTCATCTTTAGCTCAAACATTAAATAAACTTTAAAATGATACCTGTAACTAATATGTATAGAATAAAATAAAGAATAAAGAACCAGACTAGATACTTAAAAATCGAATTAAAAGTATTAAAACAAACTGTATTAATAAATTTTTATATAAAGTGCTAAAAGCTGGTTTTATTACAGATATAGTTTGCATCTATTTACTTACTACCAAAGGTTGACCTTATTCGATATGTGTAAATTAATTTATAACAAGAGTTCTTTGATGTGCTCATGTAAAAGCAACGATAATGAATCTTTGATCTTTAATCTTTAATTTTGCGAACGTATTTGTACTTAGCAGCTATTAATGAAATGGGTTTTAAGTACTTGAACAACAACAATGCTTCGTTTAATGTCAATTTCGTCCACTGAACTTGTATCATTTATTTATTACTATTTAATTTGCCTAATTTCATTAATCAATATTATTCAAAATATGCATTACATACATATTTAATACAAGAAGATTCAACAAGTATTATTTAATGTAATTCCGTTGTCTTAGAACTCATGACTTTTTTAAATAGCTAAGCTATAGCATTATTTCCACAATCTAACCTGATGTTAAGTTACGATGTGGCCCAAGATGCTGGACACGCTAGGCCTAATGAAGGGACTGGCTCTTAAATACAACTGCCGAAACAAACGTATTAGTATTTGGCGGTAAATTTTCAACTTGAGGGTGATAGCTAGCCAGGCGAGCATTAGAAAATACCCTACCACCTTTACCATACACTAAAGTCCAAAAAACCATATCCCCCGAATTCCCTACCACATCTTAAAAAAGCCATTCAATAAGAAAACTTTCTTTCACTAATATCATTGCCATTAGCGTGTAAATCCATTAGTATCATGTAGGAATTAGCTAAATAACACATTTCATATAAATCTCTCAATGTAAATATAAAGTTGATGTTTATTTTATGTTATAACGTGAACAGAGTGAGGACACAAGTTAATATCTCATATGAGCACCATTACGAAAGAATTGAAAGTATAGTTACCTATAAAACTTATAAAATAGTCGTGTAAATACCAATGCCCCTAATCAAGCCCTGACGTACCATACTGAATACACCAGGGGCCTTAGCCAAGTTACTCTCCCTTTGTTTCTACTCTCTTTCGTCAAACTTTCAGGTATACATTTTAGAAATTACGCGAGATTTGCAAACAACATTGAACTGAACGCTATGAGATGAGAAACATAATTGATCGTCATAGTGTTTACTAAATTTGTCATACAATCGATTTTATTACATAACATTAATATAAAAGTAATAAAGGTGGCGTTTCAGAAAAAAATATGGCTTTTCGAATTACATTGCAAATTTTAATTACTTAACGAGACATCAATTTCAGTTTTAAACCAGGAATTTGTCGTTTGTAATTTTTTTATACGTGAGTATCACATTTTATACCGACATATATCGGATATTTTTTATTTCAAAAAATTATTACCATTCGTTTCTTAATATTGTTACTATATACATATAAAAACGATATATACAGGCATACAGTTATATAATACACTAGCTGACTCGGTGAACTTCGTATCACCTAGGAGGAACGTACGGCCCGCCAGCCGCTGTGCCTCCGCTTTTTACATCTCTGATATCTTTTATAATATCCATTTCATTGAAATGCTATAAAGGGTAGTTTTGATATACATGAAATTTATAACGTATGTAATGTATTTAATTGGATAAGGATTAATACTGTACTGTATAAAATAGCTTGGTAAATAACACACACTTTTTTTGTAATATGTAAAAGATTAAAATGTGGAATAAAACTAATTTAAACGGATTTTATCGCGGTTATTTATTAAATTTTGATCCCAACGTTTCGAAAGCTTTTCAGCCTTCTTGGTCACGGGGCGGACTGAGGTGTAGGTTGTCCAGAAAAGTTTATGTTACTGTGTCTACCTTCAATTTAGTTTTTATTATTGATAGTGCTCCGATCTACGCAGAAAGAGCTCACAGTGTCTTGAGGTCTGGCAATTGGTCTTTTGGGTTCCGATTTAATTAAATGTATAATTGGATCCCAGGCTTGTGCTAGCTTCCAACCATCTTCTCTATTGAAATTTGGATGTTTTTTAATTTCAATAGCCTCACGAATCATCCTAGGTAGGTATCGGTGTTCTTTGGCAAGGATTTGTGGCTTGTCGAATCGAAGATAATGTTTGGAGCCTTCTTCTGAATGTTCAGCAACTGCAGACTTCGTAGAGCGTCGGTATTTAACATCAGCTATATGTTCTTTTACGCGGGTCCCTATATTTCTTTTAGTTTGTCCGATATAGGAGAGACCACAGTCACAATCGATTTTGTATACGCCCTGTTCTTGTAGAGGTATATGACACTTGACAGGTGGTAAAAATTGACTAATCTTCTTGGGCGGCTTGAAGTAAGTTTTAATTGAAGCACGCTTCAGTACATAGCCAATCTTGTCTGTGACCCCTCTTACAAAAGGTAACACAACAGGTACACGTTCTACTGTGGCTGGTTTCACTCGGTTTCCGTGACGGCGGCGTGGAATTTGGAGCTTGTTATCACGCAGTACTTGCTTGACATGTCGCAGCTCAGCAGCCAGATGTTCCTCGTCACAGATTCCTTGTGCTCTCTGAAACAAAGATTTACCCTCGGTAGCTAACTGTTTCGGATGGTGGTGAGATTCACCATTCAGGTATTTATCTGTATGGGTCATTTTTCTGTACACAGTATGGCCTAAAGACTGATCAGGATTACGGATAACTAAAACATCTAAGAAAGGAAGAGATTTCTTTTGCTCTAACTCCACAGTGAATTGTATGTTATTGTTAATAATGAAAATATCGGCGACTACTGGAGGACTTCGTGGAGACAGCCCTGAGCACTGCCCCCGTCACCCCCAGGTTTTACAAACGGTACGTAGATGATACTTTCACAATTTTACCATCTGACAAAGTAGCTGCATTTTTAGATCATCTTAACTCCATTAACAATAACATACAATTCACTGTGGAGTTAGAGCAAAAGAAATCTCTTCCTTTCTTAGAAGTTTTAGTTATCCGTAATCCTGATCAGTCTTTAGGCCATACTGTGTACAGAAAAATGACCCATACAGATAAATACCTGAATGGTGAATCTCACCACCATCCGAAACAGTTAGCTACCGAGGGTAAATCTTTGTTTCAGAGAGCACAAGGAATCTGTGACGAGGAACATCTGGCTGCTGAGCTGCGACATGTCAAGCAAGTACTGCGTGATAACAAGCTCCAAATTCCACGCCGCCGTCACGGAAACCGAGTGAAACCAGCCACAGTAGAACGTGTACCTGTTGTGTTACCTTTTGTAAGAGGGGTCACAGACAAGATTGGCTATGTACTGAAGCGTGCTTCAATTAAAACTTACTTCAAGCCGCCCAAGAAGATTAGTCAATTTTTACCACCTGTCAAGTGTCATATACCTCTACAAGAACAGGGCGTATACAAAATCGATTGTGACTGTGGCCTCTCCTATATCGGACAAACTAAAAGAAATATAGGGACCCGCGTAAAAGAACATATAGCTGATGTTAAACACCGACGCTCTACGAAGTCTGCAGTTGCTGAACATTCAGAAGAAGGCTCCAAACATTATCTTCGATTCGACAAGCCACAAATCCTTGCCAAAGAACACCGATTCCTACCTAGGATGATTCGTGAGGCTATTGAAATTAAAAAACATCCAAATTTCAATAGAGAAGATGGTTGGAAGCTAGCACAAGCCTGGGATCCAATTATACATTTAATTAAATCGGAACCCAAAAGACCAATTGCCAGACCTCAAGACACTGTGAGCTCTTTCTGCGTAGATCGGAACACTATCAATAATAAAAACTAAATTGAAGGTAGACACAGTAACATAAACTTTTCTGGACAACCTACACCTCAGTCCGCCCCGTGACCAAGAAGGCTGAAAAGCTTTCGAAACGTCGGGATCAAAATTTAATAAATAACCGCGATAAAATCCGTTTAAATTAGTTTTATTTCAATGAATAATATTCGCGTAAACCTAAGAAATCATTATATTAAAATGTGGATTATCCTTTAGAGATAAATATATACCATCATCGACTTTTTACCGATCTTTTGAAGTTATAAAATTCCTTAGTTCATTAATTTGATCTATCTCGTAAGGTTTAGCCAGCGTTTGCAAGTTAAGCGCACGAAAATATGTTTGTTACGTCATATTATATTATATATCTTTATATATTATATATCTTTGAATTTTTCGCCTTTTCTTTACTATAATATGTATGTATTATACATAAAAACTTTCCTCATGAATCACTCTATCTATTGCTGAAAACTGAAAATCCGTTAGATAGTTTAAAAGATCTAAGCGAACAGACAATGGAAGCGACTTTATTTTATACTATGTAAAGTTATCGAATAATGCAAACACGTGTGTTAGTCAGCTAAGTTGCAGGACTGTAGCTTACTCATGTTTATCATCAGTCGGACGAATTCACTACTGTCAAAGTGAAAGATGCGCAAGGTACGTTACGCAGAAAAACTAAAGCTTATTATACTTTTACTCATAAAACTTCTATACCGTGGGTTTCATAAGAAAATCAATTCTGCAAGAGTAAATTTCAAAATTTCATTAACTGTTACATCCTTAGTCATAATTTTAAATTTTGTGTCCATCTCGTTGACGATTGTCAAAATTGTGCTTTGGCTATCAAATATATGAAATAAGTGTTCGATCGATAATAACGCCGGCATGCATTTTATTATTTCGAACTTATAGACAATTGGTTCTGATGACGTTTTTTTTTTTTATGCTTATGGTTTTAGCGTTATGGCCATAATCTCACCTGATCTTAAGACGGTCCAAGTTGGTAGACACGCTAAACCTGTGGAGGAACTGGCTCTCACGTCACTTGGCATTGGGAATTGTTGTTCCCATACATTTTGAAGCGTTTTCTAAACGTTAAGAAATATTGGAAGTCGACTTGGCTAAGCGGACAGTTGGCTACGATGTGGCGTAGATCCAGTGTAGCAGAATATACTATTGCTGAGGCTGTGACAAACCGAATGTATTCGTTACTAAGTAACGGGTACTCTAGTACCGAATACCGTACCGTTACTTACGGATCCATTTCGTTACTCGTATGTTTTGTACTTTCGTACCGATGCTAGTTTGATGATTGATTGATTTTCTATAAATACAAAAATACAACTTTTTCAGTTTGCACATGTACCGTTGATGCATGAATTGAGTATTTGTATGAAAACAATATAACTCTAAAAATAAAATAAAACAATTCTTTGATATATTATATTTAAATTCGATTCGAATACTCTTTACTATAGTGTTATGAATTTTATTTGTAAAGAAGACTTTTTATGTAGTTTTAGTTTTATTGAAAAATGTTTTATATCATATATGCTTAATTTCGTTATGAGAAAATTGAATAATGATAAAGTTGTTTTATCTGTAAAATGTTGTGTTAATTTTATTGTTAATAAAAAATTTTCGATACCTATCTATTTATTATTAGATTAAATAATATTTGATTAAACATCGATTATATTAATCGATACATTATGAATTGTGGTGTTATTGTAATATTACATTTTCTCACGAATAAAATATTCTAAACAGTAATTCCATTGCAAATTCAGTAGTTCGTCTTCAAATCCTAGAAGTAATTAAATTACAGTGTACTTGTGGTTCTATCAAATTTACTTATTAAATAAATCTGAATTTATATTTACATATACATAAATCTGATTCAAAATAAGGTATAGTTAAAATTGCATCATACGCAGCTAGATATGTAACATATGTTTTATTGTATGTATGTTTTCTACAAAGTACGAACGACACGACGTCAAAATCATACCGTACGCAATACGAAACACTCGAAAGATGCGATGCTTTACGATACTAGGTATCAAAAGTAATGAGTAACATAACGATACGATAGTAACGAGTACTCATTGTTTTAGTAACGAAAACATACGGGTACGCTATTTTTCGTTACATTTACACCTCTATACTATTCACCCGCACTTTTGTTCGTACGTAACGATGGAAGAAAAGTATGTATCCAGTCATAAATGTGAAGTGAGAGCCAAGTTCAATATTATGAAATATACCTTGGTTATTGACTTCAACGACAAAAGAAGTGAGATCTAAATGGGTGCCAAGATCAATGGTCAGTCCTGAAATATATTTATAACGACATAAAATATTTTACGACAACTTAAATTATAATTTCTTCTTATAACTTAGGATAAAATATTAAGGTCTAAGGTCTGACTTGGGCAGTTCGAATATACGAATTATTATTAAATACTTGCTAAAACAGTCATGGAAATGCCCTACCTTCGATGGATAGTTTCTACCAGCAAGCCAAATTTTCGGAAGAATAAAATAAGAACTTACGGCTCTAGAACTTGCTTGTTTTGCTTGCTTTAGAACTTTATTTAATTATGTATAAGTATCTTGATCTTACACTATTCACGTGTGCTAAATATTGAAATTTGAAATAATTAATACTAAATCTCAGTTAATAACGTAATAAATACGATAATCAACTACATTCTTAGTTATTATAAGCACTAAAACAGATATAATCGGATTTAAAAAAAAATAAGGGTAGTATTACACTTGTTATATTATAAATTCACGTGAAGACCTTAAATCCACATAAAAACCATCTGTCATCAATTTTGATTGCTGATTCTTACATTACATTACAGGCACTACTATAACTAAGTGTTCCTAATAGAATGAATTCATTGAAAAATTGTAATAAAATGATAAAAATTTACTACTTTCTGATTTATTCCTTTGTATTCCACCCAACTATATATATAGATGTCGCATTTGAAATTACTAGGATATCAGGAACTGGGTTAGAGTTTTTATCTATAGGTCAGAGATAAAAATGACGATTTTTGAACGTTAATATCTAAAAAACTGTTTGAGGTGTGTTGATGAAATTTGGAGCGCATATGTATCTCTCAAGTCGCAATATATGGGCCAAATTTGCCATGTTTATGTTGAATAGTTTTTGAGGTATGATGATGTCGAAAGTGGTTTCAACTGGTTCGTGTAACGGTGCTGCTCGCCAGTTCTGTTAGCTTTAACTTGGCTTGACACGCTACCGCGTGTCTAGATCTATAAATGCCGCCAAAGACACATGTATTGATGACAGCTATATAAAAAAAACTCATCATATAAACAAAGTTTTGTAAAATGATTCAAAAACTTTTAACTTTTAATGGTATTCGTTATAATTATATTATTTTAGTCGCATAAGTTTCAGTTAAGTACCTAATTATATATCATTCGAACTTTCTTTTCTTTATAACTAGAAACGTTATTGTCCAGTATAATACATATATGTATTGAAGTGTATTGCATTAGTACCTAATTGAATTATTTGAAGTTAAAGAGAAAACTTGGCTTATATTGCGGATGAAATAAATTGATAATTTTTTTTTATTAATGTTTCAGTATCATTAATATAGTTTCGGTCCCGTTTTAAATATATCTAGGTCGTGGTATCATTTTGGCCAGTAATGACAAAACTCAATTTCATAAATTTATTATACAAGGACAAAATAGGCAGACAGTAAGAAGCTTATGCACTGTAAAGATGATATTAAAATATAATGGGTAACACAAGTTGTTTGAGTAACAAGAAGATAATACTGGCCAGTATACAATAAAGAGAAAATAATATGTCACCGATATATAAAATATGTAGAACACTTTTGATTGTAGTAAGAAAATGAACTTTTATAAATTATAGTACAGGGTCAATATGATTTTTTATTCATTATTTAATTACAAGCGTTATCACAGGTATTCATCAGGTATGTCGAACACAGATAATGCGTGTTAGTTATATGTTAGGCATGTCTTACGTCATAAACATGAATTCCATAGGTCACCTGACAGAAGCGGACTTTCCTACGCTATATTTATTATTTGCGTAATATTTTTTGAATTTGATATCCATTGTAAATATTTGTATATTTAAAAAAATACAAAGTATATTTAGGTATACAACTTTTTAATGGCATCTGCCTATCAAGGCAACTTTGCCAATTTTCAATGACAGGTACAATTTATAATTCATTTCTTAGGTTCCACTGACCATTGCGCTTATCCGTTCGTGGCCTTAATTTTTTCCTGATTTATCAGTCACGAAAATGCATTAAGAAACTTCACTTTGAAAAAGTTTGGCACATTTAGATTTAAAGTGAACACCTACTAAACATTACTACATAATTACAGCGTGAAGGGAAATCGCTCAATTACAAGTTCAATCAACTAGCGCATTCGAGATTCACACCGCTTCGAAGCATTTATATGCTTGAGAGAGAGACCATGACATTTAACTTTTACTGCTTCATTAAAACGTGCCCCTGTAGAACAGGGGCTAGGCTACTACGCATTACTATAGTAATAATGTAGCTATTCAGTGATCCTATAATAAAATGCATGTATTCAAGTAGACCTGATTTCTACGCAATTATTTTTACTAGATTCCTTAATAAGACAAACATTTTAGACTGAGTAATTTTTTAATATATATTATATGATTTTATTTTTGTTGACTACTTTTACAGCCATATTTGCTTTAAATACTAAAAAATATGGAGGTAGCACAGGTTGCATATGATATACCGACATTTTTAAAACTTCCATACCAATAACCTAACCTTAGACTATACTGCGTTAACGTAACGAACGAACGACAACGTCAAATACATCATGAATAATTAGTAATCAATTCGTTTGAGAAAGTGGGCACGTGTCGGCTAACTGCCAATGCAAGGCTAATGCACGCTGTGAAAACTCAATAAATTAAGTAAGTGGCCATAACCTCACCTGATGTTAAGTGACGGTGTGGCCCAAGATGGTGGACACGCTAAGCCTAGTGGAGGAACTGGCTCTCAAGTGCAATGTGCAAGTGCAATATGCGTGAAGAGGAATCCAGCAATTTTTTCATTAATTTTCGATAAATTCATTAAACCGATATACACGTCAAAACAATAGGAAGTTGTCAGCAATAAAGAGAAGATTTTAGTTTCTTTAATTAATTAAAGTTATATATGTAGAAACCTAATAACGAGTGTCATCTACTCTTGCCAAAATCAAAACTTGAATCCTTCTGGACATACTTTTTACGATATTTTTAATAACGTTTTGAATAACACGCTCTCACACTTCTGCAATGACTCTTTTTAGCACCCTGATTTTTTTTGGACCAGGTTGCACTGATATTACCTGTCTCTTTAGAACATAGCAGATACGCTTAATTGGATTGAAGTCAGAACTACGAGCAAGTTAATCTAAACAACGGAGCCCAACTTCTTGCATATAGTCTTCCACGTCGCTAGAACAGTTAGGGCGACAATTATTGTCCATATAAATGGAATCTTACTCAAAAGCAGTCAATGCGGGTTGTGTATGTAGAATTAAGTCTTCCGTTATGCACCGGTGTGCATTTAATGTTCCATTTTCTAAGAAGACTAACTCCGTAGGCTCCGTCGAATTAATTACTGACCAAAACATAAAATACACACATAGCGTTCCCATGTTATCCACAGCACTTGCCGGCGTCGGTCCTCTAGTCGGTCTAGCATCTCTCGACCGTCCACAAGCTAACTTCTACTTACTACTCTTACTTCTTCAAGGCTCTTCTTTAGGTCCACACTTGATGCCTTGCGATTCCGCAGTGCCTGACTTTATTTATGGAATAGGGGGAGCTAGCGGGTCATCTGATGGTAAGTGATCACCGCTACCCATGGACACCCACAACAGCGAGGAAACGCAGATGCGTTACCGGCCGTTAAACCGACTTATCAAAGGATTGTAAATATTTTGAAAGTGTTGATTTTACCTAATTATAGACATTGGATTGCGTTTCTCGTTCAAAACGCCGACTAGACTACTGGATAGAGGTTAGAAATTGTAACCATAGTAACAGAATATCAGGTGACATATATCTGAGTACTGTGCCAATCTGAGAAAAAAAAACTGCTCATCACGTTCTATTATACATAGAAAAAGAAAACAGTAAGTTTAATAAAAATGGATGAACAGTTTTAACTTTTATTTTACAAAATGAAAAATGAAATGCAAGATCAAACAACGAAATTACAAGCTTCTATAGCTAACAAAATAATGGAGAGAATGGAAAAAAAACTACAGCCTATCATGGCAGAAAATAAAATACTAAAAATAAAACCAGAGAACCTTGAGAAAGAGATGGAAAGCTTGAAAGAGCTAAGAAACAATATCATTTAGTATTTATTGGGATAAAAGAGGACGAAAAATCTAACCTTGAAATACTACAAAAAGTGAAAAAAGTTTTTAAAACCGACTAAGGCATAAACTTCGAAGAATACGAAATAAATAATATATATCGTAGTAGAAACAAAAAGGTAGGGGAATGGCCTCGACCTACTTTAGGTTCCTTCGTGAATGAATGGAAAAAAGATGAAATAACGATAATGAAGAAATATCTTACAGTTATATACATTTGAAAATATACTAATAATAATAATTTTACAAAATACAATAATTTTATACTAAAGACGTTCTAGAGAAAAGGAGAATTCTGCTATCACAATTAATAGAGGAAAGAAAGAAAGGAAATATCGCATATTTAAAATTCGATAAAATAACAATAAAAGGAAAAGTAATCTAAATAATGGAAAAAGGAAAAGAGAAACCAACATGTCCACAAAATGAAACCAACCAAAAAAAACAATCAACATTAATGTCATCGAATATCAATATATTAAATGATTAAGATTTAATTAGGATTAGAAGCAATTCTCTGCATTCCAGCACAATAAATACTAAGCAATAACAATTAAATATAGGTTAACGGAAAACACAACACACGTGTAATATAAAGAGAAACGCAGCAACAGACTATCACACTCCCCCAAGCCGACGGGCCCTCGTGGGTGAAAATGACCACGACCCTCTAAAGGTAAATTATAACGTCAACACTCACACTAAATAGAAAAATGATATTCATATAGTAACTATCAAATGTTGATTTCTCAGAACTCTTGATAAACTTTAAGAACTAGATATAGCACTAGAAGAAATAAAACGGGACATTATAGGAATCAGTGAAATGAGAAGATTTGAAGAAAATTTAGATCATGAAAAGTATTTATTACATTATAAAGGGAAAACGCCGGAAATGTATGGAGTCGGATTCATGGTCAAAATAAATCTGGTAAACAACATAGAAGAACTGAGGAATCTCCGAACGTATCCCAATCCTTAACGTAAAACCAAACAGAGGAAAAGAAAAAATGGTCTATCATCAGGCGTATCCAACGGATCCGGACAAAAAAGGGGGACCTTTATAACAAGAAAATTATTACAAAGGTCTCCAAAATACTATTTAAACCGCTTAAAAAAACGTCATAGTAATGAGGGATTTTAATGGCCAAGTTGAAACACAAAAAAACAGAGAAGAACATACCATAGGAAGCTACGGGACTAGAAGTAAAAATGGCATAAGATTAGTAAATTTTTGACTAGAAAACAGACTAAGCAGGCTAAACAGTTTTTATAAAAAAAAATTGACATGGATCTTACCTAACCGACTTTATAAGAACGAAATCGACTTTATTATGTCTTACAATAGAATTGTTTTTAAAGATGTGTCAGTCATACGTAAATTAAATTTTAATACAGATCATAGAATGATCAGAGCCAGAATATTTACCCAGGTATCTAATACACAGGTGAAACAGAGTTACTGCTTAACAATCTGCAAATATCGCTAGACAGCAAAAAATGTACTTGAACTCAAGAGACATACAACAAATTACTACTGCAATTAAAACTTGTAACTAGAAAAACAAGTACAAGCTGCAAGAAAGAAGTATAACTCAAAACTAAGCAACTACTACAGAAACGTAGGGAACTACTAAAAGAAAAGAAAACTAAAGGTAACCGCGAAAAAACACGGAAATAAGTAAAATGATTAGCTAACAATTACGGAAATTAAACAAAAATAGAACGATGGAAAATTATATAGAAAAAACAGGAGGAATAAAAAAAGAACTAAAAGAACTAAATCGAAAAAAGGATTGGATACTAAATATAAAAAAAAAAAATTGTAATGAATAGAGAAAAGATCCGAGATACTAAAACCTGCTACAGAATTTTACCGAAATTTATACCAAAGCCAAAAGTTACGACAATTTTTAAAAGACACATAATTAGAATAAGAATTTCATAGACACACATATATGAACTGATGAAAAGGAAATACCTGAAATATTAAAAGAAAAAGTCATAGAAGTAATTAATACACAAATAAGATAAAGCTCCTGGATCAGATCTCATTACGAATAAACTACTGAAAATTACACTACCAGTGATTGTTCGAAACTTACAAATATATTTAACGAATTTATCAATACGGAAAAGATTCCAGAGGATTGGACTAAATCGACAATTATACTACTTCACAAAAAAGGTGACAAAGGAGATATAGCAAACTATAAGCCCATTAGCTTAATGTCTAATATTTATAAGGTTAAATTATCAAGAATTACAAATACCCTTGAAAATAATCAGCCTAAACAACAAGCTGGATTCAGTAGAAATTTTTCAATTATAGATTATATTCACGCCATTAGACAAATATTGCAAAAAATACAAAGAATATAACAAGACTTATTACATAGGGTTTGTTGATTTCAATAAAGTATTAGATAAAATAGAACACGAATTTATCTGGGATGTACTAAAAATACAGGGTGTAGAAACAAAGTACGTACGAATACTCCAAAATGTGTAAAATGTGTATCAAGAGTACTGCGCGAGTATACTTAGAAGCTATAGGAGAAGAATTTCCTATTATGAGAGGTGTACATCAATATAGGATATAATAGCTAAATTATTTTCAGCCCTCTTAGAAATTATTTTTAGGAATTTATATTATAAAGGTAAGGTACTTACGTTTTGCAGAAGACTTAATTATATTTTCTGAAATCCCAAAATCACTAGAAATAGTGCTGCAACAATTATCAGATAAAAGTGACAAGGTAGAACTACCCACGAACTTAACCAAAACAAAAATAATGTCAAACTCTTCACAAACTGAAATCATATAATTCAACAATGAGCAAATAGAATACGTACTAAAATACATATACTTAGGGTAGTTAATATCTACTGAAGACAGCGTGAGAAAAGAAATAGAAAGAAGAATGTTTGGAAAAAACTAATGTTTGGAAACGATATTGGTAACTCAGTGAAGTAATGAAGATCAAAGAAATACCTATGAAAGAAAAAAGGAGGTTATATAATATGTATATTCTGCCATGTTTACTTTACGGGTGTCAAACTTGGGCATAGACAAAACAACTAACGAACAAAACAAAAATTTGTCAAAACGGAATGGAGAGAAGTACACTAGAATTTAAAAGAAAGGACCGGGAAAAATTAATAAACATAAAAAGTGAAACAAAATTTAAGAATGGATACACAATATATAAACAGTTAAAGTGGAAATGGACAGGACCATACGTTAAGAGAAAAGAAAGAAAAATGGCCAAGACTAATAACAGAATGGTACTCAATAGATGGTAAAAGAAACAGAGGTCCTGTCTACCTCTGTTTCTTTAAGAGATAGGAGGATGATCTCAAGAAAATAGGGGGTTCAACATGGACTCGTGTAGCAAAGAACAAGACAGAATAGAAATGCTTACAGTAGTAACTGCCGTTTGCCAATAAAATGTTTTCTACTTAATAATTAATGAGTTTTGTATAATAGTTAAATTTTTGGCACACACAAGCATAAAAAAATAAAAACAACAATAAAGGCTTTTTATTTTTATTTAACTCAATATTTTTATTTTATTTTATTATTTCTTGTAGTATTCATTGAAGTAGAGAAAAAAATCAGGACAAAATCATGATATTATTGTATTGGTATTAGCTTTTGAAACATATGCAAAATTTCAAGTTAATCAAAGGCGCTAAATCTGTAAGAAATACGTCGTAAAATCTCTTTACATAGATAGAATGATGGACACAAGTAGAGCTAATTCCCACACGTAAAAAAAATCAAAAGTTATAGACAGTTAATTTCTACTGTTAGCTTAAAGTATGAGTGATGTATACCATAAAATATATCACATTTTATGTAATATTATGAATTTATGTAATTTCTATTGGAAATTCTATTGGAACAAAATGATTTTTACATGGGCTGATTTCAGGTACGATCTGGTATAAAAATAAATACTTTCACATACTAGTACAGTGCATTGATATTAGACATTTTATAAAAAAAAGTCAATTTTCCATTACATACTATTAACTTTTAGCCTTCAACGTTTCAAATAGATCCCTATCCAGCTCTAAAGGTTATGTATGACCCATGATATCCGTGTCAAGGATGTCTTTAAATATATACAAATAATATTTCAAAATAGTAAGGGTTTTTATTAACTTATTACAAAGTTTATGCTGCGTGTTTCAATGACAATGTATAATTTGGTAGTTTCTCTTTCATAATTTGTGATATAGTAGCTAAATAACTGATATAAACAAACTTTTATTAAATTGCTAGACACAAAATTAACAAACATGTTGAAAACCATCACGTTTGCAGATTACATAACAATATTGCAAATTTTACATGTTATTACAGATATTTATTAACTTATTAAATTTTTAATATTGCAAGCAATATATTTTTTAAAATAGTGGTATTTGTGTACTGTTGTTAAAAATAATTTATTTAAACCAACAGTGTATTAATAAGTTGGGTACAAACTGTCTCTTCAGCATTATTATAATAACAACTGAGGCATAAACATTTAATTATGAAATTGTATTTAATCTTAAAACAAAATGTATTATATATTTTGAATTTTAAAATATAACCAATAAAACACATTTCACAAATACAAATTAATAGGCAAATACTACTCTTTTGAGGATTAATCATGTCAAAACTATTGTATTTATCGCGATGGGACTATGTTCATTCAATGCGAAGTTTTTCATAGATAGTCCTAGGGCAGTGGTCGGCTCTCTGACTTTTCGGCTACGGCTCTGCCGCGAAATTATTTGTGTCCCGAATTATTACTTATTCTCTTACCTCGTAATAGACAAGTAAAATTTTTACTTTACTTTCCAAGGAAATGTCAGGCCAATGTTCACATTAGTGCAATATTTGTAGTTAGTGTTAATAGTAACTTTAACTACATAGTTATATTTTTAAATGTATTAAAACTTTTTTATGTATGATACCAAATTTTATATAATGTACTGTAATTTAGTTAATTTACTCCTATCAAAGCGGGTGGGTGACAGTTAGTACATATTATATTTAATTTAAACTATTAACCTGATAAAAATCCTCCAAATCGAAATATTAATATAAATATTTTTTTATATGTATAATGTAATGGAATATTTAGTCATGATTGATATTATGTTAAATTAACTTATAATTACTTTTGGCTCAGAAAGTACAATGATCGAAATCACTTTAAACAACGCAAGATGTACCAACGGTATTGTACTATTACATTCTATAATGAATATTATGTATGTGTCTTGAAATGAGGTGCTAAAGAGAATGCCAGGTCGTGATACAGTGTTGAATGAGCTCGTGGGGGTTCGGTTATGACGTCATGGAGGCGTAGCGATTACGTCAACTTTGGAAAATAGGTCGCGCGGGCAAAGACCCTGGCCGTTGCTGCAGTCAGAACGCAAATACGGCCTTGTACTTTCATACAAATAGTATCAACTCACGTTTTTAATAATTTTGAACTTATTTTAGTAATAAATTTGACGTAATATACTTGCAAAATCTTGGCAAATTGTTAGGCACCGTATGACTAGCTTTAATATAAGTATGAATTAAATAAATACTTAAATATTTTTTTCAACGAATTGTAAATTAGTTTTTTATGTATTAATATTTTTTGCATTAAATGCAATATTTATATAATGCTTCAGTACTAAAATATATAAGAAAGGACGTTATAATTACATTAGAATTATTTCTAATGTTGGTGTTATTAAACGTGATATGGGATAAAGACGACAATCTACTAACTCAACATTCATTCATTTTATTTTTTGTTAAATTTATAAAATATATATATTTTTGTACTTGTCTGCTGTGATACCTACTATACCAACCTTATAGCCTTGTTTCATTGAAGATGAGAATTAGGTCAAAGCTTAGCGTTGCAGGCCCGGGCGATCCTCTACGATCGATGCGCTGGCATCAATGGGGAACAACCCTGAACAGCGTTGTTAAGTATAGCCACAAAGGCCTATAAATAGAAATCAAGGTGCTTTTCCGTTACCTTCATATGAAATATTCTGCGAAGATTCATTGTTTTAAATGTATGTTGTATACATTAACAAGCCGTGTAATAAATGACTAAGTAATGCAATGTAAATATTTATGGAATTTGCTTATTAAATTTAGAAAACTATCAATAAATTTACTCTTATATATACCATTTTGTAAAAAAAAATATTGGAGAATCAATGTGCAATATTTTGTAATATTTTTACGTTGGTTTTTAACTCTGGAAGTCAAAATCTTCAGCAAAAGTTCTTCTAATAAACATTGAGTGTATAGTATAATACGTTTTATTTGAAAATAATAATTTTTAAAAACATGATTCCAGTTTTTATTAAGGAAACGTTAAATGTGTATCTACCGAAATATAATAATACAATTCGGTGTTAGTACAAAACTTAAGTTATTGAAAATAGATAAAATAAAAACAGTAAAATCATAATAAATAAACCTGCTTGTACGTACTTCAGAAAACAGGTATTAATTTAATTAAACTGTTAAAAGTTTTGCAAGAGTTTGTTTTCAGCGTTATAATGTCAACGTCCTGCTAAAGTCCATTACCTTTCCAATACAAATGGGTCAACTTACATTTCTAATGCTCTGGGCCTTTAAAGAATCCATAATGAAACGTGTTTTCAGTAGAAATATCACTAAAATATACTACCTAACTACGGTATTTACAAAAACGAGGAAAATAAAATTTCTTAATCGGTAAAGTTACTTATATAAGCTTAAGTCATAAATAAAATTAAATACATATAGAAATTCCGATTTCTTTACTGACAAGTAGATGTGCACGCACACATACAAGCAACCCCCAGTTGTGCTGACTCGTGCGAGTCACTGTTGTAAGGAATAGTGTCAATAACCAACCAGTGTTAGTTCGACCAGCCCATAAACACGCACTTTTAGTCTGATCGGCCGGGACGTACTCACTCCGTATAACTTTTTCAGTATTCAGTAGTTGGCCTTTGTAATATGTATTGTGCTAAAGATTATATATATATACATTTGAAACATAATATTGATGTTTATTTTACAGCTGATAGTATAGACGTCATGTTTTTAACACGCTCTGGTCATGGGTCTTGAGATATCAATCTAGTGTTTATCATGTCAACCCATATATTTTTTATTATTCTTTACGCAAGCGAATGTATAAAAAATGCTTTAACCTGCGCCTTCACTCGCTTTAATATTGATTTTGTCAGACAAATTGGATGACGCAATAAAAAGTTTCGTACAAAGTTTATCTCTCTCTTTACCCCACTTCTAATGGGTAGGTAGAAAAAATAGCCTATCACCGTCTCCAGGTTCCCATCTATCTCTATACCAAAATTCATCATAATCGATTCAGTGGTTTAGACATATTAATAATTAATAATTATTTGGAAGCGATGATAGTTCAGTTGGTAGTGTGTACGAACCCCGTGTCAAGGAACGTGCGTTCGTATCCGCCTACAATGAAATTGAGATTTCGGTGAAGGAGAACATCGTGATGAAATCATATCATGGTGGTAGGGCTTTTTCTAATGCTCGCCTGGCTAGGTACCATCCCTTATTTTTTGTTAACGTGGTGTTTAACATCCCAGTCATTCCGGACTTCCTCAACGCAACGCGCAAACGCATTACCTGGGCTCAGGTCAAAGGCGTAAGGGGCATGTGGCGACTCATTGGGTGCTAAGCACCCAACACTACCCACTAAAACGCACCACCACTTCAAACTCCCGTGTTGCCAGAAACCAGGGACAGCTTTCACGATACTTCTAGTCACTGGCAAGAGTGGCCGTTCGAACTTGCAGTCTTTCCGGCGTCTCCTACCTAACCGGTCTGATACGGCAGACCCACACTTATCTACGGACGGACCGTGACGTACGCTGTTTGCATACGAACGCCAAGGACCTGTACATTATTACAATGGCAAAGGGCTGCCCTTAAAATTACCCTTCACTGCAGACCCTGTCTATGTCATGTCTATATAATATGTCATTCCCACACCTCCGACGATCATGCTCGAAGAAAGAGAAAAAACGAGTTCCATCCGTCCTCGCTCTCGAGCATCGCCTTGACGACGGCCTCGAGCAAGAGATCAGTCCCTACTGCTGTGATCAAAACGTGGTGATTCCGAGTCCCAAGCGGGACAGAGTGCTAACGTGTGATCAGCCTCCGGCTAGCGGACTCGGGTCCCCCTATATTGGGCAACAACTGCGTAGGCGCTTCTGCAACGCCAATCAGACGGGGGTCAGCTGTCTAAAGTGTTGACCGAAGCTACATGGACTATTAAAAATTAGTCCAAGATACCGCATCTCGGACTTGATCCCTATACAGACACCTCCGACGACAATCTGTGACCCTTCCGGTAGCGCATTCCTCGGGCCGTAAAAATACATATCGTCGGACTAGTGCAATGCCACCTCGAGTCCCGGTCCCAAATCTGACCCTGGAGGCCCGGGAAGGTCACGTACCTCTCGGAGAGGTACGATGTGATTATGCAGCGCACGTAGCTTGGCACTCCATGGTAACGGAGCACTTCACTTATGCAAGGCCAGGGTATCGAGGTAAACGCGTTCGCGACATCTAAGAACACCGCTATCAGGACCTCACCCTGTGCAATGGTCGCTTCCGCTAATCCCCTAACTTGCGTGATCGCATCGACAGTAGATCGGCCCTTGCGAAACCCGTACTGGTTCTCCGTCAGGTCCAGGCCCCGACGTGTGAAATGGCTGACGATGCGGTCTACAATGACTCTTTCAAAGAGCTTGTCGACTTTGTCGAGCAACAGGATCTGTCGGAACGCTGACGGGTCATCCGTAGGACGCCCCTCCTTCCGGAGCAAGACTATCCAGCCCGTCTGCCAACTGGTAGGAAAACGGCCCTGCTCCAAAAACGCACTGTAAATCCCCGTTAGGTGAGGTTCGAGAACCTCGAGAGTCAGGACTCACGTTCTGCCTGGCAGACCGTCGGCTCCCGGGGCAGTGTTCTTGACTTTGAGCCGTTCCACTGCCGTATTCAGTTTTTCCCGGGTTACATGAACACTGCCCACGTCCGAGTACGTCTCCATCGTAGAAGGTGGAGCCATCAGAGGAAAAATGAACTCTCCCCGATAGAGAACAGTGTGTTGACGATAACATTAATAAACTGCGGCTGAAGACTCTCGGTCAACGAGGGTGCCCACTGACGGAGCTTACCACGCACCATACGGTACGGGCGTCCCCGCGGATCCCATCTGAGCACCTCCAACAGCTTTTCCCTAGCCTGCGACTTCGACCGCTTGATGGCCTGACGAAGGGCGAGCCTCGTAGACCTATATCCCTCGTACAGCACCCCCTCCTCAGGAGAAGCGACCTGAGCGCCACGATGTCTTCGCCTGGCCCTGGTGTACAGGCATCGCGCTGATACGCATGCTGCACGCAGCTGTGATATGTCGACGTTCCATCAGTACACTTGTCACCTGGCTGGGACACGCCGCGCCTGACGCATCGCCGTATCGCACATATCCGATACGACGACCCGTAGCCGTTCCGCTCCTTCATCGACATTCGTTATTCGTTATTCGGATGTCCTATCGAACACCCAACCCTGCACGTTGGCGGCCTCCTGAAACACCTCCTCATCGAGGCTGCTCAGAACCCTACGCGGATTGTTCCCCAAAGCATTTCCCGAGACCAGTAGATCTGCGGTACTGTGGAAGACATTAAACCGAACATATCTATGGTCGGACTAACTCTCCACCTCCCAGAGGACTCTCTAATCTCGAACACGGCATGCCACCAAAGGCGTAGCGAACGAAATGTCCTCTATGGATTCACCCTGCGGTCACCGCCCACTCCTCCAGTCTTCTACCTCTCCCATCCGTAGACCAAGAACCCCAAGCTGGCGATTCGGCGTTGAAGTCTCCGAGCACAAGGACGGGGTACGGGTGACTACCTGAAACGACTCTGCCTAACCCTACGAAAAAGGACTCGAATTCTGCCATACTCCAACTTGGCGATGCGTAGACTCCGATGAACACGATGTCTCCTAGACGCGCCGCCACGTATCCTCGCCCCCTGGTAATATCTACCATGGGCGGCAGTCCCGCGGCCGGCGCAACTACGATAACGACAGTGCCAGACATGTCCGCAACCCAAGTGTCGACGGGCCGAACGAAATATGGCTCCGCCATGACAGTGACGCCTATAGACCACTCTGCCATGCTCGGAGACATAAGGTCCTGAGCTCTGACTCAGTGGTTAAGACTCCCCTGGAGAACCTGGAGAGCCATTATTACTTGACCTCCATGCTCCCCTCCGAAACCGGCACCGATGACGCCGCGTTAACGGTCATTAGTCAGTCGAAGGCTTCGGGAAGGCTTTCGCCCCCTTAACTTTTCCTACTTTCTCGCCCTTTTATGGGGCGTCAAACAGGCTTTACTGTCTACTCGATGCTCCGTTGGCCTCCCTTCTTCTGCGCAGTGTGGTTCAACAGTACAGCTAGGTACCACCCTCACGTTGAAAATCTGCCGTCAAATACCTGTAGGTGTGTTTCGATAGTTGCACTTGAAAGCCAGTCCCTCAAAAGTTTAGCTGTCTATCATCTTGGTCCACATCGTCACTCAACATTAGGTAAGATTGTGGCCAAAACGCTAAACCTTAACTATGATTAAAAAACCTGGCCACTAAAATCTGATTTATTTATTGTAAGTTTGTGTTGTTTATAAATTTTGTAATTATTACGCATTTATCTACACATTATTTTATGATGGACTATATTCAAATTTACGAAATTATTATGTTTAATGACTATAAGATATTAAAAATAATCAGTAGTGGTTTCTTGTAACAATGTATGATATAAGTAATATGCCTAGCAACGAATATATTGGCTATATGCTAGATTTAGAATATTTTAGACTTGTGATAAAATACAGCGGCAATCAGACGTTGCAATAAAGAGTGGTGGTCTAATATTTGTAGTACACTCCGTTATAATAACAAAAGTAAATATTTGCCGGTCAAATAACCCCACCCATTATTTTGCCATAGTTGGAGGCAACCAAGCGACGTCATGTTTATACGTTACAATGCGTACTTTTAAGATACCGAAACAATCACATTACTCATAACTAAATCTTGATATAAACTGATGAATCTTTCTTTAACACATTGAACAACCTCAAGCACACATTTTAAAAGATATGGTAATTATTTTCATTCTCAATTTCATACATTAAGTATTCTTTGATGGGTTCAACACATTAATCATACCTGAGGCATTTACAAAGTGCGTTGACCTTAGATAAAAGCTATTTGATACGACAAGATAAATATGTAAACCCTAATAGGGTTGTTGAAACACAATATAGATTAATTTTTGTTTTTTGCTAGAGTCGAATATAAATATGTTTAATTTAGGAATATGATAATATTTAATGGTAAAATTACAGTAATATCACGACAAAGTGTTTTCCTTATGTTCGAAGTAAGAGAGTCGATTAAATATATTTGAACTTTATTTAATTATACTAACACACTACAGGCAAAGTTCAAATGAAAACTTATCGACTGTCTGCACATATTGTTATTGGGAGTCGTCCTAGGATTTCATTTAAATAACTATACGTATTGTCGATTCGAAAATATATACATATTTAGAATATTCAGATTTACACAATATTCTTTTAAATATTGCTTTAGTTGAACCTGTTGTAATATAAAGTCATTGTAATTTAATTTTCGATTTTTGAAAACAATTAGTGTTCTAGGTTGGCATTATTAATATTATGCCGCTATATTGCTGTGCGTTGTAACGTTTGTAACGTAGATGAGATGTGTCCGAACTAAATTAATTTTGCTGTGTGTTGTTCTATCTATCTATCCAAGATAGTTAAAATAAATGAGACAAAGTTTTTAGCACTTCATTTTCTGTAAAGAGGTCATACTCTGATTAATATTTATTTCTTATTACTTTTTCTTAATAAAATTAAATTTCTGCAATTATTTTACTTAATAAGTAGGGATAAAGGGATATAAACAAAAAAAAATAGAAATTTTTAAAGGGCAGAAATTGTTTTGTATGCCGCCACGTAAAGTACTTAAAACTATGTTTTTTTTTTTAAGTATATTAACTAATTGTCGTGAAATAAAGAGCTATCGTTGGGAAAGCATATACAACAATTCATATCATCTATAGCATAATAATAAAATAATAAATGTGGGTAAACTATTCACGTGTTATCAATGTTTGTACTTATATTGTTATTGCCTTGCATTTAAACTATATTATAACATTAATTTGATTTTATGAATGTGGTACTTCAAAATATATATTGAAATCATTATTTACTATAACATTTATTTAGTCTATCTCTGTTTGGTCTATGAAATAAGTACTTAAGTCGAAAATTATAGCAGATTTGTACGATTTCGTATTCAAAATATTAGAAATAATTATAGAGGGTATAAAAATACGAATATTTCGTACTAAATTATTTTCGAAGAACGTTTAAGAAATGTTTTATCAATACCGGAAAAAAATCCTGATTGATTTCTTGTAATGAGTTTATCATATTTTTACATATATTTCTTAGTTCACTTAAACTATTATGCAGACTACACAGTGAAATGAAATGAGGTGTCACTGCATATCTGGTTTTTTTTTTAAATCTCAGATGTCTGCTAACTTCTGCTAACTTTTTGACGAGCCTTTAGCGGTCATGTTGTGATTTTTATTTTTATTCATATAGTTAGATTTTTAGCCCTGTATTGTTTAATATAGACGACGTTTTGCGTGATGTAGTGTAGCTGAAGAGCATAAGTGAAATGAATTATAAATAATCATTCGGAACATGATATATTAGTTGCCACAAAAACTCCGAAGAGAGCTTCAACAAGAGAGTCGCCATCTTGTTGAAGATAGTTTCATTTGTCCAAAATGTCCAAATCTTATCATTTGAAAATGGTAGTAATAGTCTCTAAAAAGGGCTAAGTTTCCAAGAATAAAAAAGAAGAACTTCAGCATGATACATGAATAAACTAGTTATGCTTTAAGTAACAGTCTCGTGATAAAAATCTAGAAATTTGAAGCGAAGATAGAAAATTGAAGCAACGATAGCTCAGTGATAGTGTTTACGACTTCGCGTCATGGGACGTGAGTTCGAATCCAGGCACCTACAATGAGCTTGAACTTCCGGTGAAGGAAAACATCGTGAGGAAACCATAGCATGGTGGTAGGGCATTTTCTAATGCCCGCCTGGGTAGCTACCACCCTCTAGTTGTGAACCTGCCGCCAAATACCAATAGGTGTGTTCCGGCAGCAGCACTTGAGAGCCAGTTCCTCCACAGGTTTAGCGTGTCTACCAACTTGGGCCGTATCGTCACTTAAGATCAGGTTAGATTATGGCCATAACGCTAATCCTTAAAAAAAAAAAAAAATTAAGCTTAAAAATCTATATCTGTTTAACAACAGGAAAGTTAACTTATTCAAAACAGACTAATTTAACATTAGAACTCTCGTCTATAAAAGATCCAGTGAAACCAAATTTACGTGCATTGACCCGACCGGGGGTGAAACGTATTTTGTGGTATACTAATCTCACTAAGTGACTTTCATTTTTGTTTTGTTGTTGTTCATTTTAAAGACTTAAAGCCCTTTTTGGATTTTCATAAAACCCTAATAAATATAATGAAATAAATTAGCACGAATAATATAACAAAGAAAATTGTTGCTAATTTTCCCTTCTACGTAATTCAATCTATTCAAAAGATACCTATTGATAATTGACATACACTGGCAGTGTGACAATAGGAATCACATAATCTTGGTTTTTACTAGTAACAATATGGTTGAATCAAGTTAAAAGAAAAAGCGTTCCGACATCTTTATACAAGGCCACAATAAAGTTTTGTACACTTTATGAGTTTAGCGTGTTGGCACATCTCAAGTGATCGATCTGATCATCAATATTTTCATAATTTCAAAGCGATGATGGCTCAGTTGGTAGTGGTAGTGTATACGAACGTCGCGTCAATGAACATGAGTTCCAGTCCCTGCAATGAGTCTGAGCTTTCGATGAAGGATAAAATCGTAATGAAACCATGATGGTGGTTTCTAATGCCTGTCTAGCTAACTACCACCGTCAAGTTGAAAATCTTCCGTCAAATACATATAAGTGTGTTACAAAATTGGACTTGGGAGTGTGTCTCTCCACTAGGCCATCATGTTGAGCAACATCGTCACTTAACGTCAGGTAAGATTGTGGTTATAACGATTAACTATATCGTATAAAAATATTAAAATGCAAGGAAAACGGGAAACAGCCATCGTTAAAAATACCTCAAGTCATGGCACTGCGTTCTGCCGTGCCATTCAAAATTATTGTCGATATGTGTAAAATTCCAACTTAATCAGGTGAACGAAACGCGATAGCATATTATAAGAACAATGATCCTAAACAACTAATAACAGCAAGTATACAAAGTTTTAACTTAATCAGGCGGAAGATACGTAAACAGATAATAGATGAATATACACATACATACATACTTATATTCAGTGTAATACTGTGGCGAGGCGCTCCGGCGCTCCCGACCGCTTAGAAATCCTCGGACTGGTAGTCACGTTCAGACCGCGACAACTAGGGCCGCGCGCTGACTTATCTGTCCGCCGCGTAATTTACGAGTAACCGAATGCTTCTACTAGTTACTACACTATACACTGCTTAGTCCTTAGACAAAAGGACACCTATAGGTATTTGGTGGCTGATTTTCAATTTGAGGGTGATGAACCTCATTGCAGGTGGATTCGAACTCCAGTTCCTTCACCGCGGCGTCTGTACACACTACCAACTAAGCTATCATCGCTACCGACTACATTTAAAACACTTTAAAATTATGTAACTGGTTTCTTTAACAAAGGATTATGAAGTCACGGTTAAGGTTCTTCTCGACAATAGCTTGACTCTTCACGAACAAATATTTTATTCAATTTATCGAATTCTAAGATCTATGTAATGCCTCTTGTGACTGTAATAAATGAAGTTTCTAGATCAAAGAACTTTCACTCTTCACTTTTCACTTCATTACTCATTTAACAGTAATCTAAACCTATTAAATACAATTAACTATATATTTAATTCAACACAATGCTTTAGGCAAAACATTGTATATTCTTTATACGCGTTTTTACTTATATGCTTAATGGATATCAAAAAAGTTATCGAATAATAATGTAAAGCGGCACCACCAACAAGCTGTTAGTGTATTGGCTATATTAGTGATAATTTTTTTGTTCTAATTACTGATTTTTTTGAAATTTAATAATTCTATAAAATTTTATATACAGACTCTAAGCTAAGAACATAAAATGATAAATAATTACACATTAAACTAAAATATACCAATAAAATGTAAACTGCGTTATTTTTTTAAGTTGCAGTATGAACACATGCCGCCACACGCAGTGACAAGATATCCCGCTGTTACCGTTGGGCTTTAGGCCTCGCACTATCAATTTCCTTCATCAAGTTTAATCAGAAACATATGTCCATTGTCTAAACATAGATTTTATTATCTGTAAAATATTGTAATCGTCCGTAATCATACCTCTTATGTTTAAATTTAAAACCCTAATTAATATAAAATTAAAAGCTTAATTTAAATTTAAAATTAAAATTTAAAAGATTTATATTTAATGAAACTTATAACAGAATAAATACTTGACAAAAGTTTGCTGAATACACGTATTTTTTATGTACAAATAAAAAATATTTAAAAAGATTGCTTATTTAAATTCAATACCAAAGACTGCAATAGCTTGTTATATCGAATTAGCTCAAGATAAAGTTTCTCAATTGAAATATGTTTAGGCACTTTGGGGAAAATGTATTATAGTATTCGATCAGCAGATATATATTTTTTTCGACCTGAAATACGCTGTTAGCCTTAAGGGTTTTGACAGCTTTCCCGGACTTTTTGGGGTGAGTGCTGAGGGCTCTCAGTTCCGAGACAGCAGACGCAAGGGTGTCAAAGTGGCCGAACCTCGGCTTGGGCTGCTGCCGGAAATCGATCAAAGATTCGTCAGCCTAACTCACAGGTCCTAACTTACTAAATTAGGTGGTCCTAACAACGACCTTAACGGGCGACCTGCGCAGTGGCAGTGAGGGTAATCCCTTTCAGGACCGTATAGGTGTGCACGAATGGTATGCGGTGTGATGATGTACTCTCAGTAATTTAGAGTGTCACTGTCTCGTACGAGCAGAGTCACTTGACGGCTCCTTTCCGGATTTATGCTAAAGGTAATCTATATGTTTGCTAAAGGTGAGATGTCTATCTAAAACTACATCAAGGTATTTAGTTTGGTTAGCCCAGGGGATATTGACACCGAAAATGTATAATATTCTTATTATGTTCTTCCTCGCGTGAGGATCGAACATAATAGCCACGCTTTTGTCTAGGTTTATTCCTATGCGCCATTTGAGGCACCAGGACCCAAACGTAGAGAAGGCCCTTTGGACGCGATAGTATACCGTGTCGTCTGCGTAAAAGCCTACTGCGACGTCGGGGAATTCGGGAATGTCACTAACAAATAGGTTGAACAGGCAAGGGGCTAGGATAGAACCTTGCGGTACCCTTGATTTTATTGAATGTGGTGAGGATAGAGCTCCGTCCGCTTTATAGCAGAAGGTACGGAGCGATAGATAAGCGAGGATTATGCGGACTAGTCTGTCCGGGACTTGAAAGAGATTGAGTTTAAATATGAGGCCTTCGTGACAGACCTTATTGAAAGCTTTGGCTATTTCGAAAAATACGGCAAACGTTTGTCTAGGACGGCGTGGCTTCGTAAAATTGGAGAGAATATGCTCCGTGAGGCGGAGCACTTGGTGGGTGCACGAGTGCTTCAGTCGAAAGCCGAATTGCTCGTGTGGTATAAGACATCTGTTTAAAACAACGGATTGATGCCGGATTAGAGGAGCCTCGTATTGAGGAGGCTTAGTGAGCGATAGCTTTCGGAGAGAGATGCCATTTTCTCGGGTTTACGGATACCTATTATGGTTGCCTTTTTCCAAGCGGCTGGAAAATGGCAGTTAGTTATTGCCTCATTGAAGATACAAACCAGAAGAGCTATGAGTTTATCAGGGAGAAGTTTTAGGGCGTCGTTCCTGATTCCGTCGGGACCGGTGGCTTTCCTTGGCTTAAGGCGTTTTAAGATCACGAGAACTCGGTCAGTTGTAACCGGGTCTAAGTTTTCAACTGGGGGGTCTCTCTTATTGATTGAATTGTTCGATCGACCCTCCCGATATGTCCGGGATCTATGGTATGATATTCATAGGCATTAAGAGAACACTATTGTTTGAGACTGGTAGCGAGATACTCTACCTTGTCTATACTTTCGAAGGCGAAACGGGCCTCTATCTAACGGGGGTATTGCGGACGAGTAGGTGCTCTTCTGTTTACGGGCAAGATCCCAGAAGGCGAGATGAGACGGTTTGATTTCCACAAAGAGGCTGTCCCATCTTTGACCGCGGAGTAAGAAGATACGAGATTTAACTAATCTTTGTAGGTTACGTAGCCGTACGCGATTTTACTCCGTCGAATAAGAATCGTGAGTGCGTGTCGCGGCGTTTTTCTCCGTGATCATTCTTCGAAAGTCGTCAGGGAGTATGAAGCGGCGGTCGTTTGCCGCCTTAACATCTTTCGAGGTTTCCTTGGTGGCATTCTGGAGATGACCGACCAGAGAGTAAATCGTCAAATTGGCATCGGTCACAGATTTTATCTCGTCGGGGATCCTCTCTAAGCGAAGAGAAGAGAGTCATCAGATATATACATATAGGAGGTATACACGATTTTACCGGAACTGGTTGATTTACTATCGCTGGTATCACTGTTAAGTCTACTAAATCACTACGATAGGAGAGCATAATTCAGTATATAAATTATTTTTCAATTAATTCCAAATCGTATATAACCTAAGGAATTTCCACTTCTTACGCATTCTTATACGTCTTTTTTTATAATACACAAAGCTGAAAGTACACATCACATTTTTTTTAAATGCGTCGTTAATTTATGAAGAATATTTATTTATCTAATCTAGTGTGTGTGGTGTGTGTTAGGGAGTGTGTGTATGTCTTTGCATGTGAAATATATGCTTATAGTCTAGAGTCCGTTATGCATGTTTATGAGTTCGATTCTAAATGTTTTTCTGGTATACTGAAAGATATCTATTTGGCTGTACATTTTACTGTAAGTGGGAGCAAGGCGACACACTACCGAGTTTTGTGCATAGTTGGTATTTGCAAATGAAACATCAAAAAGTTGTGTATTATGTGTGCGATACTTGGGTGTTCTAAACGATATTAGGACTAAAAGTTCTGAACAATCTATATACCCGGTTAAAACAGCCTGTAAAAACATCATATCATGCTGGCGGCGGCGTGCTTGCAGTTGATTCAATCGAAACTCCTTACATGCTTCGTTATAGTTGACAAATGTTGTGTAACTTTTAAAACATAAACATTTTTTTTTTAATACCTTCAATTCTGTCAATATGTTTGCTGTAATGAGGTGTCCATATCACTGAAGCATATTCAAGAATACTTCTAACATAGGCATAGTATAACACCTTTATACAGTCTATATTTTTAAATGGTTCACTTATGCGTTTAATAAATAAACCTAGCTGTTTGTGAGCTTTACTTATAATTACATCTACGTGTTCGTTCATAGATAACTTATGATCTAATTGACACCTAAATCTTTAACGCTATTAACTTTTTTTACAGGTTCATTATTTATGCTTTATTGAAAATTAATGTTTTTAGTTTTACGCGAAAAAGTTATATTTAAACATTTACTAACATTGACTTTGATTCGATTTCTTTCATAATATGTTTCTAGAGTGGCAATATCACGTTGTATATTTTCGCAGCAGAGACCGTTTTAAGCTTTAGGTAATTTTTTTATCATCAGCAAACAAGATAAATTTAGAGTGTTTAAAACATTCGCCTATATCAAATAAATATGCATTATAAAGAAGTGGGCCCAGAATGGATCCTTGCGGGACGCCAGAGGGTATTTTAATAAAATCACTCCGAGATCCACCCATTATAACAGCCTGCATTCTGTTTGTAATATATGACTCCAATCATCTATGTAAGTTGCCGCGTATACCGAGGAAATGAAGTTTCTGCAGTAAGATAATATGATCTACTCGATCAAAAGCTTTTTCAAAGTCAGTATAAATGACATCGACCTGGTATTTGTTATCCATGCTATTTAAAATATAATTTATGTACAAAGAAAGATTAGAACGTTTGTTCATAAATCCATGTTGCTGGTTCGATATAGATTTAAAGATTACTGGACTGATACATTTGTAAAGTAACTTTTCAAATACCTTCCCCAAGGTGTTTAAAATAGAAATAGGTCGATAGTTTTTTATTTCAGCCTTCATTCCATTTTTATGCAGGGGGACAATTAGACCTTGTTTCCATTTATCAGGAAAACAATAGATTTATTAAGTGAAATATTAAATAATAATGGCTTCGCAAGTTTTTCAGAACATTTTTGTAAAAACAAATTTATAATTATCGCTTACAGCGCCTTTATTTATTTTGAGGGAAACAAGAATTTTAGATACAGTTTTTCCATCAACAATAAGCTTAGAAACGGAATCTGTCGTTACTAACTGCGATGAAAATCTATATAGTTCAACTAACGGGGTATTTTTTGTGAACACACTCTTAAAAAATGAATTAAACCCATTGCAGATATCGAGTTCAGATGTATTTTTTCTGCTAATGTTAATTTGTTGGAATAGACTGATTTATTA
Source organism: Actias luna (assembly GCA_039707435.1). Classification (NCBI taxonomy): domain Eukaryota; kingdom Metazoa; phylum Arthropoda; class Insecta; order Lepidoptera; family Saturniidae; genus Actias; species Actias luna. The sequence continues at coordinate 8,877,190 of JAZHAC010000008.1, read as the reverse complement.
TTTCGTAAAGTGTTAACATATGACCATAAGTGTTTAGGATCGGATTTAATTAGTTGTTGTACACGAAATAAATGATTGTCGTAACATTGTTTTTGTATATGCTTTTGCCTAGCACGCAACAATGAGAATTCATCGTAGTCTCGCGGATTTCTATGTTTTTTACACTTTTTATGCGCTTTTAATTTATCTTTAATTATGTGTGTTAATGATTTGGAAAACCATACAGGGAATCTATGTGAATTGTTTTTTCAGTTAACGGTACACAATTACTTATTATGTTATTTAAGATAGTGTAAAAATTATTAAGTGCGTCCTTTATAGTATTAGCATGGATAATATCATTCCAATTCTATTCTCCCAATAGTTTATTTATTTTAACGAAGTCGGCCATGTGAAAATGATATACTTTAAGTTTTAAGACGCATATTAGGTAAAAGTAAGTCTTGCCCTTCTATATCTAGTCCGGGATGATACACTTACTCTTTAACTAGTAGAACTTTTAGTCAATCTACACGAATAGACGTGTTACTGAAAACCAGATTAAGTATGTTGTCACTAACGTTGGTAATAATATTATACTGCTCGAGTCCTGCCAAATCGCAAACATGTACTAAACTGGAGGCCGCTTTTTGTAATTCTAACGAAGTTTATTTAAGTAATATGGGACCCTTAGAGGTCCACTTTAAATTAGCAAGATTAAAGTCACCAGATAGCATGTAGTGTAGTGGTTCTTTGGATAATCCGTAAATATTTTTGTTAATTTGGCTGTAAGAGCCTCTAGTCGAGCAGCATGTAAGGAATCTGGTGGTATATATACTACACCTATATTAAGATCACGTTTATCATATGTCCTAAGTGATCGCCTCGGTACAGTGATCCACACAAACTCAACTTCAGGAACTGCCCATTCAGGTCGAATCAATCGAATATACAATATTAAGTGAACAGATCATTACCCCACCTCCAGATTTTTTTGAGGAAGTTGTTTTATTTCGATCACACCGATGTACACTGTATCTTTTATCGAATAACTCACTTTCATAGACACCTTCAGTTAACCATGTTTCCGTTTAATCAAACGTCAAGTCAAAATCATTTAATAAAATATTGACACGAAACTCCCTTGTTTTAGTCCGTAATCCTCGCACATTCCGATAAACAACGGGTAATGGTTTACTAGTCATAAAAAAGCAATGTAAGAGTTAAAACCAATATAGTAATCAGGTTTCGTTTTAATAAGTTACGTATATAGAAATTATGTGACTGTATATACAAGTAATGTTTATAATAGTTTAGATTTAATAAATTAGCGAGCTTTTTATGTACTTTATTCAGAAAGTTAAACAAGCAATTATGTGTAATTTGTAAGAGCACAACAAAAAATGCTTCTATAATTTTATGTAATGTTGTATGCTCGTGGTGTGTATTAAGAGTAAGGTAATCATTACATTAAAATATGATACACTTGCTGTGAAATTAGGTGGTAGGTGTTTGCGCCAGGTTATAAGCATAACTGATATTAGAAAATAACAATATAAAGAAATATCAATGCATAACAATGATGATCCATCCAACGTGAGTTTACACACTGTAAAATTATATATATATATATATATATATTTTTTTTTTATACGTACTTAAAGTTTAGCGTTATGGCCATAATCTCACCTGATCTTAAGTGACGATACGGCCCAAGTTGGTAGACACGCTAAACCTGTGGAGGAACTGGCTCTCAAGTGCAGCTGCCGGAAGGCTTACAACTTGAGAGTGGTAGCTAGCCAGGCGGGTATTAGAAAAAGCCCTACCACCATGCTATGGTTTCCTCACGATGTTTTCCTTCACCGGAAGCTCAAGCTCATTGTAGGTGCCTGGATTCGAACTCACGTCCCTTGACGCGAAGTCGTACACACTACCACTGAGCTATCATCGCTTCAAACTAAAGTAATAATTTATACTATTTTTGAAAAGTCCTTTTGATAGTTTATGGTAAGTACTGGAGATTTTGCTTTGTTTCGTAAAAAAATGCAGCAGTTCCTAACCCAGATAAACTTGTATGCTTTTTCTTTAGCGAGAAGTTTCGTCATGTTTAATAAACGTTTATTTTCTGTGATGAGATGTTCATTGACAAAAATGTTTTTGGATGGACCTGGTAAACCGATATCAGTAGTAGATATTCCCTTCATCCTGCGCACCTCAGGTATAATATTGTACTTAATATTCCTTTCCTGGAATTTAACTACAATTGGTTTAGGTCTATCATTTAGTTTCTGTAGCGGTTGAACATGATGAGCCAACTCTATTTGGCTGGGCTGTAAATGACTGATAACGCCAAAGAATTATAAGTTGAAATCCTAAATATGACAATTATTTTTGTAATCAACAAATGATTTTTCAGTCTGCGTGTTACTTTATTTTTGTTGTTTATTGTTATTTTTGTTTGTAATTAATGTAATTTCCTACAAAGGCATCACAATAACAAAGCCATATATTTTTTGGTGCGTCATAGATATTGAATCTGAGATATTTCCTAAGTTACTCATTAGAATTTAATACTATAAATTAAAAAGTTGGTCTAAATTAAATTCTCCTAATGATTAATAAACTCATTTACATAAGGATTAATACCATTTTTATAAATATCTGCGCAAATTCAGTGTTATTGTGGAACGAAATTTTAAAACTTATAAATGGTTATTGTAAGTTAACCAGAAAAGATAGAAATATGTTATCGCGGGCTTATTTTTAGAACTTTAATAAAGTAATATTTCTCTCATAGATTATATTATTATAAATATTAATAATATGGCCAGCGCACGCGAAGAAAACCTACAGAAAGAATATTTTTGTCCCGTTCTTGTCATACTTATCAATACTGGTTTGTTCCTATTAGTGCTAGCATTATGTTATATAGCCTAAAACCTTCCTCAATGAGTACTCTATCAAATAGAAAAAGAATTTTTAAAATCTAACAGATAGTTTCTAAGATTAGCGCGTTCAAACAAACAAACAAACTTTTCCGCTTTATAATATTAGTATAGATAATACAATCTCAATACATACCTAACACTTCTAATTGCACACGTCATCATATCGAAACCATAAAATCACAGTGTTTGATATTATCTCACATTATGGCATTATCGGAATTGTAACAGATTGTTAATAATTTTTCATGAAATATATTTTATGAATATAATTATCGCGTCATGCACAGTGCATTTATTTACGTTGATTGCTACTATGTTGCAATATTGTATAAATCGCTTATTATATAACAAACGATAGCCAAGTTTTGGGTCATAATAGTAACATGTAAAAATATGTTTCCGATCTCGCAAACACCATTTGTATTTAGGGTAGATTTTATTATATCTTTTTTTGTTTTTTATTGCCTTGATAGGCAGACGAGCAAGCGGCCCGCCTGATGGTAAGCGGTCACCACCGCTCATGGACTTCGGCAATGCCAGGGGCACAGCCAAGCCGCTGCCTATAAGAATAATATCAGACAGAAAAATGGATGACCGCTCACGAGCCAGGTCCTTCTAGAAAGTGATAGAGACCACTGACTTAGACAGCTAAACGAACTACCCTAAAAGCCGTATTTCTCCTCGCCAAGCACACAATAACGTGTAGAAAGGCACAAAAAGACGCACTTATTGCAGTAATACGCTACCGCTAAAGGGCTATGCCCTGAGGCCCCTGGCACAGTTTTTACTCTTCCCCAAAGGAGATAACGAGACGAACAGTCCGAAAGATGTATGAATATTCCCAATCTACTTGTGAAAAATACTTAATAGCCACATTTAAGATATAATGGTCTGGAATACCCGTGAAATAAAACGGAATGGCAAAAATGTTTTAGTAGCCACAGATGTTTCAGATGTTTTCTAAAACCTGTAAATTGCTATAGATTACGACGTCTGCTGATTATTGAATTGTGTCACTGTACTGCCGCGTCAATGGAGGTCAGTTCGAATCCACCTGCAATGAGCTTAAGCTTTCGATAAAGGAAAACATCGTGATGAAAGCATAGCATTATGGTAGGGTCTTTTATAGTGCCCGCCTGGCTACTAGCTACCACCTTCAAGTTGAAAATTTGCCGCCAAATACCTATAGGTGTTTTCCGGCAGTTGCACTTGAGAGCCAGTCCCTCTACTAGGCTTCGCAAAAACAAACATCTTGCGCCAATGTTGTCAATTACCATCAGGTAGGATTGTGACCATAACTCTAAACCTATAAATTATAAAAAAAACTTGTCGTCACAAGGTAATAAATATCAAAATATATTTCTTTTATATTTCGCTCCTATGGTCCCTGACCCTAATTCAGTCACTGCCATGTGATGAATATGGTAATCCCAGTGCCAAACGTATTTATAAAAATTATGAAATGTAACTGATAAGACTTAAATTCAAATTCAAGTAGACAACAAGACACTCCAAAAGCAAAATATTGTATATGCTTATATTACCACGTTATAAGTGAAAACTTTAATAATATTAATTAATTATATAATACGTAATAATGAATGCATCATTCTCTTTCATATATTTATTTAGTTACTAGCTGACCTGGTGAACTTCGTATCACCAAAAATCGATGTTTTTTATTCTCGCTAAAACACAAAAATGGTTTAACCGATTTATAGTTTTTATTACATTTTGATTAGCTACAATCAATCCTAATCACCCTTCCAACTTCAATTCGTGAAGATCAATAGAACAGGCTATATCTTATATCGTTTCCGTTTTTCATTTCTTTTGGTTATTATACGAAACTTGTTTATAACTCCAATGAAATAAATTTCTTTTAATTATATGTAATTTAAATATAGGTGAATTCGAACCCGCGTCCCTTGACGCGGCGTCCGTACACACTACCAACTTAGCTATCATCGCTTCAAACTGATCTATCATCGTATCATTACTTTTCATATTATGAGACTGAAACAATATTTTATACAAACCTTATGCTGATAATAACTAATACAATAAAAAAGAATTATTCGATTTGGTACAATCGTTCGGAAGTTATGAGCGTACATACATAACGGCGCTTCATTTTATATATATAAATATAGATTACGTATTTTTAGTTTATCTATTATCATTAAGGGCATATCGGAACATACTCAGTTTTATTAAGGCGAAAGCGAATTTAAAGCTAATAATCCTTCAATACAATGTTACGAGTACGTTGACTTGTCGAGGATTTTCATGTGGTAGAAGTACTTTTAACGTTGATGTTCACTTCACTCTAGAGAATGTTACACACAACAATCTGTACATGAAAACTAACGACCTCTAGTCCACGCCAACAAATTCGAATGTTTGGCCTTGAGATTTCTGTACTGTCATGTGAAATGCAGGTCTTACTGGGAATTGGTGTCGCTGTAAGTTACATCCCAGTTGACCCTTTAATGAGTCTAGAGTTATTCTTGGTATATGTACCTCTTTGTCAGTTTGTACAGCAGTCGTTATTATTTTATTTATTTTTATTGCATAAATTTTTCATAATAAGTCTTACACCGTTACCTTCTGATACATCGAAATGACGCAACAGCATTATTATTATTATTATTATTATTATTATTATTGTTATTATTATTATTATTATTATTTTTTGTATTCTTTAAAGGCTTAGTTAGCGTTATGGCCACAATCTCAAATGATGCTAAGTGACGATGTGGCCTAAGATGATGGGCACGTTAAGCCTAGTGAAGGGACTGGCTCTCTAGTGCAACTGCCAGATAAAACCTACAAGTACAAGCGGCAGATTTTCAATTTGAGGATAGTAGCTAGCGAGGCGGGTATTATAAAAAGTTATACCACCATGCTATGGTTTAATCATGATGTTTTCCTTCACCACATGCTCAGACGCATTGGATGAATTCGAACTTACGTCCTTTAAAGCGGTGCCCGTACACACTAACAACTGGGCCATCATCGATTCAAAAATCACTTCGCATGTGGTTGCAAGATTTTAATATTTATAGTATTCAGCACATTTTTACTCTTCGGGATGTTTGGAAACTATTTCTTTGTTATTTTATTACGATCCTTATTGAGTAGTGCTAGTATTGCTCTGTCTTTCATTCCCTCATAATTTTCAATTTTCAAAGTAATTACGAAACACCTTATCCATTAGATCGTTGCTTGTAACGATATTTTCTGGCAATTCAATTTCTTCCATTGTATTTAATGGCAGCTCATCGCTACCTTAATTAAGTAAAAATTTAAAAATTCCAGTTACTCCGTGTCAACACGGATATTTTCTGGAAGTTTAAAAGTCTTGAAAAAGATAACAACAAACATTGCTTAATAGAAATATTCAATAACTCAGATCGATATAAAAAGGCGTACTAATTCAATTGAAAGTAATAGTAGACCAATTGCACTTCGCCATGTTACAAAATAGTTTATGATTAGAACTGGCATGATGTTCTAAAAAATATTTAACAAAACTATATTTTTTTTCATATTCAATTGCGTTTTGAGAAGTCAAAAAGCAAAAATCTATTTAAATACAAAATTTTATCCAAATCGTTAAAGCCGTTTCCAAGATACGCAAAATATATATACTATAACTGCTCACTTAGGTATACACAAGTCTAATATATGTGTATTATGGCTATATCAAAATCTTTGTTCTGTCAACACGAACATCATATTTTATCTAGTAACTAGCTAACCCGGTGAACTTCGTATCACCTATAATCGATGATTTTTATTCTCGTTAAAACTTAAACACGGATTGACCGATTTATATTTTTTTTACCTTTTCATTAGCTATAATCAATCCAAATAAACTTTCCAACTTCAATTCGTTAAGATCAATAGAACTGGACTGAACTACATCTAATATCGTTTCCATTTTTCATTTCTTTTGGTTATTGAATAAAACTTTTTATTACTTCAATGAATTACATTTGGTTTAATTATATGAAATTGAAATACAGTTAATCAATATAATGCCTGTTGATAAACTATATCTTTTGTTTCTTTTTATGATGCGTAAATATACATTTTCTTATCCGTATATATTTGTCCGTTTACGAATCTATAAAAATCCAAGTTGAGTATGCAAATTTCCGTCGACTGGTTTTATCATTTGTTAATTGTGTATGCAGTAGACAGACACACGGGAAATTGTAGTTGCTTAAAATCGAGTGGTGAATTCGTTGGAATCATTGGTATACGCGAAATCAAGACATCCTCTTCTTTGTATTTTACTTTGATCGTTGCTTCGTTGATATTAATTATTAGCCTTTTGAACGGCCAGTCTCGTTACATTGCATAGTCGTGTTAATAGTATTGATTGATACTGAGCTACTTCATTTGCATTTGTCACAACAAAATTACATATAACTGCCTTTGTTTACTTATTTACGTTTCTACTTTATTGACTTGACGGAGTTAAAGTACCACATTGATATGATCCTCATAAGCCTTGGGCTATATTGGATCGAATGGCATAACCCAAATGTTGCTTACATGAATATCTTGTCTTTTAAATATATCATAGATACATATAATAAAACTGTTATGGTAGAAAATCTGTACATTCATTTTGTTTTAATTTTAATTGGAGTCTACTTTGTTATCGATACAGAGGCCGAAAATATGTTTTTTACATTTTTGTCTGTATATCTCGTAAAACAGGCGTCACTCTGAAACTACTGGATAGATTTCAATAAATTTTGGTAGGGTATTAGGTAATATTACGAATTTACATTTAGTATACTTTTTATTTCATAAACGATGGGGTTCCTGCGGGGCAAGAGATTTGTACTAAACGAACCTCTGCACAGATTTTGTTACAAGTTTTTTTGTTCGCTATATAAAAATATTTGAACTTTATACTGAACATATACAGGTGTGTATTTATATTTTCTTTACCATCGTACATTTGTATTTTCTATTTTATTATTCATTTAATATATATAAGATATATTAAATGATATATTATGTCGTTCTGTTCGGTACGGTATTTTTAATGCGCCAATATTACAAAAAGACGAAGCAGATTAGATTTTTAATTAATTTGTCAGCTGACGATAAGAGCAAATTACAATAAAATCTCTAGAGAAATACATTTACTAACCCGAAAAAACCATTTTTTTAATCTTAAGTATTAGTTATCATCGAGGTTAATTTGATCAAAATGTATATCAGTAGTTTTAGAGTTGTATTTGTACAATAAAACAAAAATCAATCAATCAGCGAGACAAAAATCCAAAATAAAGTATTGTAGGTCTCTATTACAATATCATATATCAGTCCGTTTATAATTTAAAAGCTACCCAGTTACAGTTTGAATATGATATGTATAATTAATATATTTATATATAATTATATTATATATTAATAATATATTCTAAAAATACACGAAACCGGTATGTATTTTCCAAATATTTAAAGATCCGACAGACCTATTTTTCAGCATTTAATAACGTATGTACTGTAGCGTCATCAATCAGCTAATTTTGGAGTTTTATTTTATTATTCAAAATTTTAATATAACCGTCTTTACTTAAAAATTCGGTAGATGTATTTTTTTGCATTTAATAATGTGCGTTTATTGATTACACTTGCATGTACAAAAATAAAACTGTTTTGGTAGAAAAATACAAATATATAATAGTTTTGTACAACTGAAATAAAATAGAAAAGTAAAATTACAAAGATAATTGTGTCAAAATCTGCGCAGATGTTCATTTAGTACAAAATTTTTAACTTTTATCTCCTAATGATTTCTTATGTTTACGCGAATATTATTCATCGAAATAAAACTAATTTAAACGGATTTTGTCGCGGTTATTTATTAATTTTGATCCCGATGTTTCGAAAGTTTTTCTCGTATCCCTATCGTTTTAAAAAATAAAAAGTATTCTAAATGTTGACTCGTAATATTAGTGACCACCCTGCCAAATTTCATTGGAATCTGTGCAGTAGTTTCAGAGTAATGCGTGTTCAACAAAAAAATCGAAGACGTAATGAACTTAACAGTTTGTTTTGCTGTCATAAGATGGTGCTGCCAGTGCAACTGTGATATTTATTTTTCTTTTCGGTTAATTTAGGCTTTTTGTTGTGATAAAAAAGATAAATATTTTTTATTAGTAAAAATATAAATAAATAAATCATTATTAAGTGATATACATTAATAAGTAATCGCGATGTAGGTGTTTTAACAGTTGTTAAGCATATACACAAATTTCTAAGTTCACTCCCTTACTCGACTCGAGCCGACTTTATCTGAACGAGTGTTACATAGCCAACCGTTACCGTTGAGTCTCATTGAATACCCTCAAGATAAAATGCTTAGTGAGTTGTAAGAAATTTTAACTTAATGACAAAAAAAGGGTAATGGCGACACACCTCACATAAGTATCACACACAGTTAATAAGACATTAACAAGCAACGATAGTGGCAACGAAAATTTTAAATTGGATCCTGATAATATTTATTCTATTAATTTAACTATGCGAGTGTTTTAGATCGTCCTTCGTTTATATAGTGATAAGCAATCAACAACAAGTGAATAACCTGTGCTTGATAAGCATTAATCATCGTGAAAAGCAACAAACTAAATGAAAGTTACTATGAAAGGTTTATCATCATACGTATAATGATTCGGCAATTGATTCTAACTGTCCGCTTGATTAATATATATACAAGGTTCTTATTAGATATTTCGTAGAAACAAAGCGATAACACAAATTGCTAAATATTTTTTTGCGAAATGGCAAATCCGTATTATGAATCCGCTTTAGTTTCAATTTATAGTTGATAATCTACGGCTTTTGCTATCGCTTTGCATTAGCAAAATACATAATAAAGGGCGGATTATGATACTACGACGACGAACTTGACAAACAAGTACTAGAGCTTGTATATAGTAATGTAGATACAGTGGGACATGATTACAGTGTCCTACCGCCAGAATCATTTAATATTTAACTTTTTGTAGTGTAAAATTACAAAGTAAAACTAGTGTGATCGTGTACTTTTGAAATCAAAAACTTGTGAAAGCTAAAGCTACATTCATGACTAGAGAGTCAACGTTTTTTCAATTACTTCCACAATCAAAGATTAAGTAATTTTTTGTAATTGTAAAAGTATATAAAAAATCGTTTTATGAAATTTATTTTTAGGTTATTAAACGATAAGAGAATAATCATTTACATTATCTTTACTGCTTATTGTCTGTTGTGATTGAATAATTTGTCAATGGTTAGGCGTTTTATAGAAACCGATTCGAATGAATTTTTAGAAAGAGCCATATATAAGCCATAGAAATGATGTTTGCTCAGTGGTAGTGTGTACGGACGCAACGTCAAAAGCCATGAGTTCGAATCCACCTACAATGAGCTTGAGCTTTCGCTGAAGGAAAAAATCGTAAGGAAACCATAGCATGATGTTAGGGCTTTTGCTACTGTCCGCCTGGCTAGCTACCAGCCTCAACTTGAAATTCTGCGCCAAATAGGAGTGTTCAGGCAGTTGCACTTGAAAGCCATTCCCTCAACAGGTTTAACGTGTCCACCAACTTGGGCCGTATCGTCACTTAATATCAGGTGAGATTATGGCCATCAAGCATAAACTTAACTATTAAAAAAAAATAAGTAGGTTTTTATGATATTTTGATTGTGCCTTACTCAAGCATCTGTCCTTGGTCAATGTAAAATATATCCCGACAAAGGAGGTGGGTAAAGATCGGTCTTATTTCGCCCATCGATAAATTCATATTGTTTATGAGCAAGATCACGTCAAGTGGACCCCCCCTTTTCCACTTGATTATTAAATTCAGGTATGAATATTTCTACATGAAGTATTTACTATGAACAATTAATACCCAGAACAGTTTTTGAAAATTTTCATTTTAACAACAGTTTTTTTTTAATGAAAATTTTTATGACCTTTAATTAATAAATCAATAAATAAAAAGCTATTAAAGATATTTTAATGAAACTTTCAGGATTTATAGTTCAATAGTAGTATTTCATAAGAAACAGAAAAGTTTAAATTATTTATTGATTTTCATATTGTTAATTATCTTTTTAGTTAACAAATGAAAATTTTAATGACTTCTCCCTCAAAAAACAAAAATTTTTTTTCTTGATATTATGCATTAAACATTTAAATAATAGAATCCGCAAGAAAATTTGAATGCTCGCGATTAGATTGAACAAAAAAAAAATTATTTAACACGGGCGGTGAGCGCTGTCGGTACGGCGCGCTGCCGCGCGTCATTCACTTACCTTTTGATTTACTCAGTAATTGTAAGTAAAAATCAATTATTTAATTTTTTAATAAAAATAATGTTATTTAATGGATAATTTTACTGAAACTCATTACATAAAATTAATTATTAAAATGTTTTTTTTTTATTATTGAATAAACGAAGATATCTAAATTTTAGCAGTATTCTATTATTTTTTTATTTTATTTTATTTTATTTTTTTATTTTATTAATTAATTTTATGCAATGAGTTTCAGTAAAATTATCCATTAAATAACATTATTTTTATTAAAAAAATAAAGATTTGCTTTTTACTTACAATTACTGAGTAAATTAAAATGTAAGTGAATGACGCGCGGCAGCGCGCCGTACCGACAGCGCTCACCGCCCGTGATAAATTTTTTTTTTTTGTTCAATTTAATCGCGAACATTCAAATTTTTTTACGGATTCTATTACTTAATTGTTTAATGCATAATATCGAGAAAAAAAATTGTTTTTTGAGGGAGAAGTCATTAAAATTTTCATTTGTTAACTAAAAAGATAATTAACAATATGAAAATCAATAAATAATTTAAACTTTTCTGTTTCTTATCAAAGTACAACTATTCAACTATAAATCCTGAAAGTTTCATTAAAATATCTTTAATAGCTTTTTATTTATTGATTTTTTTATTAAAAGTCATAAAAATTTTCTTTTAGAAAAAAAATGTTGTTAAAATGAAAATTTTAAAAAACTGTTCTGGGGATTAATTGTTCATAGTAAATACTTCATGTAGAAATATTCATACCTGAATTTAATAATCAAGTGGAAAAGGGGGGGTCCACTTGACGTGATCTTGCTCTTATATAATTTTAAACATTGATACTCAGTCGAAATGAAAATTTTCGATTTATTTAAAAATATCTTATATACATTAGAGAAAACAAGAAAAAATTATAATGTTAAACTGTTTTTTAACAAATATCTTCAATTATATTTCCTTCTCGCTTTCTCTGGCTGAATCGTCACTGGACTACCCAATAACAGAATCTGGAAGTGTATCAGCATATCCAAGATTTGGTATTTTTGTCTGAACGTAGTTATGGCGCCAGTATGCCAAATACCAAAGTATAGATGCAACATGTGCTCAGCAAACAAGTATTCTAGCGCCAACTTTACACTAACAATAATATTCAGTGTTTGTGTATATGACCTATAAAATTTCTTTTATACTATCTATACATGTTATCCATTTATTATATACTTATAACTTGTTTTCTTCTAGTATTTTTTATTAAAAATAACATGATAGTCACTTTTGGTTTTTAATCACTGACTTCCAGGCATTATTTTACAGAATACGCCTATGCTATGTAAAATAATGGCCACAATACAAAACAAATAATTGTATTACAATGAATTTTCATGAGTATGATGGGCGAAAACAAGGTTGAACTATACCCACCTTCTTTATTAATCGAAACACTACTCGTATGGTTGTAATACAAAATTATACAAATATAAATACAAAATATATTTGTTTATCTTGGATTTTATTACACGATGGTGCTTTATTTTAAGCGGTTCAAAAATTACGGCGATACATGTAAAATTACATGTCAATTATTAATTAATATAGGCCATAAAAATACGTATACATTTATGTACAAAAATGTTATATTTATATATATGTTGTCGGCCAGTATACAATTAACTTTATTTAGAAACGGTTCCTCGTGGTTCGAAGAAGTAACATTGATGAAAAGCACTGCCAAGAACACCGGTGAACTTGGGCTCATAGTTGTAGATCACATACTGGTTTTCCTCCGCCTGGTTTCTGAAGGCATGCAAGCTCTTCCTGCACTCCTTTACAAAGAAATCCATGAAGTATCTGTTAGCTTTAATAGCTTCGACGGAATGTGGGTGGTTTTTCGATAATTTCCATTCGAAAGCATTCTTCTCAGGATGGAACTGCACTCCATAGAATGGATACCTGTTATATTTTAAGAAAATTTAAGTTATAAAATTAAAAATTAAATTATTAAGTATTAAAACACACTTAACTAAGCTTGGTACTTATGTTGGAACTTGTTTAGAATATATCTATGTTTGGCAGTTTACAATTCTAAGGCTGATGCAATGTCAGTGTCCTGCTTGTTGGTAACTAACAATTAGTATTTTCAAAGTAGTTTACAAGTGTTATCCATAGCTACTAAATTGTCAATACTCTATAAGAATACATTTAAATAGTTAATACTTACGTTCCAGGATGAAACGATATTCTAAATATTACTTATATATAACTTGATTAAGGTAACAATTCTTGTACCTAGAATATAATTAATAATAAATCTCATAAGCAAGCTGACCTGATATATTTGTATAAGTAAAATTTAAAGTTCTTTTCGTTTTGTATTATTTTCTAAAGGACCTGTTTAATATTGACGATACTGTTTAATATTTGCTTAATGTTATGCCTAATAAGTATAATAATAAAGATAGTTTTATAAGACAGAAACCCTCGTCGTTTGGGTTCATTCGTCACCCTCGTCGGGGGCCACCACCGGAGAAATATCTTTATAGATGGGGTGAAAGTCCGGGTTGGGGCCCATATGAAATATTTGGGCCTCGCCGTGGACGGTCGGTGGCAGTTCGAGCGCCACTTTAAGGAGCTCAGGCCGCGTATCATCGGTGCAGCGGAAGGAGGGCTCGCACCGATTTGGTGTGGTGCTGGATGGAGAACCTGGCGGACGAGCGCTATGGTCGATAAACCATAGACGCCATCCGCCCGGTCCTCCGAGAGTGGTGTAGCAGGGGTCATGGCTTCCTCACGTAGCGCCTTGTGCAGGTGCTATCCGGGCATGGGTGCTTCCGATGGTACCTGCACAAGATTGCGCGCAGAGAACCGACCGCCGTGTGCTACGAGTGTGGTGCGGCGGATGATACTGCGCAGAATACTCTAGCCGAGTGTGTTGCGTGGTCCGAGCCGCGCCGTCCAGAGGGAAGCGGCGGTAGGAATGGATCTCTCGCTGCCGGGTGTGGTAAAAATAATGCTCAGCAGCGAGTTATCGTGGAACGCAATGGTCTCCTTTTGCGAGACAGTTATCTCGCAGAAGGAGACCGCGGGAAGAGTCCGTGACGCTAACCCCAGCGGGCACCCTCTCCGGCACAGACATCCGTGTAGCAGGAGAGGCCGATACGCTCGTGCCCTTCCGCCTCCCTAAGCCGGGCTGCGAGGGGTGGGTCGGGGGACCCGCCTCTCATTGCACCAGTCCAGCCGTCTGTAAGGGCAGCTCGTCAGGCTGCCCGGACGAGGCCCGGCTTACCATCAGGCCGGGTCGGTCGCCCAATGAAGGCGAAAGACGGCCGTGGGGTTTTAGTGGGTATTCCCGGTGACTAGCGCCGTGTAAATCCCACATAACCTACCCAGTCCCCCCGGGCTGGGAAGATACGCGTTAATGCATTTCCCCACAAAAAAAAAGCTTATAATACCACAGATGAGACCCATATCAATTAATATCTAGTAACAAAATTTTATTAAAATCTTGATTTGCTACTGATTTGATGCATACTCTTGTATTGGAGAGATCGCGGTGTTTTGAAACAATGATTTTTCGTCTTTATTTCATGGTTCACATAGAAAATACTTTTTGAAATTATTGTTGACGATATAAAAATAAAATGAATAATAAAATTGACTCACCTTGTGTGTTCAATACTAGCGATGAACTGCACGCCATAATCATCATCTGAGTAAGAAGTTACCAACCAATCATCCGTCAAGTTATACGCTTTTAAATTCTGTAACATTTAAATTTATCGAATTTATAAATTCTTGTAAAAAAAAATCCAGTGTAAAATTTGTTATCATTTTCTCCGGTTAGTTCAACGCAAAAATTAAGCGGTTCAACATGCATACATGCATATATGTTAGATTTATTACTACTTTAATGCAAATTATGCTTGATTTGGAGTATTAGACCGTGTTCACAGATGCTTAATGTGATAGTCATTATAATACAGGCTCCTAATATTCGTAGAAATGGTAAAGTTACAACAAAAGAGGCTACTAATACTGTACTTAATACCAGGTGCAGTTGAGTCACTATGCTGAGTAATATATAATAAAAAAAATATTAAACATAAACTTTTTTTAAATATGGGATTTATTTAATAGCACTGTAAATTTGATGAAAACAGCCATAATTTTTTATATCAAAACTTCAAAATAATAATACATTTATAATGTTATATAACATAATTACTTTAGTAAACATGAAACTTACCAAAAAAAACATACGTATCTATATTTATTATCATAAGTCCAACCTAATCTAACCCAGCACCTTGCTACCTGTCACCACTTCACCGACCTATCATACACTTCTGGAACACCTCGGTCAGCTTACGGGTCCATTTTTAAAACTAAGCATATTTAAAGTGGAATCCATTACTTTTATAGTTCATTCCATTACTTTTAAAGCTAAACATTTTAAAACGTGAAACATTATTTTTAAAGTGCATTTATATATTCCCCAAAAATTATTCTGTGAAACGGTAAAAGGTATTAAATGTAGGTGTATTTTTAATATAAAGGAAACAATCATATTTTTTAATACTGTATATACATATAAAAATTACAAATAGACAAAACGAATGTTGTATTTAGTTATTTAAAAAAAAAAAGTAAAATATTACCTCATCTACGATACAGAATTGATGTGCGTTGACAGTAACGTCTTCGTGCGCTAATATATCCAAAACGTCTTCTGGGGCTTCACGAAACATTTTACTATTACGGTACTCTGTAAAAAGAAATTATTTCATTTTATGTTCTTTAATTATCATCCTTTTAAATTCGAAAATTTTATATATTTGAGATTGATTCTAACAATACTAAAATTCCATCTTTATTATGTAAATATGCTATCACAATAAATAGTATATATAAATTTATAAGACGATAATTATCACGCCTTCGAAAAAAAACGAGATACACTAATCAAGTCATTTTGTTAGTATTTATTTTATCAAAATACTGTATATCTAATCCAAATGTCTGCTAATTGGCTAATACAAGTAGCATTAATTGTATCTTGAATATTAATATTAATATGAAGAATAACTAGGAGACTTAAAATTTTACCAAAAGGAATTACATAAACTCACCGGGTGTAAAATCTAAAGGTAAATTAGCATATGAGTAACATCTGATCCTATTTTCAACTTTTCCACGGCCAGAAGCGAGAATAATAAGTAACTCGAAACCTAGACAGGTTCCGAAAATAGGGAAATAATCTCCGGCATCATTCATATCCATTGCAATTTCGTATATATACTGTCCAGCATCTGCATAGCCATCAGATTGATTAAAGTAAGTTGCTCCTCCAGGCATTAAGACGCTAAAAATTAAAATCAACATATTGATCGAAATACAATAATATATAAATTATTTTAATAAATAAATTCTTACCCGTTCAGTTTTCCCATAAGTTCTTCATAATACGAGCGGTCTTTACCGATCCTATGAAAACAAACAACATGAATATAATTCACATTTCTAGCATAAAACTAAGGTAATATATCCGGTACTATTTAATTATCTACAAACACCTAAACCTTGAAAAAAGATTTTGCTTATAAACTTTGACGCCAGCGAGAGAAAAGCTATCCTATGCGACCGATCTAGATGTAATTTATATACTAAGCAGACAAGGAAAAATTAATTAGTGGCATGATAGCTATCTCCCAGTGGGCCCTGGTTACCATACATCGACGGGTATACATTCATCTTAATGAGGCCATGTATTGGAATCATCCATTGTACCTATTTCTAAGTGCTGAGTGATTTGCAAGTCAGCATAAAGCTGCGACTGTCGTTAAATTTGAACTGGATGAAATGTTTATGCTGCAATTACCATCACATATAGTGTCATCACTTTGCCATGTCACTATAAAAAAAATATTGTTGTCGGATTTATACTGATCTTAATATCAGAAGTAGCGAAACAGTTTTGTCACACCGAAAGATAATGATATAGACATACATATACTTACAGAATAGGCACAACCCTTGCACCAGAAGCTTCGATATCTTTCACATATGACGAAGCAATATAGCTTGTGTAATTTTCTTCAGGGTATTTTGTATGCAAATAAGCAGATTGCTCTTGGGAAAGGACTCCGATGAGAGGCCGGTCGTTAATAACATCATATTGCTCACGCGTTACAATCAGGGCACCTTCGCAGTGAAAGAAATACACTAGCATCAAGAACAATGCACCCTTCATGATTGCTAAGCAACTCAGACTGTGAACGGGCACCGACAGCCAGCTAAAAAAGTAACCTTAATCTAATAAAGATCACTATCATTAGCTTATCATTAAAATATTAAGTTTCTTTAGTTGCCATAAATGTAGATATGTGCGCTTTATCTAGATTTCCATTTAAAATATCTAGATTGTGAGTACTCAACACTTTACGCACGCAAGATATAAAAAAGTAAATTAATACTCAAATTTAAATTGAATCACACAATATGATCGTAAATTCACCTTAATATAAGAATATTTAAAACGTCATTGGCAGCACATATGATAATAACGTTTTGTGCTATTCTAGTACGCAATCGGCGGCGCAGTATTCCATCGTTCTGTCTAAAAATAAACATCTCTGAGCATTGCTTTCACATCGAGGTGTTAACACAAACTCCGCTCTATACACATAAATATTAGTAAATATAAAATACGGTCAAAAATAAGCAATGTACAAGGGTTAATATCTTCATTAGCATTCAATAATAATTCTAAATCAAACCAACCCTAAATATAGAAATGACACAATAATTATTCATGTACTAGATTTTACGTGCGGCTTCGCTCGCGTTAATATTGATTTTGTCAAACAAAACGGATGACTCAATAAAAAGTTTCATCCAAAGTTTATCCCTCTATTTACTCCACATCCAATACAGATTTCGCGCGAAAAATTAGACTATCTCCGTCTCCCATCTATATCTCTACCAAAATTCATCACAATCGATTCAGCGGTTTAGGCTAGAAAGAGTTACAAACCGACTCACTTTCGCATTTATAAAATTAGTATGATAAGTATAACTATTAATTATACTCGTTTCAAACAGCATTCTGTATAGTGTTGCAGTGTAGTGAGCAGTAACTATAGGAGTGTAGATTCTGCTAATCAACACAAAAAATTAAATCAACATATGAGTCAAACAGCAGCCAAGGTAGCAATCTCAAATTTATACATAGTTTTGAATTGAAAACGTATAATAAAGGATTGTTTCTGACAACCTTGTTTTTTTTCAGAAAGTTTTATTAATTAAACATATGGGAATTGTACATATTTAACTAAACAGCGTCAAAATAAGATTGTCACCTATACGTATATTTTTCATCAGGAAAAAACTTTTATTTCTACTCTAGCTGTGGCTGCAACTACATGCATATAAACTTGAATAATTAGATTCATTCCCACTTGAGTATTAATTTCAATTCAAAATGCAAAATATGAATTTGAAAATATTTTGAGGAATGATGGGTGTTCCATAATTTCAACCGCTATCGCACCATTCAAGTTTTAAATATGTTTATATTGCAATGCTCCTTTCTCATAGCTTGACACCAATAAATTTTAAACAACATCAAAAACTACATATATATCGTTATATACCTATATATTTGAATGGCGGTGTAGGACTTTTTCTAATGCCTGCTTGGCTAGATACCACCCTCAAGTTGAAAATCTGCCGTCAAATACCAATAGGTGTGTTCCGGCAGTTGCACTTGAGAGCCAGTCCCTCCAATAAAGGCCGGCAACGCACCTACGATTCCCCTGGTGTTGTGGGTGTCAATGGGCGGCAGGGATCACTTACCATCAGGTGACACGCTTACTCATTTGCCCTCTATTCTATATATATATATATCTATATAAATATAGTTTAACAAAGTAACGATTTATCTGATTATAAAATTGATAAATTCTTAATTATAGGTATTTATTACATTAACTTAGTAACCGACTCGTGTCGGTCGAAAAAAAACAGGAAAATCTAGAATCGATTAGAATTGTTTTTTTTTCTTTTACCTAACAGATAATAAAATACGTTATCAGTAACGTATAATAAAACATAATCATTACTTTTCTTTTATACAATATATACATCTGTACTACATTCTATAATTTTTTATATTAAATTATCAGAATCAAATATTCTACAATAACAGATGTTAAGCTCAAAAGTATTTACTTACCGCCCTACTCATGATTAAGTTTGAATATAACTTTACTACTTTGGTTAATTTTACTGTCGAGATCGCTTGCCTTGCGCCATTCTGTTCGCTACACTAAGCAGAATATGCGCAAGAAGTATACCAACTAATAGAATTCCACTTGTTGCCTTTTTTTCTAGTCTTTCTGTCCAAGTAATAACAAACGCATTACTAGCCTTCATCCATATATTTCAATTATTCTGATGAAGCGCTTTACATCTCCCTTTATTATGAGAACCACTAATAAATGGACATCGCTTCCGGCATCTTCGAAAAGAAAAGTAAATCAGATTTCAGTGAGTCGATATCACTCTAGGCTTCGTCTTCTATTTCATCCACTGAGGGACTAAGGCAAAAGGTGGAACAGTTAATTTAAAAGAAAAATTAACCATCCAAGGCCAAGTAACTTTATATTTCTATATATGTTTTCGTACATAAAATTATAAAGTTATTGTAACGAAAATTGCAAAGTAGTATTATAAATGTAATAATAACTAAAACAGTAAAAATACTAATGTAATTGATAAAATATCGAGCCTTATCAGGAAAAACATCGTAAGCCTCAAAAATTTAACAATGTTTTTGTTATGTAACCTTTTAAATTTATCTTTGTAAATTAGAAGGAGTATGTTAATCGTTTTTTTTTAATAAATCTGTGGTTAATTATGAACAAGGTATGGTTTTTTATAAAGATATAAATACTTGTTAATTAGGAACGAAAAATGAAAAAAATCTGCTGTATAAGTTCAAATTTTACCTTACGAGGTTTTTCTTGAAAATGCTTCATATAGTTAATCCGTCAGATGGTTAGCAAGTCTTTAAGGAAATTATGTTAACTGACCATGTGATAGATTTACCACATATCTGTTTTATTAATGACATGCTATGTCGTGGTTTAGCTGGCGTAAAATTTTACAGGCGTTCATAATTATTTAATCTAAGACTTGTTTGTATAAAATAATGTAAAAATTTTCTATTTAAAATTCAAGTCATCAAATGTTATTACAATCTTAAACAGTATATTCTTAGTTATTCTAAATATTAATTTTGTAAATTTAAGCTTACCTTAAATGTTTGTCCATTAGCTAATTCTTTTGCATCTTACTTAACTTAAATATTGAGCTATACTTAGCGAAAATTAATGTGATATGTGATCAAATTTAACATTATTTTCAATAAAAGTGTATTTGGTTACAAAGTTTGACAACTTTCTCCATTACAATCAATAACCTATCAAAATCGCATGCGCAATAGCTGGCTCCTATACCATAGTATACAATATACATAAACATTTATAAAGGTCGCGAGTACGTAAATATTGTTGAACGAAATTCTTTTTGAAGTGAAAACTTCTTTAGGTCCCTTGAGCACTTTATGGGTGAACAAAAATCATGGAACTGGCGTTATCGTCACCGCATGCTTCCCATGAGCTATATGTATACTGTATATATAATATATATGTATATAGATATACCTCCGTGCGTTATTAGTATATATTATATAATTATATACAAAGAGTATATCTCAATACATAGCTCGACGATACAATCCACAAGTCACTTATATCGACAGCTTCCAAGGAATGGCCCGCATGTTTTTTTTTATAGTAAGTTTAATGTACGGATTCATAAACAGAGAAATAACGGAAATTAGGAGGCCTATATAATGCTTAATATGTGTTTTGATGTGAAAATTTAATTTTAATTAGTAATTACTGTATTTAAGCCTATTGATGGCAATTATGTATAAAGACATTGTGTTTTTCACTAAATTTCACACATATAATATGGCCTTGTTTGTTAGTTTGTTGTTTGGTAGTTTGTTGCGGAGACATATATGTATAGAAAATATTCATCATCTGCAACTCAAACTTTAATAATGCCCGCCTGACTAGCTACTAACCTCAAGTTGCAATTAAGAGCCAGTCCCTCTACGAATTTCGTGTGTTCACAACATCAGGTAAAATTGTAACTATAATGCTAAATCTATAATACTAATATAATGTTTCATCACGATGTTTTCTTTCGCCGAAAGCTCAAGAACCACTGCAGGGATTTGAACTCGCGTCCATTGACGCGGTGTCTGTACACGTTACCACTGAGCTATTATTTGTCATTGCTTGGTAAGATTGCTTTTGGATTCAGTGATAAGCTAACTATCAAAATTTGTATCGTTCAAATATTACCTTCAATAAGCTACAAATATTTAAAATATTATACAACTACATATAAACAAATGTTCTATATAGCAAAATTCAGTTTTTATTCTATAGTTCGGCCAAATTAACGAGTTAACAAATTTGTGTGGCTACGTCTAAACATAACTTCGGCGTTTCCTTGTAGTAACAAACCATAAATGAAATCCGTGAAAACTCACATAATTAGGTTTGATGAAATTAACGTAGTCGCCTTATAAATTTTATATTGCACCAAGTAAAAAATTAATTGTACATTATATTAGTTAAAAATACTAGTTAAACTTAAATGAAATGAAGTCTTACTAAAGTAAACCTATGTTAACAAATCATTCTAGCGGTTTTTTTTAGTTTAGTGCTAATTAGTTATTTTACAGGGTTTTATATTTTTTAAATATTTTTGTGTGACTGTCTGTTCTTTTGTCTTCTTTTAACTAAAATTAATGTGGTTCAGTGTAGTCATTTGTTCTTGATTTCGTTATGATATTTTATTGTTTAAATTTATTCCTTTTTAAGGAAAATGTAAAGGTATCTAAGACTGTACACCCCAATCCGAGGTTTTTACATAAGGTAAAAGATTAACAAGAGATAAATGTAAGTAATACAATTCTAGAAGCTCCTGAATAGATATATTTATTTGTTTTTAAACTTAACTTTTTTCTTTACCATATTTATTATCAGGTGTGGATGGACATAGATCCATGTAGAATAGATACTTATGATTCCACAATATGTAAGAGTTCCTCTGAAAAAATTAAAAATTTATTGTGAATGAACTTAACGATAGATATTGATGCAATGCCATGTTCAAATAGCTAACAATATAACTACAACAATATAAACATTAAATTATTTAAAACTGTACACAGAAAAATAGATCATTGTATTTATGAGACTTGCAATGTCTAAAACTAGCCAATAGATGGCACTGTGCTTGTATTATTTGACTTAATAAAGCAGCTCATCGTTTGCGGGCTTTTTTCAATTTTAAATTTTTCAAAAAATACAAGTTAGTCTATCTTATTATTATATATTCAATATTGACAATTAGGAGTAGAAAGTTTTTTTATAGTTAAGGTTTACTATGTGGCCCAAGATGGTGGACACGCTAAGCCTAGCGGAGGGATTGGCTCTCATGTGAAACTACCGGAACACACCTATAGGTATTTTCATCTTGAGGGTGATAGATATCCAGGTGGGCATTAGAAAAAGCTCACCACCATACTATAGTTTCATTACGATGTTTTACTTCACTAAAAGCTCAAGCTTCTTATACGTGAATTTGAACCCACGTTCCTTGACGGGGCGTATCTACACACTATCTGAGCTATCATCGCTTCAAAATACAAATGTTTACTTAATATATTTGTATGAACTAAATATAAGAATGAAAATATATATATACACATACAGTAGCGGAACTATACAAAGGCAAAATACTACGGGTCCCGGCCCGAGTGACCACTAGCTCAGAAATTTTAAGAAAATATAGTAAGAATTATAAATTTTATATACATTCTTAAAATTAATTATATTTAGACACAACTAATGACCACATGTAAATTTAAGAACCCATTATAAAGAATATTACGATTATCGGTACTATTAAAAATAATAATAATAAAAAATAATGTACAATGTTTTTTTATAACGCACTAAAAAATAGAAAATAAAAGATTGGAAAAGAAAAACATGCGTCGCAGGTTTATATTTATGTATTGCGTGTGCCCCAAGTTTTTCGTTTGCAACCTTTAATTTTCTACTTTTTAGTTCGTTAGTTATAAATCGATTACAAAATTTTAATCGAAAAACAACAAACCAATTTTTTCACATTTTCATGCACTACGAAGCTATGGTCCTAATTTCAAGCATCTAACTAATCGGGAAGTTAGTTTGTAGTAGTGAACAGACACATAGAAGCGAGTTATTAAAAAGGTTTCAACAGTTTACGTGTAATTAAAAGACACATTATGAAAAATATATAAAAATATATACTAATACAATATTAAGGTAGCTATCAATATATCCTATTCTAGAAACAATTTGTTTTATACTCATAATTATATTAAAAACCAAGACTTATTTAAATGTATGTTAACTACTTTATAGTATTAACAAATTTATGTATAATTAAAAAAAGGCATAAAGGCGCAATAAAATATAAATGTATACTTTTATGACTTATATTACAATAGAAGCAGATAGTTTATTCAAACATAAATGTGTTTTTTATTTACTTGATTTATTAGAAAACTAAAAGATATTATAATTAATATTTAGTAAAGCTCTTAGTTTACAGATAATCCTGTAACATTATTTTTTATATCGCAAAGTTTTCTATATCAAGAGTTATATATTTAATATATGAACACAAACTGTTACAATGTATAAAGTAATTATTTGAATAAAAGTATCTAGTATAATAATAATAAGTATAAGTCAATCTATTTTTATATTTTGCTGGAGTCATTAAGTAGATTAATTGTCAGTAATGTCGTCGATCAGGCAAGATCAGTTTATATATATATAATCTACTACAAATCTCATCAAACTAATCTACAAATCCAATCTACTATAAATGCAGTTTATTAATATTATTTCATTTTCAAGTTGAATGTTAATTATATTAGAAAATTATTTCAATATATAATAATAATATACTTTCAGTATATATAAAACTCTTTCGTACATTATTAAATTGTTAAAGCTATATAAAATGTTATAATTATTTCATTTTTACGAAGATTAGTGATCTTAATACCAAATCAATTAATTTTCTCTAGTACTGGAATTAGCTTTCATCTATCTAGAAGTATTTGCAACGGGCCGAGGGATTTTCGGACTATTCCTTCCTTTTGATATTCGATGTTGCTCGACTTCAAGAGTTCCTGGTGAAGCCATTCATTCGAAACTGTAGATAATTATTACAACACCGCTTATTTACTATTACTATTACAGAGACCAAACTATATTAATAACAATAATAATTTAATATAAATATACCGTAATATAGTTTGCACTCCTATTACAACAGCACACAACATTTACGTAGCTAATCTGAACAGACATTAACAGAACAACAAATTAAGGTTTTTTTGTGAGTATGTTAATATACAAATTTAGATTATTATTAAAAATATCAAATTCCTTTGAATATTTGTTTTGTGCTCTACACTTACGAAAAATTACATTATTTGAACTATAAGAAACATGAAGCACTTTGCTTGCTTCCTTCTAGTATTCATTCTTAGTGAGAGATGGCTTAACAATTTCGCTCACTATTATATGGAGGATAGAGTAATCATTAATATGACAACAAGGTGTTGATTTTAAAATACTTCAATCTATCCTCATACAAAGGCAACATATTCCTCATAACCAATTTGAAAAGTATTGTCTTTGGCAGGCTGGTTCGTGGGAACATATTAATGTAAGGCATGGCTTGCACAGGACATGGGGCAGACAGCATGGCGTGTGGCCTAGTCTCTCTCGCCGGAGAAGTGCGGGTTCAATCAGAAACAAGTTCAGACCCAGTTCCGTGAACACAGTCGCAACACCTTGCGCCACATCCGACATCTGTATAAGAAAAACATACACTTTACAATGATGCCTCAAAGCTAAAATCTCTGTAATAACCCTACGACTTCGATGACCGCAACAAGGGTAATAAAACTACCTAACTACTATCCTGCAGTCGAAAATCTGCCGTCAAATACCGTGTGTTCCGGTAGTTGCACTTGAGTACCAATCCCTCCACTACCATCTCAAGTCACATCATCACTTAACATCAGGGGGCATTGTGATATGATGCCACTGAACGTTCGGCACTGAGTGAATCGAACCCGGAACTTTGTGTATTCAACCGGTAAATTCGAATAAAAGCGTCTAGGTAGAGACTAGCACAGCAATAAAATAGTACCTAGGTTATGTTAGGTATTTGGACAAATGGTATAGGTAGTTGTACATAGGCTATATTACTTGTGGACGCGTGGTGGGGTGAGCGTGGAGACGCTGACACGCGAGCCGCGCGTGCCGTGGGTGAATAACCTCCATAAGCTGTTTCTATTATTTTGCTGATTATTTATAATTAGTAAATAGATGTATTTATTATGAAATTCTCGTTTCATTTAGCTGTACCACCATGATGAAGTGTGAATAATGCTATAAAACGTTTTAAACGTGATCGAGTTTAAAAAAAAAACTTTTTCATATTTGTGATCGTACAATAATTGAGAAAAGCTTTAGGCTATTTACTGTCACGCTACCACCAATAGGAGGAGGGATGTAAATAAAATTACACTAATTAAAATACAAGAAGCGATGATAGCTCGGTTGGTAGTGTTTACCGCCGCATCAAGGGACGTGAGTTCCATTCTACCTACAATTAGATTGGCTTTGCATATACTTTATGGTGTATGTTATACATAATTAGATTTACTTTCGGTGACGAAGACGTAGTGATGAAACCATAGCGCATGGTAGTAAAGATTTTTTTTTGCCCGCCTGGCTAGCTAACCACCCTCAAATTGACAATCTGCCGCCAAATATTTATAGGTGTTCCGGCAGTTCCACTTAATCCCTCCACTAAGCTTAGCATATCCACCGTCTTGGGCCACATCGTCATTTAACATTTTTTATCAAGTTATTTTTTCAATTAACAGGTCTAAGGCGTCGAGTGCCTTCGCCTGCAGCTGCCACGGTGATCGCTGAGGGCGTCCACTCGCATCGGTGCACACGTAACGCTTTTTTACTTACTTTATACAGAGGC
The DNA here is from genome assembly GCA_039707435.1 of Actias luna. NCBI lineage: Eukaryota > Metazoa > Arthropoda > Insecta > Lepidoptera > Saturniidae > Actias > Actias luna. Next base: position 8,850,717 of record JAZHAC010000008.1, on the reverse strand, counting down.
GAATTTATTGGCGGATCGGTTTTAGTTCGCGCAAGTAACGTTAAACATTATAACTCTAATAATAAAATAAAACAATTCTATGATATAATATATTAAGATGTAAATATAATAAATTTGATTACAGTGTTATTGTGATATTACAATTCCCATGGATAAAATAACGAAAACAGTAAATCCATTGCAAATTTAGTAATTTTCCGTCAGATTCTTGAGGAAATTAAATTACAGTTTACTTGAATTTCCAATCAATACGCAGTTAATTTAAATTTAGATATACAAATACGCAAGTCCAGATCAAAATACGGTAAAGTTAAAAAATGCAACTTACCCAGCTAGGTATGTAACGGATAAGAAGCATGTTTTCTATAAAGTATGAACGACGCGACATCAACATCGTACGGTCAAACCATACGTATTATCCTCTTAGTAGTCTGTGGTCATAACGTACGCAATACGAAACAAGACTCGATGCGATGGTCTATGTTAGTAGGTCTCAAAAGTAACGAGTAACGTAACGATAAAATAGTAACGAGTACTTATTGTTATAGTAACGGGTATGCAATTATTCGTTACTTTACACCTCTACTTCGTACACTTTATATTTTTTAAATATATCTTGATACACGTGACAGATGTCATTTGGTTGACTCTAGTGATGCAGCCGTTTAGACGTAAAGCTACTAACTGTCGATTAAACAACTGAACAAAAATGTAAACAATTGTAACTAAGTTTATAAAAGAGTTGCTCTGGCCATAGGAAGAGCCATAGTCTCGTGCATCAACAAAAAAAATAGCGAGACACCAAATCAGCAACTGACGATAAAATTATTATATATATATATATATATATATATGCGTAATACCTAATTACGTAGATTGATAATTATGAGACCGCTGCAATCGAAAACCATATTTATGATCATTATGCACAAGCTTAGCTGTGTCTCTTAGAGATACGGAATGATTTAATGCCAGCTTACTGTCTCTTGTCAAAACTCTGAAAAAAGGGCGAATGGACATTGCACTTGCTCGCTTACCTTTTTTGCGTAAAGTAAAAAATATTTCGAACTGGGAGAAAGTAGTTTGTGGTAGTTAGGTGAACGCAAATCACATAATTTCAAGATAAATACACGCACACACATCACGGCCCTAAATATGTTTGTTAATTTGTCTATATCAAGGAACATAATACTCTTACGAGGTCTATATACTACATATTTTATTTGTCCATGCTTGGTATCTGTTGTCTACGGCCACGAAAAAATAGTCTGTGGTTAGAAGAAAAATGCCGCTGCTAAAAGAAATGTAATGATGAAGGTATTTTGCCAGTAAATTATTGTTCTATTCATCGCCTAACATAATACTAATGTGTGAGTGTTATACTCTGAATCGTTCGGGTGTACAATTTAATTTATCTATTGAACACGTACCTATTAAGACACTTTGTTTTAGGTTGGTTTTTTGCGCTGACAGTGGAATCCGCGTATTTTCTTTTTTATCAAATTGCGTCAACAAAAAATGTTCGAAATGGTAATATTTTTTTATTTTTCCTCATGATATGATTATTATAAAAGACGGAAAATAATGTGCGTAAATATTGTGGCACAATTTTATATTACAGAATACAGCTGAACCAATGCAAGTTGACGTTCCACTGGAGGACAATGAAAACAACGAGACAGAATGTTATGTAGTGGAGAACCCCACCTTGGATTTAGAAACATATGCCGCGTCCTACACTGGTTTTGCAAAATTATATAGACTGATGTTTGTAGCAGACCACTGTCCCTCACTTAGAATGGAAGCTTTAAAAATGGCTATCTCTTATGTTATGACGACATACAATGTAAGCCTTTACCAAACACTTCACAAAAAACTTGCTGAAGCAGTAGCCACTGCAGGATTACCTGATGTAGCAGGATCTCAAGACATACCGGTCCTGGACACAATGTGGGTAGAATCTAAAACCAAAAAAGCCGCTATCAAGTTGGAGAAATTAGATACAGATCTCAAAAATTATAAAACAAATTCAATAAAAGAAAGCATTCGAAGAGGTCATGATGACCTGGGAGATCATTATCTTGATTGTGGAGACCTCACAAGTGCTCTAAAATGTTATTCTAGAGCTAGAGACTACTGCACAAGTGGCAAACACATTATTATGATGTGCCTAAATGTAGTTAAAGTATCAGTATATTTACAGAACTGGGCTCATGTTCTTAATTATGTGTCTAAGGCTGAAGGCACTCCTGATTTCAATGAAATCCCAGGCAAGGATTCCAATCAATCTATATTGACACGCTTAAAATGTGCAGCAGGTTTGGCTGAGTTAGCAACAAAGAAGTATAAAGTTGCTGCTAAGCATTTTCTTGCTGCTAGTATAGATCACTGTGACTATCCAGAACTGTTAAGCAGCAACAATGTTGCTGTCTATGGTGGATTATGTGCCCTCGCTACATTTGATCGATATGAATTACAAAAACAAGTCATAGTTAGCAGTTCATTTAAATTATTCTTAGAGTTAGAACCACAGTTACGTGACATAATATTTAAATTCTATGAGTCCAAATATGCTTCCTGCCTTAGGCTGCTTGATGAAATAAAAGATAATCTTCTATTAGATATGTATTTAGCACCACATTTGAACTCACTATACATGCAAATACGTAACAGAGCACTAATCCAATACTTCAGTCCCTACCTTTCTGCTGACATGAGATTAATGGCTGCAGCATTCAATCGTACAGTTAATGCTCTAGAAGATGAATTGATGCAGTTAATACTTGAAGGCCAAATTCAAGCTCGTATTGATTCGCACAACAAAATTCTATATGCTAAAGATGTTGATCAGAGAACCACTACATTTGAGAAAAGTCTGGCAATGGGTAAAGAATACCAGCGGAGAACATCTATGCTCATCTTGCGTGCTGCTATGCTCAAAAATCAAATTCATGTAAAGGTAATTGTTCTTTCATAAATAACTAGCTGTGTCTGTGATTCCATTCACATAAAACTAAAATTTTATTTAATCCTTTTTTATAAAAAAATGTTGTATAGCCTATGTTACTCTACCTATATGCTCTCTAGTTGTAGCATTCTAATGGTGAAAGAATTTTTGAAATTGGTCCAATGGTTCTTGAGTTTATTTGTTACAAACAAAAATACAAATCTTTCCTCTTTATAATCTATAATTTTATTTTTTTTATTTTTAGTATAGATTAGTTTTAAAAGTTATAATCTATTTAAGACACTACATTTGTGTTTGAGTGGATCAGGATGACCATAGGCCAGGTGTAACAATTGTAGTGTTAAGCTTTCGTGACAGTCTTAAGAGTGTTGCCTTCTAGAATCAGTTAGCATATATCTAGCAGCTGAGCGGAGTGACAGGAACCTATATCTAATTAGTTCACAACCACTTTAAACACAGTTATGAACCTATCATAGAAATGTTATTTTACTTTGTTGTATAGAATGATCAACCATCTACAATGAGCTTGGGCTTTCGGTGAAGGAAGACATCGTGAGGAAACCATAATATGGTAGCAGGCATTTTTGTAATGCTCACCTGGCTAGCTGCCACTCTCAAATTGAAAGTCTGCCATCAAATACCAATGGGTTTTTTACGGCAGTTGCACTTGAGACCCAGTTTCTTCACAGGTTTAGCATGTCTAACCAATTTGGGCGGTATTGCGACTTACGATCAGCTGGGATTACGGCTATAAAGCTAAATCTTAATAATAAAAAAAACATCATCTATCTAATTTCTCAAAGTCTTACACACCAGTACAACATTGACGAACTTTAAAGTGTTGCTTATTTTTCCAAGATCATTGTTGTTTTTGATTATACTGTGCTTAATATTTGGTACAATGCAGACACTTTGCTGTGCCAAAAACCTTTTTTTTTATTTATTGCTTAATTTTTATACTATATTTTACGTGCGGCTTCGCACGCATCAATATCGATTGTGTCAAATACATCAAAGTTTATCCCTATGTTTACCCCACTTTCACTTCCACTTCCAATGAAGATTTCGCACAAAAAGTAACCTATCTCCGTCTCTTCGGTCCCATCTATCTCTGTACCAAAATTAATCACAATCAATTCAGCAGTTTAGGGGTGAAAGTTTAACAAACAAACAAACTCACTCATGTATAATATTACTATGATAGATGTAATTACAATTTTATAATTAGTTTACATTATTACTGTGATTAAAGACTATCTTGTTATTATATTTGAATAGGTATATCTGTATTAAGAAGTATTTGTAGAAAAACAATGATTGCTTATGTGAAATATATTTTTACTAAATTTGTTTTGGTATTGGTAACATTTTCATGGTGGTAGGACATTTCTAATGCCCGCCTGGCTAGCTACCACTCTCAAGTTGAAAATCTGCCGCCAAATACCAATAGGTTCGTTCCGGCAATGGCACGTAAGAGCCAATCCTTCCTATAAAGGCCGGCAACACACCTGCGATTCTTCTGGTGTTGTGGGTGTCCATGGGCGGCGGTGATCACTTACTGTCCGGTAATACGATTCCTCGTTTGCCCCCTATTCCATAAAAAAACTGTTAATATTGAAGTATTTAGGCATACTACTAGAATATTTGGAAAAATTACTTTTAAATAAATTCATTTTTGAATTAATTCTGACAAAAGAGAACAATAAAAAGTATAAATCTATGTTTATTCAGTTTATAATTCTATTGAAATTTTACATTAGATTTGTACTAACACGCTTTCTATCCAAATTAGTAAAATATATTACTATACTGATGCCATTACAATGAATTACATGTTTTTCCTCAATTGTACCAAAGTATTGTAGATTAAAATATCCTATAGGAGTGCCCTTTAATCATGACAATGAAATAAATAATTTTCTGAGATAGTTAGTTATCAGTATACAGGGTGTCCCTGAAGGTAACGATAACCTCGCATCGGGGGAAAAGTCCTCTTATGATGAGCCAGTAAAAAAAAAACAGTAATACCCGAGTACCAACCATTTTATTAAAAAAATAAAAAATACTGTCCGTAGTAAAATTTTCCGAAATTCTGTTTAGAGTTTTCAATTGTTTGTAGGTTCTAATTCTGTTTTGGCTTCGCAAGAAGTCAAACTAGTTGTTGCCAAATCAAACAAATGTATTTTTACAGAAAAATAAATAAATATCATTCTAAGCGTACTATCACTTAACTTTGATTATTTATTTTTTTAGTACGAGTAATCAAAGTTAAGTAATAGTACGCTTAGAGTACATTTATCAATGATATTTAGTTATTTTTCTGTAAAAATACATTTGTTTGATTTGGCAACAACTAGTTTGACTTCTTGCGAGGCCAAAACAGAATTAGAACCTACAAACAATTGAAAACTCTAAACAGAACGTCGAAAAATTTCACTCCGGATAGTATATTTTTAGTTTTCTTATAAAATGGTTGGTACTCTAGTACTACTGTGTGTAGAACGCTGATTTTTTTTTTACTGACTCATAAGAGGGTCTTTCCCCCGATGTGAGGTTATCGTTACCTTGTGGGACACCCTGTATATACATAGTTATTTTTTTCAGCTAAATATTTGGCAAGTTTATATTCAATTATGGAAAGAAATATCTGTCGATCCTCAAGCCAGAAATATTATTTCACTATTTAGTCTTATTCCAGTATAATCATTAAACTATGGTTTGATTACATTAGGTCAATGCCACAAATAATCTTCGATTTGTAATCAACACAAGATTGAAATAAATATTTTCTTTAAAAATTATATCTAGCATGTAATAAATACAGTTAATATTTGTTTTAACCTGCTATCATGAGAAACGGGTAAAAAAAAGTTGCGACAGGTATTCTGCAGACGATCAAACATAACATGCATTATAGCTTTTTTGAAAATCAATTTGCAGTGTGTCTTAATTAAAATAACAATTGATATAAGGCAGGAATGCCTGTATCTCTCCAATTCAGAACTGATAAAGTGAATTATGCAGCTTACAAAGCAAAAATATAAGCAAAAATTGTTTCATTATTTTGTAAATAGTAAATGTGTTTTATTCAGAATGTTATTTCTGTATATAGTTTGTGACTATTATTCCCAAAAACTATTTATTCTGCAAACTCAATTCTATACATTATAATATTGTGGATATCAATTTACTTATAAGGGGTTATTTAAGTATTACGTAACCCAAATTGGGGGGGAGGTATTTTGTAAAACGTTATGTTGCGTTACAAGGGCGGGAGGGGGCATCGAACAACACGTAACGTAACATTGTTTTTTTTTTATTGAAATATAAAAACTAGCCCATTATAATTTCCCAAGTTCGCATGGTTATGTTTTACGGAGAATCCCTCAACTAATTCTAATCGTATTTTCTGGCGTTAAGATAAATAAGTTATTCATTTTAAGAGCTTATTACTAAAAAAAGGTAAAATATAATTATGACTTTTAGGTAAAAATGCTCACTTGGGTGTTACGTAACGGTTGAGGAGGGGAGGGGATACAGAAAAATGTTACAGCGCTAAAACATTATTCCTTAAAAAAATTCACTACTTTTAAATATTTATTGTTTTTTTTTTAATCAATTTTCATTGAGTAAGAATCAACATGAACGTCCAATCAAAATTGCATATCAGTGAAATCTATTTTTCATTTGAAGCTTATATTACGTTATGAATATGTAGAAAACTCAGAAATGGGACTAGGAAATTTAATTTACCTACCTAAGGTACTTATAACCCTTAACAATATGCGAATTTATTATTAAACTATTTCTATTGCAGAATGTCAGCCGCGATACTGGGCCACAAAGTGGTGAAGCCCCTGGCTCGAGTACTAGCCTCACTCAGCGTACATTTGATACCGTACCCTTGTGATAGTCATGAGAAGCTGAAATCTTTCATGACAATTTAAAAATACTACCACAATTTAATACTTGGATATAAGTAAAATACCAAATCATAAGAGAGTGATGGCTGTATTTTTATTGTCATATAAAATAGGCAAGTATTTTTTAAAGTCTTTTGTGTATTGATCAATGTCTGCTTTTCTTTTTGTTTAAAGATATTGCAGGAGTAGGCCCATCGATCAATGGTTATGCCATTGCAAACTGTTGATAATGACATAAGCAAAATGTTATTTAAAGAGTAATAACAGAAACTTGAACTGCTGGTGCAAACATTATTCTCAACATGGTTTATACTGAATTATCTATGTAACCGCAAAATATTATGTCTACGTAATATTTGAATAAAAAGTAAAGACATAATGGTTTTTTTTCTATATAATAAAAAACAACTCAAGGAATCACCAAAGATATCATTTTCATTGCATCATTAGTATGTTAAAATAATACTGACAAAATTTCCTCTTTTTTTTAAATATATTGATTAAAAAAATTAATTATTATTGAGACTGCTGAACAAAAACGTATACATGAATTATTTCATAACACATACTTTTTTATTGTAAATTTTAGTTTCATAAATGAGTAAAGACAGTGAGATAGTCCCAAACCAAATGCTTATTTAAATATACTTTGGACTTTTATACCAGTGCAGTTACAAGATGCGCTTGTACATATATTGTGAACAGAAATAGTGCAGGTTTAAATATATATAAGAAAAATGAGCTACACATTATGAAGGAAAATGAAAATAAATGGACTTTTCCTTTTTTGAACTTCTTGAATAACAAACCAACAGTAATATGCTATGTTGATCTCCCTTCCATTTCCCTTGATAATGTTCTGTTTAATATCCTGGTGAAAGCATTCACTTTGCTTGTCATTCACCATCCCAAGATTACATTGGAAGTAGTCGACATTAATAGGTACTGTACAAAATGTATTTTTAAAGACATTCTTATATTTATGATTATGTACAAATCTTTTTATTATCTGCTTCAGAGATAATCAATCTGCTAGTTCTTTCTGGGTATGATTTTCATCAAATTCATTGTTATTCTTAAGTTTCTATTCAGTTTGTGGACTGAGTCTTGACTTTGTTTATATGACTCTGGTACTAGTCAATAGCAACCGTCGTGATTTTTTTTTTATAGTTAAGGTTGCCACAATCTTACCTGGCGTTAATTAACGATGTAGCCCAAGATGGTGGACACGCTAAGCCTAGTGGTGGGACTGGCTCTCAGGTGTAACAGCTGGAACACACCTATAGTTGGCAGCAGATTTTCAACTTTAGGCAAATGGTAGCTAGCCAAGGGTGCAATAGAGAAAGCTCTACCACCATGCTATGGTTTCATCACGATGTTTGCCTTTACCGAAAGCTCAAACTCATTGTAGGTATATTCGAACTCACAACCCTTGACGTGCACCCGTATACACTACCAATTGAGCTATCACCGCTTTAAAATTACTACTAATAATTTAATATAGACACAAGTTTTCCTTTAAAGCAGTCATTTAATACAACATAGCACAAAAGAAAAAAATGCTTCCAGGTCCATTGTTTATCTTGCACCATTAATAACCGTAACTAGGCTCGTTTCAGTGTTGTGTATTGTTGTCAATTAGAACTGTTCCATGAGATGAATTATATTTCTCACATACATAACAAGAGATATCTGGGTGGGTTATGCATTAATGAAACTGTGTTCTTTCCATGACCGTTACAAAATAATTTAGTAATTTTGTAAACAAAATTGTATTAAAAACACAAAACACTTTTAGCGTTATGAGAACCACAAAAAAGTTAAGTTTACAGTAAAATAAATTCCCTTTCATGGTATTATTAATGATGGTACTCAAAAATAATAAAAATACTATAATCATAGATTGTGACATACCCATATCACCAGGCAATTTTATTTATAATTCATTAGGTAATTTGGTATAACTAATATTATTATTTATGTTATAAAAATTGTGCCACAGTGTAATCAGCCATTGGAGTGTATTAAAAAAGATTATTATTTTTAATAGAAACATGTTAGCTCATTTCTAATTTTCTATAATTAAAATTATACTATATTTTCGACATTATTCAATTTAATAATTATAAATCAATCAACTATCTATTTCATTACACACAATTGGTTGTAGACATGAAGGACAGGAACCTGTAGCAACTCCAAAAACAGGAGGATGACTTGCAGATGCAATTAACCACTGAAAAATAATTTTATCATTATGGTGTTTGAATAGCATATACTTATTTCATTCAGACTATGTTTCACTTAGTGCTCACAACGCTCAGTATCAAAATACGTGTTTTTCCCATTCGCCTTGTTTGCAAATGTTATAATCACTAACAAGCAGAATGAAGTATGAATCCCACCTTACAGTTGGGTAAATCTGAGTTTAGCATTAATGAAAACAATATTGTTGACCTTTTTTCTGCAACCACAACAACCGTGGTAGAGTTATGTGAAATGTGGAATGAAGGCATGTTTGAAGCATTTTGAACACCCAAGTAACATTAAAATCTTAAATTTTGTTGATTACCTCAAATAAACAATATCTGTGAAAATACATTCCACAACATATATTCTGGCATAAGGGCAAAGGTATATGTGGTATATCAGGTAATTGAGTACAAAGACATATACTGCACACTTGTGGTTCTAATGTAACTGCCCCAGTTACAGGAAATGTTAGTTGTCTCGAATTTTGAGGGAACTCCATCAGATCTATGAACAAAATAGTTTTTATTAAAATGGGTCTTCTGATTCACTTGTTTAAGAATAATAATATTATTTATCCTTAGAGAAGATTTCTGTAATAAAGTCAATGTATGATATATATGTAAATCACCAACCACTGTATAGCAAGAAATGATCAAATAGAACTTCAAACCATTTTATCATTATTATTTTAGTGTTTAATTCAAGCTAAACATTAAAAGACAATTCTATAAACTACAAACGGTTCATCAACACTTTTCAACATTTATTTTATTAGGTTTATTTATAATAAGGAATTTCATAAGAACACTTGTTATTTGAAAGTTCCCTTAAACATTCACTTGTGTAATGAGTAAAAGTAAAAATATATCTAGTATAAATACTAAACATTTGTTATACAAACCACCCATTGCCTAAATAAAACTATTGATGATAATAAAGTTGTGTGAACAGTCATCTTTATTGATAGAAAAAAATCACTTTAGAACTTTACACATTTGAACAATTGACTTTCTTTCCTTTACATGTTGTATATATCAATACTAATTATGGTAAGCTAGTATGACAATATTATAAAATACTAAACTGACAAAATGTTCTTTGTAGTCCATAAATAGAATTTGTTTACAAATTTACCAAAGATAGTCATGATGTTAGTTATAATATTTTTATCATGATCCCAGGACAGTAAACCTTTTTGTAGCTTATCTTGCCACATTTGTGACTGACCCATAAGGTGTATATTGGTGGCTAATCCTTCTTGAGTAACTTCAATGTGCAACAATGTTCTACTATCTGAAACATATTGAACTTAAAAAAATAACCAAGGTTCAACCTAAAATTACTTTAAAAAGAAGTGTAATTTATAAAATATATATATAGTATACTTTTAATTATTTACAACACATACTTCATGAAAGAGTCATCATTGATAAAACAAACATACCAATAAGTATTCTTCTATAATCATCTTTAAAGGTTGGGTTAATTGGTTCCAATACTCCACATTGTTGATCTATTAACTCCAATTCATACAAATAACGAGACAAATCATTAGTATATTTTTTATAAGCATGAATGATATCGTGTATTGAACAGTATTCAATATCTTGAATGTTTGTATATGGTAGATTAGTATTACCGATGCGCAACTTTTTAGGTTCTTTGTATTGTATAAATATTTCATGTCGCCTAACGTATTCATCATCTTGAATTATACATTTGACATCACGTAACGTTTTTCCAAAGTAAATTGAAGACTCCCCGCTGTTTTCAATTCGTTTAATTTCTTCTAAAAAACTAAGATCAATTAAATGAAATGATTCAAGATTTAAACTTTGGGTGTGATGTTGAATTAACAAGTGCAAATTCATTAAACCAGACAATACTCTAGAATCATTGTTTTCAAAAAGATCTTTCAATAAATCAACATTGTTCTCATCCATTACTTTGTTTTGATTACCTGCAGCCTTGTCAGTATCTCGATATCTAAATTGTCAATTACCGTGTTACAAGGGTAAAAATACGGTGTTTTTAGACAAAATTACGGTGGATCAACTAAAACAGCACCGTGTAATTTTTTAAATAATAAACACACCAGGAATCAAATCAAGTCCGAATATATATGCTTTTTTAATTGTTAATAAAGAAAATAAAAAACATACATGCGAAGCATGCGAATTAAACAGATAATAATAATCTAAATCTGGCTCTCCTAGCACGAGATTGTTTTTTTCGTAAATGGATTTATTTAATTTACTCAATATCATCATTTGTAGGTCTGAAATCAACATAGTTACTGTTATTTCTTTTAAAATATATTCTTCTGTTAGCTGTTTTCTATCGAAATCGAAATCTAATAAATCGATTCATAATAAGATCGACTTCTAAAATATCTATTTCCAAAAAACGCCATAAAAAAGTTTGATCTCTAAATAAAAAATTTCTTGATTCGAATCCCAATGAATCGATTAAAAAAACCGATATCTAAAAAATGACTTACTAAAAATCCTTTGACACCTCAAGCATTAGCGAAAGTCTAACATTAATGTCAATACAAAAGTTCGTAAGCGCAAAAATTAACATTCCATTATAGACCTTATTGACATGACAAGTCAAAACAGAAAAAGCGGTAATTTTACCACTGATCAAAATTATGAAATTTTTTAGGGTAATTTTCGAGACTAGTGATATCGCACACAACAAATATATCGATTAAATTATTTTGGATATACTGTTTAATTTTCTTATGTTATGTTTCTGTCACATTATTTAGATTAAGATTTAGTTTAGAAATAAGTTATTATTATAAACTGTGTAAAAGAATATGTTAAGTCAAACTGAATAAAAGGCTATTATTATTACTATTTTATTTTTACTTTTATTATTACCGTAATATATTATATAGATATAAAATGAATCGCCGAAATGTATGTACGCCCATAATTTCCGAACTACTGTACTAAATAGAAAAATTCGTTTTTAAATGTGTTTGTTTATAGTCAGAACAAGGTTTGTTTAGAAAAAAAAAATCCGAACGGATATATTTTAAATCTTATAATATAAACAATTATGAGGTAATTATTGCACAGTTGGTAGTGTGTACTACGCCGCGTCAAGAGATGAGGTTCGAATTCACCTATATTTATATTTCATATAATTAAAAGACATTTTATTCATTTGAGTAATAAACAAGTTTCATTCAATAACTAAAAGAAATGAAAAACAAAATCGATAGTAGATATAGCCAGTTCTATTGATCTTAACGAATTGAAGCTGGAAGGTTGATTAAAATTGATTTATTAATCAAAATGTACATAAAATACATATCGATCAAACCGTTTTTTTCGTTTTAGCGAGAATAAAGAACATTGATTTTAGGTGATAAATGTGAATATTCGATCAAAGCTAACGATAACTACTATAACAATAAACGTTTTACAATAATTGTTATTTGACAAATACGCCAAAACATATTCAAAATTTAAACCTTTATTTTCGAGCAAGTTAAAATTTTAATAATCGTGAAATTTGCGATATTGTTTCTTGATAAGCTAAACATAAGAATAAAACACAAATTTGCAGTCAAAAATTTATTAAACTAAAACAAAATCTATCTACAGATTTGGAAGATTTTATTTACAAGGTATACACAACTTAATATTTTTAGAATTCATACTACAGGATTGCCTGTTGTCGTAGTACCTTCATAAAATGATTGTACAAAATGGCAAAAAGTGATAAAATTATTGACAGTATGGTACCATTTACAAACAACGGTGAACATTGGTCACCACTGTAATCGGCAATTTTAATTCTCACACATATATACTGTTTTTCTGTGTTGCCTTCTCGAAACAAGCACCATTTACATCGAGGCCGGTCCGTTAAGGGAGGACTACCTTCCGCTGTATGTACCGTAGCAGATCGTATGATAAAATGCACCCTGATATCTCCCTAAAAATAGTACAATTACCCCATACATTTTTTAACGTAATCAAATAAAAATAGAAATTATAAACAAATTACAAACAGATAAACCATCCTTGCTCCCAGAATCAAAACTGTCTTAATTCGAATATTCCTATAAAAATTATAATACTAATAAGATTATTTTATATAACACAATAAAAATACTTATAAAAAGATACAGTAAATTTCATTCTTATAATATACCCAACTTTTCATAGTATAATGAAAATACATTTAATAAATCAATAATTTATCGATAGCACCTCAACAAAAAGCAACAAAACTCGCGATTCAAGTTACATGTAAACAATTACGTTATGTGATTATAAACAAATCTTTTGCTTTTATACAATTGTATTTCAAATGACATTAATAGATCATAGCATAAGGTTTTTAACATTTCATAATGTTAAAAATCACATAATATATTTATCATAATATATTTCACATCATAATATATTTCAACACAAATATATTATATTGATATATTCAAATTTCTATTACGAAAACAGATTCAAAGTATTACAAGGAAATCAAAATGTCGAATTTAAAAATATGAATATGCATATGTATTACACTGAGAAGTGTATAATTATGGTAGGAAATACTCACTATTTCCTTATATTTTATAAAACTCAACGGATATATATGTCACAATAATATAATGATCACGCAATAATTTTTGCCGCGGTTTAGACAATATAAACTTTTGTCAGTGTTGCCAATAATCTTCATACTTAACTCATCTATAGCTAGTGAATTATAATGAGTAATTTTATTAACACCGCTGTAAGAGCTTCAGAATCTCCTAAAATTTTCAGGTAAAATTCTTAATTGGCAATATTGCAATAATATTTTTATTGTTTATAAAGACCCCCTTTTGTACAGTCTTGTGACGTCACGTATATAGGCCGTTTTCGCCCTCGTTGATGCTTGACGGGTTAAATGTTGACTTTACTTGAATCGATTCATTAAGGATCAATTACTAAAAATTTTTTTTTTTAAATCAAGAACGTGGGAAGGCCTTCTCTTTAAGGTGAGAGCAAAGATATCTAAGATCATGCAGTTAAGTCTGATATAATAATATAAACCACCAATCAAGTTTTTGATTAATGATTTCTTCAAATTATAATAACTTTAAACGTGTTTGAATAATATGTTAAATTGTTTTGTAATTAAATTTATAGTTCTTATCTAAACATAAAAAAACGATTCGTTATTTTCAAGGATGAAATATCGATTCAGGGTTGTGAATTGATGTGAAAAATCAATATTAAAAATATTCGTTATATTCAATTAATCGATCTTAGATCATCATCCCTAGTACGTTAGTGGTGTCTGTAGTCTGTGGTTTTTAGAGCTGTAACAAACCGTACGTATTCGTTACTAACACTAAGTAACGGGTATATCCTCTAGTACTGACGTTTGTCTTCTTTTTTTATAATTGGCAACTTAGTCCTCTTTAGAGACTATTACTGCCATTTTCAAGTGATAACGATTTGGGCATTTTGGACAGAAGAAACTATCTTCAACAAGATGGTCACTCTCTTTTTTTGTGGGAATGAATATATCATGTTCCGAATGTTCCGAAATTTATAATTCACTTCACTCATGTTCTTAAGCTTCACTAAAATGTCTACACTAGCTAAAATGTCTAAAATAGCTACACTATAACTTCTAAATCTAAGAAAATAAATCTGAAACTGACTAGTTGCTTGTGTATTCAGTTCGCTTCGTCTTTCCTCAGTGGTAAATAAATGAAGATATTTTTAATCTATACCTAGGGGGCTCCGAGAGCCTTTGACAGGATCTTGCTCTGTCATGTTATGAATTTATTTTCACTCATATACATAGAATATTTAGCCCTATGTAATGTAATATTCGTGACATTTTACGTCACCTAAATTGGCATTGGCCACATTCCAATACACTAATTGCTGCATAAGCAAAGTAAATTGTAAATAATGCTTCGGAACATGGTAAATTGGTTAGAACAAAAAATCCGGGGAAATTTTCAACAAGAAACACGATATTGTTAAAACATCAACTTTTTAACTATGAAATAATGTCGGATTTTGCTGTATGGTCTTAAATAACTTTGCCTTTTCCTTTAAAAAGAAAAAATATCGGGCGGCATCGCTAGTGATGAGCGGAACCGCTTGGATCCTAGAAACTAAGCAGGCTGTTTTTCTTCACATCAAATCTTGGAAAATTAACTAAACCATGTCAAAACGGTCTTCTTGTATACTTGATATAAAATACTTGATTAAAGTGAATAGCTAAATGAAAGGTATGAAGTGGTCGCTGCTGCAAACTAAGTACGTTGGAAAGCGATGAAATAATGTCGCTCGTCGCGCATGCATATTGCGTAATAGTAAGGTACGTGCACGAAAGTATTATGCAAACGTTTGTATAATACTTCCATGGGTACGAGAAAGTTGCGATTTCGATATTGTTTGATTTATTATCGATTAATGTACGCGACTAAATGACTTTATTATTCTTTTGGGCAATATAAAATAAACGAGGAATTGAAACCTAATTACTGTGTTTGTAAGTAATTACTATGTGGTAGGGCTTTTTCTAATGCTGGCGTAGCCAAGAATCTATCTAATATCAATAATATATCTATAAAACTATCTATCTATCAACAAGTCAACAACCTATCGCCAAATACCTATAGGTATGTTGAACCTGAGAGCCAGTTCCTCCACTAGGCTTAGCGTGTCCACCATTTTCGGTCACATCGTCACTTAACATCAGGTGAGATTGTTATTATAACGATAACCTTAACACCAAAAAAAAAATTATTAAAGCACTCATAATGACTGCCAACAGAAGTGAAAACTTTATTTCACAAAATAATGTAAAAAAAGGAAGTAATACTCGTTATCCTTATGTTGAGGTTTGGAACTTAACACCTTGCTTACGTGTGATTATTAAGTCGCACGACAAACTGCATTAACAATCAGCATAAACACTCTACATAAATAGATTTCATGATTTTTGTTCACCTAAAAAGTGATCAACGCGCCTAAAGAAGTTTTCACTAAAAAAAAAACAGTTAAGTAATCATGAGGACTGCCGACAGAAGTAAAAACTATACTGCACAAAATAATGTAAAAAAAGATGAAAAATGATTGCATTTATTAATCTTAAATTTTATATATATATCTCAGTTTTTTTGTTAAAATTTTAGTTATCTCGATTTTTATAGTTAAGGTTTAGCGTTATCGCCAAGAATAGTGTACACGCTTAGCCTAAGGGACTGGCTCACAAGTGCAACTACCGGAACACACGCATAGGTTACGGATAGTTAGCCAGGCGGACATTAGAAAAAGCCCTACCACCATGCAAAATGTATTCATTAACGGTACTTGTGCGAACTGAAACGGTTGGATTTATTTGTATAAAGAATTAGTTAGACTAGGTAACATCACTACGAAATGCATTTGTGAGTAACGTTTCGTTCGGCAGGTACTCGTCACCACTAATATAAATTATTATCTACACCACAATAACCATTTACATATTGCCGTACGAAACAATAATTGCCGTATTTATGGCAACTCATCGTTAGGGTTATTCTACTGACTTCTGTTAAATAAATAAAAAATTTATATCGCTTTTGATACAATTTTCGATATTGGATATTTTGTATCAATATCCGTTATATTAAAAATCAAAATATATCGGCTAATAATATCGATATATTTAATTAAAAATAAGGATACAACCATATTTTTTCAACAAGCCTTCCATAAATAATAATTTATACTAGTGGAGACGAGTACCTACCGAACGAAACGTTACTCAGAAATGCATTTCGTACTGATGTTACCTAGTCTAACTAATTCTTTATACAAATAAATACAACCGTTTCAGTTCGTACAAGTACCGTTAATGAATACATTTTGCATGGTGGTAGGGCTTTTTCTAATGTCCGCCTGGCTAACTATCCGTAACCTATGCGTGTGTTCCGGTAGTTGCACTTGTGAGCCAGTCCCTTAGGCTAAGCGTGTACACTATTCTTGGCCATAACGCTAAACCTTAACTATAAAAAAACGATATAACTAAAATATTAACAAAAAAACTGATATAAATATACAATTTAAGATTAATAAATGCAATTGCGGTGTTATTACATATTCTCAGATATAAATTATAAAAACATAATCCATTACACATTTAGTAGTTTTACCTAAGGTCCTTGGGGTAATTAACAGTTCTAATTTACCTATTAAACCAATCTAAATTCAGATTATACACAAGCCTGATTCAAAATACAGTAAGGTTAAAAATACACCTTACGCAACTAGGTAATGTAATGTGACGTATAAGTATGTTTTCTACAAAGTACGAACGACGAGAAATCAATATGTATAATAAAGAAATATGTTTGAATGACAATTTTATTTGAGCTTTTATACTACAATAAACTTTGACAAATTTGTCTACAATTGCTTAGTTTCTAGTCAATTTGATAAAATAATACATTAATAAAAACCATAGCCGTGTTATAAATAAAGAAATAATTTGAGCATGCTCCACCTAAGTGTATACTTGAAATTAAGTAAATAAAGTCATCTAGGTACACGAACATTCCTACATATCATAATTTACCTCCATATGTAGGTATTCCTATCAGACAATATTCTAATTTAAGTCAATTTTACAAATCCATTGAAGGCAAACTATAACATTCTTTATGCAGAACATACATTTTTAGGTATACTTAATCAGACAGGACATTTTATGCTTATTTATTTTATAAACTTACCCGTTCTTCTGATTCTTTAGCTTTATTAGGTACTTATATTACTCAATGTGTAGTTTATTATTTGAATATAAATATAAAATAGGACAAAGAGAATAAAGGGTTTTAAAAATTCTATTACGTCCATACAATATCAGAAAGAAATTCGAAATTTGTATTATTTGAACTCAAATCACAACCCTACTAAGCCAATATTCTAAGCCTCGTTGACCAAATGATTTGGTAAAAGACACCACACATGCAAAATATAAGCTAAGATTGAGGATTAATACATAAGCATACTTTAAAAATTTCATTAAAGATGAATATGACCTTTCGCTAAAATCATTAAAAAAATATCTGTACAATAGTACACAAACGCTATTAATTTTTAACGACGAACATTACATAATAAAAAAAACATGATTACCTTAAATCAAATTATTCCTATAGAGCTATATTACTTTCTATATCTAGTTGACAGGACAATATAGTGAAACATGACATGTACAAAATATAGAATAGCTACAATACTGAAGATATATTCATAAATATTTTTATAAAATTTCGTTAGAGATCAATATAACCATTTTGGTAAGATAATTTAATAATTACAACTTCAGTATCTAATCCATTTGAAGATGGCCAATACGCACGGTTACTGCGCGCAGTTAAATACAGACTATGTAATCCAACTTATTTTCAGTATTATTTGTCTGAAACAGTTGTTATGTCTATACATATAAAAATTTTATGTCACGGTGTTTGTGGTCACACTCCTCTGAATCAGCTCGACTGATTTTTATTAATGTTTAATGTATTTTTGGCAGGTATGAGAATAGGGCGTAAAGTATATTATATACCGCTAAGTTATTAAGTTGACAAGTTAGAAGAAGTTAATCTAATCTAAGCTAATCATAATGTTACAAAAATATATTGAAATCGAATAAACCGTTTTCGAGTTTTAGTCAGACTGTCGGACTATGTTTATAGGTGATACGAAGTGCATCGGGTCATTTAGTGTGTGTTTGTAAACTTTTAACCATGCGCAGTTGAGCCGTGCGTACTAGCGAAAATAACATTTATACTAATTGTACGCTCATTTTGGAACCAAAACTTCCAAATTTTAATACATAACACAACTATAGTTTTCTAGGAACCCTAACGGATTAAAATCTCCTATATTTACTAGTAAAATAATGATAAAAAAATCAATTTAAAATACTACAATTTCGTCACGTAAAACACATCGAAAATAGATCATTAATGTTTTATGTACAGTTCATAGTAAAATTCTAATAAAAAGTTAGTTACAATATGTATTGTAAAGATACAGATCACTGTATAGTAAAAGTACAATATACTTTTTCTATAACATTAACCCAAAATTATGGGCAAGAGGTTTCTTTCTTCCAGAATGTACCACTAGTCAAATTATTATTGTAAACTGTTAATTTACTACTACATTTATCTCTTGAGCTACTTCGAGAGGCCTTTTGAGCTTTGTTTCAACCTTAACCATATCATCACCTTTGTGTAATTGGACACTTAAAATAGAAAATACAGCTATAACTTGCTTCACTTGTGGCAGTTCTCCGACCGCATGCCATGTTAGTTCCATTTTAGAAAGTTTTGCACCCCCTTCATGTTTAATACATTTATATTCACCCGGAAAATCCTGTTAAATAGACAAAAAACATTAAAATATGCTGAAATACACAATAACAGGTCCTACTTTAAGGGTATTATAAACTGTTAATAATACAATTTCTCTATAGAAGGGAGATTGAATCCCTGTAATGAGTCTGAGCTTTTGGTAAAGGAAAACATCGTGATGAAGCCATACCTTGGTGGTAGGGGTTTTTGTATTGCCTACATGACTACCTACAACCCTCTAGCCTAAAAACTGCCGGCAAATACCTATAGGTGTGTTCCAGGAATTTACACTTAAGCCAGTGCCTCCAATAAGCTTAGAGTGTCCACTATTTTGGCCCAAATGGACACTTAACATCAGGTCAGATTGTAGCCAAAATGCTACATCTATAAAGTATTAAAAACACAATCATTTAATATTTTTTCTGAAATTAATAGTATCTACCTATGTCTAATAACTTTATTATGAATTTATGTAACTGAAATTTAATATAGACAAAACAGTTTATTTTTGAGTAATAAATAATGATTACAGTAATTTAATAACTATCACATATTTTATAATAACTATGGCTAAAATTAAAACCTTAATGCCTACATAGACAGACCACAATAAAAAAATAAACTGGTTAGAGATCATGCCTGATTTGCCCTTTGATTTGCAATTGTGGTCATTGCTCTGTTAATTATTTCATAATAAAAATGTTTGTAAATGAAACAAGAGTACATGTAGTAAAAAAATATCACCCATTATGTATACTTTTTTACATATGCAGAAGCTATGTTCGTTTTTTCTTATGTTATTAAAATTATATAAATTATACATAAAATTGTTACAAAACGATATTAAAAAAAAATTGGAAATAATTACATTATTGAAGAATATTCTCCTGTTTAGGCCCATGGACACAATTATAACATCAATATATTTCTCCCTCACATCAACAACAACAGCTTCTGTTTCAAGAGGTGAATTCATTTCAATATATTTCAATGTGTAAAGCTCTGTAGATAATTCACCAGCTTTTTTAGCATTGTACTTCTGTTTGTTACACTGTGCTGCTATCATCCGCACTTTGTCAACATCCCATTGTGGGCTTTCCCTGTAGTTTAAGCTTGCGGCCAATAACCTGGTAACATTAAAACATAGTTACAAATACAGTAAAAAATAATAAGTACAACATAACATAACGGAATAAATGGTTGCTAAAGATAAATACATACACTAATTAATTATTAGTAAAACATTACTGTTCATTTATTCTATAAAATCTCATATTGGTTGATTAAACTGCTTTAATTTAAGGGAATAATCACAATGGAGTGACAATATCAAATAAAGATGCATACAGGTTTAAAGAACATATGCAACTTTCTTTATTTTATAAATTAAGTAAATATAAAAGTATACAATTTAATCAATTAAATAATACAAGTCATAAATAAAAGTGTCCATTCAATATTTAGTCTATTAAAGTCAAATAATCAGTATCAACCTAATTATCAATTATCAAGCTAAATGATAAGGGACAATATCAGAAAAAAACATGTGACAAAGTAATTCTCTAAAATTTCAGTTTAATTTATTGGTAAAAATAAAAATCATTTTTAGGTATTTTTACTTACCTGTGAACCATAATATCAGCATATCTTCGTATAGGGCTAGTAAAATGGGTGTAAAGTTGCACATTAAGAGCATAATGGTGAAAATCTGCATCATCACAGCCATCTGCACAAAAGTATTTAGCTCTTGTCATTGGTTTTGCGCAAAGCATATTTAAAACCATTGCTTTGCCCATATCTTTGTTGTTAGGGCCCACATGCGGTAACAATGACTTATGCAAGTCACCAGCAGAATTAATGTCCAATTCAATACCCATTGGTTTTAGTGATTTTGCAAGTTGTTTCAACATGTAATTACTTGGAGATGGATGACATCGAAGAAAGGCTAATTTAGGATGATCATTATAAATTTTGTTAGCTACAGTCATATTTGCTAAAAGCATAAATTCCTCAATAAGTTGGTGACTTTCTTGGCTTTCATAAATCCAAAATGACTCAGGCAATCCATTAGCAGGGTTAAGATGAAAAGAAACTTTAGGCTGATCAATTCTCAAAGCACCATTTTCAAATCTTCTTTTTCTTAAAATAGCTGCAATATGACCCAAAGTTTTTATAGATGTATACACTTCATTGTAGTTATATCCATTATATGTTTCTGGAAAATTTGCCTCTGAACTTTCTCTGTCTTCCAATATTGCTTGTGCATGATCATAAGCCAGCTGACAACAAGAGTGTATGACTGTCTTTGAAAATCTGTGACTAATAACTTGAGCATCTTTAGTAATTTCCCAAAACACGGAAAAGGCAAGTTTGTCAACACCAGGAAATAGAGAGCAAATCATACACAAATCATCGGGTAACATGTGGTAAGCTTTCTCAACAAGATATATTGTAGTAGCTTTTTCAGCAACTTTATCATCTAGGATTGTATTTTCAGCCAAAAAGTGAGCAACATCTGAAATGTGTACTCCCACTTCAAAGTTTCCATTACTAAGTTTTCTGCAGGAGACTGCATCATCAATATCACGTGTACTAAACGGGTCAATACTGAATAAGCACAATTTGCGACAATCTTCCCTTAATTTAATTTCTTCCTCAGGTATTTTGTAATCCAAACTAGGATACAAATGTTGGACATCTGGTCCAAATGGGGTTACATCTAAATCAGTCTGTGCTAATATTGCTTTTGTTTCACATATCATATCCCCTGATTGTCCAATATAAGACAAAATTTTGCCCACTGCAAACCTAGTATCAGACCAATGTAGAATTTTTGCTAAGAATAGTGTGTTTTCATATCTCTTTGCATCATTATAGAAATTAGTAGGCCAATTAGTAAATGGGATATTAAGCCTTGGAATTCTATGATCCCGAGGAACAAACAAAGCCTTCTGTCTATTTTTGTCAGCCATTAACTTTAATGTACCAATACAGGTCCTATTGTGTACTTTTTCTCTAATATACACAACTTTTCCTTTCTTTTGTTGTTTATTATCTGCATCATTTTCTTCATTGTCACTCTCAACTAGTTGTACAACTATAACATCACCTTCTAATGCACGGTTTCTGCTTTTAATTCCATCAATGAGAATATCTTGCTCACTGCGGTCATTACTTGAAACATAAGAATGTTGAAACTGTTTTGGATTTATTCTTAATATCCCTTCAACTAAGGTATTATTTTTTAACCCTTCTTCAACTTCTTGGATAGATAAGTAAGCATCAAATTTATTGTCATTAACATTCTTTTCACATTTTTTATTTTTATGATTTCCTTTTTGTTCAGGTTGAAGAGTAACAGCTTGCATTCCATTTGAAGGTAATATATGAAATGTAGCACTTGTATTCAATGAATATGACTGGCTCAGTAAAGGATGTTGCATTACATTTTGGATAAATCTTGGAGGATTCGGTTCTTGGAGTACAACTGGTGAATTTGGTAAACTTGTTGACTGCCTACACATTGGGTGCATTGAGGATGTGACTGGAACACTTACAGAGCACTGCATACTTTCAAACATTTTAAATTGTTGAACATTATACATAAATTGGTGGTTTGGATGATGGGCAAGATTTTCCAAATACCGAGAACTGTTACAAGCATACATTGGACTAATTTGGTTACAAAAAAAACTATTAAGGGATGTCACACTATTTTGGCGAAAATTATGCAAATCGGGAGGTGTTGATTGCACATTAACATTATTACTTGGAGGACTTATCTTCAACTCTTTCAGGCGTTCCTTTTTTTTAGCATTTTTCTTTTTGCGAAAAGCAGAACCACTGTTATTTTTAGCATTTATGCTTATATTTTGACATTCTTTTGATATTTCATCTATCAACGTATGCGCTGAAGTGTCACGACTTCCTGTGTCCTTTTCTTCTGTTGGGGTGGAGTCATGTTTAGAGTTGTTTATTATATTTTCGTTTATATTGTTTGCAGAATTCTTCGATCTAAAAGGCTGAGGTATTAGGGCCACTTGATCGTCTAATGGCTTAACAATTTCAATGGGTGTTTGTGATAAACTGTCACCTATAGTAGACATGGCGAAGCTTTTTGTATTTAGCTTAAAATAGTTACAATGAACTGGTTACTAGTGCAGTAAAGCTGCAAAACAAATTACTAATAAAACAAATAATTTAGAGAGGTCATCTTAATTTGACAACAAGTGTTACCAACGAACTTCTTTTCCACTGCACGATGATAAATTTGAAATCCGATTTCCTATAATATTTGTAAGTACATAACACGATTTGATTAGCTAATATAGACATCAGAATTTATTTCAGGTACTTTATAGCATTTCCAGTTATATGAGAAATAGGAAGATATAGAAAAGTTTGTGAACAATCCGATACCTCACTAGGCAAAAATTAAACGATTAAAAAATAATCACAGAATATTAGCGATTTTTCGTATGGCTATGTAATCCTCGTTAAAAATGACCATATTGGTGTCAGAAAGAACATAACTTAATGCTAGAATTTTCTATTTTAGAGATCTTGAGATGTAAAGAATTCAATGCTACGTATATCACTAAAACATAATGAATGCCGTGAAAAAATTATCGATATTTTTTTATTTAGTTTCATGGTTTACGGACTTGGTAAAAAAAAATCGGACTTTACCATTAGTTGGACCGGATAACTTGTTCAATCATTTTTTTTAGACCTTACTATGTCCACATATATTACACCTGAGATTTGTATCAGATTAATTTTTCCTTTGACCATTGATATCTCAGCAACCAATAATTGCACAAAAAATAAAAGTTCGATATTAAAAACTCTAATAATGTCAAAAAATAAATTGTCATGTTGTTTCTATTGCATAATGTATACCGCAAGTGTAATCAAAACCGTAAAGAACTATGAAACGGAATGAATGATAGATATAAGATAAAAGAATATAATAACAATTGAAATGTAAAAACTTTTAAAAGGTCTTGGATAACGCCCGAGGAGCTGTTAAGATTATTAAAATAAAAAACCGAAAAAGTCGAATTCACAGATTTTATTATTCATTGAAATATATCGTAATATTTAAGAAAATGAACATTTGTCTGTTATCATTAACTTAAGAAAATAAATAAATTAATAAATATGAAACCTTAATAAATAATAGCAGTCCGCCCCGTGACCACGAAGGCTGTAAAGCTTTCGAAACGTCGGAATCAAAATTTAATAAATAACCGCGATAAAATCCGTTTAAATTAGTTTTATTTCAATGAATAATATTCGCGTAAACCTAAGAAATCATTATGAAACCTTAACTTAAGAAATAAATGAAAAATAATGATTTATTACTTAAGAAATTTAAATACATTTTATCAATAAATTATAATTATAATGTTGTCAAAATTTTACGGCTGAAACACCTACATAATTAAAATATATGTCCTGTATTAACATCCGTAAAATCCATTTACAAATCTGTTGCGTTGGCCAGAGCAGGCTAAGAGAAGAATGATGTGTGAGACTCGACTAGTGCAAATAAGTACTCGTAACTAGGGACCAGTAATAGTAAAAACTAAAAACTCCCGCTGGCCCTACATTACTTTATTTTAATTTATCTAGGCCCTACATTTCCTTCACTCTTTCTAGGCAGAAGACCGAAGACAGCTTTTGCATTGCGTTCAGGTCAAGTATCTGCCTAAGGGCGCATTGCAGATAGCTAATCAGAATCAGAATGCTAACGCTCGTGACCTTGGTTTTTCAATTCCTATTATTTTGTAACGTCACAATCAGTACTTAGTGACGTTATTGCCGCGTCTACAGTGACCGTGGTCATCTTGTGGAACGGCTGAAAGCATGATTTTAGCGTTGTGATCTGTGAAGCGCTACATGGAACACACTCCAAAATAAAAGAAAAAATTACCACACTAAAAATATCTTGCAACATTGTTCTAAAGTTTGACAATAGTGATTGTTAAATCCCCCGTGATTTAAAAACTAAGATCACATGTGACCACTAAATAAAATAAGAAGAACAAAATTTAGGTTCTAGTATTGTTCGTATAAATAATACATGGAATTATTAATTGGGGCAATATTATCAGCCCTATTATACAGTCGATATTTGTTATTGTCTATTATTAGTATCGTATATTGCATTAGAAATGAAGCTTATAACGCATAACATGTTAACATCAAAGTGTTTAAAAGGTGTAATTACTGGGTATCCTCTAGCAATCAATGCTACCGATGTGAAGATTACAGAAGTAGATTTCAATCCAGAGTTTATAAATCGTGTTATACCTAAACTCGACTGGGAAGTTCTTTGGGTGGCTGCGGATAGTATTGGACACAGTGATGGATTACCAAAAACTTTAGAACCCAAGTTTGAAGAAAATGAGGAGATATTGAAAAAAGTGCATCGTGTGTTATTGGAAGTTGAAATCGAAGAAGGTTTTCTAACTTGCCCAGAATCAGGAAGACAGTTCCCAATTTCTAAAGGAATCCCTAATATGTTATTAAATGAAGCCGAAGTACAATAAACGTAGTTTTAAGCACTTTTAAATTATAAAATATTTGCATAACACAAACAGTATTTATTTTCAAAATCGGTCTCCTGTGACTTTCCTTGGATGAATCCTATGCTTGTAATGAGGCAAGGTATGCAGTTAAGAATTCCTTAAATGACATGAAAATTTGTTTATTTAGCCAATAAGTTTTAAGGCCAGACAATAGCCAGTTGTGTTGTTGAAATAATTCATCATTTAGTGGTTTTTTTTTAATTTCATAGCTTTTATTAAAATATTGTCAGCACCTGATAACAATTGAGTCCTATAACTATCATATATTTTTTAATAAATACAACTCTTGCACTAAGGATTTAGCTTTTTGTTGCAAAGAGCTTTACAAACATACAATTAACTGACACAAAGTAACACCTAGACCCTGAAAATCATTTGTGACTCACTAATAATTGTTCTGTGTAAGATTTGAACCCACAGCATCTGATGGTCTCTGTTACAGTTATTTCTTCTGTGTAATCCCTCATTTTTTATTTGATTACAAGATAAATTGTTACACTACAGTATATTGAAATTTGGAAGCACCTATTTAATAAGTAAAAATAATGCATTGAATGCATTTATAATAATTTTACATATAGTTAAGCAGAGTAGGATTTTATTTATAAGTTGGGTTGTGTTAGAACTGAGTCTAAATTTTAGAATTCCAAATTATTATTATTTTTTATTTTAATTTCCAACATTGTAATTATAATATATAACATTGGAAGAATAGTTAATAAGTATATTTTATAACACCAATTACTATATAAGTGCAAGGCGAGTGGGGCTATGAGTGCAGTTGAAGCATAGCGCTCAAGGTGAGACTTTCATCATATATAGCTGGAGCATCACTGAATGGGCGTAAGATTGATTTTCGTGGTTGTAATTGTGTTCTGTCATCAGAGATCAGCGGAAATAGTTCTGTAGAATTGTATATATTTGGATATCATTGTGTTATTATTATTGACCTGACTATTCTTTTAAACTACATCAGTTTATGATCTTCTAACAATAAAAATATTAGCTGACTCAGTGAACTCCGTATCACCTAGGACAAAATGTACAGCCCGCCAGCTGCTGTGCCTCTGCTTTTTAAATCTCTGATATCCATTTTAATGTAATGCTGTTAAGGTCAGTTTTGATCTACATGAAACGTGCAACATATGTAATGTATTTAATTGGATAAGGAATGATACTGTATTGTATAAATAGCCTGGTAAATAACACATATTTTGTTCGTAAGATGTGAAAGACAAAAATATGGCTTATGCTTTAGAGATATTTTTTATTTTTATATATAGTTAAGGTTTAGCGTTATTGCCATAATCTCACCTGATTTTAAGTAATGATACGGCCCAAGTTGGTAGATACTCTAAACTAGTAGAGGAACTAGCTCTCAAATGCTACTGTCAGAACACACCTGTTGGCAGTTGGTGGTAGATTTTCAACTTGAGGGTAAAAAAGCCATTCTATGGATTCCTCACAATGTTTTCCTTCACCGAAAGCTCAAGTTCATTGTAGGTGTATTCTAACTGTCCCTTGTCGCAGAGTCTGTACACACTAGCACTCAGCTATTATCACTTCAAAATAAATATATATCATCCTGGACTTTTTGTTGGTCTTTTGAAGATATACAATTCCGTAGTACATTAATTCTATCTCATAAGGTTTAGCCAGCGTTTGCAATTTAAGCACACAAAAATATGTTTGTTACGACATCATATTACAAATCTTTGAATTTTTCAGCTATTCTGTACTATAATTTGTATGTATTACACATAAAAACCATTCTCATGGATCACTTTATCTATTGTTGAAAACTGCATTAAAATCCTTTGAATGTTTTGTTTACATAGTAATAACCAATTTTGGAATTTATAGGCAATAATATTACCGGGAAAGGGTAATAAAAATAGCACACAATATGGTACTATCATGTATATAAACTTACTGCAAAAATATCATAACGGTCTGAAAACCACTTTTTTGTGGTGGTACTGTTGCACCACAGTATTAACTGAGTCTGTCCCTTTATCCAATAGTATAAACTAATATAGTGGGGTTTTTGTAAATAACTTAGATATTGACATATGAATACAATTTTAATTTATGTAAGGTAGAATGCTTAATAAATAACACTATAAACAAATCAAAATTTTATTTTGTTGTAACAATAAATTAAAATCCTTGCTATTAACACTATTGGTAATTTTATTGTTGTTTCACAAATGAATTAATACATAGTTTAAAGTTCATCTACATATGGTACAAATGCAAGGTTTCCAGCAGCTCCCATTGAAATCTTGTTCCTTGCCACACTTGATACAGTCTGTAAATGAAAATTATTGATATTGAAAGCTAACCATGCAAAGTATTATTAGAAAGAGGATCTTACACTTGATAGGTTTCTCTGTAGATAATTGCCCAAGTTACATATTATATCTTAATTGCCCAAAATTTAAATTATGCCCCATTTTATTATATAATCCAAAAACATTAAAATTCACTTCAGTTATTCAAACATGATTCAACAATCAAAATGCACAATGAAACATCTTATACATTTTTAATACACAGTAGTCATATCTGCATGTGCTTATGTGTATATTACACTCCCATTTATATTTATTATTTAATTTTACTCATGTTTTATGGTTTCTGTAAGTATCATTCATAACCTATCATCATCACCTGAAACAGGTACAGATATACAGTCATTGAATTGTTCAAAAACCTTACAAAAGAAAACCAGTAACAATGTGTCATTTAATAAAAAGAATTACAATTGTCACATATAAACACTATTCATAATTAATTTGAAAAATGAGAATTAATAAATAATAATTACATATATTCTCAGCCTTATTCCCAATGCTAAACCTATATTTGACAATTCTTATAAACTTGAAGCGACAATAACTAAGTTGGTAACTAAGTTAAAATCCACCTACAATGACCTTGAAGTTTTGGTGAAGGAAAACGTCGTGATGAAACTATAGCATAGTGGTAGGGCTTTTTCTAATGCCCACCTAGATAGGAACCACTGTCAGGTTTAAAATCTGCCGCCAAATACCATGTCTTTTTTGTAAGCGACCCTCCCCCATACGTGCGAATGTATTATATGAACGGCTCCTAATAACAGAAAAACAAGGAGGAAACATTTGAGTAATAAAAGCATATTTCACTACTAGTTTTCTATCTCTTATATATATTAAGTATTTCAATACAATTAGTGTTATTATAATTAATTATTTACCTGCATAATATCACTATCTGAAATCTGATCAATATTGTTAGCCAGGTCAGCCGGAGACTTAATACTGCCAGTGTACAATCCTTGGGCAGCAAGTGATTCTCCCAAAGTAGTAGCAGTTTCAAATTCGCTTAAGATTTGTACTTTGAGTTGCTTCTTGCCTGCTTTGATTGCCTCGGGTGTCAAAGAAGGTTTCTTCAGCAATTTACCGATGGCTTTCACGGCCTGTGTAGATAAAAATCACAATATTTTCTATTTAACCATTATCAGTACAGTGTTATTTTATTAATGAAGATTATTTGCCTTCGTAAAACATTAATTATCAGTCAGAGTTTTAATTTGTTTACTAATGAAATTGAAGTCGTTTATATAAACGAAATATACGAGATAAATTTGTAATAGATTGAGTAAGCCTATTTGTTTATCCTATGATCATGATCTCATCTGTTGTTAAGGACCATTTGACGCAAGATGGTGGATATATTAAGCATAGTAAAAAATCTGGGTAAAGTGCGATTGCCGGAACACACCCATATGTATTAGACGACAGATTTTTAACCTGAGGGTGGTAGCTAGCCATTTTTGATAGAGATTATTAGAAACACGGAAGTTTGAAGTGTAAGTGGGTAGTGTCGGGTGCTTGTTACCCCATGAGTTTTGCCACATGCTCCTCTCGCTTTGGTCTATGCCCGGGTAATGCGTTTACGCGTTGCAATGAACAAGTCCATAAAGAATAGGATATTAAACTCCACTTTAATAAAAAAAGGGTGATAGCTAGTCAAGTGGACATTAAAAAATGGTCTACCACCGTGCCATGGCTTCATCATGACACTTTCATTCACCAAAAACTCGGACCTATCGTAAGGATTCGAACTCACGTCCACCAACGCGTTGTTCGTACAACTGAGCCATAATTACTCATTGCAATGTACTACACACTGATAAACCAAGAGTACAAAGAGATTATTGTATGTTTATTTTTGTATAGAAATAAAAGATGGTAAGGCGATTAGTAAAAATATAAGTAATAATTAGAATTGACTTACAGTATTAGCTTCGTCCTTGGGTACAGAGAGGATAACACCAAATAGACCATTATCAGAGTAGGATACATTAAAACCTGCAGCAGCAAATGGTCCAATGTTACCTACGGCTTTAGCGATCAACGAATTGTCTGCTCCCCATTTTGTTACAGGACCATTGCCCAAAGCTGAAATAAAAACTATTATTAAGTTCTAAGCTTTGACAAATAAACACTTCTCCGACAAAATATGATATGTTTTCGGTGTCATCAGCAAGAGCGAGTCCCTTGACTACTTCTAAATTTTTCATATTGTATTGTTTTTTAGTTCGGCCTTACAATGGCCTTACAACGGCCTTACAGTGGTAGTAGCTAGTCAGGCCAGCATTAAAAGAAACCGTAACCAATTATTAATATTTTTGTCTGTCTATCTGTTTGCTCCAGCTAATCTCTGAAACGACTGGAACGGTTTTGACGGGACAGATAGTTGATGTTATAAGGAGCAACTTATGCTTCTTTTATTTTAGAAAAAAATTAAGGGTCTGCGAAAAAAAAAGTTTTAGTACTACGCCAACGAAGTCGCAGGTACAGCTAGTTTTGTTATAAAAATATGAAGCTTGTAAACTTGTATACACTTATAATAATTAATTATTTATTACAAATTTTGTTATTGAAGTATGTTTGAGGTAATTTTTAAAATTCAAAAGTATACCTTTAGCCGCAATAGCAAGAGCAAGTGATTGAGTGGAGCCTGCTGGAGCACCTTGAACAGCTAACGCGACATGAGCCAAGTTCCCACCCATCTCCTTCCTATAAGTGCATATACATTATACTATGTAATAATTTTAGTTTTGATCAGTGATAGATTTACACTAGGGGTACTAGGGGCGGCGAAATTTTCTAGAGCGGCAAAATTTGGAGTGTCAATAAAAAATAAACAACTTTCTGTTATAAAAATCAATAATTTCCAAAAATTGGGAGGTAATTGGTTTCATGCCAAATCTTAAAAATCGAGTTCTCATTGGATATTTATGTTTTGAAGACTTTTCATAGAAGTTTAACTTTCCCCTTGAATAACTTTTCAAGTAGTTTGATAAAAAAAACGTATTTTTCACGGTGCCCCAGGGCGGCACTTAAGGTAAATCCGGCCTTGGTTTTGGTAATTTATTACAATTAGTCACATACTTATACAATTGTCTAAAGAACAGTAATCAGCCAAATGATACGTTGTGCGGAGTGAGAGAAATTTGGTGGAAAGTTATAAATATTAAATCCTATTGAAAATATTTATATATTTTTGAAAATTTCAAAGAACAAGTTTTGTTTTGGGTCTTTTTTTATTATGATTAATTTTTACATTATAATAAGTAAAATAATTTATCTATTTAGATTTTTGGTAAACAGAACATGAAAAAGAATAGGAAAATAACCCATATAAATGCTTTAATTATCTCAAAATTGTTTATTACCATTATTTCATAGTAAAGGAAATACAAGGAAGTTCTTTATCCGGGAAAGTGGGAACTAAATGAAGTAAATTGAAACCAGTATAAAAACCTCTTCATGTTTCGCTTGAAGGATTCAATGCATATGAAAGATGGAATACACAGGCTACAGTTTCACAGCTTCACGGTAGGCAAAAATATTACAAATTTTCGTGAATATTATATAAGTTTTATTTTTACTTTATTAGTTTACCATTATGGCCACAATTACACTTGATGTTGAGTGACTATGTGGTCAAAGATCTTGGACACGCTAAGCCTAGTGGAGGGACTGGCTCTCAAGTGCCAACTGCCAGAACACACTTTTAAATATTTGAAGCCAGATTTTCCACTTGGGGGGTGATAGCTACTCAGGTGGGCATTAGAATAAGCCCTACCACTATACTATGGTTTCATCACGATGTTTTCTTCACCAAAAGCTCAGACTCATTGCAGGGTTTCGAATTCACGTCCACTGACGCGACGTGCGTACACACAATAAATCATAAGTAATTATAAGTAGCGAATAAATCTTGTAGTTTGTTTAGAAGACCCTTTTTTAGGCATTTTATAGATAGCTCTTACTTATTGAAGTCCAACTGTAGTGAAGTGATCTCAATAAATTCCTGTCTCACATCCTCTACCACTATAAATGTCCGTTATTAAACTGTACATTGACTGAGTTTACTATATCGTTACAAAATAAGTTTGATATAACAATATTTACCTTAACTCTCCACTGTAATAAGTTGTTGCATCGCCTTTACTTCCGTCGGATGAAGGTAGCTGTAGAGCTTGAGCGATAAGAGTGGCTTTGTCCTAAAATCATTAATTTCAAAATTAACTAGTGTATAAAACTAGACCACACCCATAAATGAACTTCTCTATACATTAAATCACACGATGTAACTGATTATGTTTCATGATTGATACAATGCAATTTAAACATATAAATTAATACTATAAAGCGGAAAAGTGTGTTTGTTTGTTTGAACGCGCTAATCGTAGGAACTCATAGTCGGATTTTAAAAATTATTTTTGTATTTGAAAAAGCTATTATCGAGGAAGGCTTTAAGTTATTTAACATCACGCTATCACCAATAGGAGCAAAGCTGTATTGAAAAAAGGTACAAAAACAGGCAAAAATTATGAAATAATTTTCAGTTCCACGTAAACAAAATCTTGGTCACACCTTGTTTACAATATACAGTATTTCAAAATATGAACCAAAGACAAATTGTGTCGATCTCTATTTATTTCTATCAAACGTTTTATAGATTGAGCATTTGGTCACAACCTCAACTGATGTTAAGAGTCAATGGGAAACAAAAAGGTATCTAAGAATAATGTAGGAACTATATTCTCAGACGCAGCTATTGAAACACATTTAAAGATGATTTTGAACTAGAGGGTGATACCCAGCTAGATGGGCATTATAAAATCACTATATTTTCTTTCAATAAAAGTTTACTCATGATTCAAGCCAAAGTTGATTGATAAGGTACCTTGTACAATGTACACACTACCACTAAGCCAAGTTTGCTTCAATTTTAAATAAAGCTACATACATTTATTGAGCTTTTATCTAAAAGAAAAAGGCAAAGTAGCTACACTGAGTCCACACTTCTTTTATAGGACAATTGCAGTTATGTATGTTAGTATAATTATGTTGAAACTCATTTGTAGAGGACCTAATTATAGTACAGTATTTATTTTGTTATGGAACTCCATAAGTGTAATAAAACTATTGGATATCCATAACCATAACTATATCCAGTATATTTTGCTTATACTTTTAAAAAGTAAAGTTCTCAAAGGTAAACAACCTTTTTTTGGAGTATTTATTATTATGAAAAAACATTACACTTATTACAGTTTGAAACTTTACATACATTTCCAAATCATTGTTAACTTTATAACAAGTATATAAAGAAATTATTAAAAAAACATTTATTTATTTAGTGAGAATATCTCTATGTTATCTCTCTTTGATAACAGGATATGGTTGCCACTGGCAGTATGAATGTAAATAAATATTGGTTTTCTGGACTTTTTCTGTATGTAAGTTTTAGTTCTCCATTGGAGTAGTATTCCAAAAAATATAGCCAAAGGATTTGCTTTACATAATAATATTATATATATAAAAATATGTATGGTATGTACCTGACTATCACCAACGATGGCAACAGAGCAGCGGCTGTATGTTAAGTTTTCAGATACAAAATGTTGGAGCGATTCTGATGATATCTGATTAATCTTCTTTGGCGAAATAAATAATGAATTCCCGAGACCACGGCGATATGCAGCCTTATGGAGAAGGTCCACTGCACGGACCTATAAAATATTATAATTATTAGCAATTATGGTAAATATAAGTTACTACTGCTGGAAAACCAATACAGGAAACACAGTGAAAAAGCTTATTAAAGCAGTTTACACACATTCCTGATGGTAAAAAAAATAGCACAGTATAATAACAATATGAAACAATGACAAAAACCGATAAATCGTTAATCTATGTACGATGATTGTTGTAGTACTGGTTTGTAACATTCTGGCAGTGAAATATAAACTGGCTTCTTTTTAGTTAGGGTATAGCGTTATGGCAACAATCTCACCTGTTGTTACGTGATGATGTGACCCAAAATGGACACGGTAAGCATAGTCGAGGGACTGACTGTTCAGTGCAACTATCGAATCTCACCTATAGGTATATTAGCTGCAGATTTTCTGAAAATTTGAGGGTGGTAGCTAACCGAAAACATCAGCCCATTGTAGGTGGATTCGAACTCACGTCCTTTGACGCAGCGTCCGTGCATACTGCCAGCTGAGCAATCATCGATTTAAAAATTGATTGATTATCAAGATGATCATTTGCGTACAAAAACCGAGAGCCACTGTGTCAGATATTAAGTGGTTAGAATGGTAGTATTGACCCAGTAAAGTACATAAAGATATCTCAGTCCGCTTTTTTACTATTTATAATATACACTAGCTAATCCCACACAGCAACACACTTTATTGGCAACTAAATATACACTATCAAATTTTACATCTACTATAAGTTGAAAATACTACACGCTACTAAATAACCTGAACAGAAATGCGTACATAGTCAATTTATACGCGGTCGTAGTGGTATACCAGCAAAATATCTCTATAGTCTACTAAAAGATCTTGGCCTGCATAGGACTGCAGTAAGTTCTATATTAGAACGTGTCACTAAAGTTGCGTTAGCAGGCGCCTACCAAATTTGGCTGTGCAGTGAGAGAAACATTGTAGTGAAAGTGAGTGTTAACAAGCGTCGGAAAGGGGGGCCCGTTTTAAATTTTCTTTAAATATACATCTGTGTCACAAGTCCCGGGAACTGCTCGGAGTTTCCCTCTCTGCCACAAAATGGACCTCCCACCCTCACGATGAATCCTTGGATATCTAAGAATTGCATGGTGGTAGAGCTTCTTCTGATGCCCGCCTGACTAGCTACCACCCTCAAGCTACAAATCTGCATCCAAATACCAATAGGTGCTCTGGCAGTTGCACTTGAAAGCCAGTACCTTCACAGGTTTAGCGTGTCTACCAACTTAGGCCGTATCGTCACTTAAGATCAGGTGCGATTATGGCCATAATGCTAAACCGTAACGATAAAAAGAAAAAAAAAAGTTCGTCTCATATTAACTAATCCATATATGTTCCTTATGACCTTATTGAATACAAATCTTAATTGGCCCACTTGATTACTGATAGGATAGGATAGGATATACACCAGCAGACGCCGAAATGTGACTTGCTAAGGTAAGTTACATTTTATATTTGGCGTATCAAGATCTTACATCATCGAGTCATAAACAATAATTATACCCAACCTCTAAACTTTTAGGAAAACACTTACCTGAGGAGGCACTGCAGCTAAGTCAAACTTGATACGTGGAATATTATCACTCAATTCCCAAGGTCTAAATTCTTGGTTTGATACAATATTGTTGAGACACTCCAAGGCAGTTTGTAGGTTATTTTGAGTTGTCTATAAAGATATTAGAGGATAATGAAATTAAAATAATTGGTATGATTTACTTATTTCTATATTATGATTTGGTTGTTTTTAAAATGACACTCTTTTAATAACCACAAATCATATGACGAATCTTAAAAATAAACATATTTAATATCAAATTTCTTCAATAGCTCAGCAGTAAAATCTTATTACAAAAATTAACTTTGATACTTTTAACACCAGGCCATAAATTTATATGTGAACAAGCACTGTCAGGAAGCTTTCTAGAAAGTAAAATTATATGTCATCAAATGTTTATAAAGGGCTATCTGGATATGAAGATACTTATATTGTATAAGTTAAATTGACAGCTATGTTTCCAGTTATATTATTTAGAAAAAAAAATTAAAGTTAAACATCTATTGGTGCTCTTTGGCAGTAAAATTCACCCATATGCCAAAGGTATGACCATTTGGCCATATGGCCACTCTCTTATGTCAGTCATCATGCTCCTCTATGCCACATTGCCATCAGTCTTAACTCCATTGTATTTGTGCATGTATACTTTCTTGCTTCTCAGTGTGAGCTGCATGTTATTATTATTATTTCTCCATACTTTTTTATCTATATTAATATTATAAAGTGGAAAAGTTTGTTTGTTTTCGGATGTGTTAAACATATCAACTACCCGTCAGATAAAAAAAAATTGTATTTGATAGATCCACCATTGAATTTTGACTTTAGGCAATTTAACATCACGCTACTGCCAACAGGAGAAAAGCTGTATTGAAAAAAGTTACACAATCAGGTGACAAATCATTAAATAATTTTTATTTGCATACAAACAAAGTCACAAGCCAACTACTTAATTATAAAATCTAATATTGACTTAAATATTATACATCTACTGGGAAGTCTCCTAATGATCAACTTGTTTTTATTACTTTACTAGTTGACCCACTTCTTATCACATTACAAATCTTTGAATTTTTTGGCTGGTGTACTATAATATATAAACCTTCCTCATGGGTCATTCTATGTATTGCTGAAAACTGCATTAAAATCCATTGAATAGTTTAGAAGATCTAAGCGAACAGACAGAGGAAGAGGAAGAACTTCACTTTATACTATGTCATTTAAATGTTAGAAAATTTTATTATATATATATATATACTGCATCACTTTAAGATTATTAAAAATTTGATAAACCAATAGTAACTGTTTTTGTCATCCTTTCCTTTAAATAATTATATTATGACAATTTTCTAACATTTAAACTACACATAAATTGTAAGGTGAAAGCTACAAAGATACTTACAAAGCGCTATCAATCCAGGATCTAATAATTATTCTGATTTATTTTTCAAAGAGTCTATGACAAGGTAATGTTTAGTAAACCTTTTACAAGTGAAGAATGTAGTGATATATGTATAAATAGGTTAAATATTTCTCCCATGGAAAAGCTACATTCAAATTGGTATACAAGTTTTTCATATCAAAACTATGATTCATCAGACTGGTGATCTTCCCCACTACCATACTAGAAAAAGGCTTTTGATATATATATATATATATATATATATATATATATATATATATATAATTCATAACAAAATAATTAAACTTTATTACTTACTTCAAGAGTATAATACACAAATTCACGATCACCAGATGCACTGACAGAAGCACCAACTTGTGCAAGTTTTCGAGCAATTATGAAGCTGCTAGCATTTTTGGTGGTAAGACCAGCAGCAGAGCGTAAAACATGGGAAATTCCCAATTCAGTTTGTGGCTCGTAGCGGGTACCTGCCCTGTAAATAAATTGAAGTCAGTATGAGCTTCATATATATGTATGTATAATTTCTTGCCTATTTTGGCACTGGTGACTACTCATAAACTTGTAATATATATTGTCAGTAATAAAGAGATAAGTTTGTATTTGAATATGTTTGAAGTAGTTATCTCAGGAATTTGTATTGAGATACCAAAATTTTATCATCTATACGTAGTAATATAGTAAGTTATATTCAGGCTCACAGAAATAGGCTATGTTCTAATGTTATTATATTATATATTTAAATTGTTATATATATAGTTATGGAACTTAACTAATACCAAATATCATATTAACTGCATTCCCATATCAAATTGTACTCAGTTTCTTGTAATAGGTTGTATTTAATTTAGTATATTATACTAATCTATGCTCAGACAAATAAGTTCACTTCTGATTATAACAAGTATTTCTAAAGAATAGAAGCATTCTCTAAAAGACTTGGATCTAGGGACAGTGATTATTATTATATTCATTGATGAATGTGAAATGTGATTATCTAACTAAATCTTTTAAAAACCTTATAACATCTACATAGAATATCAATTTTTAAACTAAAGAGTACTTTCAATTAAAATCAATAAAGATTATGAATAGTGTTGGCCCGTTACTAAGAGAGGTTTTATATTCCATACTATCGATTTAAGTCTAAGCAAAAACCAAGCTTAGATCTGTAGAAAATACTTTTGCATATAACTTACTTGAAAGCAATGGTGACACGAGTTACAGGACTCCCGTTGTCCAAGGCAACTACAAAAGATTTGTTAGGCAGTACACCTGATTGTATTTTGACATCCTTATTTACGGCAGGTGCTACCTGAGCGTATCCTCGCTTCTGGAAATCAACGTCAGAATACATTAGCAAATATAGTAAAACTGGTTTACATAATCAGCGTTTGACAGTATTTATTCCTGTACCGAAATATAGTTGATGATAAGAAAAAATAAAAAAAAGAATATAGTTACCGAAACATGTCGAATAAAGGGAGTAGTAAGTGCTTTTGATGCCATTTCAATGATATACAATTTGCTAAATATTGTAGCACTTACAACGCCGTAATATACGGGCAATCGAAGTTGCCAAGACCTTAAGTACAATCAATAGTGTGACCAATCGTTGATAACCGATTCTGCTATACTTTGGTCAAAAATTTAATAAATCCTACCAACCATGCCGAAAAAAAATGCCGAAAAGAGTGGGATGTCGTCGATGAAACAGTTGTCAATGTTACTTAAAACTTCGTGCATAAACCTTTGGAACGTTTGTCTCGCGTTATGGAAGCCAAATATCATGCAGTTGAATTCAAAGAGTCCGAAGAGTATTATTATAGCTGTCTTCTGGGCATGTTCCTTGGTGACAGGCATCCAATAGTAAGTCATCTTCAAGTTTTGAAAATATAGTTTTCTGTTGCTATTGATAAATGAAATCTTGTAAGCGAGAAATCGTAGCGAGGGTAGCGGTCTGGTTTTGTTACTGCATTCAAACGCCTGTAGTCACCGTACACATATAGTCCTCCGTCCTTTTTCTTCTCAACATGTAGTGGGCTCGCCCATGAGCTATTCGATGATTTGTAGATGCCCATTTTGAGCATACGTTTGAATTCCGCCTTTGCTGCCTTATACTTATCGGGTGGCAGGGGGCGGAGACGCGCACAGAGAGCAGGCTTCGTTGCTTCGTTGTGATGGACGACATCGTGTTTCGCTGGGTGATTCAGTGATATAGGGCATCTACAAGTACATCTGGGTATTGCTTCAGAATGTCTCGGTATGCTTGGACGGTTTCTGAAGGCGTCAATACTTTAACGGTTTTAATGCTGACTTTTGTAGTATTCTCTATTACTTTTTTCCTATGTATATCCACTAAAAGTTTGAAGTGCTGCAGGAAGTCTGCTCTCAGTATCAAAGTTTTGATGTCAGCGATAACAAATGTCTACAGAAAACTTCGGCGCATGCCAACATTTCACTTGATGGTTTTTCACCGTAGGTTTTAATTGGCGAATTATTTGCGGCGTAAAGTTTGTAGGCACTTGTATTATTTAACTTTGATCTTGCTGGGGCGGTTAATACTGATATGTCTGCGGCTGTATCCACGAAGAAACGTTCTCGAGTGTCGCGATCGTTGGCACAAAGGCGATAACTGGTGCTGAAGACACCGACCTCCGCCATAGCCGGTGTCGGAGTTAGTTTTCCAGCTTCTTAGTTCTTCGAGAGTATGGTGACATGTATCGTTTCGCTTTATCGCAAAAACGAAAGTGGTACTTGCATACTGACGTAGAGTTACCAGGTTTAGATGCAGACGCTGGGTTGTGAGAGTGATCGGATTTTGATCGAAAGCGTCGTTCAAAATGAGAGTGACGATGGTAGCCCCGATGTTAAGAGCGTCCTCGTAATTCAACAACTTCTAATGTTAGTTTTCCTAGCTATCTCGATGTGATGCCGCATGCTGTGTGTGCCATTTTGGCACAGTTTCTGTATATCTACGCTGTTTTCTTTCAGGTCTGTAGCCTATTAAAATAGAGAGAACATCCCGGACATATCGGGAGGGTCGATCGAACAATTCAATCAATAAGAGAGACCCCTCAGTGGAAAATTTAGATACGGTCACAACTGACGAAGTTGTTGCAATCATAAAACACCTTAAGCCAAGGAAAGCTCCCGGTCCCGATGGAATCAGGAACGAAGCCATAAAACTTCTTCCTGATAAACTCATAGCTCTTCTGGTTTGTATCTTCAATACGGCCATAACTCACTGCCACTTTCCAGCTGCCTGGAAAAAGGCAACGGTAATAGGTATTCGTAAATCCGGGAAAAAGGCATCTCTCCCAGAAAGCTACCGCCCAATATGCCTCCTCAATACGTTAGGTAAAATATATGAGCGGCTCCTTCTGAACCGACTTCAATCAGTTGTCTCAGACAAATGTCTCTTACCACACGAGCAATTCGGATTTCGGCCGCAGCACTCGTGTAACCACCAAGTGCTCCGCCTCACGGAGCATATTCTCTCTAATTTCACGGAGCCACGCCGTCCTAGGCACACGCTTGCCGTATTTTTCGACATAGCCAAAGCTTTCGATAAGGTCTGGCATGAAGGCCTCATATTTAAAGTCAATCTCTGTCAAGTTCTGGGCAGACTAGTCCGCATAATCCTCGCTTACCTATCGGACCGTTCCTTCTGCTACAAAGTGGACGGAGCTCAATCCTCACCGCACTCAATAAGATCAGGGGTCTCGCAAAGTTCTATCCTAGCCCCTTGCCTGTTCAACCTATTTGTTTGTGACATCCCGAATTCCCCGACATCGCAGTAGACTCTTATGCAGACGACACGGTCATTTTCAGCTCAGGCAGGAATAGGATTCATTTATACTATTGCGTCCAAAGGGTTGTCTTTATGTTCGGATCCTGGTGCCTCAAATGGCGTATAGGAATAAACCCAGACAAAAGCGCGGCTATTATGTTCGATCCTCACCCGAGGAAGAATATAAAAAGAACATTACACCTTTTTGGTGTCAATATCCCCTGGGCTAACCAAACTAAATACCTTGGTGTAGTTTTAGATAAGCATCTTACCTTTAACAGACATATAGATTATGTACAGAAAAAAGCCACCATATCTATGGCTCTTCTACGAAATCTAACCTCTTCTAAGAGCAAAATGTCACTCAGCCATAAGCTCACAATATACAATGTATGCATCCGTCCCATACTTACTTACAGTTGCTCCGTATTCGCTCACTCCTCATGCACCACTCTTCGCAAACTACAAGTGTTGCAAAACAAATTTATGTGAATAGCTGTCCAAGCCCCGCCCTATGTCCGTAATGTAGTTCTCCACAAAGATATGGACCTTCCGTCCATATATGCATATATTAAAGACCTTACAAGGAAATTCTTTGAAGAGGCCGAAGTTCATCCCAATCCCAAAATAGTACACGCAGTTAACTACTCTGCTAATCCGAGCGCCAAAGGCTTCGCGCGCCGGCTACGTAATTGCTTCACCAATCCCGTCGATGAAATAGCGAGATTGAACACGCTTCTTCCTACCGTCTCCACCAATCGTACGTG
Source organism: Actias luna (assembly GCA_039707435.1). Taxonomy (NCBI): domain Eukaryota; kingdom Metazoa; phylum Arthropoda; class Insecta; order Lepidoptera; family Saturniidae; genus Actias; species Actias luna. Next base: position 8,808,969 of record JAZHAC010000008.1, on the reverse strand, counting down.
TCCACGTACATGCCCGCGTAACCGTCGGCCTCGCCTCCGAGGCCGAGCGGTTAATTTCGCTCCCGCACACCCTCCTCGGCCTCCCTGCGTAGACGCTTGCGCCTAGGTTCGATCCTCCAGATAGGAGCCTTCAAGTGATTCTGCTCGCACGATACGGTGACATTCTACATCATTGTAACTTAGTAAATTAACTAATTAGTAAGTTAGGACTTGTTGGTTAGTTAGGATCGCCAATCCTTGTTCGTTTTCCGGCAGCAGCGCAAGCCGAGGTTCGGCCATCCTGGCACCCTTGCGCTCGCTGCCTCAGAGCTGAGTGCCCTCAGCACTCGTCCTAACAAGTTCGGTGAAGCTGTCAAAGCCCCTAAGGCTAACAGCGTATTTCAAGTAAAAAAATAATAATAATAGAGAGAACATTAATCGACCAGTCCCAACACATAGAAGACATACAGAGAGCGAAAGACAGTCTGTCTCGCACAAAATGAATTTGTGACGGCAGCAGCTGTTAAGGTGAAGCTACTACAACAGTAATATCTATTTTCTAATGATATATCCATATATTATGTCTATGTGTATCCTGTTTTAAGAAAAATCATTGCTTTGGTGTAATCTTGTAAAGTACTAAGTCAATAGAATTTGCCTAAATTCATATTAAAAGCAGCTCCCTTTTAGCAGGAAAAGCAAGAACCTGGTACATATACTAATACTACTAGTATAGGGACAGTCGAAATTTATTAATGTAGTTTCAACTTCAAGTGTTCATCTTGAAATATTAATGAAAAACTTATATACCTGGTATACACGCTATAATATAAACAAATCGATATTTCCATACTATTTGTATCGTGTAAATAGAATCTATAAAATGCATACGGAAGAAATTTTCGTAAACGAAGGAAAAGAAATAAAAAGCTCATACTTGGGTAGCAAGAAATTACTATTATATTTCGGTATTAATTGGATTTTTATGTTTTGTTATTTGTGTTAATATTACTAATTCTTGAATAGAAAGTAAGCATGAGACGTATTTATTTATCTATTTTTAATTTATGTATGACTTACCTATTATTGACGGACGGATAAAGATATTTTTACGGATAAAGCTTCAAAACATTGTATCTAATCAGAGTAGTATTTGAACCAGACTTTTTATAAATACTGATTTGTAAATAATAATGAATCTATTAATTAAATCAAAACTTTAAAAGCACCAGCTTGACTGTTATAAATAATATTGTTAGCGTTGTGGAGTTATTAGTTTAGTTTACATAAAACTTTTGTACATAGTTATATTTTAACATAAGAATTTCTCTTTTTGTTTGTACATATTCTGTCTAGTTATCTTGCCATTATTATCTGCTACTTCTAACTTCATGTACATAATTTATAAAAACCATATTGTAAATGCATATTTTATTGAAAACAGTTAGAATTCTATGTTTATTGAAAAAACCGATAGCCTTCAGCTTCTTTAGCGTAGCAAATCAAAGTGACGGCATAATACCTGAGAGAGAAATATGTTTGATCTTGATGACTAACATTTGATAATTGAGAGATAACCATTCTATCAGTGGTATTCGGTATCATGTTGCCATGCAAGGCCCAAAATCGGTAATTGTGTGAACATGTCAGGTGTGGGGTTTTTTTAATAGTTAAGGTTTAGCGTTATGGCCGCAATCTCACTTGATGTTGAGTGATGATGTGGTCCAAGATGATGGGCACACTAAGTTTAGTGTAGGCACTGACTCTCAAGTGCAACTATTAGAACACACTTACAGGTATTTGACAGCAGTTTTTCGGTTTGAGGGTGGTAGCCAGGTGGGCATTAGAAAAAGTTCCACAACCAAGCATTTCACTTCATATTTTTTTGTTTTAGGTTCCAAAAGTTTGAATATTAGATTAAAAATACCGGTTTAGAGTAAAAATATTTTTTATACCGTATTTGTTATTGTCATTTGTTGCATACTGATATTGACTAGTTATTATGTATTGTAGGCAAAAGGTTATGCGACACCTATTGAGCAATATAAAATAAACTGACAAGTGACATTATGACAATATGTCTAATGTTAAACCGCCAATTTGATTACAATTGTCTGGCTAGTATTTTCAATAGAAATTATCACGATACGTATACTTTAAACCATGTAACATGTGAAGTGGCTGCAGTAAATATATTAATTGGTTTTTCCAACACACCAAACAACATTTTGCACTTATAATTGGGTGTGTGCCTTATGATTTTAATACCATATTTTTTAATTTTCTTTTATGTTGCTCTGTTCTATAATGTATAATAATGAATTTTTTATTAATTTTAGTATATATTTTAATTACGTATATGTAAAATGCATTTCTTATATCATTTTTCAGACGCGTATCCCAGTACAAATTGGGATAAATACTGACTAAAACCACGAACAAAAGTTATGACAAGTTTGGTTGAACTATCATCTCCTTTAGTTGGTGCAATAAGTTTATCATCAGTTACAGCTTCACATTATAATAACAACAAACGTCGTAGGCATTTTCTGAAATCTAAACAAAATAAGCTAAATGTTAAATGCAATAGAGCATTGAAAAGAAAATTAAAAAAGTATAAACTCCGACAAGATGGTCAAGAAGACCAAGATATATTAGATATTTCAGATATATTAGTTACCTCACTAATTATTAAATCACCAAACAATAGTAAAGAAACTTTAGCAGATTTAAATGAAATTGAGTTCATGAGACCTAAAAATTATTTGTTTAAAATGATAAGTAAAAAACAGGTTGGTAGTACACTAATAGGAAATAGAAATTGTACATTTTTAGAAAAGCAACAAAATGATAACTATGGTAACAGTCAGGAAAAAAAACAAATGAATGCATTTAAACTCTTAATGGATTCAAGAAACAAAGTTATAGGCAGTAATTCACCAGGAAAAGATAAGACAGTTGATGAAACACTTGTTGAAGAAATTTTGCAGAACAAAACTATCAAAGCTAAGAGGCTTCTAGTTTTAGAGAAAATGGCAGAAGCAAAAGGGTCTCTTAAAAAAAAGGAAATGGAAGAATATAAAGAAAAATGTGTTAGAAATAAATTAGAGAAAAGAGTAGATAAATTCAAAAGTATGTTATTAAACCAGGAGTCAAAAACCTTTAGTAAAGATAAAACTAATCAAAAATCCAATTGTGGAAATGAAAATATTAAATGTTGTACTACTGATCAACATATTACAAAATCTATAGAAAAAGAAACAAAATCTTTGCAACTGATTAATATTTTTGCCCAGTCTGAAAAGAACAGTGGTGATATAAGTAAAGAAAAGATAAGTAAAGAAGATAAAGAATTCTTACAAAAACTGTCTTTACCACTTAAGAAAAAAGAGAACATGTTAAGCTATTTTCAAAAAATAGAAAAGGAACCTGAATGTTCTCTTAGTCCTGAAAATGAGTTTAAGACAATAAAAGTCAAACTAACAGCAAAAAAGAAAGGAAAAAGGAAAAAGCTTACTCTTAAGAAAGAAACATGTAACAATGTTGAAAAAGTTAATGTATCATCAGACGTAGATGTGGTTGTTCCAAAAAATAGTGACAGACAGAAAAGAAAACGTAATCTGGAATCAGTTACTGAATCAAATGAAAAGGATACAAAAATTAATAATAACAAACAAATGAGTGATCATAGACCTAAAAGGAATGTAAAGAAACCTGTGAAATATTCAGAAGAATTATACCAATCTAGTTCTGATGAAGAATTACACATATTTACACCAAAAAAGAAAAAGCATATCATTGATAGAAAAATTTCAAGTAATATATCCAAAGTGAACAACACTTCACCTCAGACTACAGAGATTTTAACAAAGCCATTTAATTTAGAAAATAAAGTTAAGCAAAATTCTATTCTTATAAAGAAACCTAAGCATGATAGGGATTGTACAAAGAAAGCTCAAAATAATAGTAATGTTATGGACAAACCTGTCAAATTAGCACCAATATTTAAGAGAAAACAAAATTCTGACTCAGCAGCAGTCGAAGCCAAACAAAAGTTTCTAAGTAGTGGGGTTCCAGATCAATTGAAAAAATTAACTTCTCAACAGACAGTTAAGTCTTCCATGATACCAAATTTCACTACTGTTGTTCATATTCAGCAAATGGACGCTTCTTTTATGAGCAATTCTACTAAATATGATAATTTAACTAACTTGTGTTTAGATTTAGAAATAAACAGTAAATTGTGTGAAGAAAATTTATTTGACACCTTGATTAATCTCATTGATTGTGATTGCAACACCACAGAGAAACTAGAGATGAGTAGAAATGTCAAAGATGTTTTACATTACTTGAAAGAAATCAAACCTAGATTTCCAATATATCGTACTTATCATATGTTAAGGGGTAAAAGAAAAGGAGAGTTTAAAGGATACATGTATAATGACTTAGATAATAGCAGAGAAGTAATTAACAGCATAATGGATATTAATATAGAAAATCCAGATAAATTATCTTGGTCTGACAGGTATAAAGCTACATCAACAAATCAAATTATTGGTAATTTTGAAAGCATTAATGAGCTTAAAAAGTGGTTGGTATCTTGGAATGAAAATCATATGAAAGCAAGAAATGCTAATGCTGACTCAGATTCATCAGATTTTTATCACTCCGATTCAGACAGTGGGGACAGTTTGAGAAATGGACATAATCTTATAATTTTGACAGGGCCAGTAGGCAGTGGTAAAACATCAAGTGTATATGCTGTGGCATCAGAATTAGCGATCAAAGTTATTGAAGTGAATGTCAGTAATAAAAGAACTGGTAAAATAATGTTACAAGATTTACAGGAAGCAACACAATCTCATAAAGTAAATAGGGGTGCAAGTGCATCTGAAAATTCACAGAAATCACAGGAGATTGTCAGTTCACAAGAAGTGAAAACAGTGAAAAAGCGTGGTAGGCCCAAAAAAGGTCTTGAAAAGTTAAAGAAGTTGGAACCATTAGTTAAATTTGATGGTGCAAGTAGTCTATCTGTAAGTCAGGAGATTACAAGAACTGATTCATCTCTTATTCTTATAGATGATGCTGATGTTGTATTTGATCAAGATGATGGATTTACTTCTGCTATAGTGCAACTGGTACAAAGTTCTAAAAGACCAGTCATATTAGTTATAACAGAATTATCATGCCAACATTTGCAAAAATTTTTACATAATGCAAAAATTTTAAGGATGAATCCACTTTCACCCAAAATACTAGGTACATGGCTTGATATAATGAGTTTAGCTGACACTGACCTTTGTTTGCCAGGAACGGGAGCTAAGTTTTTAAACTATTTCAAAGGAGATATAAGAAGGTCTATAAATACATTACAATTTTACATGTCCACTCAATCACAAATTACAAATGAAGATGTAGATTCACAAACTGTTACTACACTTCACTCGGATAATGAAAACTCAAACATGTCTTGGGCTAACAGTGAAGATTCAAAAGATCATGTTACCAAACATGTAATATCTGATTTAGACATGAATTATATTTGGAATTACTTCATGCACAAGGAATGCAATTTATTACATACACAACACCCATTACAAATATTTAATATTTGGTGGAGCTTGCCTTACCTCATTTCTAATGCAAAGAAACCTGATAGACAAATTAAAAATAATAATTTAAGTAATAATCGTGAACTACAATTAGTTACTAATGTGGTAGACTACATTTCCCTTTCAGATTATTATAATCATTCAAATAAATCAAAGAGTATAGATATAACAACCAGTCCTTGGAGCTCGTTTGAAATCGATAATGTTTCGGAAGTGGAAGATTTATCTTGTTATGAAAGATATTATGAAACTAATGAAGATATTTGCCAAGAATTAATGAAAAGTTCTATAAAAGCAGCCCAGAAAGCTTTAGGAATAGAAAATAGATATAATGTTGATTCACCAGGAATGTTCGTACAAAGGTAAAAAAATTATAGTTAATAACTTTAAATGTATCTCTATACAGCTATATATCTATATTTATTCAGCTATCTAGCTTAAATGTGTATGGAGAATTCAAACACTACTAAAAAAACCATTCTACATTATAGTCTTTTACATACAATATTACAACAAGAGAATTTGTCAAGCGTTCAGGTCACCTCACTATGTTTTACTTCATTTTTTTAATAGGTTCAGTGTTATAGCCACAATCTCACCTGGTGTTAAATGGCGATGTGGTCCATGTACTCTCAAGTGCAACTGCCGGAACATACTTATAGGTATTCGGCGGTAAAATTACCGCTTGATGTTGGTAGCTAGCTCCCGTCAGAGACTAGTAGAACTACGGGCGCTCACCCTGCTCTCTGGCTACACGGGAGTTAGCAGTGTCGTCGTGGTGCGTTTTAGTGGGAAGTGTTTGGAGCTTACCATCCGATGAGTCTGCCACATACTCGTCTCGCCTTGGCCTGAGCCCGGGTAATGCATTTGCACGGTGCTATGAGGAAGTCCGCGAAGAATAGGATTTTAAAAATCACAATAGAAAAACAAATATTGGTAGCTAGTTAGGTGGGCATTAGAAAAAACCCTACCACCTTGCGATGGTTTCATCAAGATGTTTTCCTTCACCGGAAACCCAGGCTCGTTGCAGGGCTTCGAACTCTACTACTAGTAAGGATGTCAAGAAGTATGATACGACTTTAGATTATCACAGATCACACAAGGTATATACACTGTAGGTGTAGGTAATAAGTTTCTAAATTCTTATGTATATGTCTATTTGTTTGTTACTATTACATTTTTTATCTATATAAAAACTCTTCTTGCTGAAACCGCAATTTCTATGTGAAAAATATTTCCTTAGAATTCGTCTTAATCTTTTAATGTCACACCTTAATATTTAATTAACCCAAGTTGTAGGTAATTTATTTAGTAATAACGAACAGTTAAAACATAATAATAATAGGCATTTTATATAAGAGAGAGGTCCCTATCATGACTGTTACGCTCGCAAACAAATGGAACGGAAAAAACGCGGCCGTGAGCGTGAACGTTATAAACGCTGAGCGTAACGTAGCTACTGTGATATTCAATATGTGTATTTAAAAAAAAATTGTTTCAGTGAACGGGATAGAATCGTATCACGGCATAACGATTTGAGCAAGTACTTAAACCCTTCTTCCGTTTTGGATAGGAGAGCCCTTGCCGTTGATTACTGGTCGTTTTGTCGAACATTGTGTAAGGTAGAGAAAATAAAAACCAATGTCCAGACAAAGAGAAAGAATCGATTTTGTCACTATTTAAAATCTGTAAATATTTTGTGCAAAAATGACTCTTTCGATCGTTTAAGTGATAGTTTATGTTTCGATAAGGTATAAGTTCTTGTAAAAGGTAATTTTAGTGTTATATCTGTTAATTTAAATATTATTTTGTAGATAGACTGACGACTAAACATTATTATGATTTTGTAGTATTTATTTTATTCATAATAAAATAATTTTGTAAAATTTATTATATTTTGATGCATTTCGCCTTGTATTTCTTTCTTGAACTTTAGCGTTGTTATTAATGTGTTATAATATACGTCACAGCAATACCTGTGTAGTAAATGTAATTTATAATAATATAATCAAATTATGATGTAATAGTATTATAGACGTTATAATGAGTTATTGTTTTATTTATTCAATCACACTGAATGATTGTAGTAATGGCCATTCACTGATATATAATAACCCATTAGCAGTATTGTCGGAGATACATAATTTTGTATCCGCTTTCAGTACTTACTCTGTAAGGTATACAGGTCGCACCAGCGCCCGCTCTAGAGATTACGGCGTCCAGGACAATAAGGACAAATTGCCGCCCCCTTAGAAATTTTGATATTCTGTCAATATACAAATTTATTACATAACCATTACAATATTTTAGCGAAGAAGGGATTAATGTGTGAATTTTTCTCTTTCATAGTAAAATGTACCATACAAATTATAATTTTTTATAAAAAAACGGCTGCCACAGCGCCCCTAAATTTTGGCGCCCCGGGCAAATGCGCGACATGCAACCCCTCCAGAGCGGCTTCTGGTCGCACCTATAGAATTACATTTTTTTATACTTAAGGATTAGCGTTATGGCCACAATCTAACCTGATGTTAAATGAGGATGTGGTCCAAGTTGGTGAACACGCTAAACCTGTGGAAGGACAGGTTCTCAAGTGCAACTGCTGGAGCACACCTATAGATATTTGGCGGCAGATTTTCAACTTTAGGGTGGTAGCTAGCCAGATGGGCATTAGAAAAAGCCCTAATGGTGGTACCACCCTAACCCTACCACCATGATATGGCTTCATCAAGAAGTTTTCCTTCACCGAAAGCTCAAGCTCATTGTAGATGGATTCGACGTCACGTCCGTTGACACGGCGTCCGTACACACTACCAAGTGAACTATCGCTTCAAAACGCTTAAAATTATACATCAAGCTAATGATCTGTTGAACCGTAAGTGAAAATCCATAAGGTATTTCATGATTGAAATACCGATGCAGATTACGTAGCAACTTCTGCAACTTTACTAGTAGTCTAGTGGAACTAAAAAATAAAACGACTCAAATTATATTTCAGGTAGAAATATGATAGTGACCAAACTATAAACACTATCATCTTTTTAATACTCTCTTGTGAAAATTAATAAATAAAATAAGAATATACTTATTCATAATTTAATTGAAATTAGAAAAAGAGCTACCACCATGCTCTGGTTTCATCACGATGTTTTCCTTCACCGAAATCTCAAGCTCATTGTAGGTGGATTCGAAATGACGTCCCTTGATGTGGAGTCTGTATACACTACCAACTGAGGTATCAACACTTACACTGACGTAAACGTAATAAATATAAGTACTAAAATAACTAAAACATACAGCCACATAAATTGTGGAAGTGAAACTTCTTATGGGAGCGCTTTGATATTTTGACGGCAACCTTTTTGTGTGACGCTTGTTCGGGTAAAGTAGACTCGAGCCGACTAAGGGAGCGAGAGAGCCATTTTCACTTCTGTCATGTGGTTTTAAATACATACCGTTTTTTTAGTTTATTATTTGGCCTAGGGCTTAGCAAGCGTCTTGTCCTTAACGATGTTGGAATTTAACGTTATATCCTCTATCCCGTAAGAACACTGGTTTTATGGAATTATAAGTATCTGATATATTGAATTATAAGTGTCCCCTTCTGAAATTTATTTTATTTAAATATTCGCATTCATGTATGTACATTTAGGTCTTATGTTATTTATTTATTTAGGTAACAAACAGTCATTACATAATTATGTATCACAACACTATAAACTAATAGGCCTATAGTACCATGTATTTAAATTCTACAACTTAATAAGAAAAATCGTAACAATATAATCCAGGTATATCATTTAAAAAAAGGCAAATACATCACCAATTTTCTTTTTATAAGATTAGAAATTTGTTATAATGATAACAAGAGCGTTGAAAAAAGGAGTTCTTGAAATAATTTGTCCGACATAAAGGAGTGTGAAATAAAAACTTTAGTCGTGTGTTTAATCGTGGAACTTTAAAATAAATTTGTTCCAGCAGCGGAGAGGAGTCAATATAATTGTTTATTATTTTGTATAAAAAAATTGTGTCAAGATAGACTCTGCTAGCTCTTAATGATTGTATATTATGTCTCGAAGCGCTTGTTTTATAATCTATACAATTTTCACCAATTTTGAAGTCCAATGATTTCAGAAGTTTATTTTGTATTTTTTCAATCCTGGTTATGTGTACTTTATATTGTGGGTTCCAAACTACACTTGCAAATTCTAATATACTACGAACATAGGCAAAATATAAAACCTTTAATGTTTTTGGTTTCTTAAAAGGCTTTCCGAAACGTAGAATGATTCCAAGTTTTTTAAAAGCTTTGGAGACCAAGGCATCTATTTGATGATTAAAACGCAACTTAGAATCCAAAATGACACCCAGGTCACGAATTTCATAAACGCGCTTAATTTTACTTCCGGAAAGTACGTAATTGTAAATCAAAGGATTACGTTTTCGTGTGAATGAAATAATGTGGCATTTGTCACTGTTGATAAATAATTGATTGGACCAGCAGTATTCGTTAAATGTAAGTAAATCATTTTGTAATTGCTTACAGTCCGCCTTCGATTGAATGATTTTATATATTTTTGTGTCATCTGCGTAATGACAGGACTCGTTAAAACATTTTCCTATGTCATTAATATAGAGTGTGAATAGGAAGGGACCCAGATGAGATCCTTGGGGGATACCAGAAGGTACTGCAAGGAACCTTGACCGATAACCTTTGAGTGCTACAGCTTGACTGCGGTTTCTGATATAAGATTCAATCCATCTTAGAAGATCACCATGTATACCGATTATCCGTAATTTTTTCAGTAATATTGAATGATTTATTTTATCAAATGCTTTAAAGAAATCAGTGTACACGGCATCCACTTGAAAGCCAGCATCAAGAGCTTTTGTTATAAATGTAGTATAAGAGACTAAATTAGTGTCAACACTGCGGCCACGAAAGAAACCATGCTGCTCAACAGCAATGTAACGACAAATCTGTGCTATTAGTTAATATATAGTTGTGCTATTAAAAAGTTTAGCAAACACAAAAAGTTTCGAAATTGGCCTATATTGCGTAACATCATGTTTGTCACCACCTTTTGGTATTGGAGTTATTAATGCCGTCTTCCATATCTTTGGAAAACATCCTTCTGTTAAGGACTTAGTGAAAATTATGGAAAGGGGGAAAGATAATTCTTTTGCAAGTCTCGACACCAAAATAGGATGAACTTCGTCAATCCCAGCACCTTTATTGATATCAGTTCGTATTAATAACTTAAACACAGTGTCTTGAGATATATGGATTGAGTTAATATCTACTAATGATAGTGCGGTGTCATCATACCATGTCTGGTTATCTTCATAACCAGTGGTAACAAAAACTGAGTTAAAATATTTGTTAAACATATTGCATATCTCTTCACTATCGGTTGAGGACTGATTGTCGTAACATATATAAGTTGGTATGTTGTTAGTCGAGAACTTAGACTTTATAAAAGACCAGAAATATATTGGTCATGTTGCAATTTTATCTTCAGAAAATTTAATAAAATTACGGTATCATTCTGCTTCTACTAATTTTTCCCTCTTACACAATAGTTTAAATTCTGCCAAATCACGATCATTTTTAAAATGTATCCATTTGGCATGAACTTTTACTTTATCACGGATCAGTTTGAGTAAGGCTCTAGAATACCAAGGCGGATATTTTTTGTTATGACTTAATAGTTTTTTGGGCACAAATAAATTAATAAGATGATGTAATACGCCATAAAACTGGCTCACCGCCTCCTCGGTGTTTATATTGTTAAGACTCTGGGCCCAGTTAATATCTGTCAAACTCTTACTTATCTCTTCAAAATTAGCTGAGTGATATATATATTTAATGCGGTTTATGTTTTTTATATAAGTGATAGAAGAAAAATTTAATTCAATTTCAAGTGCTTTATGATGGATGTCTTCGGATAAAAGGGGTGCGGGACATGCTATGACTGAACAATTACTGTTACTTAATACTAAGTCGAGTACACGCTTATTATCATTATAACAACTGTTGTATTGCAATGTATTGCTTAAATTCATAAAGTCCGATAATATCGCTACTTTATTACAATTAACAGTATTTAGCAACTGTAAATGAGAATATTCATCACAAACCCATTCCGCTCGAGATATATTATAGTCACCTAACAATAAAAAGATACTATCATTACTCTCATTTTGTATTATTTCATATGAATTATCGAAGAACCTTTGTAATGATATTAAATGATCATTTTTGTGTGGAAAATAACAACAAACAATATGCAGTGAGCGTAATGAATCACGCCTCAAGCCCCGGGGGTTGGGTGCGCGGGAACACGGGCGAGTGCAAGCCGCCGTCGCGGACACCGAGCCCAGCTCGATACTCAGCCACAGCTCCTCGGTGTCGCGCGCCGAACACCATTCATCTCGCCGCCGAGCAGCAAGCTCTCGGCGCACCGCTATCAGTACACCCCCTCCCCTCACTCATTCCCTTGTATAACAAACGATCTCGTCTATAAACAATATAGTTACTATAAAAATATTCTGCACTATCGAAATCTGACGTTAACCAAGTTTCAGTTAGACAAATCAAATCATAATTACATTGCAAAACATTAGAAAGAAATGTATACGACTTTGTGCGCAGCCCTCTAACATTCTGGTAGTAAATATTTAAACCATTTAATTTAAGCTCTTTTAAATGACGAACATACCCAAACAAGACTTATATTATGTTGACTATAATATCTCTGCGCGGTCGTTCTGAATAAATGGTTGAGCTTGTGGTTATGTTTGCAAAAAAAAGATTGTTATTTTTAAAATCACATAATTTAAGACGGTTTTTAAATGAAAATTATATAGAATTATTATCAATAAAATATTGTTAATGATTATAATAGAAAATGGTAATTTGCCTTTGGAATACATATTATAAAGAATTATTATAAAGTTTGTCTTATTGATATTACAATTTATTAAAATTTGCTGGAGAAATATTGCAGACAATAAATAAATACAGTAAAGTCACCTTATCTTTTGAAGATCCGATTCTTTAGAAATGCGAATAATACCTGATTTATCATTTGTTCTCATTAGTATCTTACAATCTCTAACCCAAAGATAAGAGTAACTACATTTGACTTTAAGTTCCCTGGCACGTTTGAACAACAATTTATTTGCGGGTGTAAGATGGTCATTCAAGTAAAGGTTGGAAACTGGACCAGGTATGCCAATGTCCGATGTTGTGATCCCACGTCGAGCGCGAACTGCTGCAATTAATTGATCCTTGCGCCGACGCTGCGTCAACCGTACAATAATAGAAGAATGGCGTAAACCTTTTTTATTTCCCTCGGATCCAGTGTTGTTAAAGGGACGGACACGATGGATTGTATCTATATCTGTGTCTAGCAGTGTAAATCCCACCGTCTTGCATAGGTCACCTAGAATATTATTGAGATTTTCTCCACCACGGGAGGGTATACCTGATAACTCTAAGTTATTTTGACGAGATAACTGGTCTTGCAGGTTATTTACAGATTGTAACTCAACAATTGTCTCCTTTGCAATATTTAAATCCTCCTGTATTGTAGATTTACTTAGAATTTTTTCTTCGACCGAACTCAATCTACCCTCCATTCCATTTAAACAAGATTCCAAGTCATTCCACTTTTTAATAAGATCTTGAATACTTTGTGTAGTGTTATGAATATCAGTTTTTACCGTAGTAAATTCAGTTTTCATGGAATTAAAATCTTCCCGGAAACTTTTAATTTCCTTTAATAAATCTGCCAGTACAATTTTGTTAACAGGGGATGGATTCTTACATGATATGCAACGCTAGGCGGCCGTCTTCTCCATTCCCATCCTACGATAACCACTTTCTGATACACCAGCACACACATAATGATAGTGACCTTCACATTCCTTGCATAATACAAAAACAGAAACAGTTTCGTTACACTTTAAACACAAAGGCATTTCAATATTTTTCACAGAAAAAGCCTTTAAGACAAATTCACTAATATATTTTATAATAATATGATAAATATTAGAATAATTAAATCTAACGTAATAAGTTTATAACACAATAGTCCTGTTTTAGATAACTAAATTTTGAAGCAGAAGATATACACAACCGTCCGCTACGATTTTTTATAATATCCTTATACATGAACCCTGAGTAGGGTATAGTTAATTATATTTTTATATTTCATCCAAATATGTGCAGTAGTTTTAGAATAATGCGCATATATTACATACATATAATGAAGCAATGATAGCTCAGTGATAGTGTTTACGGACGCCGTGTTCAGGGACGTGGACGTGGACGAGGGAATCCACCTACAATGAACTTGATCTTTCGGTGAACGAAACCATCGCGAGCAAACCATAGCATGGTGGTAGGGCTTTTTCTAAATCTCGCCTGGCTAGCGACCACCCTCAAGTTGAAAGTCTGCCACCAAACACGAATAGGTCTATTCCGGCAGTTGCACTTGAAAGCCAGTCCCTCCACAGGTTTAGCGTGTCCACCAACTTGGACCGTATCGTCACTTAATATCAGGTGAGATTATGGCCATAACGCTAACCTATAAACTAGAAAGAATACAAGGGGACGTACAGAAGAAAAAACTTTAGGCTTTACTATATCGACTACAAATCGAACAAAGTCCATCCCTATTAAATTTGATTTAACAATAAATCTGTAATCAAAAATTTCTTGGGTATTATTTACAAGTAGCCAATATTCTGCACTGTATTTCCTTTAAAAAAATATGTTTTAGGGCATTAACCTGTTAAAAGGGGGTTGTAGCGAGATTAGGAGGAAATTTTGGATGTCATGTAGTGATTAAGATAAGTGTTAAAGCTGTTCGTAGTCTTTGGATACATGGATATTTGAAATGTCGCCGTGCTTTTTAGAGGATAGCATCGAGTGCTTATCACACGATGAGTTTTGCCGTACGCCGCTCTCGCCTTGACCTGAGCCCGGCTAATACGTCAACGCGTTGCGATGTGGAAGTCTGGAAATGGACTTTGAACACCACGTTAATAAAAAAGGTTGTCTTATAGTGAGCGATTGAATTTTTTAATCCATACATTTATTTATTTAAGTTTGTATTGTATATAATATAGAAGGAGTTTTGTGTAATATAATTTGAGTATCGTGAACATGTGATGAGGATTAGAAATTATAGTATGAAAAATGAATTCTGGAATATAACAAAAATCTGATTTTCATTTTTTAACGAAAAGAAATGCATTTACGACTACCATTAAATACCCACTAAAATCCCTACGGTCATCTGCCGCCTTGCTGGTGAGACACGGGTTTAAACTTGGAATTACCGCGTTGACCCGGAATCCAATTAGAAGCAGATCCACCCGGCCCTCTCAGTCATTAAAGTTGAAGCAATAGGAATCTGTGATGATTTGCTGCGTTGGTTTATAGCATACCTTGAAAACCAATGTCAGGTAGTTAGAATAGGAAAGCAATATTTTAATTTCTTAATTATAACAGCGGGCGTTCCTCGAGGGCCACATTTGAGACCACTCTTATTCAATGTGTATGTGAGTGACATAGGTACATGCTTTGATTATGCAAGTTTCTCTATATATGTTGACCACATATTTATGCCAATACGGACAGTGGACGACTAAGAATTTGCAAATAGATCTAAACTGACTATGAGAATACTGCTTACTAATTCTTTTAGATCTCAATGTATCCAACTGGCAATGTATCACATACACACGCAAAATAAATCCCTTAAATTACGAATATAAAGCATTCGTTTCCAGGGAAACTTCCGTTAGGTATTTGGGGATAATATAAATTATCGTTTGTAAATTTTTATGACAGCATAGTTCGAAAAGCTTATAATCATTATAAATAGAATAACAGCTCCTTTTAAAAACAAAACACGTATTAAAATTTTATTCTGTGCGTATGTTAGCAGTAATTTGGAATTTGCATCTCAGATTTGGTCAGGTCAGATGTCCATATTCTAATGTACATATCTAAAGAATTGAGAGTATTCAAAATAAATTCTTGAAGATACTTAAACATTGAGGTTGAGGCAGATAGGAATGAGATCCTTCAGGAATTAGGTATGTTAAGTCTGGATCACAGGCGCTCGGTGTCTGGTTTGTTGTTTTTACATAATTTATTAAATAATAAAATCGACTATTCATGTTTTTTAGACAAAATTGGTTTGATAACTTGTACTAACTAGGAACTTTAACTAGGAACTAGGAACCCTAGGATGTTTCATAAACACCTAGCAAAATCTAATTATGCCTATAATTCAGTGTAGAATAATTATACCTACACATTTATATAACGTTAATGCAGCTAATTCAGATATATTCTTGGACAGTAGTACAGTTTTGAAAAGTAAAGTTGTTACAGCTACTCAACCTTTGTTAAACTTATGCAACTGACACTCATAACTCATATATACGTACTCTCTCACACACATCGCACGCGCGCGTACACTTATCTACGTTTTGATTTCACTTAATTTTTTATTTTATTTGTTGTAATGTAAATGTAATTTAAAATTAGTTTTGGTAGGTATGCATTTTATTAAATTATTTTATGTGATTGAGATCTCTTTTGGTCGAACCAATATCTTAATAATTATTTATGTAAAATAAATTTAACGGTTGTTTATTTATTTCAATGAACAAATAGTGCCTAAAAATCTAATAACGGGACTTTATTAGGATACTGAAATCATCAATAACGTAATGATCTTTCAAAATGAGGATTAGTTGCCACGTTAGGGAAAAAAAGAAGCACTTTCAAAGGTCAGTACGGCGTCTGAAAGTGTATTAGAAATTTTATTTACATTTGTAAAACGAATAAAGTAAAAAATAAAATGACAATATCAAATATAGAAACATCATAATTATTAAATTAAAGTATTATAATCGTTCTTTTATTTAGTATTGGTATTTAATTAATGTTACTTCATTAAGTACTTAGCATTAATTATTTAGTGATAGTGCGTAAGAATACTGCGTCGATTGACGTGAGTTCTGAATCAGTGCAATGAACTTAAGCTTTCAGTTAAGAAAAACATCGTGATGAAAGTGGTATAGGTATTTTCTAATATCCATTTGAATTAATATGTATGAATGTATGTATTATATATGTATGAATTTATTCAAGCTAACATAAGTCATCATCGATTTGTTCGTTTTGATTTAATGTTCTTTTTTCCGCTGTAGGTAAATCGTTTTTCGGTTCGTCACGATTACCACTTCTGATCTGAAAGGATGTGGATTCGATTTGCTTGTTTTATTATTGCCAACATAGACGTGTACTATTTTAATATTAACGTGGAGACAAAAATCCCATTTACGGATTTCGTCCTGTAATACGTAAACGTATTAACCAGGCTTAGGCCAAGGCGAGAGGGGTGTATGGTAACTGTGGCAATACTATAACGCTTTTATTCTAACTGTAACCCTGACTATAAAAAAAGTGTATGTGTTCAGACTTAAGGAGTAAAGCTCCCTTGGGTTATTAATTTATTAAAAAAGAGAACTCTCGTAATGCAGTGATACTAAACCGTAAATCTATTAGTTCTAGTTAACTCAAGTAACATTTAAGTATTCCGTATATAGTATATACTATATACAGTGAATACTGTGAATTTTCATTTATTTTTGTATGCTTAGCATAGCGGGCCAGTGATGGCTACTAAGAATACCTATACATTTATTATGCAAAATTACTTACACTAAAAACAATAAGTATAAACAGGCAACTGCGCCATTTTTAAACATGCAATATTTTCCCACAGTTCTTTAAAGGTTCACTGCAATACCTAATACATGGGTACAAAATAATAATTTAGCCTGGAAAATACAGCTTATTTTGTGAAATGTAATTCTACATTTATATGAGTTATAAGTGTGTATGTCCTTAGTATATTATTCTACAAAAAACATACGCAATTAAAAATATAAATAAGGTTTGTATATACTTTAAGAATCGTAGAATGCTTAATTTCAACATACATTGTAATTTTAATACCTCCACAATAGATATGAATGTTAATTGCGTAAAAATTATCATCATTAATTTTTTGTTAGCATGCTTGATTGTCGTGCCAGGGTTTTCAGATTTTTCCTGGTCTGATAAGTAAAACGTCACAAATAGTACTGTTCTTCAAAATATACATAACACAATATTCATTACTAAGTATGAAGATAACACTTAATATCAACACATTACATTAATCTCATAAAATAATTATATTTATCGACGTCTCATTTTGCTGAATAAATCCAAAATAAAAATATATATGGAGTTTTGATTCCAGACAAGGCGTAAGTTCTCGATTTCTGATTATTTTATCATTGTTTTTGTTAAGATGTAGTAAATCATTTTCTATGGCTTTTAGCAAAATCGCATAATGTCGTAACGTATGTTAAGAAACTATGAAACAGATCAGTGGCGTAAGTATACCATCTGAGGCCCGTGGCAAATTCATGAAAAGGAGCCCCATTAAATTCATCACGTTGTAATTTAATTTTTATAAATCATTGAAGTAGTTGTATACCCGACAGCATAATTAATATTGTGTGCATTCTAGTTAAATATCTAATAAAATTATTTTTTAAGAGCATAGTAAAAATAAAATAACAGTTGAATCCTAACAAGATATCTATAATAACATTATAAATACGAAAGTGAGTTTGTTTGTTTGTTACGCTTTTACGCCTTAACCGCTGAATCGATTATGATGACTTTTGCTATAGATATGAACCTTGAGATGGTTATAGGCTACTTTTTCCCGCGAAAAACTTAGAGGAAGTGGGGTAAAGAGAGGGATAAACTTTGTATGATTTTTTTTATTGCGTCATCCGATTTGTTTTACACATTCAGTATTAACGCAAGCTTAGCAAAGTCAAGCAAGCAAGCAAAGTCTAGTTAATGAATTAAAGTGTTTTCTCCAAGTTTCTTGTTCTGCAAAAGTATGAATAACATCATCAAAGTTGAAAGATCGGTCCATAGAATTTTCAATAGACAAAATAGCCAAATGGATGCGTTCTAAAATTGATGTTATTCTTATGAATATATTTAAATATTAATAATTTAGTTGAATGTGTATATGGTATTTATATTTATATTTTAATATCAGGTTACTTTTGAGTTAGTCCGGTCGACTGCAAGGGCAGCTCGCTAGGCTGCCCGGTTGGGACCTGGCTTACCATTAGGTCGGGCCGGTCGCTGGGGTGACGTGTTGATTGCATGGACGAAACCGCGTTGCCCCAAGAAGAAGACAGATGGCTGTGGGGTTTTAGTGGGTATTCCCGGCGGCTAGCACCGGGTGAATCCCACATACCCCTGTCAATCCCTCGGGCTGGAATGCGTTAATGCATTTCCAAAAGTAAACAAAGGTTACTTTTGAGCTCGCGGCCTCTCGGGCCCGCGGGCCCGTGCCATTTTGCCAGCTCTTCCCGCCTCTAGTTGGGTCTCTAGGAGTTATTATAAAAAAAACTGCTAAACTGCTAACATTGGACGACTTAAATGAACTTTATTATAGATTTTCAGATTCGTGTAAGTAGTAGCCCTATTGTTGGACGAGGAGAGGTCGCTTGCCAGAAAGATTATCACATAGAATGGACTTTCACGTGACGAACACGATGTAATGTGTGTAATACTTCAGTGACGTAGCATACATATTTGTAGATATACTAAGAGGTGTAGGTATGCGTCTTGACCGCTGACTTTTCAAAAATTATCTTTTTACATATTGTTACTAAAATTAAAATTGTTTTTTTTAGATATTTTATAAATATAGATACAATACAAATATACATGTAAGTTTATGTAAATATGTAGTTTCTCAGGAACAATTAAGTTTTTTTTACATAACTTGTGCTAATTATTATTGGTTAGCCCGGTCGATAACGATATCAAGAAGAATAAACAAATGTCGAAAAAAAATGCCTAGTAACACCAGACAATTTATTATGATATAAAAATAATACTTAACATATTTTTTTAGTACAACACACTAAGGACTTTTATGAAATATTCATAAATGTAATTTAGAACCTATTCTACGTCTGCATTCTGAAATGTATGAAAGGTATACATTTTTAGATACTTTTAAATAATAAAATAATAATATGCCGCAATAATATGTTCATATTTTTGAAAAGAATATTAGCTTTTATTATATTTATCTATTCTTTTGCATTTAGTCTAGTCAAGAGTAGAATTGATAAATATAAATGTATCTGACATTTAGAGTTAAGTAAAGAAATTAAAATGATGACAACTTAGCGGTTTCTTAAGGATATATTTCTGTATTGTAAGGATACAGTTGCTTTTGGCGTAATAAAACTTTAAAGTTTTTTAAATATCGACTTGCTGGTTGACAAATAACAAAAATACATTATGCTAATATAACTCTTTGTTATGTGAGCAAAGTAGAAATATATATCATAGTGATCTATCCGTGCTGATTGACTTATCCACTTCTGATACATTTAGCAGTATCACCAATTACAAAGATTTTTTTTTCCTTTCTGTGAGTGTAGGTAAATATAAAGTAAACGACCTCTTATCGTATTTTTATACGACCGGTAATTGGCACGAAGTCACTAGCATAGATATTTTAGTAGATCCAAAAAAATATTTGCGTAAAACTTTATAAGTATTACTATTGATATTACAATATTTTTACAATACTTTCATTAAATTTATTAATGTATAAAAATTAAAATAAACAGGTTATTTTTTTGGTAACCACTTTTTTTGTTGAAATGTAGAGAATCTGTTTTCAAAGGCTTTGTAGGTGTGTTTCAGCAGTATCATTTGAAAATTAGTCTCTTTGACTCTATATCGCAGCCAATTACAATTGTTGCTTCAAATTAATATACATATAGTTACCCTAGAAAAGATTGAAACACATATTTTAGCTAACAGTAACGTTAATTTAATAATTAACAAATAAAAAAATTGTCTAATGCTTTCCAGATCAGACAGATAATTGGTCTAGTAAATATTTTCATGTGAGGAAAAATTGTGCATGGTGGTAGGGCTTTTTCTTTTGTCCATTTGGCAAGCTACCACTCTTAAGTTCAAAATCTGCCACTAAACATCTATATATCTGTTCTGGTAGTTGCACTTGAGAGTCAGTCCCTCCACTAGGTTTATTACTTAACATCAGATAAGGTTGTAGCCAAAAGGTGAAATCTATAAACTATAAAAATCGATAATAAACAATGATATAGCTTCAGCATTAATATCTTTATACTAATAATTGTTTCACGTGCGAGCAATCATGTAAATAGCTTTTATTAATCATAGCTCAAGAGTTCAATGTTACAGAAATAAATAACTCACGTTGCAAGACACTTGTATATAGGTATTTACGGACTATATTTGATCTATAGGAACTATTAACTTCAATAATATACATAAATTCTGTTAGTTCATTTCCTTTAATGGTCACTTTAATACTTCCATATCTGTGCTCTTATAAACATTATCTACCTACCCACTTTGTTAAATACATATTAATATTATGTGCAACTTGCGTTGTCTTACATAAACACCGCAAAGAAATGCAACCAATAAATCATCTGGCAGTACGTGTATATGTGATGTGCACCGTCTAACAGACCAGCCCGTAGTTATAGGTTCACCAGAGCGTTTCTGATGCTGTATCTCTGTACCGCTGCTAAAAGGTTGGACGAGAAGAATTGTTTGTTGACAGCACTGAGTTTGATTGTATGCACAGTATAATGCAACAAAAGTAACGTCTACCACCGAGGAAGTAATATCGGCCTATACGCCTCTCAGAAACTGAAAATCTCGAAGCGAGACAATTAAAAAAAAGTTAAAGTGAGGGGTTTGATACCATATTAGTATATTAGTACCATATTAGTATAGTAGAGAAGTTTAAGCGTGTTGCTATTTATAGTCATGATGTATCTGGTGTATGGTCATTGTGAGCAAGTCGGCGCTTCGTCAAACATAGTAAAAAGTTTTTTGGATATTAGACAGTAAAATGATTTTCATAGATGTTGTTTTTTACTGTAACCTGGAATATTGTACCTATATTAAATAATTAAAAACTACATACAACTGTTTCAACAGTTTTCAAATGACACGCGTTCAATGTTTGCTAATTAAAATTTAGTATTATTACTCATCGATTTAATTAAAGAAATACAATGTATATACCTATAAAAAAAATTCACTGGGTGTAACTAAAGCTGGTTATGGATATTTATGGTCACAATTAATGCAAAATGTCTTTCAAAGTTTTGGAAATTGCAGTATTTGGGGGAGTGAGAATGATCGCCATAGTCGGTAACGGAAGTAAATATAATATTGTTATGTTATAATTTTAATATATAAGACAAAGAGTCTAGCATTTGACACCTAGGTACGGTCTAGTTAATACATTAACTAGTTAACCTGGCAGACATTGATGTGCCTTTTCGAGTAGTCAATCACATCGACTATAGCGTCATCTAACATCAATTATCCAGATAAAAAGTATCCTATCTCATAAGTTGGTTCAAACTACACAATTTTATTAAAATTCGTTCAGTAGACTAAGAGTTCATCGAGAACAAACAACGTGACACGAAATTTTTATATATTAGAATAGCTTATAATGAGTTGTGGTATTTTTTTTATATTTTAAAGGCGAGGGTAAACTCATCATATTTGTTTGTATTTATTTTATTGACTGCGCTGCCCTAGCTTAAACAATACTTTTCTCATTTTTCCATGTCAATACAAGTAAATATGATGTTATATAATAACAAGCAAATATGGTCTATATGTCTCGTTAAGGACCCTTAGGTCAAAACAACAGAGTAATGATAAGATTGTCAGAAGTTTCTGGGAGGTATTAGTTAATCGAATGAAACCTTGAAAAGTCTGCGCATCCTTTTTAATATCAGTAGACATGATAACTGGAGGGCTATATAAATAGTATTGTTTACTTCTTATCTTCTGAAAGATAATGTCGAACGCTTATTAAGATTATTCTAGATTTCATTACACATTTAACTACATAAAAGAACAAAATCGAGGATGCTTAACACTAATTTTGAAGCGATGATATCTCAGTGGTAGTGTGTACGGACTCCGCGTCAAGGGACGTGAGTTCGAATCCACCTACAATGAGCTTGAGCTTTCGGTGAAGGAAAACGTCATGAAGAAACCATAGCATGGTGGCAGGGCGTTTTCTAATGACCTCCTGGCTAGTAACCACCCTCAAGTTGAAAATCTGCCACCAAATACCAACAGATGTGTTCCGGCAGTAGCACTTGAAAGCCAACTTGGGCCGTATCGTCACTTAAGATCAGGTGAGATTATAGCCATAACGCTAAACATTAACCATAAAAAAAGTTACGAATATGAGAATACGGATATTTCGATATGAATATTGATGTCTGAAGATTATTTCATTAATCGGTTTAAATTTAATGTTTTTAATAAATTGTATTTAGAAGGAAAATAATAGTATTTTTAAAAAATATTTGAATAATAGTAACATTACTTTAAACGAGTATTAGTTATATTTTACGATACTTTAGGTAATCGACAGTGCCTATTTCAAATTTGTCTCTATTTGATAATAGTATTTGGAATTTGTTTAGAGTTTTGGATATTTTTTTATTTTGCAATTCTGATAGTTTGGTTAACGACTATGGAATTTGATTACACTCTACAAACCCCATACTTGATACTAGTGGAGGTTCTGAAGTTATTTATCATCAGTCAAAAGTTATCAAATAAGGAAATCCGAAGCAGAGTCATTCATATTTATATTATTTTATGTAAGTAATACATGCTTTTTTATATAAATATACTTTTTTAACCAGTCTAATTTTAACTAGTGATAGTTACTATGTTGATTACTTTTCTGACGCAGTAATAACATCAGGTGATAAAATAGACTATAGAGAATAGCGAAACTTAGGCTTTATGGAGGTGTATATGTATAGGTTTGACGGAATACGATGAGGCAATAAACTGTAGTGTGCGATTAGGTATTTTGTTTCGTAAAAAAATGTTGACATAAATAACTGTTTACCCGGTCTACTAAAGTACAAAACGCAATACGCGTAGGTGTACGCAAATAATAGGTAAACATGTATGTATGCATTATAGCAGATTTATTAATTTATTACAAGTATATTAAGTAATTTATGTTTTATCAATTACATATAGCATGACTTCAATATCTGTTGACTCATTTAAGCATAACAGAAATTACTTGATCTGTAAATACAAAACAGGCGTTTTTTTAGCGAACTTTATAATTTGTAATGTAAGTAGCAATAAGCCAAAAAAATGTTTTTAAAAATGTTACTTCTACAAGATGAAAAATAATAAAAACTGTTTATAAAATTGAATTGCATTATTGTTTTATACTTATTCTCTAAGAGAAGGATATGAAGGATGCAGATTTATTAGGGAACTTTTAATTTTATAACTGGAGTACTAGAATTCAATAATTAAGTATTAAGTATACAATTAGAGAAATAGTTATTGGTATGTCTATAAATGATCTATAAATATAAATTACACATACATATAAATATCTGAATTTTTATCTCATATAAGAAAGCTCAACAATGTAACTCACAAACTAATGGTAGTACTTAACACGTTCACGCCGGGGCCGATTATAATTTGTTTTGCTATTAGGCGGCGTTCAAATTAATATCGCGTTTCATCTGGCGGCGCGTGATTATTGCCTGTTCAGACCTGAATACGCGTTGTTTGTTTCTCTGCAGTACAGTGAGATTTATTGTGCAAGTTTCATAACTCGTGCCGTTTTTTCATCCTGACCACAAATTTCAGACAGTAATTATAATTCGAAAGGTGATTAGATTTTTTTTTTTTAATTTTCACCCTTAAAAAAATAGTGAACATGGATATTCTTCAATCATACGAAGGGTCGGCAAGAAACACTCGTAAACGCTGCAAGGAATGTTATAAAAACATGTCCAATAAAAAGGGAAGAGGTTATGCAACTAACAATACTAAGAGAGTTAAGACGTATTGTGATCTTTGTGAGGAACAGCCAGCACTTTGCTTGAATTGCTTTAACAAATTACACAAAAAACAATAAATAATGAAGTTATAAATAAAACAATATTAAATTTTTGGTATTTAAATCGTATTTGATATTTTTGTAGAATACTCTATTTTTATGTTTATGTTATTGAACAAAAATTATGTTTCTGATACATTATTGATTATAATTATCATTAAAATTCAATGTTTAGTGCGGGTCACCGGTGACCAACGCCGCCTGATAAGACGGTTTAGCGCGGGTCACCGATGGCCCACGCCGCCCGATAAGACGGTTTAGTGCGGGTCACCGGTGGCCCACGCCGGCGTGAACGTGTTAAATTTTTATACCTGATCATATAAGAGTAAAATAGACAGGTCTAAGAATCGATAGCCCGAACTGACAGTAGGCGCAATACGTAGTTCCAAAAAGACGTAGAGTTGGCAGACCCATTACAAGATATTGCGACGACCTGATGAGGATTACAGGAAGCCCTTGCATGTGTACAGCAAAAGATACAATGTGGCTATCTTTAGGGAGTACTATGTCCAATTATGATCGTCATTCGGTTGATTGTATTGTTTATTCGATTTCCTGCACATTGTAAGCTAAAATTAAAACCATACTATATGATATATATACTAGCTGACCCGACAGACGTTGTTCTGTCATGTAGATTATTTATACTGAATATTTTGGTTTTAAAAAATGGGTGGGGGGCAGGAGGGTGAGATATTGGGGTTATAGGTATTCTTTGATAGCAAATAAAAAGAAACTGTCAAAAAATTAGAAAATAACTCTAGTTAGGAACACTCTAACCATTTAGCGGTATGAAATATATTTTAGGACCTATTCTCATACCTACCGAATATAGACACATAAAATTCATAAAAATCGGTCGAGCCGTTTCGGAGGAGTGCGGCCACAAACACCATGACACGAGATTTTATATATAGCAATAATAACAATATAAATAATATAATAACTATATCAAGCCTGAGTAAATGTCAGATTTAGTTGTTAACGTATGTTTTGAACGTGATGTTAGAATTTGTAAGTTTATGTAATGATAGTACTCACTCGAAACATGATAACTGTGTAATGATTATATTAATGCACACTTAATAGCGTTGCGATCACCTAACGAGGTTAACAAACTAGTGATTTCCAGTAAGGATCTAGAGCAATGGCTTACATTATCTAGAACATACTGTAACTTATACTGACGATTTGGATCAAAGCAGAATATAAAGAATTGACTTTTGCAGATAATTTATGTATATGTTGGTTCAGTACTTCGATTTTTAACTTCGATCTTCGAACCATTCAATCGTTTTTTAATATATTTATTATATTTATAATATAATTATTAAAAACCTTGTCCTTCTGATTTTTGTTGTTTGTGGTATCTACTTATGTAGGCAATTTCGTTTTAATATCAAGTGTAAATAAGTATACAAGCAACGGACAACAAAAAAGCTCCCAGACTCAGAACAATTATATTTGGATCATACAAATATTTCTCTAGTGTAGGATCCGAATCCATAGCACGCGCCAGCAGCAAGGCGACCGCCTAAACTACTACACCAACCTTTTTATTTGTTCTTTTTTAATGACAACCTGTTTCTATGCACTTATATTAATATCACGTCACAGGATATCTTGCAAATTTATAGGGATCATACAAAGTTTTAACAGGAGGATGACTCTTGCCAAATCATGATCTGAGTTATAATTTATAATTTATTTAAATTCGCTTTACTTACACGCAGTAATGAAAGCCTTTTTGTATAGGCTTAACGTTATGACCGCCATCTCACCTGATGTTAAGTGACGATGTGGCCCAAAATGGTGGACGAACTAAACCTAGTCTCTACTAGTCCTCTGACTGTCTCTCAATTTCAACTGTTGGAACACACCTATAGGTATTTACCGCCAGATTTTGAATTTGAGGATGATAGCAAGGTGGGTTTAGCACAAGCCTTACCACCATGCTATGGTTTCATGCAATGGTTGGTGGTTTCATGTCGCTAGAGTCTAAAAACTCTAAAAACCTTGTTTATATAGATTTTTTTACTGTCCACGATTCTAACATGTTTTCGCCTCGATAACAAAAAAAAAATCCTTCGATATAAATTACAAATTATATTAAAAATATTACTTTATAAAAAAACATGATTTAATACATACAAACGATATAAGCGACTCTGTTTGGCTCATCACGATATTTCCTCAACTATTAGATCTACATATCATGCATTGCATTGCAAAAAAATTGCGTGGTGATAGGGTTTTTCTAATGCCCACCCGGCTAACTACCACCCTCAAGTTGAAAATCTGCCACCAAATACCTATAGGTGTGTTCCAGCTGTTGCACTTGAGAGTCAGTCCTTCCCCTAGGCTTGGCGTGTCCACCATCTTAGGTCACATCGTCACTTAACATCAGATGAGATTGCGGCCATAACCTTAACTATAAAAAAACGCCTACTAAGAACTGATTGTACTAACGCGCGCGGGTGACCGGGAAATAACCGAAGTCGGGACACCAGCTAATATGTATATAGATTAATGTTCGTCTGTTATGAATTCGTGTCATAGAATACCTAAATTTTTGGACATAGATGCGTCGCGCATCTTTCATCAGATTGTGTTTAAATTCTATGCAATTGTTGTTGGTTCTGAGATAGTACTATCAACGTAAAATAGACAGCGTGCGACCAATTTTAAAATATAAATTGATCTATACTTTAAGTTCAGGATTAAGCGGAATGGCTTCTTAATTATCTTGTAGAAATATTTTACGACAAACGATTTGAGGGTTGCTTTAAGTATGTCACTGTATTATCACATGACATCGTTTGAAAGTTACGATACGTGGTGAAGGCTGTGGATACCACCGTTTCGGTGAGATTTTGGCAGAAAATTAATATAATTAGTGTTTTTTATGGTTAATAGCGTTATGGCCACAAGCTCATCTGTTGAGTGACGAAAATGGCCCAAGATGTTTGGCTGTCAAATGCAATTGCTGGAACACACGTCTAGGTATTTGTAGTATAGTGGTATCTAGCCAGGTGGGCATTACTAAAAGCCCCTACCACCATGCAACCTTATACTGGTGTGAATTTGCTTTGTCTATTTTTTTTCTATAAGTAAATATTATGGATTAAGGAATTGTAAACCGGTCTGGTTCAACCGGATTTTTGACATTGGAACTTTAAAATCATATAGTTTTAGGTGTTTTTTGTTAAAGCCTGTATAGAATACGCGGTATAAGATCAATTGGTACAACATTTTCTGTGAAATAAATGACTCTTGGACAATTAGCTTTCTATATACTGTTAATTTTAACTAAGAAAGTAACAAATACCCATTAACCAACAAATTTTAAAATATAACCAGTTAAATTAAAATGTAGCAGTTGTTGCAGGACCGAGAAAAATGCTTGTTTTTAGGCAACTGACGATGGATAGACAATTACACTTCTCATATAGTATCTGTACATTAAAGAAACAGTGAAACTTATTTTCATTACTCTGATATATTTACTTGTACACGGTCCCATATATTATTTTTATACAAGATGTGTAGTTAAGTACATGTATATGCAGGTACCACAGTTTTATACCTAGGTACAATATAAATATGATCGCCTTTCAGCGTCAGTATTAAAATTATTTTTTGTCACAATTTACAAATTTAAAGCATCTCTGAGATAACATGTATTATAGATGAAACTGTTTTAAATTACGGCGGTGTGTATTCACTTTCATTATAGTATATACAACTTTTCCTATCATAGTGGCCATTAAAACAGTAAATGGAAGTGCTGGCGCCGGACTTGGGGTTATCGCGAAGGCGCGTGCGCGACGCCACTCGCTCACTCCGTATCCATAAATATACCGCGGTCCCTCCATTCACTTCAGTTTTAAAAGTGCGCTACAAGTAATAACACAGTTTATCCACAAAAATATCCAGAATGGTTCGTAATACAGTTCGCGGCGATACTTGCGGCTACTGCAGTGCGTGCGTGCGGACGCGGCTTTGTGCAGCACGGGGACGAAGCCCAGAGCCTCTCGAGTGCGCTTACAAACATATTTTGGAGTCCTACAGTCCAAGTGATCTTCCGGGAAAATTACCAGAGTCACCGAAATCAACGCGGCCTTGCGATTCATGTCGTTGGACATCTGACGCTCAGTTTCCAGAGACGCCGCCTTCTTCCAGCGATCTTAGTTTAGCATGGAGTTCTCAGTCTTCAAATCGTTCGCGTATTCGTCGACGTAAAAGATAGGATTCATTGAACTTTGGTCATTTGAACCTATTTATGTGATATCAATCTTCAAGTCATGTTTTGGCAGCTTTAACATCGTAAGGAATGAATCGGTGTAATGTCAGTTTGCCATCGTGTGTGACGCCCATGTACTGTTCAAATAATATTTCAATTAAATTATGAATAAGTATATTTTTATTTTATTTATTTATTTTCACAAAAGAGTATTAAAAAGATGATAGTGTTGATAGTTTGGTCACTATCACATTTCAATCTGAAATATAATTTGAGTCGTTTTATTTTTTAGTTCCACTAGACTACTAGTAAAGTTGCAGAAGTTGCTAAGTAATCTGCATCGGTATTTCAATCATGAAATACCTTATGGATTTTCACTTACGGTTTAACAGATCGTTAATTAGCTTGATGTATAATTTTAAGCGTTTTGAAGCGACGATAGCTCACTTGGTAGTGTGTACGGACGCCGTGTCAACAGACGTGACGTCGAATCCACCTACAATGAGCTCGAGCTTTCGGTGAAGGAAAACATCGTGATGAAGTCATAGCATGGTGGTAGGGCTAGGGTGCTACCACCAGTACGGCTTTTTCTAATGCCGTCCGTCCGTCTAATAAGTCCGCCCCGTGACCACGAAGGCTGAAAAGCTTTCGAAACGTCGGGATCAAAATTAATAAATAACCGCGATAAAATCCGTTTAAATTAGTTTTATTTCAATAACACCCTCAAGTTTAAAAACTGCCGCAAAATACCTACAGATGTGTTCCAGCAGTTGCCCTTGGGGGCCACATCGTCACTTAGCATCAGGTGAGATTATAGCCATCACACTAAACCTTAACTATAAACAAAAAAAACTGGAATTATACTCATTGATATACAATGTATGATTATTTTGGAGAAAGAAATACGTACGTTCTGTTATATATTAGTGTGAATGGATTGAGTTCTTTACTGTACTACTTATATCTCAAAATACGTAATACTTACATTAATATGTTATTACTATATTATTGCATTACAACGGATTCCGTGCGCAGTGTTCACAAATTGCGCATTACTATAAGACTATTACAACTGAGAGTTGTAACCTTAATATATTTCAGACCATTAGTTCGCTTCTACAAATATTAAAAATTTATCTTCAGACTATCTTCAATTTTATCGTTAAAGCAGCAACACTTATCTATGTTTTGCTGACCAGGGCGTAACACATCATGCTGGATTATTTGTATTGTTTAGTTTAGGAAATAAATACTCTTTGCTCGTATCTGACCAACCTACTTCAACCCAGAGCTAATTTTCTCAAGGTAATACGTCTAGTAATCAAATGAACAAAGCTACTGCTATTTCTACTTAAGCTAACTTTTAGGTTTAGTGTGTGTTGAATTATAGATACACGGTAAAACAATTATACTGTACCTAACTGTGAACACAATACAATTTAAAAGCAACAGCCATTTTCGATGCCATGATTGCCGCTATGTCTGCAAATATCTTGGTAGCTAAATCAACAGGATCATATAAAAAATAGAAAGTTACTATGATCGATTTTCACCATGAGCATGGTGGTCGAGAATCAATCCGATACAGATCCCTATTAAAAAATAATTATGAAAAGTATTCATTTTGCAAAAAATTAAAATGAAGTAAAGAGATTTGGTATGGCATGAGTATCTACTTTACCTATCCACAGATCATTACTTCGCTAAATATTCAGTAAAATGAATTGCGTGTGACGCAGATTTCGATGTACAATTTGTTATGATACTGTTGTTAAATTCAAGGACATTCAAATGAGTGCTTGTTAATAAACGCATAATATTAGTTATTCAAATAACGATACCTAATAATATTGTTTATTGATAAGACTTAGCCATAACATTTGACAAGCACCTACGAAAATATATTACTAACTTTGTTAATCTAATGTGTTTATATGAATTGACTAGTAAATTGTTAGAAACGTGTATCTCAGTGGAAAAATATGTTTTCGCAAAAAGAAATGATAATGACTTGTTAATGAGACTAAAGTAAGTTTGATCAGTAATGGTTAAATCTTTTTTTTATAATTTGTTTTTTTATAAAGCAATTACTCACCTAATTAGTAATTCTCAGAGAAAATTACGAAACTTGTTACGTCCAGAAAAATCAGATAAGAAAAATATATACAAGTTCAACAAGGCTGTTGCTATGTGTCATATGATTTGTCTTTTCCGGGATAGGGGGCAAACATACAAGCGGGTCACCTGATGGTAAGTGATCACCACCGTCCATGGACACCTACAATACTAGAGGAATCCAGGTACGTTGCCGGCCTTTAAGGTATGTCTCTTCTTAAAGGTTCTCAAGTTGTATCGGTCCGGAAACACCGACGACGCAAGTTGGTTCCATAAGATTGTTGTGCGAGGCAAGAAATTCCGCGTAAAACGTACCGGTGAGAATGGAATTTAAGTTTATGGCGTATAATACGATGGTAGAATCCAGCAGCAGGTATTAATCCGAACAATTTTTTGGAACACTAGCCATGGTAAATTCGATAGCAAATGCAGAGATCCCACGTCTCTTCGCAATGCCAGTGGATCAAGTCGATTGGAAAGAACTTGGTTATTGGAAATTCGAGACGCTCTAGGTTGGATGTGGTCGAATAGAAGAAGCTGGTACTGGGGCGCCGTTGCCCAGAGTTGAGAACAGTATTCCATATGAGGCCGGATCTGAGCTTTGAAGAGCTTAAGACAATGGTCCGACGTGAAATACTGCCTCGCCCTACTGAGCACACCAACCAACTTTAAGGTTAACGTCACAAAATTATGTCAAATGTATTTTATAAATTCAGTCACTTATCATAAATTGATAAATAATGAAAAAGTTTGTACGATACATTTATATAAGAATAATTGCTTCCTATGAAATATTATGTTTCATTTTGATTTATTAACTACAAAGATTGTGTCAGGAATAGAATCTCTTTCATGCTTTTATTGTCAATAATAAGAACAACACTCCAACTGATATGTATACAGTTATGAATGGCGAACGAGATAATTTTATAATAGCATAAAATATGTACGTCATTAGTACAATGCCCCTATAATTATAAAGACATTTGTAATAGATATAAATCTCTTTTCAATACAACTTCCTCTCAATTGTTATAAGTGTATTTAAAATCATATTTTTCGTAATTCCTATACCAAGAAAGCCTTCAAATTTGAATCTATTACAAATTATCAATTAAACCCACATTTTTCTATAAATCGCCATCTGTAGAATTAAGAATTTATTTTATGCAAACTTTCTAGTTTCTCATAGTAACTTCTTGAATAAAGAATTGTTGTTTGTCGTAATTATAAAAAGTTACAGTAGGCCTACTTAAAAAAGAGGACGACCTGACCTTTGTGTCAATCACAGCTATCTACAACTTATTCTATGTTCATAGGTTACGCACAGGGCGAATGGGGTTAAGAACATCCTAATATTTTGTCGGACGGATTATTTATTTAACAAAGAGAATATTATTTACTAGCTGTATATGCGACTTCGTTCGCTTGGTACTAAAAGTTATTTTGATATCTCTTTGGAACTCTGATTGAATAGTATAAACGAAAATATCTCAACAAACAACAATAGAGAAAACATTGCGAGGAAGCCGTAGTATGGTGGTAGAGCTTCTTCTAATGCCCAACTGGCTAGCTACCACCCTCATATTGAAAATCTGCCACCAAATACCTAAAGGTATTCCGGCAGTTATACTTGAGAGCAAGTCTTTTCACT
Organism: Actias luna; assembly: GCA_039707435.1. Classification (NCBI taxonomy): domain Eukaryota; kingdom Metazoa; phylum Arthropoda; class Insecta; order Lepidoptera; family Saturniidae; genus Actias; species Actias luna. The sequence goes on along the minus strand of JAZHAC010000008.1, from coordinate 8,776,251 downwards.
AGGCTTAGCGTGTTACCATCTTGGGTCACATCGTCACTTAACATCAGGTAACACTAAAACTATTAACTTGAGGGTGGTAGCTAGGCAGGCATGCATTAGAAAAAACCCTACCTCTGTGCTATGTTTTAACCACGCTGTTTTTGTTCACCGAACCTCAGGCTCGCTGCAGGGGTTGGAACTCACGTCCGTTGACGCGGCGTCCGCGCACGCTACCATCTAAACCATCATAACTTCAAAAATATACATTATTGAAATAATAAATTTGTGAACACGTCACTCATTAATTTTTAATTATGGCTTGTCGCTAATGATAATGAAAGGCATAATTTGAACACAGAATTCCATAGGGGTTGGAATAAATTATAAGAATTGTTGTTCATCAGTCAAAAGTTTATTATTTTCTCCTCTAACATTGTTGATTATAATATTTATAGTAGCATTTCAATTTAAATTCTAATGTTGTATTGTATTATTAAGTACTGGAGTAGTTGGAACAGAGAGCGTGGGCAGCGGAGGCGTGGGATACAATCGACAGGGTGGCCCACCCGGTGAACCCAGCATGCTCAGCAACAGATATGATACCAGCGATCCTGACAGAAGACCGCCGTTATATGAAAGTGTCATTACGTTACCTGTAATTTAATGGCATGAATTAAAAATAAAATCTAAAGTAATAGTAACGGACCTATTCCACACAATGGATCAAACGTTGGTCTCAACATTATTCGTCCAACATGTCGATAGCCGGAATAATGTTGGTTCCCACGTTTGTTGAACTGAAAGCATTACCGATGGGTAGTGGCCCAAAGTAAATCGAAAAAGATGACAAAGGGACAATGGAAACCAAAAACTAAGTAGCCTACGAACGTATTCGGTTGGCTATATATATATATATATATATATATATAGACTAGCTAAGCTAAAACGTCAAATAAAAACAAATAACATTCAATGTATACCAGTAAATTGAAAAATAAATGGCAAAGAAGTAATCCCTCCCATCTCGGTACGTTCAGTAGTTTTGCCGTGATTGTTTTTTTTTTTGGTGTAATAAAGCAAAGTAGCGCTTCTATGCCCGATGAGAAGCACGGTATAATATAGAAACGACAATGACCAGCGAGAGACACCAATCCCTTGCTGGTCGCTACTGTCATGCCGCCGTACAAGCTTCTCAGAAGGTTAATATGCACTATCAGATCTCGAAATGCGACTAATAGTGAAATACAGTTCTCCACCATCCTGTTTAATTATAGGATATACCGACTTATCCTAGAACGCGACAAACTGACAAACCAGTATTGTGGATGACACACCTACTCGGAAACAACGGTTGTATCCTAAACCAATTTTAATGAAACAAAGACTAAATGTTACTCGAGCATACGCTTTATGATTTTCTTGGTGACGTTTTATCATAAACTTCGTAGTTTGGCAGTGATGCGTGCACAGACAGACACATATAAATTTAAGAAATGCTGGAAATTGGTGCTGTTGGTTATCTTTTTTTAACAACCTGGCTTTTTTTTATATTTTCTATGTACAAAAACGACTTTTCTACAAAATTATTATATGTATATAGTTTAAATATCTAGTAATATCTATTGAGAAGAAACTGTATGTAAAATTAATAATCAATCCATAATACATTAGAAAGTTGATAAATTAACTGTGAGCCATTAGTGTCAGTGTCAGACATGTAAATAAATGAAGATATGTTTTCATTGGTAAACAAAATTACATGTTTGTATTGACAATATGAGTAGGCAAATGGATGACTAATTATGTAGTGAATATGTCGCTGGCTGATCGCACCAACTCTCAGTGTGTATTGTAAAGCATCGGCACCCTCTTGTTATTTGACTTATCTAATAAATATATAACAAAAACTTAGTTTAAAATTTTTAAACAAAATAGATTGCCCACAGCTACTTAATCTCTTTAAATTACGAGTCCCTTTGCATCTTCCTCGTTACTTTATCACATCACTATGCCCGCCAATGAGAGATACTGTCCTAAACTAAACAAACTTTCCCATTTCTAGGTTCTGCAGGATTATTAATAACCATAATGATGTATATCTATTTAATAGCTATAATTCATAGCATTGTTATAAACTTTGATGCCTTTAGTGATTGAAACGAATTGTTTACAAGCTTACAACTGATACTCTATAACACGTTTTTGTTTTCTTTTTATGCCATGTTTATGTTTTTCGTGAAAAATTAATACTGTAGGTAGTGCAAGATACTCACTCGTGGTATTTTTCAGTAATAAGTTCTGTACTTATCATAGCATTAATTCGTATGAATAAATTATATTATTAGTGTAACTCTTAATAAACAATTGTTAGTAAATAAATAAGTATCGTTACATAATCTACACATACATATCTAATAATATGTACCTGTAAGATGTAGATTTATCGTGTCTCTACTTTTCAGATATATGTGAATAAAAATTATTGTAAGTGATTAACAATAAGCAATAGAATAAATTAGAATTATTTTCAGAAACGTCTGTATGTCTGTGTGTTTGTGTACGCATCATTGCTAAATTACAACACCTACGATAAAACGTCAACCGGAAAATCATAATGCATATCCTAGAGTAAGATTTAGTCTTTGTTGCAATACAATCGGTTCACTCTATTAAAAGTTACGGTAATTTGAATGACTGCGCGAGATTAAATAATTTTAGTTCGATGCGAACGAAGTTACAGGCAAAGCTAGTCAATAGTATAAAACGAAATTAGAATCAGTAAATTTTGTGATACTTCCAGTGTAATGTAAAAACCACCGCCTACTATTATCGTAATAGCAATGCTTGTTTACCGGCGATTTCTCGATATTCACGTCCGATACGAGTTGGAGCCAACATCATCGTCACAGAACTGAACAGACCATTCGTGAAGCCCAAAGTTATGCAGAACATAATTGGATACATCTGAAATATAAAGTTAAGTCAGAACGGAAATTACTTTTTTTAATACTATAAAACAGAGGTCGACAACTCGCGGCCGTGGCTCTCTTATTTGCGGCCTTTGTGAGGCTGTTTTGTAAATGAAAGTCTAATATTAGAACTGTCTTTCCCCGAAACACGACAACACAAAGAATGTCACTATGACAGGTTTTACTACCATGGTGATCGCGGACCAGTTGGGAATACCCAACTACCCTACCACCTCATAACATTAATTAACGTTAAGGCAAAGGGCGGCCCGCCTTTACTTAATTTTGCCATTATATGGTTCTTGCCTGCAAAAAGGTTGATGAACACTGCTATAAAATATATTTTCGCATTCAAACTTAGTTCTTACTTATTACTCAAGCTGTTTTAATAACATTTAAGTACTAGAATTTTATTGAATTATAAGTATATGAAAGAATTACTTTGATAAGAATAACTATCGCTCCAAAACCATTAAAATGGTAAAGTTTTAAAATTGTTTATTGAATAAAATATGTCGTAAAAATCAATATTTCCAGCAACAGCGTATTTTTTGTCATATGTTTTAAAGTATAAAACGAATTTAATTGAACCAGTTCAAATTACAAATGTTAGTAGTACCAGGCACAATACAAAAATTTGACATTTCAGTTTATTATGAATTTATAAGTTTCACGTGTTTACCCTTTTGATTTTTTATTTGACTTATATTATTCTATGTTAATGAAACACAATGTGAATGTAATTAACGTGATACTAATATTGAGAAACTAGTATAATATATCGAGCCATTCAGGAAAAAATCGTAAGCGCCAAAAAACTTTAAAGTGCTTTTCTACTGTAACCTCCCAAAAATTATCCGTGAAAATTAGAAAACAGTATGTTAATAGCCGCTATTATATCTTTATACATAAAATTTCGTGTCACGTTGTTTGTCCACGATGAACTCCTAAACTACTGAACCGATGTTAATCAAATTTAACACACTGTGTGCAGTTTGAGACAACTTGAGAGATAGGATACTTTTTATCTCGATAAGTGATTCTAATGCGATAGATGTTGCTGTAGTTGATGTGATTGACTACTCGAAAAGGCAGAACAAGGTCTGCCAGGTCAACTAGTTCTTTTTTTATAAAGATATCCTAAATAATTTTTAATTAAGAATGAAAAAACTATCTTCTATAAAAAGTGCAGTTGTCGTTTACGATATTTTGCCTGAAAAGGTTCGATGTGTCAAAATTATCAAGGGAACTAACGTCGCCAACAATATGCGGGGAATGTCTCGGCGCGGCGCACAGCAACACCAACGGTACCAGTAACAACCGCAAGCCGCTTGCCATCAACAGTTGGCTGCGGCTCCATTCGTAAGAGTATATGGCCGTCATCTGCGCTTAGCGTATAACTTGTCCAATATCGGAATACAAGCAAATAGTAACGCTTATACTATACGCAAGTTTTCCGAAATTCGACGTGTCAATTATAAATTCATCTGCATCTGTAAGAACTCGTGTTTCGTTTTACGTTAAAAATTGTGATGACGATATATAACGAATTATACAAATGATTTCATAGATATTTTTGATCGCAACAAGCAAGAAATAATTATATTATTGTAGTATATATGTAGTATTCGTTGCTTATTAAAATGAAAACATTTTAATAAGCAACAAAATAATTACCACCGCCACTACCACCCTCAAGTTGAATATCTGTCGTCAAATAACTATAGGTGTGTTCCGGCAGTTGCACTTGAAAGCCAGTCCGTCCACTAGGCTTAGTGTGTCTACCATCTTGGATCAAAACGTCATTGAACATCAGGTGAGATTGTGGCCATAACGATAAAATCTAACTATATTTAAAAAAACTCACAAAATTGTGCTCTGTTTTTTACTTCAATAGTAATACACAAACTTTGTTACGATTAATATGTTTATTTGTAAATGGAGGAAGATAAAATTAAAAATCTAACTTTTCCAAGTAAGTCGGAGCAGTTGTAAGATGTCATCAATATTATAGGCATCCACGAGCCAAAACGGCAGGATTGTACTTCCGATGTTATCCCCGGGTACAGGCTTAGCGTTGTAAAATATAAGAGCCCGATGGAAACCATGTATGGATAAATGGCTCGAGCGACTGCCCATCTAGCTAATACACCATCTGAAAATAATATTAGAAAATATCTTGCTTTATAAACATAAACCTCAAAGTTGAACAAAGGTTTTTTCTTACGCCGATAATAAGATCTGTATGTAGTTATCGGACTTAATAAGTTTTTTAACGTTTTAAACTAAATTAGTTTAATTATTAGTTTATACCTACAACGATTACTTATGTATAGTATGTATAATTTACACATACTATAATATTATTAAGCGAAAAAGTTTGTTTATTTGAACGGGCTAGAAAAAAAATGTTTTTGTATGTAATAGAGCAATGATTAAGGAGGGGTTTGGGCTATTTAACATCACGCTATTACCAATAGGAGCAACGCTGAATAGAAAAAGTTACAAAAAGGGCAAAAATAATGAAATAAAATTATACTTCCACGTGAATGAAGTTGCGGACGCAGCTAGTATAGAAAAAGAGAAAAAAGGGTAAAACTCATGTTACAGAATTCCAAGATTACATACTGATTATTAAACAAGATAATTAGTGATAAGTCTATGATATTATTAAATAAAATATATACATACATAGTGAAATAATAATAATTTGAAGCGAAACTTCTTTAAGCGACTAAGGCATTTTTGAATAGATTCACTGGCATCAGGCCTCCTTGCAACCGCCGCGCCGAAGTACTGTAGGTTCGAGTTCCGCAGAGGGCAATTATTTGTGTGATTCACAAATAATTATTTTGAGTTTGGTTGTTACTTTGTGTTAACTTGACATTACCGAAATTGCCTAAATTTATGATTTACTGCAAACACAATCTTTTTGTACAAATAAACATTTTTTTTATGAAGTTTATAGATTTATTGTTATGGCTATAATCTCACCTGATTTTAAGTAACGATGTGGCCCAAGATGGTGGACAAGCTAAGCGTAGTGGAGGGACTGGCTCTCAAGTGCAAATGCCGGACACACCTATAGGTATTTGGAGGAAGATTTTCAACTTGATGATGGTAACTAGTCAAGCAGGCATTAGAAAAAACGCTATTATCATGCAAATACTGTTACATTCATACTGTTTACAAGTTTTTAATATTGCGTTACGATGCGTTTCGATGATTAAGCTGCTGCTAGGATAGAGCGTGTATTTTTGTCTTCTCATTTTATCAATTTCTAAGTTGTTTACAATTATTATTTTTACCCTTTCATATTAATTGTATCTAAATTATAAAGTAGAATTTTTAGTATGTGCTTGTGTTATCAATATGCAATATGAAATGCAAAGAAGTTATACTTCGCAGCGATGATAGCTCAGTTGGAAGTGTTTTCGGACGCCGCGTCAAGGGACGTCAGTTTAAATCCACCTACAATGAACTTGAGCTTTTGGTGAAGAAAAAAATCGTGATGAAACCGTAGCATAGAGCTAGGACTTTTTCTAATGCCCGTCTGGTTAGCTACCACCCTCAAGTGGAAAACCTGTCGCCAAATTCCTATAGGCGTGTTCCGGCTGTTGTACTTGAGAGCCAGTCCTCACTAGGCTTAACGTGTCCACCATCTTGGGCCGCATCATCGCTTAAGAGCAGGTAAGATTGTGGATATAAAGTTTACCCTTAACTATTTAACTTATTAAATTATATCATAAACCTTAACTATTAAAAATCCTGAAGTACTTGTTAAGGGTACATGCACAATAATTTTGATATAAAATTTTTAACTTAAATAGAGATTAGTAGGTATAAGGTTATAATCTTACTTTTAAGTGCCTTCCATGTAGTAACTGGTCTTTCAGAGGTAGCATCCACTACGTCTTCGACTGTGTAAGAGGGTCTGTGGTTGTTACTTAATATACTAGGAGAAGAGGACGGCTGTTCAGTTTCTGGGACGCTTACTGGTACTGACGTTGTTGGAGAATACACAGGGTTCGAAAAACTAAATGTGTTTTGTTCTCTTTCTTCTGGAACTGAAAGATTATGTTACAAATTTTCCTTTGTTATTATTAAGATTTTATAACTATTATTTAATTTTACCGTAAATTATTAATTAAGTAATTATAAATACCATTAAGAATTACTTTAAAAAATACATATTTTAACATGATTCATATATTTAACGAGATAAAATAATTTTGGTTATTAATTACAGTGTGTATAGATTATAAGTATACATTTTAAACAAATATAGAACATTGTTAGATATTATATGAATGATTTACCAGTTTCAAGTGCAGATAACGGTGGACTCTGTATCTTTAGAACCCCATAGCCGGTATCGGTAGATTCATTATCCATCTGTAATATACCAAAATTATATTTAAGACCTTCGTTTCACTATTGACGAATCCTTCTAGCGTAACGTACATTCCAAGTTCGTAAATTATACGATTTATTTTCAAATGAATATAGCCAGCCGTTACTTTGAAAGATGATGATGGTATACTTGGATGACACTCAAAATTAAGATAAAACATAACTAAACATATATATTACTATTGTAATAAAGCTGGAGAGTTTGTTTGATCGCGTTAATCTCAAGAAGAGTCTCAAGAATTGCCAATCGAATTTGAAAATAACTTTTTCTATTTGATATCAACCCCAATTATACCTATACCTTTTATAGGTTTATAGTATAAAATATTTAATAAATATATTTCGGTTATATTTAATATGACGTTGTAGCCTTAGAATCCGAGCCAAAAACCAAAAACGCTAAAGAAGAAGGACGTAATAGCGTGGGTGAGCAATACGATGCGGCGCGGTGGGTCAATGAGGTACAGAATATAATAAAATAAAATAAATGTATATACCTATATTTTTTATATAGTTAAGATTTAGCGATGTGGCCCAAGATAGTAGACCCGCTAAGCCTATTGGAGGGAATGTCTCTCAAGTGCAACTTTCGGAACACACCTATAGGTATTTGGCGGCAGACTTTTAACTTGAGGAAGGTAGCTAGAATGGCGAGTATTATAAAACGGTCTACCACCATGCTATGCTTTAATCACGATGTTTTATTACGCCGAAATATATCAGTTTATAGTGTGTAGTGACGCCGCGGCAAGAGACATGAGCTCGAATCCACCTACAATGAGCTAATATATAATATAATATAAAATTAGTATAATATACAATCAAGCATTAATTACTAACATGTCCAACCAATGCTGCATCGTCGTTCGGGGTTAAATGTAATTGTACACGACGTTTCAGCTTCGTTTCTCGCATAAGCTTGAGATAGTAAATTACAAACGGTTGTCGCATCATCAAATGGTGCAGTAGCGAGTGTACAACAAGAATTGTTATTGTGAATATGAAAAACATTGAAGTACTGCGTTGCGGTTGCGAAAAACTATACTTCGTGATAATACGATCTGCGCAAACCCAAAATCCTGCTGCGCCTGGAAAATCAAACATAGAGTTAGCAAAAAACATGTATACTTCATCATATATCATAACAGTAAAAAAATTATACAATAAATACAATGTGTTTTCGCTTCTGTACGTGTTATTTCTCAGATATATTTTATGTAGCAATATGGTATTTTCCTTAATTCGTTATCAAAATTAATTATCATTTTAAAGTTTATTTTCAAAGGTAGAGAAATGGTTTAAAATTAATTTTTTCGTTACCGAATATCTCTCATTAATAAATATAACTTAATTCTGCCTTATTACATTATTCGTGTACAGGTATTCCCAGTTGTATTAGGATTATTTTTGAAATATTCACACCGATAACATGCCCGTATTCCGGGGTGCGAAATATAAAGAAATAGATATTAAAAACAACTTTAGAATCCGAACTATAATTCGAAGTACATTATGTTGTATACATAATTTAAGTAGAAATTACGAAGTCTTTTAAAAAATTCTCAACAATATTTATTATATGTTAATTCTTTCAATATATAGTTAATTACAATTAATTCTCTAAACGGTTAAAATCGCTAACAGATGCTTAATACCTTAAATTTGCACCAAACGTTGCTACGTGAAATTGAGTTTCTCCCTTTCTACTTTATATAAATCTATGTTTTTGGAAGGATTCAGGATTTTATCGTTTGAGTTTACATATTTGAAACGCTACATAATAGAGAAAAATGTTATAATATTTTTGTAAACTCACTTTCCCCTGCCATCACGGCTTGTGTATACCTGGCCGGAAGGCACCCAGTAAAACTGTAATAAGAAGCTTGTTGTACGGTGCAGCCAAACGCGATGAGTCCTATTGCCACCAAATTAATAATGTAGGAAATTTGTGATGAAAATTCTTTATATCCGGCGTTACATATTGTAACAATAACCATTGTGCAGAGTGTAAAGAGAATACCTGAAATTAACAATTTATTACAATGATAGCTTAGTGGTAGACTGTGAGGACTCCGTGTCGATGGACGTGAATTCGATTCCCTGCAATAAGCCTGAGTTTCAGGTAAAGGAAAAGATAGTGCTGGTTAATGCTCGTTTCATTATTTACCACTATTTATTCATTTCACTGTCTAATCATGTTGGAAATATATCACCAAATATCTATAAATGTGTTCTGGCAGTCGCACTCTAAATCCAATCTCTGGACTAGGTTTAGCGTTTCCAACATCTTCGAGCTATATCGTTACTTAACACCAGAGTGACATTGTGATCAAACTATACCTAACTATATATATATAACTACCTATAAAATATGTGTATGTATGTTTCTGAAATGCCAGGAGACGATATACAAAATTATCAAACACGTTTTGATTTATTTATTTCTGTATCTTCACAATATTAACTGGTGAAAAGATTTTTTTCATATCCCTTGTAAAAATTTAACTTGTCTAGAGACGGTTTGAAAATGTAAAATATTCTTGAATTTGAATAAGAACCTGCAGCAGTTGTCTCATCTTTTTATATATAAATATTTAGATATATATTATTTTACAGCACAGTTACAAGCTTAACTTAATTAAATATATAAAATTTTATTGTAGTCCGTGTGAATAATAATTATGGTTTTATTTCGTTGCAAGCACTACGGAATTTTACTTATTCTATTGCATGTGATAAATTCATGTTTGCTGTATAACGAAATCATTTATTTTCAGAATTCTTATCTCCTGCTTTCTGCTCTTATAACGTTTAGGAAGTGTTAGTGGTAGTTCGTTTGCAGGTTTCCCTGTGTGCTAATTTTTAATTCCTTCATTATTATTTAGTGTTATATTCACTTCTTAATTTATTACACTCAAGTGTTTTTTTTTTAATTTTATATACTTTTAACATTAAATCACAATACCAAATGTAACCAAAAATGGTAACACGCTCAATCCAGTAATGGATCTCAAGTTGAGACCGAAACATATGTAGTTTTACATATTTACATAATGAGCCTCAGCTTCGGTAAATAAAAACATCGTGATGATGCATGCATGATGATAGCATGGAGGTAGGGCTTTTTCTAATGCCCATCTGACTAGCAACCACCCTCAAGTTCAAAATCTACCGCCAAATACCTATAGGTGTGTTTCAGCAGTTGCACTTGAAAGTCAGTCCCTCCACTAATCGTTACTTAAGATAAGAAGAATTTATGATCATAACGCATACATATGAAATATAAAAAAAAACACTTGTGATCTCAAAACACACATAAAAGCCAACAAATATCTTTAATTATTTTTGAAGTGTTAGCAATAGAGTTATTTTTAACAAGTTCGTTTTGATCTTGAAATTGCAACTTTTGATAGAAGTATAAACATTTAATGAAATTATTATTATTATAGCACGTACCGAATGTGATTCTAGTACTATAGTGAAAGAAATAGATGAGTAGGTTATTCATCACCACTGCTATACAAGCTGAAGCTATGTACACGGTTGTTATGTCGTATATAATTGTTGTATTCGGGTAAGTGGTTTTGAAAAAATCTACAGCCATGATGAAACTGAAACAAACTCTCCATTAATATTCTCTCAGACAGAACAAACTTTTAGATTGAACAAGATGGAGAATATCGTGAGGAAATTTGTACGCTGAAGAAATGCTCTTGCAATACAAATTTGAAGCGAGGATAGGTCAGGTAGTAGGCTGTACGGACGCCGCCTTAAAAGACGTGAGTTCGAATCCACCTACAATGAGTTTCAGCTTTCGGTAAAGGAAAACATCATGATGAAACCATAACAAGGTGCTAGAGCTTTTGTTAATGCCCGTCTGGTTAGCTACCACCCTCAAGTTGAAAAACTGCTGTCAAATATCCATAGGTGTGTTCCGGTATTTGCACTTGAGTGCCAGTCCTTCTTTTAACGTTAGATGAGATTGTAGCCATAACGCTAAACCTTAACTATAAAAAAAATGTACCTATGTAAGTAAATGCCGGATGTTTCATATCCATATGTTTTGTCAATACAACCCCTTTGTAAAACTATGGTTTAAAAATTGGCATTTCAGCAATAATTTTTTTAATATACAGAAACAAGGCAGAGGAAGAATTATCAAACGTGAAATAAAACAGATAGACAGTTTATTGCATTCACGTAATACAAATACATTGAATAATTCAGAATTAGTTGCTCCTAGCTCAATTATTCTTATTATTAAATGGCCACATGTGTGCGCACACAGCTTTACCAATATCAAGTGAGTAGGAGCATAAACGATGGAGATTGTATCAAGCATTTTTTTCCTTATAACCTGCATCCAAACCAGGCTATCCACAAACAAACAAACAAGACATATAATACATGCAAACTACATATAAAATCATAGCTCAATTGTCTTTCAACGATTGCTAACGTAACTGTGATGACATATGTCAAAATGGCTGACATTCTATATAGAATGTCATCGCATATATTTATTGTTTTCTCTTACGTTAGCAATTGTTGAACGCAGCCTCAACTGGGGTCACAGATGTGTAAATAATTTTAACTAATTATTAGTTATTTCACATGAAAAATATTGAATTCCATATTTTATTCACCTGTTGAATGGAAGTAGAAATGCTCCACCGGCTATGATTAAAGTTAAATACACAAATTGAAAATGGTCTTCGGGTGGGGGATCTTGTTCTTCCGCCCTGGAAAAAGGTTCACCGCGGGCTGCGCGAATGTCATCAATGCGGGCGTAGCCTCGGCCAAGTGTTTCGTTCATTTTGCTATTATGTTTTATGTCATTTTACAATCACGGTGTACCACTATTATTTCACTTAATATCAAAATATATTCCTACTGTATTACCAGTGTATTTATTTAATTTCATGAAAATCATATTTCACCAATTCTACTTTATACGTTATGTGCAAATTTACTTTATACAAAGACAACATTCAAACACTGATCAAAACCATTTTTAGACATAAAATAACCACAAGTTAATTATTTCCACTTTTTATTGCCAACTGTTGATAATCTCTTATCGAAGATATTCTATATTTCTTTATCAAAATACCACATTATTCAACTAAAATATTTAGCGTTTCTGCAGTTTGACAGGAACCAAGGAAAATTTGTCACGACGCATGCGCGTCTTTCATTGATTATTACAATGAGGTCAGGACCTTTATGACAAGTAATTCATAATTTTCGCTCGGATACGGTTGTTTAAATGTCGAAATTAGTCGAAAATAAAGAAATTGATTAATATCCAGTTTAATGGTGTTTCTTTCTTTCAATTAGTTGTTAGTAAAAATAATAATTAAGTGTTTGTTATTGGGGTATTAAGGGATATCGAAAAAAAAAAAAAAAAATTATATACATGGGTATTATAGTAAGCTATGTGGCACGAATAAATAATATTTCAATTCAGTATTTAAAATAATAATTATAAATTTAAGTTAATTGAGTGAGATAAACAAACAGTAAGAAAATAGATTTTAAAATGTAATATAATTTTAATACATGAATCCTGAAACAGACATGAAAAGAATCCTTGATATTTTTTGTTACATTGTCTACATTAATTTAAATAATTTTCTTGAAGATTCTAATGATCTTATAGTCTCGGTTCAAAAATGATTCTAAAAGGTTTTGCAGAGAGGGATAGACCATCAACCGGTTCTATCGATGGCAGACATTCATTATCAGGGACTCTAAGATGAAATTTTTGAAGAAGATGTGTCAGAAACATGAACAGCTCCGAGCGGGCTAAGCCTTCTCCGATACAGCGTCTTTTTCCTACAGGACAGAGAGAAAAACAAGTATTATAAAGTTGTGTACAATAATAAAAAATTGGATGGATTAATCGTAAGTTCTACAAACGAAAAACAAGAGAGAAAGCATTATTATAAACTTAACATAAGTTGCGAATGATATACAAAATTAAGGCCATGGATTATATATGTAGATCCAAATATATAGAGCGCAATGTTTGCATATTTTCATTTTCTGTCGCTGTATTAACGAGTAGCTGTGTCTGCGACTTCGTTCGCGTGGAACTAAAAGTTATTTAATCATTTTTACCTGTTTATGTAACTTTTAAATAGCTTAAAACATTCCTTAATGATTGATCGATCAAATACAAAAATATTTTTTTAAATCTGACTGGCAGTTCTTAAGATTAGCGCGTTCAAACAAACAATAAAATTTTTCCGCTTTATAATATTAATATAGATGTAAAATAGTCGCACTATTTTACTTCAGTAATGAGATAGATGAAATTCTGGACTGTTTAGAACAACAGATCAAAAAGTTATGTGTGCCAAGTAGTACATTATTAAATAAACATGAACTTTTATATCTACTACTTGTAAAGATAATATATAGACAAAATGCTTTTCGAATCCGGACATGTAAACAATTCAATTTTCTTGATCTTAAGCTTGGATTGTTTTTTCATTTTATTCTTCTATCAATTTTGTTTTTCTATTCGTAGCTGACTCATCTCTTTTTGTTTACATTTATACATTTTTATATGTGAAAACTTATAATTGGTTTCAATCTTAATTTTATTTCACCTATTATTTCTGTAAGCTGTAAGTGTTCTATTACTTTAAAATAAAAATGTATTATCCCGTAAAAAAAATTGCAATGAGGCCTTTGTCTTCCATAATTAAATTATAGGCACTTCAGCCCGAGACTTATTGGCTATTACAAATACTTAATAATCTGCAGTTTTGCATTTTCACACTACCCTTTTGAATATAAGAACATCTCTAAAAGCGCTAAAATTTCTTTACAAGAGTTTTCATGATTAACAGCCGATGGTGTGGCTAATTAAATTCAAATAGGTAAATCTATGTAAATATCGAAAAAATATGGTACATATCAAAAACGAATATGTGGGCTGCAAATAGATATTCGACATTTCTTTTCGTTCATACAACATCATAAATATTAAAAAAAAAACAATTGCCGCTTATATGACGTGATATTTAACGAAATGTATTAAGTTCTGCCTTGACCGTGTACGACTCAGTGAGACCAGTAAAAGTTTTTTTAGATAATAGTGTTAGGTTTTATACCAGAGTTCCAAGGCACATTTCTGATTTGCCGGATAGTAAGTTCAAGCATTATGTCAAGCGGGATTTGATGTCAAAAGGCAAAAATTGACGCAGAGTGGATAAATATGTGAACGATGGTGATATCTGCACCCACTTTTTGCATTCCGTTAAATCTATTGTAAAAGTCTTTAAATTTCTGTTTTTTAAGTTTGTACCTACCTAAAAAAAATATGACCAGACCGAGTTTCTTGCCGGTTCTTCTCGATGACTGGGTTATTTTGCGAATCGATGGTAGTTTTGACGTTCATAAGTGCCTTCCCAAGGCCGAAATTTTCAATCTTGAAGCGATGATAGCTCAGTTGTAGTGTGTACGCCTTCGCGTCAAGGGACGTGAGTTCGAATCCAACCACCTCATCACTTAAGATCAGGTGAGATTATGGCCATAACGCTAAACCTTAAGTATATAAATAAAAAATTGAATAAATGTTTCTTTGATTTTAATTTTACGTTACAAAGGGCGAACAGTAATTGTATTGTTTCTTGATGCTTTCTCCGGCATTACTGTCCGAGCATTAATACAACAGTTTACTACGTTCCATAAAGTTTACTATTGTGATTTCCGGATTATTACTATTTGCTAGAAGAAGATGATGGAGAAAATACGCTCGTTCGTTAAGGGTTAATACCTACATACTATAAATTGACATAATGTACTTACCACCTCCAAAAGGTAACAGCCAATCATCTTGAATCAAGTTTCCCTCCTTAGTAAGGAATCTTTCTGGTTTAAATGTATGAGGATCGTTCCAATGATCACCATTATGAAGATCATACAAAGCGAGTAAAATAAATGTACCCTAAAATTATAGTTTTATTAAACAAAAATATTTTACTTAACGATTTAGATTAGGGATGTTGTGAAATTAAATTTTTTATTGTGAAATTATTTCAGATATCTGATTGTTTCGGATAACTAAATTTTTAAAATACTTGTATTTCAAAATTATATAGGTATTAATTGAACAAATGTATTTGAACAATATTAACTTTATTAGTTTAATTGTAAGTATTTTTGGTATTCGACAGTGTTTCATTAAACTTTATGGAAGTATCGACATAGTTTAAATACAAATCATAGTCATTTGATCTGTCAGTCTCAGCAACACTAAAAGGAAATAATAATCGCTATTAAGCTATATATTAAGACACCTAACTATAATACTAATTTGCCATAAAATATATTCATGGATAGAGTCAAACAAGTTTAATTTATTGATGTAGGATGTCACATACAAAGGTAAAAATAAAAACTTGTCATTAATTTTTCTACGCGATTCTTCTCGATAACTACGATGTTTCTGTAGTCGGTGGCAGTGTTTTGACATTTATAAGTGCCTTCTTAGGGCTTATGTAAATTGAATAAAGAATTTGAAACAAAGGGCTCAAAAACCTTATTAATAAAGATCACTCAATAACACATTAACAAAAATAGACACAGAAACGTTGAAAAGTAAGCAAAGATATTACAATTTAGCAAAACGATAGGTATGTACTAGAATACTGGATCACTTGTGTTTTACCTTAGGTATAATATAATCTCCGAGCCGAGCATCTTCTTGGGCCATATGTGGAATGCCCATTGGAGCTACGCTTGATATTCGCAATGTTTCAAGTAATACTGTTTCTGTGTAGACCATTCTTAGAAGAAAAAAGATATTAATTGAATATTAAACTTACTTAAATAATAACAATAAAAATTATTATTTTACGATTTCAGTTTATGAAATTAATAGTAAACAAACTGATATTAATTTTTATATAACATTCATAAGATTTTTATGAATTAACATTTTAACACTAATACTCTTCTATTGTAGGAGTTATAATGAGCTAGACTGAAATTCGCGTTGCCGGTCTGTTTACTTGTATAGTAATACTTATAAAATTGTTTCTGATATTGATAAAAATATATTTTACGGCGTACAAACTATATTATATTTACGTTGGCGGCATTATTCTGATTAAAAGTTTACAATATAACTCCCCGTCTTCAATTCTATCATAATAATACTGACTTATGAACTTTTCAGGGCAAAGGCCCCTTCCCAAAGTGCGTATTTAAACATCAATACGATTCGCGACGTAACGGTATATAAAAATATAGAGAATTCTGTAGTTCTTGGATTGATAGATGAGTTATTATAAGTTCGCTCCGTTATAAGTCCGTGTTACTCGATACTGTTATTTATTAGATAATCTTAATGTGACATTATTGCGGGGTAGTAGGGCTTTTTTTAAAGTCCATCTGAATAGCTACCATCCTCAAGTTGAAAGTTTGCTGTCAAGTTGAAAATCAAATATATATATATATAGGTGTGCTCCGGTTGTTGCAATTGAGAGCCAGTCCCTCCACTAGGCTTAGCGTGTCGACTACTTTTAGTCACATCTTCACTTAATATTAGGTGAGATAGTGGCCATAACGCTAAACATAAAAACTAGAAAAAAAGATAGGATTTTCAAAAAGTTTGTGGGTATACAGCGAAGAGTAGTTTATCGACATTTTAATAGTTGATCTGTTTAAACTTCATTTAGCTAAGATTTTATTATAACAATCAGTGCACCTGTATAGTTTACAGTATCTGCAGCTAGTAGCTTTTAACTTTTTACCCATATTAATTGTAGATTTAAAGCAAGGTCTGATTAGTGTTAGCACTAAACGTCACCAGATGCATATCCGTTGACGTGATTTTGAATGCCTGCGATGAGCCTGGGTGTTTGGTGAGCGAAACCATTATGAAGCAATAATGGCTCAATGGTAGCATGTATAGACTTGGCATCCACCCTGAAGCTGAAAATCTGACGCTAAATATCTATAAGATCTATAATAACAAAGTTCATGTATAGTATTATTCATAGCATATACCTTGTTCTATCTTTAAGCTCTGGGGATCGGTTTTCACCAATTACTCTATCAATTTCCTCGTGTAACTTTCTTTGAATCTCCTCATTACGCACTACGTGAAGTAGCATAAATACAGCTGTGTTTGATATCGTTTCCATACCTGCTTCTAGTAAATCCAAGCAGGCCACTTGGAGTTCTTCATAAGCAACTAAGCAATATAAATGTTTTGAATCTTTTGAAATTAAAATATATATTGTACTTAATAATTTACAAGAATATATTACAAAATAATTTTTAGAGTTCTTTTTTATAATTTATTTATTTAGACAGATGAGAACTAAAATGAAGTATAAGAAGTATAAAACGAATAAACTAACAAAATTAATTACAACAATAATATGTAACTTCCAATAACATGTTCAACAATTTAGTAAAAAGTTAATCTTACCGGAACACACGAAGTGCAGTATATAGACAAATTAAATTAAAAAACAAATAAAGGCTAAGTGTATACCAAAACTAAATGAAAATCATTATAGTTTATGGGCTAGGCGGTGTTATTTTTCAAGACACAGTAGATTATAACATATTTTGCTATAAGAACAGACAGTAAGTAATGATTTCCTTTATGAATTTATGCTTGTTTTAACGAAATATATATACGTGAAGAACTTATTATATCGAGTAGTAATTTTTATAGCTTAGTATTTGTGCGACAATCTATGTGACCTGGTAATACGAACTGCGTTGTGTAGTGCGATATTACCAACGAGTTCAGGACAGTTGATATGGTTGTTAATAAGCTTATTTAAAAATATAAAATTATGTTTAATGAGTCAACTTTTTAAGCTAAGGAAATTTATAAAGATATGTCAATAATTCTTATTATTTCATTGTAACAGTTCTACATGTATAGATATGAAAAAATGTGTAATAATTAAGTCAGGGTAAATAAACGTATCACTATAGATAAGAAACATAAATATATGTTGATATAAATGTAACGAATAAAAAATGTACGCACCAGCTTGACTTTTACGTTCTATCATATCGATTAAAAGGGCGTCGATGACGTCTCTCGGGTTCTCGATATCTATGTTTTTTTCATGTTCTTTTATAGTTTTCTGTTGTAAATAACAATGTATTATAAGCAATTTTGCTTTGAAATAATAAATACAGTAAATATCACTTCTTTATATATCAACAAATACCGGTGTAGGTTCTTATTTTAATTGTAATTGGCTTAATTGTGTGCATATTACTTTTTTATAACTATTTGTTGACTAAACCCGTACATAAGGATATCATTTAAATCATAATTGTATTTTTTGAAGTCGTGCGGCTGATAAACTAGAAGCGATGGCTCTAGGTCAGTGGTTCCCAAGATTTTCATTTTTGTCACTCCTATCATCTATAAGGTGTAATCATATTACTTCCACTCACTTAACATTTTATTTAAAAAAAGGTTTGTGTTTAAGGGTCGCTCCCTTAATGGCCTCGAGCCGACTTTACTCGAATTAACGTCAAAAGGTTACGGATGACAATTTTAAAGCAAGAAAGTGAAAATACAAATAGACTTTAAGTAATTACGAAAACTTTCTTAACAAAGTTAAATTTTTAATGTACTTGAAAAGGTTCTCCATTGGTTCATATTTTATTAATTGTTACCTCAGAACTTTTTTATCTAAAAACCGATTTTGAATTATATTTACTGGAAAAGGAATATTTTAAAGAGGTCTCTTTCATTAACACTCGACCATGAATTTTAAAGATACCCCAGAGAATTCCTCAAAATCGAATAAGGAATGTATACTGAATGAAATATTGGTAGGTTTATGACAATCTAAGACTAAGTAGGTACCCAAACATGGTAAATAAAGTTCTGTAGGCACTTGGACCGGGAAAGCAAAACGGAACTCATTTCAGTGCATGTATTTGGCGTAAATTTGTTGTGGAGTCGGTTTGGTTTTGTACCAACAAAAGAAAATGGTTATAACCATTTCAGTATGGAATTTATAAAAACTTAATTATTTACATTGAGTGTGATGTTTGTAATTTTTTATGATTAATTTTTAAATTAGGTTTTTATTTTATGTTATTTTTACTTTGAGTTACTGAATATTATAAAAACTTTACTGAAGGCTAGAAAATATTTTTTTTACCATTGAGCCTTTTAAATACTCCACCTATATGTAATACTAGCTGTCATACGCGCGCTACGTTAGGTGACTTTGGATTTATCCAACTGTAAATACTCAATAATTATCATAATGGTTTAACCAATTTACACAAAATCTTAACAAATTATAAACCTAAACTTTCCTCATGAACCACTCTATCTGTTTGTCAAAACAGCATGAAAATCAGACATAAAAGACTCGACAGATAACCTAGTTTTATTAATGTATTGATTTCATTATGTTTAATTTATGAAGCCGTTTGAATATTATTGAATATAATGGTTATGCTGTTTCTCATTACTGCGTTTGTTTACTTTTTATTTTACTTGCGGAGTCCGTGACTATGTTCGCGTGGACTTCCGTGATTGAGTTTTGAATATTTTAAAATCAGCTTTTTGTTGTACAGCTTCGAAGGGCGATTTTTCATAAACGCGTAACACTCTTTATTTCTTAGCAACAAGTATAGCTATGTAATTTCATATCCCTAATTTAAAAAATGATTCGTTCACTATACAAGTCTATCTGTTTACCTACTATAATTCATATTAGTTGGTTTAGCGGATTAGGTGTAAAAAAATAACAAATATAAATAACATAATGTTGAATGATAATAGATATAGTAAATAGTGTGATATAGATATTTACGATTTTTTAAAATTATTATATGCGACTATAGGACTGCACTAATCACATTCGATTGATAACGAAAAATAACGAATATTTGATGACAGATTGATGATATTATCTATCATGGAATAAGTAACTTTAATATCATTGTAATGTATAGAGAATACCAGCTGTGACTGCAACTTCGTTCGCGTTGAACTAAAAAATATTTAATAATTTTTGCCCGTTTTTGTAATTTTTTTCAACACAGCTTTGATCCTGTTGGTAGTAGCGTGGTTTAATCGAGCTCAAAGATTTCTTCAATGATAGCTCTATCTATTACAAAAATATATTTTGAAATTTGACTGGTAGTTCCTGGGATTAGCGCATTTAAACAGAGAAACAAACTTTTCCGCTTTATAATATTAATAAAAAAAAACAGAAAAACCACACTCTAATTGATTACCTATAACTACGAGGGACGGTTATACTTACACCAAATATTTGTTGTACCAGCAAAATAACACTGGACTATAAATTTTTTGCAGCCTAAGTATTTTATTTATCTACTAAGTATGAAATTTTGTAGTCGTAATTATAAAAATACAGCCTTGCGAAAACACGACTGACGCAATTAAAACGATACTTATCTTATTCATTCGAATACCCTACATGTTATTAATATCATAATTAAGATTGATTACAACAAAATCAATTCAATCTCGTTTGGAATTATTTTCATTTATCTTTTTCAAGTAGGAAGAGAAGTAATTATACGATAAAACATGATATGAAAAGTCTAAAACCAATAGCAGTGTATGTTGTAGACAGCACAACCATTTGTAGTAACGTTTACTCTCACAAATGAACATTGTGTACATCGAAGGTTATCATAGTAGAGACTAGAAGAAGTGTGGGTGTTGTCTCTGTTCTCTAGCAAAACGGGAGTTTGAAGTGTCACTGTGGGGCGTTTTAGTGGGTAGTGTTAGGTGATTAGCATCCGATGCGCCTTTGGCCTGAGCCCTGGTAATGCGTTATGAGTTTGCTCTTTGCGATGAGGAAGCCCGTAAAGAATAGGATTTTAAACACAACAATAATAACAAAAAAGTTAGGTAAAAATAGTATTTACAAAAAAAAATTAAATACGTATAGGTAGTATTTATATATTGCCATATAACCGAATGCAGTTATGAAAAAATCTAAGTATGTAAAACGTTCTAATTACCTCAATAAACTTATGTAGAGCAGTATGAGCACTTTGTAACTCTGTGTAACCAATCAAGCCGGGAACAATATGTCTCAAGAAAGGCAGAAAGTTCAGTATCCCACCACTCATATCAACGGCTCTAAATAGTTTTGTAATCAGTGCACACAAGTTTCTTAGTTCTTCATCATTTAAATCGTACCTGTAACGATTACACATTTGTGAAAGTCATTGTTAGTATAAACTTTTATAAAATATTTCATTTTTGTAGCCCTACAAAGTGTCTCCATTGCAAATACATTACAATTCAAAAACGACATACGGGAGATAAGTAAGCTTTTCAGAAGTTGGATTTTCACTGTCTGATCCCACTATTGACACACTAAAAGAGAGCCGGTTTTATCACCATATTTATAATGGTCGCCATTAAGTTGGATACCTCCTCCTGTTTTATTTCTTTTCTTTTAAAATATTTACAGTCTAGATATGTTGCTTAAAATTAGTTACTCCCTGGAGCAAGTTAAATGTAATTCGGTAATAAAACCATCAGTTTTTTTTTAATTATAATCTTCAATTATTAATTCACGATATCGATACATAATTGCGTTTTATAACATACGAATATATAATATGGCACTATATAGAATAAATGGGTGAGTAAAGTATTTGAAAAAGCTTTAGAGTAAGTTTTTGTAAATGTTAAATGAAAATATATAACATAAGTACCGTTTTCCAGCAACTAATCTCCAAAGAATATTAACAATGGAAACATGAAAAATTTGATTTACTAGTATTGGCTGGCCGGCACGTGCCATTTGTAATTTCACAAGAGAATCACATTCCTCAGCTATGTAAGATTCCATGAATCGTGTATTATAACCGAAACCCTTTAAATATTTCAATACTAGTCGTCGTGTTCTTATCCACGTAGATCCATCGGAAAACACCAGTCCTGTGCAATTATGAATATAATTGTTTACAAAATATATAGGTAATTGTTAAAAAATAATTATAACTTATATTTATCTCTTTTTTTAGTTTGTAGGTTTAGTGTTGTGGCTATAATCTCTCCTGATGTTAAGTGACGATGTTGATCAAGATAGGCAAAGCCTAATGGAGGGACTGGCTTTTAAGTGCAGCTGCCTGAACACACCTTTTTTATGAAATGGGGGCAAACGAGCTAGCCGGTCATCTGATGGTAAGTGATCACCGCCACTCATGGACACCAACAACACCAGAGGAATCGCAGGTGCGTTGCCGGCCTTTAACAACTATGGTTATTTGGTGGCAGATTTTCTACTTGAGGGTGGTAGCTAGCCAGGCGGGCATTAGAAAAAACCCTACCACCATGCTATGGTTTCATCATGTTGTCCTTCACAGAAAGCTCAAGCTCATTGCAGGTGGATTCGAACTCACGTCTATTGACGCGGCATCCGTACACACTACCAACTGAGCTATCGTAGCGAAATAAAGCTTTCATTACCCTTTCTAAAATATAATGTACTGACTGCCAAGCAGACATTGTGCTGCTCTATCCAGGAGTTAATGATTAGTCCGCAACGTTACCTATCGTGTTTAGGAAAAGTACAAAAACTATTTCTATATAATAATACCTTACATTTTTTGTTATGTACTCAGTTTACAAGTTGTATTTATAGAAGATCTTGCCCTTTATCACTTATCCCGAATGAGTTCTTTAGTTTTATGGGAATAGGTATGTGTTGATCCATAATATTAGTTATCATTATATCAAATTTTATCACAATCCATTCAGTAGCTTCGGAGTGATAGACATGAAAAATATGTTTTTAGCTTCTATATTAATAACAAAGAAAGTAACAATTCTGTTTAAAAAAAAGAAATATTATAAAATCTGTCCACTACCTGTTTTAACTATATAGATAATATATCTCTGCCAGAATTGAAAGCCTACTTTTGTATATGGCATATTGTTTGGTTCGTTAAAGTTAATGAAAATTTCATAATATGCGTGCCTAATTTGAATAATTCTTTCGTTGCATTTCTAAAAAAGGTTACTTTGCAAAGATATAGAAGCAATAGCAAGGACATTAATACTACATATTAAAAGATATAATAGTAAAAAGACATTGCTTCAAATAGTATATATCTAATACTTACCAAGTTTCTTTCCAAAAGATCTCATAGTATAGAAAAATCCATCAGGTCTACCATCGAAAACTTCCCTAAGTAAGACCTCTTTGATTAAATCTTTTCCTGAAACTACAACCACTTTAACTGTACCAAGCTTCAAACCAATTAAATCTCCATATTTCTGAGACCAGTACTGCCAGACTTTGTGATGACATTTCAACCTTTTAACGTTAAGTAGAACAGACAAAAGATTACCAATTATTGGTAATGTGGGTGGACCTGAAACAAAAATAATTACACTTAAAATATATCCAATTATAATTAAATATTTTTTTCTTTAAAAACAAAATTAATTACAAGACCTGGTGGATATAGATATGGCCTTTTACAAGACTGTTCAAGAAAAAACAAAAATAAGACAGCACCAGCAATCAGTAGAGCAAACATCACTGGGACTAACAAAACACAGACTTAGTTTAATTTAAAATGATCCGGAAACATATTTTGCCTCCTTTTAAAGGGCGATAAAATCATTATTAGATGCAAGAGCTAACATTTGATCCTATGTTATTCAAATTTTCCGGAGTACAATGTCAAATACATGCAAATCTATTATACTTATACACAATGACATATTTTGTTAAGCAGAAACTGTTATTTTTATCAGTAACTAGCTGGTTCTCCCGATTTCGTGCGTTCCGGTTAACGGCGCGTGATCGTAAAAATTTAAGTATGTGAGTCTGTTAGTTTTGGAGCTATTGTGATAAGTCTATTGAAGTAACTACTATATACTACACATATATACAATATACTAGCAACCCGCCTCGGCTTCACATGGGAATTTATCATATAAAATAAACATATAGCGTTGCTACACTTAATAGATATTTTTCAGAGGAATAATTCCTAATACATATAAAACTAGATGACGAGTTGTAAGCTCACGTAAATTGGACGTAAATTAATCAGAATATATATTTTTTGGATAATTTAGAGACTGTCCTTTAGTTGAACGTAGTACTTCCGCCGTACCCTTCTTCAATACTGTCAAATTAGGAGAATCGCTGGGGAACTAACTGTACAACGTTACACATATTGGCATCATCCAACCAGGGTTCTGCCAAAATGATTTGACAAAACCAATATTTTGATCGCCTATGTTCACGCTGCTCATCAGTAATTTTCTTTCAGTCCTGTCTTTCACCCATTGTATTAGTAAATTACACAGACCGTCATTCTGTCTACAAACAATCAGTTGCGTGATTACTTTATTTCATAAGATAAGCAAAGCTCCCCAAAAGATAGAGTTCTGAACGAAGTCTTAAATCCTAACTTTATATAGTTATGACTTAAATTATTTTCGCGAAATCAAGGTTTATTAAGAATCTGTTACTGTATTGTTAGAACACCATATTGAACATTTAAAAACGTGGAGATTTATATCAATTTATTTACCCTTGAAACAACCAAAACGACGTTTATTCGATTACTTTATAAGTGGATACAGTTAAAATAAAATATTCAAAATAATAATATCAACGCATTTTTTTTAATGAAATACTTTAAAATTAAAAAATATATTATAAACTATATTAAATTGTTTATAATTTAATAAAAAGGTGTCTATAAAATACCGTATGTAGCCTTAGTTAAGCGTTCTTTATTAATACGCATATTTAAAAAAAAACTAATGATCACTCAATGATCGAAATTCGAACATATAATTTTATTATTGCAGATTAAAAGAAATTCTTGACAAGTTGGAAAAAACTACTACCAAAATTTGTTTTGTTGAAAATCTTACAGTTCCTCAATAATTACTAAACAAAAAAAGAAAGTCGCTTGACAAACAGAGGAGACAAAAATCTACTGATCGGTTCTGTTTTTGGCTATTTATACGTAGATTATAGAGAATAATATGGTAATTTATTTCATTTTAAACTTATGATTTTGCGAACGAAGTCGCCGCTAAGTATAAAATATATTTTGTTATACTTATTTTCTAGATGTCTGGTGCAGTACGTCCTTGTCTGTACTACTAACAACGTGTATAGAAAACTTCATGATGCGGATGAGAAGTTAAAAAAAATAACATCTCCGCACTCGACAGATCACATTGCTGACAAATATAATGCAAAAACAAATCTATTTATGTACTGTCGGGGGTGACGTAGTATTAAATTATATGTTATTTCAATTTAAAACGTAAAATGTATTAATCTTTTTTTTCTATAAATAATATAAAAAAGTGACTATAAAATACCGGATGTAGCCTTAGTTAAGCGATCTGTATTAATACGCATATTTAAAAAATAACTACTGTTCACTCAGTGATCGAAAATTAGTATTTTAAGTGTAGTTCTGCATGTTTTGGGTGATGCATGTTATACGTAGTTGCTGTGTTTGTATTTGTCTGTACCGTAACTGTATATATTAGTGCATGCGGGAATATCTTGTTTTATCAATGATTTTTAATTGTTATTCTTAGTTCACAGGTTAGCGATAAGGCGGACAGTGCCTTCGCCATCACCCGCGGAGTATCCACTCACATCCGTGCCCTGTAGCTGACAACGCTTCGTAATACTACCCTGTGCAACTCTCGGCACATCATGCGTGATACGGGGGGTAGTATACGTTCAGTGTATAATTTTGCGATTAGACTACATAGTGCAATCCGCATCTTTGCTTTCTGTTACAGATCTCGGGTCTGGGAGTCACTGCAAGCTCCAAGGGCATCTACTCTACCGGCAACGCTTTTCACGACTACCTCGTACAGCTGGCGGCACTTCGTACCAGGCCGTATATGGCGTATGTAGGTAAGTGGATGTATTATTGTTTTATAGTGGGTTGTATAAGTTTATTTGTTTTTCTCCCTTTATGTACAATCCTCACCTTTGCTTTCTGGTACAGATCTCAGGTCTGGGAGTCAATGCAAGCGGCAATAGCATCTACTTTACCGGCAACGCTTTTCACGAATACCTCTTACAGCTGGCGGCAATTCGTACCAGGCCGTATATGACGTATGTGGGTAAGTGGATGTATTATTGTTTTATAGTGGGTTGTATATATGTTTATTTGTTTTTCTCCCTCTATTGTATTCATTCGGGGGATTTTTTTAATTCATACTCTTAGTTTTTTTTTGTACATCTACTTTATATGTATTTCAAAGCCGCAGTCTCGGCGTGCACCGAGGGTGTCCCATTGCATCGGGTAATTTTTGTACAAACCTTGTACGACTTCCAGCACGTCATACATGTTGTATGGGTACGTGCGGTGTATGAATGTGCGAATGTATTACATATCTTTGGTTTCTTTTATAGCCCTCGCGTCGGGGACTCATTGCATGAGCCAAGGACTTTTACTCATACCGGCGCTTTTGCACACGATTTGCACAATTACCTCGTACAGCTGGCGGCATTTTGTACCAACTAGGCCGCATGGGTGAGTACGATGTATTATTAGATTTTCTACAGTGGTTTATAATATTTTAGTGCATGCTGGGATGTTTTTAAATGATTTTACGACTGAATCGTTTTAATTTAATGCGTTTAGCAATATCTTGTACAAACTGTTTCATTGCCGTGTCCGCAATGTAGTCATTGAAGTTAAACGTATCTCTGATAAGTTTCACAACAACTTGGATAAATCTTTTTTATTACATTATATTTGTAGTTTGCACTTCTACCAGGTCGTACATGGTGTATGGGTGAGTGAGATGTATTATTATGGTTTTATAGTGCGTTATATGTGGTATTCGTTTTTGTACATGACGATGTGGCCCAAGATGGTGGATACGTGACAAATTATTTTAGCCATACACTTCATACGTATTCTACTAATCAAGCTTGGGGTTGTGCAAAATATGTACAACCTAGTGGAGGAGGGGCTGGCTCTCAAGTACAACTGCCGGAACACACCTGTAGAGAGCGGCAGATTTTCAACTTGAGGGTGGTAGCTAGCCATGCAAAGGATTGCATTTTATGCTAACTAATTACACAGCACATTTACAGCTCTGGGGTCGGGGAGCAATTGTAACTCCCGAGGGCATCTACTCATATAGGCGATGTTTGTACGACTACCTCATACAGCTGGCGGCACTTTACTAGATAAAGGGTGTCCAGTGGCAGATTTCAATGTTTGGAAAATTGTAAAAATAAAACTACAGCTCTAATACAAAGTAGGTTTATTTTAATGTAATAACAATTAACGCGGATTTCTTTTTTTAAAAACCACGTTCTCCAAATGGCGGCCCTCAAGTCTGACACACTCTTCGAGTCTAGCACGCATGTTTTCGAAAACGCGTTTACAGAGCGACTGGGGAATTCTGCTGACTTCGGCTCGAATATTTTCTTTAAGTTGTGTCACAGTGCTCGGATTTGTCTTGTAAACCATGGATTTTAAGTATCCCCATAAGAAAAAATCACATGGGCTTAATCGGGTGACCTAGGTGGCCACGGTATGGTACCGTTTCGGGATATGTTTTTTTCAGGGAATAACTGCTGCACTGCATTCATGGACACATTAGCAGTATGAGCTGTGGCCCCGTCCTGCTGGAACCATGTGTTTCGGTTGAAGGATGGACTATTCTGAAGTTCTAGTCTGAAAAAGTCATTTAACATCTGGGCATATCTCTCCGAATTAACAGTTACAGTTTGGCCACGTCCATTTTCAAATAAATAAGGCCCTATGATTGCAGATGCAGATATGGCACACCAAACTGTTACTTTTGGCTTATGTAAAGGCTCTTGATGCATTTGTCTTGGGTTGCGGACATCCCGGTAACGGAAATTCTGCTTATTTACATATCCTCCGATATGAAAGTGGGCTTCGTCACTGAA
Organism: Actias luna; assembly: GCA_039707435.1. NCBI lineage: Eukaryota > Metazoa > Arthropoda > Insecta > Lepidoptera > Saturniidae > Actias > Actias luna. The sequence continues at coordinate 8,747,945 of JAZHAC010000008.1, read as the reverse complement.
GAATATGTTGTCCATCCGAGTAGCAGTAGGAAATCTCAACAACATTACCTCTGCGTAAGTTTTTCTTAATTCAAAGTCAGAATCGTGTAAATCTTGCACGATTTGAATTTTATATGGATGTAACTTGAGTTTTTTTCGCATTATAACCTGCAAAGTTGATTTCGGAATTTCCAATATCGATGAACGTGCACGCAGTGATAATCGGGGATTTTCAACGACAGAAACCATAACACGCTCGCAATTTTCATCCGTGGCTACCGATGGCGTAGGTCTTGGCCTGGGTCTATTTAACGTTGATCCTGTATATCTGAACCTTGCTACCCATGACTGAATGAGGTTGATCGATGGTCCATCACTTAATCGACGAATACCGTAACGATTATTAAATCGACGGCGTGCTTCAGTCAGCGAAAATCCACTCGAAATGTACGCCTCGACGGCAAAAGCGCGATGCTCTCCACTCCACTGTTCAATGGCTACTAAAAAATCCGCAGCGTTTGCGCTTCTAAAGACGTCCCCCGCGCCCCTCTAGCGTGTTGCGTTCAAAAACTATGTTTGTTCAAAGTTTGAAATCTGCCACTGGACACCCTGTACATGACGCATGGGTAAGTAAGATGTATTATAGCGTTATGGGCACAATCACACCTGAAGTTAAGTAACGTGTGGCTCAAAATGACGGAAACCTGTGGAGAGATTGGCTCTCAAGTTCAACTGCCGGAACACACCTATAAGTATTAAGCCATTTTCACCTGGCCTTACATGACGCGTGGTACGGTGTCTTTTTTATTATAATGCGGCTTTGTATATTTGTAGGATATGTTGTAGGCGGAGAGAACCTTCATCTTCAGCTCGCATGGCGTGCGCTGAGGGCATCAATTTTTACATACCGGTGTCCCGTAGCCAGGGCACAACTATATCCTCTAGCTAACGGCTCTTCGTGGTTAACGTGGTTAAAGATTTAAGATGCGGTCTTATGTTAGATTTAAGATGCAGTATTACTTTAGATTTAAGATGCGGTCTTACGTTAGATTTCCGAAACGGTAGTAGTGTTTTCTTTCAAAAAGTGATATTACGATCCTATTTTTAAGAAATAAAAGATGTTTTAACTTTTAGTTTAATTTGGTAATATAAACAAATTATCAACTTCAATACATAAATAGCAACTTTTATGATGGGGAGTGTAAATCATTATGCATGGGTATCTAAACCATTATTTTTACACTCGACACTCTTAAACTTTTAGACAGACAAAACATGACGCGGTGATTATCAATATCACAAATAAGTAGTTTTTTTATTATGGCGAACAAAGTCTCATGTACAAGGAATAATTTATGGTTCTGAAATTATACAGTAGAAACTCTATACACTGCCAGAATACACCTATTGGTATTTAATGGCATATTTTCAACTTGAGGGTGGTTGCTAGCCAGGCGGGCATTAGAAAAAGCCCTACCACTGTGCTATTGTTTCCTCACGATGTTTCCCTTCACTGAAACACGCGGACACGTACGATTGGTGGAGAGGGTAGGGAGAAGCACGTTCAATCTCGTTATTTTATCGACGGGATCGGTGAAGCAATTACGTGGCCGGCGCGCGAAACCTTTGGCGTGCGGATTGGCATTATAGCTAACTGCGTGTACTATTTTGGGGTTGGAATGAACTTCGCCTTTTTCGAAGAATTTCCTTGTAAGGTCTTTGATACATGCATATATGGACGGAAAATACATATCCTTATGGAGATCTACATTACGGACATAGGGATACATGGTCGGCTATACGCATGAATCTATTTTACAGCACTTGTAGTTTGCAAAGGGTGGTGTGCTAAGCTTGAGCGATTACGGGGCAACTATAGACACGTATGGGACGGATGCATACTTTGTATATTGTAAGCTTATGTCTGAGTGCCATTTTGCTCTTAGATGAGGTCAGATTACGTAGTAGAGCCATAGCTATGGTGGTTTTTTTCTGTACATAATCTATATGTTTGTTAAAGGTGAGATGGTTATCTAAAACTACACCAAGTGTTTGGTTAGGAATATTGGCACCAAAAAGATGTGATGTTCTTTTTATATTCTTCCTCGCGTGAAGATCGAACATAATAGCCGCGCTTTTATCTAGGTTTATTCCTATGCGCCATTTGAGGCACTAGGACCCGAACGTAGAGACAGCCCTTTGGACGCGATAGTATAAAGGAATCCTATTCCTGCCAGAGCTGAAGATGACCAGGTCGTCTGCGTAAGAGCCTACTGCGACGTCGGGAAATTCTGGGATGTCACTAACAAATAGGTTGAACAGGCAAGGGGCTAGGATAGAACCTAGTGGGATCCCTGATTTTATTGAATGTGGTAAGGATAGAGCTCCGTCCGCTTTATAGCAGAAGGTACGGTGCGATAGATAAGCGAGAATTATGCGGACTAGTCTGTCCGGAACGTGAAAGAGATTGAGTTTAATTATGAGGCCGTCGTGCTAGAACTTATCGAAAGCTTTGGCTATGTCGAAAAATACGGCAAGCGTGCCCCTAGGACGGCGTGGTTCCATGAAATTGCGGAAAATATGCTCCGTGAGGTGGAGAACTTGGTGAGTACACGAGTGCTTCGGCCGAAAGCTGAATTGCTCGTGTGGTAAGAGACATTTGTCTGAGACAATGGATTGAAGTCGGTTCAAAAGGAGCCGCTCGTATATTTTACCTAACGTATTGAGGAGGCTAATTGGGCGGTAGCTTTCTGGGAGAGATGCCTTTTTCCCGGATTTACGGAAAAATTGATAGGGCAATAATTTAGGAAAGCTTTGAGCTTTTATAAATAAGTAAAACTATGTTGACTTTTCAAAAAGTAATTACTATTGTTTTCAACTTTCGTTTTCACAAATAAAGACGCAAATATATTTTTTTACGTAAACAAATAACAAGATGTATTTATTTCATTTATCTGTTTTTCGTCAATCTTTTACTATTGCTGATATCTCGGTGGTTATTATTGTTTGCCCATTGTATTGTGATTGCCATCAGTCTTTTTGCCGGCTACTGTAAAAAATAAACATTGAAAGGTCCTACTTATCCAGATTTTACGGTATTATGTTTGATAAAGCTCTGATAAAAATTGATACTTAATTATTTAAATTAAACAGAACAAAAATATTTATCACGTATTATGGCTCAAAAAATATAAATAGAAATGTAATATATATTTGCGTCTGTAGTAGCATATATATACTATATTTTAAAATATTGTTTTAGTATTTATTAATAATAATGATGAAAATTGCGTGCTAAGCTAAATAAGCATGAGTTACGATAAAAAAATTAAAGCGTCAACTCAGTCAATTCACATCAATTTATAAAACGGGAGAGAACTCGTTCGATCGCATTGCATGTTCGAACATCGCACAATCAACATTAATTGAGCGACTTAACTTACTATCTATATTATAGTGCAGTGATGGCTCCAATAAACGCGACTGATGTAACAGAAAACAAGGCTTTCGTGACCGTGAAAAAATCTCTACCAGAAGTCGAAACGGAAAGTGGAAATGGAAGTAAGGCGTAAGTATACGTTTTATTAAACTATTGGCGCTATAAAAACATATTAGAACCAATATTTTAAATATAGTTTTAATCATTGCCACTGATCAAATTTTGACTTATAATAGAATACATATTTGTTGCCCTCATTATTTTTTCCTTTAATATTGTTTAGGTTATGTTTAGTACTTTACAAATATAAAAAAAATCAGTTTATTATTTAATGAATAATCTTAACAGTACCATTAGCTGAATGGAAGTAATTATTGGATGAAATAATACTAGATTTAATTCTGTATTTATGGAACAATTATCCGGTTTAATAAAAAAATATCCTTGTTTTTTGTACTTTGTTCTGTATAACTCATCTTGAACATTCTTACTGAAATTACTGCGCAAAATTTGTTAGTGTCAAGAGAAATCTTTAAGATTGACTTTGCAAACCATCTTATTGCATCACATTTATCATGGATTGAAAGACTCCTAATTAACTCTCATGTTTATGTTACACAACACAAAGAACTTCTGAATACATTTTATCTAATATATCTCGAAAACGTTTATTTTAATAATTGTAATAGACATTTATTAATTTATTATAAAAACTAGAACTTAATATAAAATTTAAAGATTTCGTATTCCAATACCAAAACTTACATTTACTCAATTAATTTATGCGTACAATGCTCACATCTTAAGCCCATGGTTCTGGCATTTACATGAATGCATGAATGAAACAATGCTATGTACTTTATCGTATAATCTTTACAGTGTACCTTCCCTGTCTTTAGGTGCATTAAGCTGATTGCACAAATAACGTGCATTCATATTCCAAGTAAATCATTATTATCCTAAGTCGTTCACCTGTGCTTCGGACATTTACCCCTTCAGTTATTCATTGAGTAGTCAGCAAATAAGTAATCGTATCTTTAGCCACATGGCTATATTTTTCATTTTATTCGCACTGCATATAGGTACTAGGAATATAGGAACATATATTCGAGAAAAGTAATACTAGAAATATCTTTATTAATATTAAACTGGTTATCTTTCATCAAGCAAAGTATTAAATAATTATCAAAAATTGCGTACATTTGAAGTGGTAACCTGTCGGCTGATAGTGCAGCAAAATATTACGAGGAAATTTGAACGTTAGAGAATTGTTCTTGTAGTACGTAAGAATTTAAAACAAAAATAATAAATTTATAGACAGACTAAAATCACCATAGTAATTATTGCCCATTAATCATAAATAAATTAGCCTTGAATAATGAATATTGTTAATGATTAATTAGTAAGATTTTATAAATATATAAGTATGAACGTTATAATGTGTACATATCGTGAGACTATACATTTATGGCTTACAGTGGCTGAGCAATACAATTACATCGGACTGGATCGTGACTTTTACAAATCAGGTATAACACCCAACAAAGTAGCATTAGGCGTATAGCGTACCGGGATCAACCAGTATACATCCAGCAAATAAGTAGGACGGCCAGAAACTGTATCTGACTTGGTCGTGTCAATCACATAAATGGTGATATATCCACAATATTCATTATTTTTTATTAACGACATTTTTAAATCAACTAGTCTATATCCATAATGATTTCTTAGGTTTACGCGAATATTATTCATTGAAATAAAACTAATTTAAACGGATTTTATCGCGGTTATTTATTAAATTTTGATCCCGACGTTTCGAAAGCTTTTCAGCCTTCGTGGTCACGGGGCGGACTGAGGTGTAGGTTGTCCAGAAAAGTTTATGTTACTGTGTCTACCTTCAATTTAATTTTTATTATTGATAGTGTTCCGATCTACGCAGAAAGAGCTCACAGTGTCTTGACGTCTGGCAATTGGTCTTTTGGGTTCCGATTTAATTAAATGAATTATTGGATCCCAGGCTTGTGCTAGCTTCCAACCATCTTCTCTATTGAAATTTGGATGTTTTTTAATTTCAATAGCCTCACGAATCATCCTAGGTAGGAATCGGTGTTCTTTTGCAAGGATTTGTGGCTTGTCAAATCGAAGATAATGTTTGGAGCCTTCTTCTGAATGTTCAGCAACTGCAGACTTCGTAGAGCGTCGGTGTTTAACATCAGCTATATGTTCTTTTACGCGGGTCCCTATGTTTCTTTTAGTTTGTCCGATATAGGAGAGGCCACAGTCACATTCTATTTTGTATACGCCCTGTTCTTGTAGAGGTATATGACACTTGACAGGTGGTAAAAATTGACTAATCTTCTTGGGCGGCTTGAAGTAAGTTTTAATTGAAGCACGCTTCAGTACATAGCCAATCTTGTCTGTGACCCCTCTTACAAAAGGTAACACAACAGGTACACGTTCTACTGTGGCTGGTTTCACTCGGTTTCCGTGACGGCGGCGTGGAATTTGGAGCTTGTTATCACGCAGTACTTGCTTGACATGTCGCAGCTCAGCAGCCAGATGTTCCTCGTCACAGATTCCTTGTGCTCTCTGAAACAAAGATTTACCCACGGTAGCTAACTGTTTCGGATGGTGGTGAGATTCACCATTCAGGTATTTATCTGTATGGGTCATTTTTCTGTACACAGTATGGCCTAAAGACTGATCAGGATTACGGATAACTAAAACATCTAAGAAAGGAAGAGATTTCTTTTGCTCTAACTCCACAGTGAATTGTATGTTATTGTTAATCGAGTTAAGATAGAGTTAAGCTATGCAGAGGCAAGCAGACTGGCAGGACAGCGAGAAGCCTTGATTAGTTGTTTATTTCATCGATATCCTCGTTGTTTATGAACTATAATACTGTGTAATCATTTTGCTGTATTACGAATAAAAATATATCATAAATTATATAAATGTTCGCTGATTCAATATATAGGTTAACATACGCTGTTTACGTTTAGTTAGTCTAGATAAGCGATCCATGATCCTTTGCTAGTACCTTGTATCTTTAAGACAACGATTGATCTAAAGAATTATAGATAATAGTTGTGCCCGCGACTTCGTTCGCGTGAAACTAAAAACTATTAATTATATTTTGCCCTTTTTGCATTTTTTTCCAATGCAGATTTGCTCCTATTGATAGTAACGTTAGTAGCTTAAAACCTTACTCAATGATTGCTCTATCAAATACAAACAGATTTTTTGTAATCCGAATGGTACTTCCTAAGATTGGGACGTTCAAACAAACAAATAAAGAAAACAACAAAGTTTTCCGCTTTATTATATTAATATAGATAACTTGCGACGTATCGCTTCGACTTAAAATCGAATAGAAGTCGCCTTTATACACCTTATCACACTTAGGTAGTGTCGGCACAACACTTTGTTAAGACGAAATAGAAGTATGGTTAGAATAATTATACACGGATAGTAACCACTACTGCCTAAGAGATATTCACAAGATAATTGCTTTAGGATCTGGAGCATATAGCCTTTGTTTTATTATAGTAGTAACGTATAAAAAGACCTTCCAGACAATTGGGTAGGGCCGAGACATTTGATACATTCAAATTGGAACATCATTACATTTCTGTAGGTTCATACAAAACCTGTATCACAATATTTGCTTTCGACTTCTTCTTGTATCCTTTTCTATCAGTGATCCTATTTATAGTAAATGAAAGATGTCGTTCATTTTTACTCTCGATCGACATAGATGCTGCAGCATCTCTAGCATTCTCCTATCGACATAATGGCTCGTAAGGATAGCGGAGTTAGGAATGTCGAGGTCAAAGCGACGCTTTAGCCATAATCTGTCAGTTCATCGGTTTAAACGAAGTCATCATTTTTGAAAGACATCAGAAATTTAAGTCATGTAATACTCCATTTTAAACTAGTTTTGTGAAAAAATTGCCATGTATATATATGCTTGTATAGGCAATAAATCTGTCAATTAAATAAAAACAATCGCTTCTAATTAATTTCACTGATTACATAAGGAAAGGCCACATTACTTATCGTAATATATTACAATTATAAACTTATTTTTATAATAATTGTTATTACAGGTAAAAGGTAATTAAATGATATATTTACCTATAACATTATTTCAATTAGCTTTAAGCAATGAAACCTTAAACTTCGACCACATGAAAATTACTCTTACGTTCAATCAATATATCAAGCTACAAAATCTATGAAAACCGTTTTCATCTTCAAATCAATCTTTTGGGTATACACCAACCATTTATATATCTATATAAATGTATCTTGCGGTACTGAAATTTATGACTTCTAAGTATAATCTGTTTCACTATCTATAGCTTGAGCATAAAACTACTTGCACCCTTGAAAGAAACGAAAAAACTTACTTCAAAATTATACACGCAAAACTTGTTGCACAGAATACAAAAATCTGATTGATTTACCGTTTTCAAGTTTAGTAGGTCAGATAAAAACTATAAAACTCAATTTAAGACGCTTAAGTAATATAAAAAGTATACTGTTTTCCCTTCACAAAAATAACACTAAACTTAGGAAACCAGTTACTAAATTATGTCAAAAATTCAACTGGTTAAGCCAGTGGAGTCTGGGACTTGACGAGTGAGATACGATGAAGTCATAAATTGGTAATAAATATGATAACGTACTTACCTTATTTGTTGAAGCGCTTAGGTTTGGGTTATCAATCGGTCCCAAAATCTTGCAACCGGCTACGGTTTTAAATAAATCACTTACTTCGAGAACTTTTCTTTAGAATTGAAATTATAGATAAATTACATATACATACCTATGTTACGAATTGATATGTTGGAAGGTTTACAATAACAACTATAATAAATTTATCAATTGTATTGCAAGTACCTATTTACAATTACTATATACAATTTTATATATTTGTAAGAATTAAATTATAAATAAAAATTACTTTTTATATCTTTGGGTGTAAGCAGATATCCTGACGGTTTTTTATTTATTTGTTTGTCTAAGTAGTAGCAGATAGTTTCTATTACTTACCTATAAGAGTGTTAACGTGCTTAAATACAAAATTATCCCTTTTATATAATTTACGAACGGATTAATAATTACGACGGAATGATAACAAATATTATTTCTATAACACTACTCGTTTATTTTTTTTATTAGATTCTTTCAGTCTGTTAATATGCTAAATGAAAAAAAGTATCGACTGACATGCGGTATACTTACATATATCTTATTGAATAGAATAATCTCATATTTGTTTTATATCATACTAGATTGTACGTGCGGCTTCGCTAATATTGATTTTGTCAAACAAATCGGATGACGTAATAAAAAAATCATACAAATTTTATCCATCTATTTACCACACTTCTAAAAATTTTTGGAGATAAAAAGTAGCCTATTACCGTCTCCAGATTACCATCTATCTCTATACCAAAATGCATCATAATCGATTCAGCGGCTTAGGCGTGAAAGCGTACCAAACAAACAAACTCACTTTTGCATTTATAATATGAGTATGATTTGTCTTTTATTTTTTTAATATCTGTTTAAGAACAATTTATTGAATTTTTTATTTTACTATACGAAATCAGTTTGTGTCCATAAAACTGTCTTCGCCTAGTTTAATGTAGATAATGCTAACAAAATTCTGTTTATTAGATCGATTTCAATAATATATGTTAGCCAATTCCTTTATAATAACCCCTATTTTTCATATTTTGATAAGTACGTAAGCTGATTGTGCAAATGTTTTTCAGAAGGGAATAACTCAACCACAATGCTATAAAGACAATGTATAAACCTTTTCGATTAAACCTTTTTTGTCGTATAGAAAATCAATGCGGTAGTAAAAAATAGTTTAAAATGTAATATGCTTGGGTATTGTAAATATGATTTGATAATTTGTAAAATCGAATATGCTTTTTATTCACTAAAAAATTTAGTGTGAATGATCTGGTTTTATTTTAATTCATTTAGCGATGTTTTACGGTTTCTATATATATATATAGTGAATAAAAAGCATATTCGATTTTATAGGATATATATATATATATATATATATATATATATCCTGTAATGTATAAATACATTTTACTTAACATTTAAATACGTTATACATTAGCAAATAAATTACATAAAAATGCACTTTACAAAAATTTCGAATTGCCTTAATAGGTATCTCTCAATGGAAAATTTTTAGTAAAGTTATGACCACTTTATACGGTGACTTTATTTCGTTTAATAGCTTCGTAAAACATATACATTAATAAACAGCTAAGAGCTACGAAGGTAAGAACAATTGCGAATAGAATTCGTAATATTACTACCATTGAAATAAATCATTCATATCGGCAAATATTGCTATCGGGGCAATTGATCATCATTATGATCAAGAATATCAATAGACATTTGCCTCTTTATGGTTGCCAATATACCTACGTATATTGTAATGTATCAGAAGGGCACTATATTCAATGTATTGTGGAAGTAGATAAAACAATAATATTTTCTTAACCACACGTCTAATAAGTGGTTTTGGTTATTTCGTTAAACAATTAGCTTACAGTTTATGATACGGTAAACATTATGATGTAATAATAGCACGATGCCATTTCTTAAAGGTGTTGAAAATTGAAATTCTGTCGTCTACCACAAACAGTCACATGATTCAAATTGATTACTTTTCGATTATTCTGTCACGTTTAAGAGACTATACTACCCTGGGCAGAGGTAGATTTGTTCATTTTGACTATCTTTGCAAATTCTATAGTTCCGACGATAATCTCAATTTATTTGCTATTTCGTAAAGTAATCGTTGGGTTAAAGGTTACAATATAATAAAGCGATCAGAATAAAAATATTTCTTTAATGTCTTAATAAATGTCACAATGTTTCTAAATGTTATTTAATCTTCCCTTTCTCCTTTATACGATTGGGATGTCTATAATTTTTGAATTAAAGTAATTTTATGTATTAAAATATAAAAACAATATTTTTTAATTACATTTAGTAAATTTTAATAACTATTTATAAAACAATATAAGTAGGAATGTTGGTTTGGTAAGTAAGTTAATATAAAAAGTAGGTATTCGAATGTTATAATAAGCACCAGGTTTTTAACAATATTTTGAATTATAAAAACACTAAAAATCGAAATATTTCTATAGAATTCTAAATCTAAATAATTAAAATCTCAATAATTGTAAAGAACTTCGTAGGTCGTACCTTATGTTTGCCTGACCAGCAAACATGTCTATGTATAAGCTATTTAATTGCAATTATAAATTATGTTATTTTTATATTCATCGTGTTTTGTCTAGATCACAGGCATCACAACGTTGTCAAGTAAAAAAAGTATGTCATTCTATTGTCATATTTGTATAATAATAACAAAAGATAATACATACTGTCATTCTCAGAGAAATTTAATACCTGAATTAATATACTCTTCATCCGACGTAACTTGTGAAATTCAAGTGATTCACTTCGGTTTTGAAAAAGGTAGCATTAGATAACCAGGATTAAAAAGTAGGGAAATTTTTTAAATGAAATCCCTTAGGCACAAATTCATGTAAATTAAAATACTTATCTTATTTTCAGTTACTCGTACGAGATCTTAGAGGAAATAGCAAACTTCTTGCTTGCAAGAATTTCGTTACAACCAAGCATCGGCATTATATGTGGCTCTGGGATGGGTTCGTATTGGAAAGAGGGTATTTATTAATTTCAACTGTTGCAATAACCTATATAAGTTTATTTGAAGAATATATTTTATGCAATTCTGTGTAAAAACTTCGAATTTTTAATATTAAAAAATTTGTGACTTTGTAATAATAGCTCAGAATATAACATTTTTACAAAGAAACTTTACAACATCAGATAATCCATACTAATTTATCTAGGTTCACTTACCGAAAGTATAATGGAGGCAGAGTCCATTCCTTACGAGGAAATACCCAACTTCCCAGTGAGCACCGTGGAGGGACACCACGGCAGATTAGTCTTCGGGCGAATTGAAGGTGTTCCCGTTGTTGCCATGCAAGGGCGTTTTCATTACTACGAAGGATATCCTCTTTGGAAGGTATGTTAAATATCCTAGTTCTTCTAATTTTAACTTTAATTAGATCTTATTACACTTTACATTTGGGTAACTAATCCGTAGGTATATAAAATTGAGTATATTTTTTTCTATTTATTACTTTTTTCATATATCTTATGAGAAAACGTCTTCGTCTTATTATAAGATAAACAAAAGATTTTAATTTAAACTTTCAGATCATATATTCAAGCTGAATATGAAATTAGCAATTAACTAGTTATCTATATATATAAAAGTGAATCTCTATTAATCTTGGTCATCACTTCATGCGTGAACGGATGGAACAATTTCGCTAATTCTTTTTTTGTTGCTTTATTTATTGTCAGGAAAATGTTTTTATGAAAGAAAAATTAAGAAAGTTGAGCGGTACATTAAAAAATCTTTATATATAAAAAAAATAATCGCCGAAATGTATGTACGCGCATAACTTCCGAACGACTGCACCAAATCGGATAATTCATTTTCTAATGGTTTTTGTTATTGTCAGGACATGGTTTGTATAAAAGATAAAAAAAACGAACATTATTTGAACTCTCATAATATGAAAAGTGAGTGAATGAAGGGGATAGAAGACGGGGCGGAATCTAGAAAATTGCGAAGACAAGTATGAAGTATGAAGTAAGAAGAATATAAGTGTAGAAAACCTGCAAATATTAAAAACAAAAATAATAGTTATAAAAAAATATATTTGTGTCTTTGTACATCTTACAAAATGGCGTTACATTTTGCAATTGTTACCGACCACGTGGTACATTAATTTGACTTTCATTCTAAACGAAATTGTAAATTTCACGAGTAAACGAATTACTACCACCTCACGTTTTAACCGAGCTGATGACCAGCGCGCGATTGTTATTCAGTATAGTCCTATTGGTTTCTCTGTATTGCGTTCGAGAGTTAATGTTAATAGAATGACATAGGACAGCAGTAAGTTCTATATTAGAGCGTGTCTCTTAAGCTGCTCTAGCAGGCTCTTACGAAATTTGACTGGCTAGGGTGAGATACACGAGAATTTAAGGTGCGTGTTGACGCGTGTCGGAAACAGACCCTTTAAACCTACATCTGTTGCACAAGTCTCTGGAACTGTTCGGAGTTTCCCTGTCTGCCATACGATGTACCCTGCACCAACACGGGTAATCCATGGGTAGCAAAAAGTTCCTCTCATTTCAGATCAAATCCCGAGTGAAATAGTTATTTAAAAAATTATATGCAATAATAATTTAAAACATGATAAATGAACCTTGTGGAGATTTCAACAATACCCAAGAAACCGGATTGCGGAGACTATCACAATTAATTATGGATATCCAATGTAGGCGATCAATTGCAGACAATAGTAGTGAAGTTGAAAAGTGAAGTTAAGCAATAGTTGGATTGTGCCGTACACTTCAATATAGTTTAATGCCTATCGGAGTCACATCAATGTGGAATACATTAACGCCGTTAAGTCAATAAAGTAGAAATGCAAATAAGTAAATAAAGACTCCACCACAGGTTTAGCGTGTCTAACATCTTGGGCCGTAACGTTACTTAACATCGGATGAGATTATGGCCATAACGCTAGATCTTAACTATTAAAAAAGGCAGTTATATGGTCATTTTTGCTGTAAGAAATGCAAAGCCAAAGTATCTTAGTATCGACCAATAAAACTAACACGACAATACAATGTAACGAGACTGGCTGTAAAAAATTCTAACGAATAACGTCAAAGAAGCAACCGTCAAGAGAAAATATAAAGCAGAGGTTGTATTAGTTTCGCGTATACAGATGATTTCAAAGGCTTTGCCATTCGATTTTAAGCTACTTAAACTTCCCGTGGCTCTATCTATTGCGTAGACAATTAACAAATAACGAAATCAGACGTTGGAAGTTTGTGTACTCAACATGGAGTTTTACAGATTCGAAAACGGGCGAATTAATATCATGTGTTAGCGCGTCGGATAAAAAAAATGTTTATTTACGTACCACAAAAGAAATAAAAAACATATATCAATAAGCATCATATTAACTATATTTAAATTTCATATAATTAAAAGACATTTAATTAGTTAGAGTTATAAACAAGTATCATTCACTAACCAAAACAAAAGAGAAACGGAAACGATATAAGATATAGCCAGTTCTATTGATCTTAACGAATTGAAGTTGAAAGATTTATTAGGATATATTATCAAAATGTATAAACAATATCGGTCAAAAAAATCGGGCAAAGCGTTTTGAGTTTTAGCGAGAATAAATAAAAATGAATTATAGGTGATACGAAGTTCACCGGGTTCGCTAGTTATGAATAATATTGTAGTGTAATATTAGGGTTTTAAATTATTTCAGCGGTGGGTGTTTGTTAATTTCTGTTATAAAATTAGCAACGTTTTATAATTCAAGCCAATATTTTAATGTAGATAAGTCGTAATATGTAACAAAACTTATATATAAATAAACCAAAACATTCTATACCACTTCAGTGAAATATACCCACAAAAATAATTATCATATTATTCAAAGTACACAATTGATTTAATAATAAAAATCGTACAGTAAATGAGTCATTTATAAGTACTTCTCATAAATACAATGATATACGTTAGTACCTACGTAGTGCATTAAATTCTTATAACACGATAGTAAAAAAAATATAAGTAATATACATACAGATTATGTCTTACTAAGGTAAGATAGTTACGCCGTGTTCGTCATATTACCTTTCTTAGTATTCCTTAACAAAGATGCGAATCGCCTATGCGTAGTTAGTTTTTTCGTTTATAAATTCTTGCTACTTATAAAATATATAGAAACATTATACACAGAGCTAGAATTGTATGTTAATGCTTATTGTTTCTTACCAGCCGTACAGCTAAATTTATGTATGTACCTACAACCTATTTATTTTATTGTGTTCAGGAAATGTAACAAATATTTACAAATTTTTGTTCTAAACAGACGTATATCAATTCAAGACAGGTTTCCACCGATTAAAGTGCAGGAAATTGTAAGTCAATAATACTGATTTCATTGAAAGTAAAACCATTTACGTTTTTTGTTTTTTTTTTTTTAAGATAAGAATAAAAAGTCAGTAATGTATTCCTCTGGTTGTTATAGTAAAAAGCCAAAGGATTTCTGGTTTTATTTAGTGTATATATGCTGCTATGCAAATATTATGCTTTGAAACTAGCCTAAAAGGATTAGCAAAAGGGTTGAGATTATTTATCGAATTATTACAATAAACTAAATAGGTAATTTAAAAAGGTAGCTATGATACTTATTATCTTTAGTGGCTACATATACATGTTCGAACGTAGATCTTGCATAGACTTAAGCAAAACCGTAACTTTTCGAGTTCTAAGATTGCGTTGACGTAATACTTAGCAGAGTTTGAGCTAAGATAAGGTTGATATAAGACTGAGTACGCTCTATAGATTTCACTGTACTAGTATTTTCAAACTGACAGATATGCTACGTAGTTTTAATTCAGAGAATTGATGTGTTTCATTTAGTTATGGAACTTCTGCTTGAATATTTATTACAAATAATTTAATATCATATAATTAATGAATTATATATAAATATCTTCTGTGTGAGCAGGTGCTAAATTATTTTTAATGAAAATTAGTTATCTTTAATAATATATTGTAATAAATTATAATTGACGAATCTTCACACATACTTCATTAAAAAATTTATTACGTTATATATTTATTCTTATTAGAGCGTACACATAATTACATTAATTGTGTAAAGGTGTTGATGCTAACTGATGTATGAATGAATACTTTAATGCACTTTAAATATGTACACTGGCGAGCTTAATGCCATAAGGCATTTTCTTCCAGCTAACCAGTAGTGTTGTAGTAAGAAAAATTACTAGCATCTTAGGTAGTGCAAATAAAATAATCACTCTAACTCTTGTTAAGTAAACACATATCGATGTAGTTGTGATTTAAAACTGGCGATGGTTTTGGCATCTTGAATATAACGCGGCAAGGTATACCATAACCGTATGGCTTGTATCGTAAAGAAGTTTGAGCAGAGTGTCGTCCTGTGCTCAGGGATCACAAGAGTGTTCCTGTAGAAGGAACGTAAATCCCGAACGCAAGCGTAATGGAACGTTCCCGGAAATATTGTGGAGTTTGTGGATTAAATAAAGCTCCATAAAGTGCAGCATATGATCATTTCGACGGTAACGGATACTAAGGCAATTCAGTTTTGACCGGAACTGTGAAATGTGATTGTATTGACGCAGTCCAAAAATGTAACGAATACACAAATTCAATATACGATCGAGTTTGTTGAATTTACGAGCGTCACCTTTGAAGATAATGGAAAAAACTTATGCATTATTTTTAGGGAATGCATGACACCGAATACCGTTTTACTAATTGTGCTAATATTTTTAGCACAATGCAGTAGTATTGTAAGTTACTTTTGATAATGATTCAATATTTAACTTATTTAAGCGGTTCGCCGATCAACGATTATCACTTGTGTTTTCGTTGGATTCACAGCAAGATCAAACTAGTCACTGCACAAGTGTACACCGCTCAGATTATCAGTCATATTTTTTATACACTGTAAGGCTGCTGTAGAATCGAAATGTTTGTAAAGTTGGACATCTTCCGCATATAGATGAAATATACTGAAATTTATTTTTGAGACTAGAGTGTTAATATATATACAAAAAAAGTAATAGTAATAAAACGCCGCCTTGAGGTACGCCAGCTATTATATCACACCAGTCAGACACTAATTCGTCAACCTTTTTACGCTGCCAATGCCTCCTTAAATATGAAGAAAACCAGTCAGTGGCAGATTTCGACATATTGAGAGAAGAAAGAACAGATAGTAGAACATCGTGATGGACAAGTTGAAAGCATTGCTAAAATCAATTAACGTAAGAAGAGTAATGTTATTATTATTCATAGCATGGCATATGTCATCAGTTATTTTTATAAGAGCTGAGGCTGTACTATGTGCCGGCCGAAACCTCGACTGAAAAGGACTTAGGTTATGACGGTTTAAAAAGGCCGAAAATTGTCGGTGTACAGCTCGTTCAAGAACTTTAGACAGAAATGTTAAGATAGATAGGACGGAAATTAGAGAAGTCAGTTGAAATACTTTGTTTATTAAGTGGGAATATTTGTGCGTTTTTCTAGATAGACGGAAAATTGCCAGAATCAAGAGAAAAATTAATAATATGAGTTATACAAGATAAGATGATGTTTAATATCGGAATTATGAGATCACGTCCGTTTCCATCATAGCCAATAGCACTGCTGGAGATAGACATGATGATTTTTAGAATATAACCATCAACAACCGGGGTAAACATAAATTGATAATTACAGTAAACGCTACCAACAGTAGTATGTATGGTTGCTGTCTTGGTGCTATCACTAAGACACGGGTGGGTTTTGAAAAATACCGATTTAGATTGTGGACATCTACAGTTATTTTTAGATCATGATGTTTCTTTTTAAAACCTAAAGGATGTAAGAACTTCCATAAATTCTTAGAATGACAATTTGGCAATGTATGTTTCTACGTCGTCTAAACGTCAGTATAATCGATCTTTTGTTTTTATAGTAATTTTATATTTATATTATGAATAGCAATATCGAACTCTTCTGATTTATAAACTGAATATTAAACGTATAGAATTTGTTTATGTAAAAAAATAAAGATAATGAATAAAGATTTATTTGTTTGTTTAAATATGGAAAAATATGTTAATAAACATATGACGACGTAGATCGACTGTAATGGCTGATGCAAGGCACAGTCGACCCCCCAGCTATAAGGTTATCTTTTGTTGTTAGCATTACAATGGAGGGTAGAGAATGCGTTAAGATAATATGGAACTCTACGTCGTTAAACCAAACACAAGTCCTCGCAACGTTTATAATAGGTTTGGAAACTTCGACTGAATGATGTAATTGATAACGGAATAACTTAAAATGATCTATGTACTTAATTATTGTAATCATATACAACATAATTATTAATTATGATCGGTTATGTAATTTTTTTGTATATCTCTATAATCGAATTTTTAGTTTCCATTTTTATTAATGAAGTGAACATTTTTAACCTTCTAAAGTACTGTACTCAATCGATATAAATGATGAATCAATGGTAGCGTGCAAAGATATAGCATGGGTTTGGATCTCTTCAATTAACCTAAACCCTCGATGGAGGAAGACATCGGGAAGAAACTATACCATTATGGTTCTTCTGATATCCGCCTGGCTAACTACCAATTTAAGTTGAAAACCTGTTCTCAAGCAACGATACATGTATTTCAGATGGTCTACCTAAGAGCTCATTTTCTCAGTCCAGTTAGCTTAGCGCGTTACTAACTCGAACTACGTCATTGCTTAACATCAGATGAGATTGTGTCCAACCCCCTAAACCTATAAAAAACTCCTTTCAGTTTTAGACGATTGTAAATAATAAAAAAAAATACTGTTATTATTTTGGTCAGTGCTGCCTCCCAATACGAGTGATGAAACTACTCGGAGTACACACTCTGATTGCAACGAACGCGGCTGGTGGTTTGAATCCAAGCTATAAAATCGGAGACATAATGATTGTTAGGGACCACATTAATATGATGGGTTTCGCTGGCAACAACCCTCTGCATGGTCCTAACGACGAACGGTTTGGACCGCGCTTCCCTCCTATGAGTAAGGCGTACAGCTATGAATACAGAAAAATTGCCCGAGAGGTAAGTGCAAAATATCTTACTTTGTCAACTATAAAAATGTAAGCCTGATAGGAAATTAACTACTCTATATTAATCATGAAAATTCATCCAATTTCAAACATACATGAAAAATAAAGTTATATTTCAAAGGTTATCTATCACACAAAATAAAAACTTTGCTAATTAACCCATTCCTCCCCACTGTCATATTTTTAGGATATTATTTTTAAAATTTCTTTGTACGTATTAGGACTTTTATTTTTATTATTAAAACATTTTTTACAGCGAAATTATTTTATTTTATGCGAAATGTAAAAATATGAATTTCATCAGATATAATAAAATTAAAAGTCCTAATATGTAAAAAGAAATTTTTAAAATAGTGTCCTAACAATATGACAGTGGGGAGGAATGGGTTAATGTTCATGGTTTCTATTTAAACTAGAATACATACTTTACCATTTATAAGAATGAATATAAAAATGTATTGAAAGGAATTATAAATCCTTAGTTATAATTATATTACCATAATCACACGAGGTTATCAAGGGTCGATAAATGATTAACAACTTGTTAGAAATAAACAAGACATAATAATACGCTTGATTGTTTCAACAACTTATTTACAACCTTCCTGGTCACCTTGGTTTGCTAATTGGACCACATTAAAATTAAAAAAATGTATTATTTATAAACTTATTCAGATTAATTTAACCAAGCACGCACTACACAACCTATTGCTTGTCGGTACTTTAAATTGTACATGGCAGGTATTTAGACGAGAAATATAGGTTTGCTCTAAGATTTTATAGATTTTCATAAGTTATTTAGCGATAAATAAAAAACCAATATGAGATATATAATTTTTAAAGTTGTTTGACGTAGAAATAAAGTTTCAAATTTAAAATGAAAAATAATTTGAATCTTTCAGATAGCGCAGAAATTAAATATTGGTAATATACTCCGTGAAGGTGTCTACACGTGTCTCGGGGGGCCAAATTTTGAGACCGTGGCAGAACTGAATATGTTAAAGATGGTCGGTGTTGATGCTGTAGGAATGTCGACGGTTCATGAGGTAAATATGTTCAAGATATAAATGTTCTAAAAAATTGTGGAACAAATAAAAACGATCATTTATGTTATTAAAATCCTTGAGATTGCGACTATTAATACGAATAATTAAAATAATAATTAATCGTTTTAGAACAGTACTAGTGTTAAATATTTTGTTATTGTTTATCGAAACTCTACTTTAATAAACAAATCATTGCCTTTTAATAACTTTAATGACTGAATATTAATTAATATTGCGAGGTGATAGGACACGATAATTATGTCCGACTCGATCGCGGCCACAGAACGAATAAAGTCTGCAAGATGTAAGTTTAATAATAACGAATTCATGATTTTTAATACGAAAAAAATATATATGTTCAAGTAACACATTGAATATTATCACCCACTACAAACAAAGGTCGGCAAGTTACTGCCACTATAGAATATTACCTACTTATCAAACGAATCCATATACATATATTCAGATCTAAACAATCTTTATAATAGTTTCTTAAATTTGTAACTCATTGTTAAATGGCAGTTTCTCTTTTCCTGTCGTAATGTTTAATCCAATCTCTTTATTTAAACAACGAAATTAAATATTGAAAAACTCGGCAAAATCCCACGTAGAGAATATAATATAGGCTCTACCTCCAACGTAGTATCGAACGAATATATTATTTGCTATGATGATTGGAGTGTACGTACTTAGTTATTCCCAAAGCGCTGCGCTTGGTGCAGATACTAGAATCAGCTGCAGCTATGTAAAATATTATATTACTATTCTTTGCGACATCTTACTACAACGAAATGTTACAGGAAGGTAGCGGCCTGTATCCAATTCGGTCGTGACCACGAACCCATATAGCAACAAAATAAACACAGTGATTCTCTTCTTTTTGTTAGCTGATGTATATCTACACAACTACAAACATTCTGACAGGCGTACAGATTAGCATGACAGCGGCGATAGATTGCCGATCATCTGATGGTCTCCAATATGAAACAAAGAAAGAAAGAAAGAAAGAAAGAAAGAAAGAAAGAAAGAAAGAAAGAAAGGATGTTTTATTTATCCAACACACAGCAATTGATATTTAAAATAAATAAATAAATAAAAAAATAAAAAAAACTACAGAACATTACAGCAAGATCACAAAAAAAAAACCTAATGTGTGGATAAATTGGTACCAGTCTCAGCATAACATCTACACTGATATAGTGCAGCGTTGATATTCTGACTGGACCCTCTGAAGGCGACGTCACGAACATCAGTAGAAATTCTTAAAAATATGTATAATAGGCACATATTACATACCAGTATTTGTGATGCATGGGAATGATGCAATAATTGTACAACACAAAAATACAAAATTGTTTTTTTAAAGGGCGAATATATAAATGATAAGGCGGTCAAAGAGACCATTTGCATACCTCAGAGGTTCATTTAAATCTACCAATCTGCTCTTGAAGTAAAAGCTTTTTAAACTTTATTTTAAACGCTTCACTTTATTTTGAATACGAACTGGTGGAGGTAAATCGTTCCAGCATTGTGAGGCTGCAAATTTAAACGAACCTCTAAATGCCATTGATCGGTGGCTTGGCGTGAGAAGCACATAACTAATGGTTCGTCTTGCTTATCTCGATTGCGTTTCTGCCCAATCTAACTTTGTATATAGATAGCTAGGTCTCTGGTTATTTATAACTCCAAATAAAAGTACCCCAAGATGAAGCCTTCTACAAACCGTCATTTTTAAAAAGTTTGATGAGTTTATGTAATAGTAATATATGTGTACTGTACTGAGATTGACATTAGGCATTCACTTAGCAATACTTATAAAAAAAGAGTAATGTTTAATGTACACAGAATAATTATAATTTTAAATTTAGATCACACAATGAGTCACTATCAAAAATATATCTTAATGATTGCAGGTAATTACCGCCCGACACTGCGATATGAAGGTATTCGCTTTATCTCTCATCACTAACGAATGTGTTACAAGCTACGAACAAGATTCAGAGGCTAACCATGAAGAGGTTTTAGACGTTGGACGTATGCGACAAGAGCTTCTATGCAAATTTGTTTCTACACTTGTGAGCAAATTCTCACAAATAGAATTATCGACTCCATGAACATAAATTCAATTTTTCGTAGAAGTAAACAGTACATGACTTATTAAGTCGAAAACAGATTTGTCCTATTACTATATCAGTAATGAAATAATATATAAGTATTTATATATAATACATATACCGATCCATTCAGTCTTGACACCTAAACAGAAATTAGTATAATTTTTATATATCCACTATAGATAAGAATATTATAATATAAGTACATGATACAATACATTATATGTATAATATATATAAATAGTATGTTGTAAAATGCAATAGGTTCGTCTTTGTTCCTGACCTAAGTGCTTATACCAAATGTGAATGCTACAAAATTAATTATTTGTTACAACATATATTTAATATTAACATAATTTTCATATTTTACAATATTGTAAGTATTGATTTATTTGGTAAAGAATTTATAACTACATATGCAACTGAGTAAATAATATGTTTAATTTTTTAATATGATTTAGCCAATTATATACTTATAATTATTTATGTTAGATAAAATAATAAATATTTCTACTTTTGTTCTAACAACGTAAAGGCTATAAAAAAACTTACAGGGTGAAAACTTATTTTGTTAATTCTATGATTTTATCATTAGAGTGCATTAAATTTAATTATAATATGTATTACTTGCACAATATTGCCTATTGTATAATTAATAGTGCGACAAAATGGGTAAAATATTACCATATTAATTCGCTGACATCTCTTAATAATTATTGACACACAAAATAAAGTATTTAATGGTGCCTATTTCCATACAATTTGTTATAGGCAAACAACAGGTTTTGAAATGTTGTTTCAGTCTTTTTGTTTTTATTTATATGGAATGTGACTAGCAATGCTATTTGGCCTTAATTAATTATGTAAGCATGTGAAGTTAACATTGTACGAAATTATTAAGTATAATTATGATTAAATAGATGTATGTAATATGAGCTAGCGTTGTTATTGTTGACGGATCTTAATAAATAAAACTAATAAATGTATACTGTCTTATATTTTACATTTTTTCTAATAGACTAAAAACGGGCATATACCAGGTCTGCCTTTTGATAATTGTCACGATACATTCCTTATTTCTGTGGTAAAATAAAAAGGTTATTTATTTAATAAAACGATATATTATCATAAAAATATTTCAATTTATTAATTCAAAATGCCTATCATAAATAATTTGTAACAGCTGGCGGAGGTCAATGCACAACGCCGTTGTCGTGCGCTTGGTCCCAAACCCCGCCTGACAACATTTATCTAAATTTCTATCTTAATCTAATATTAAAAACCATTGTGCTAGTCTCTACCTAGCCGCTTTCATTCGAATTCACTGGTTGAATAGACCAAGTATCGGGTTCGATACCCCGCTAATGACAAAAATTACGTAAATGAAATTTTAACAGCGATAAAGTTATGGTATAATTCATCGTGTTTGTTTATTATTCTAATGTATTCTGTTATATATTCATACAGGTCAGTTCAGTACTAAGAGTTAAAAAAAATTTACGAGTAAAGATTAAAAAACAGTTTACCGATCTAAATGCTCCGTGGCCTTATGAGCTACGGCTCAAATTGTGTACCATTCATTTCGAGGGAGATTGGGTCTCGTCGTTACGTCTCCTCATGCAGGCAGGACATCATCCACACCCAGAGATAATCAAATAGCTTCTACAACATAATAGCTTAATATGTTGTTGTATTCACGTGCAGTATAAACGTACGCGTTAGGCATTATTACAACAAAGTAATAATAAAAACAACAGAAAGTTAACAAGAAACGCAAAACGTAACAATAAAATAACGACAAGAATTTAACTAATGAACGAATATTTATTCGATCGTTTTGTTAATAAAATTTTTGTCCTTTATTTTCGATACCAAATGCCTAATTTGCTTACGCGCAAATGCAAGTCAACACAGAACTAACTACGTGCATCCTTGCTGGGGGCCCCTGGGTGTGTGGGCAGTGTTACCAGATAAGAAATTCAAATTACCGTGTTAGCAGACTAAAATTACGGTGTTTTAAGAATTGAATTTATTTTTATTTATTTACCTTGAATTTATTTTTAAGTTACAGAGTATAATAGCGAATCAATATAAAAGAAAATAGAACGTTTTTTGGTATTTCTTACTATTTTCTTTTTCTTACGAAAGTTCAATTTCTTAGTCATAAATAGCAGAAGTAATTTTGTTAATCGTATCATTTTATGGTGAAATATCAATTAAATTTTCATTTCACTAAATATATTTTTGAGCCAAAATGCTTTATAAATAGTCTTTGTTATCAGTTTATTTCTTTTCTTTATAAGACAGTTCAGTATAATTTAATTGATTGAACAATTTCTAACAAGCAGCTTTCAAGTAGGGCTGTTTACTCGGTAATTTATATTAAAATACCATAGAAAATAGCACGGTAATAATCTTTACCGTAGATCGTGTTTTGGTCAAAATACCGTGTATCTACGATAAATACCGAGTACCTGGTAACACTGTGTGTAGGTAAATTGCGAGAGCGCCAGTAATGCGGTACGATTGAGGTCGTGCGGCGGGACACATTAGAAAGACCGCCCAAAGACGGGTCCGATTATTACAATCTTGACTCGCTTGCCATGCCCCAATACCAAAGCCCCAAGTACCACGTACCAATGCCCAAGCCGAGGTTAGGTCATTAGTGACAACCTTGTGCGAATTTCCCCTTGGGCTTGAGCGCCCTCCGCGTTCGCCCTTCTAGTCCGGTGAAGATGTGAAAGCCTCTCAGGCTAAGACTGTAGGGCCTCATGAATGGTATAAGTTAGGGCCTCTCTTCATCTAAATCCGAACCTTGATTATATGTTTATAGTTTAGGTAAAACAGTCTTACGTCCCTGTCCTATGTTCTTGTTCAGGTATACTAAATATATTTACAAACAAAAAGGGTTTCGAAATCATATTGAAATACAACTTTAATAAAGATCCAATTTATTTTTAACACGTAAATTTCGTTTGTCAACAAATAAATACACATTATAATTTATTTATAATATAACAAGCGTAATCTTTTTATTTAAACAATACCAATGCCTACTTTTTTAACTAATATAATTTTCTAAACTTTATAATAACAATCTAATAAAAAAAAACGTTGATTATATTTATTTGAATAGTTTTTTTTTGTGTGACAAGTCTATATGATGCTCAGTTTTTTATAAAAATTAAACGATTCAGTTATATTTTAAAGTGCATGTCCTTTGTTATTGAAGTTATTAAAGAAATGTTTCATAAAAAGCATATTTTCATTAGGAGTGCCATCTATCAATGACTTCAGCTAACTGTTCAACTATTATCTAACATAAATTAATTAAATCAACATACAAAAATGTTAGTGTCTAGAAACTGAAATTATGAACAAATGTAATTAATAAACACAAGTACCTCCAAATAAGTACACCGTAATTGATCAAGATGAAATGCGAAATAATTGCATGTATCGGCTGATTACATTATATAAGCCCACTTAATGATTCAGATCTTTGACTTTTGTGAATGGTTGTTTCTTTGGGTACAAATGTGCAAATTCTTTGCAAGCTTCATCTATACTCAAGTACTGGTATTTAAATCCATATTCTAGAACTCTCTTCGGTACGACATATTGTCCTTTGGTCATGATCATAGCCCTTTCTTCGTTTAACGCGTAATTGAGTATTGATTCTGGTACAGGAATGAAGGCTGGACGGTTCAGAGCACTGGAAAAAGCCTGAAAAAACAGTTTATTCATTACTTATAAAATTGAGATGAAAAAGCTTTATTCAATTTAGGTACTGAAAAGGTATTTATGGCAATTCGAAAATCACCGTCTGGTAGGCGCTACAGTTGGCTCGCGCGGTTGTTGCCCTACATCGGGGGCCCGACTCCGCTCGCAGGAGGCTATAATTAGGGGACGTTTGTCCCATGGCGCTTTACGGGATTCCCAATAGGGACGTTACGGAGCTTCGACTCTGATTCCGAAAGGTCGTAACTTTCTGATTGACTTTATACCTCCGACTCCCGACTTCGGAGGTTATAACGGATATCGCAACACAACAAGTAACTGCGGCTAGAATAAGTACGTACAAAATGTAACTTGTAGCTCAGGGAATTGCTTGATTTTTCAAAGGATTGCACTACAGAGCCTTCCTTTAAGTTTTTTTGATGGTACCAAATTTCGTTGCTTGTATGTACAATTCCTGTATCGAATAATATTATTATATTATATATAATTTATTTATTTAACACATCTGTCTTCTTCTCAACCTCCGTCTCGCATCCGACTCCGACCCCGGCTCCGCAGTAGGAACCAAACTTTCGTTCGAGGCCGTCGTGAATGCGATGGTCGAGAGCGAGAGCGGATGTAACTCGGTCGCCTCTTCCTGCGACCAGCGTACGTCACGGTTTTAATATTCCAATTTGTTTACCTATGTACCTTAGAGTTTTAAAAAGTGACATCGCCTTCTTTGGTTCTATATCAACAATTGTTACTTACATTTATGGCATGGAAGATGCTATTTTTGATTTAAAAATTATTTATTTAAAATATTTCGTTCAAATCAAACCCATGTAGGGCAATATATATTTTTCTAACTACAAAATATTGCAGGTAATGCTTAGTTAGGTAAAAATAACTTACTTTTGTAAATTCTTCATTAGTAATAACTTGCGGCGCAACTCCGTTCAAAATTCCTTTCACATTTTCATTTTCGATGGCAAACTGTATGAGACGTGTTAGGTCATCTATATGAATCCATGGTAAATACTGTTTTCCAGTACCAATATGGCCGCCAACACCAAAATAAAATGGAAAAATCATATTTTGAATCATACCGCCCCATCTGCCAAGTACAGCACCAGATCTTATAATTATCTGCGAAAATTAAGTGTACACATTATTACTTCTATGCCTATATTGTTGTTTTTTTATAAATTTTTTATTGCCTTGATAGGCAGACGAGCAAGCGGCCCGCCTGATGGTAAGCGGTCACCGCCGCTCATGGACTTCGGCAATGCCAGGGGCACAGCCAAGCCGCTGCCTACCTCTGAAGGGATACTCCTTTTAAGCCTCGTTTGAAGAAGGACATGTCATAGCGCTCGGGAAACACTGAGGCAGGGAGTTCATTCCAGAGCTTACACGTGCGTGGAATAAATGAACGCTGGACACGTACGGTACTAGACCGTATTGTTTCCAGGTGGTATGGATGAACTCTACTGCGGTGTCGGGTGATGCGATGGTAGAATGGTGACGTTGGCACCATCTTAAACAGTCCCTCAGAGCACTCCCCATTGAACAGCTGATAGAACACGCAGAGAGAACCAAAGTGTCTCCGCAGTCCTAACGGTTCCAGGCTATCCGTGAGATCAGGATTATCGACGATTCAAACAACTCGTCTTTGCAAGGAATCAAGTGGGTTAAGCAGGTATTTGGGGGCTCCTGCCCAGAGTACTCCACGTGGGGCCGTACTTGAGCTTTATAGAGCATCAATCTGTGGCCCGGCGTGAAGTACCGCCCCGCTCTGTTCAGGATACCCAGCTTTTTACTAGCCAATTTGGCTTTGTCCTCCAAATGACTCCTGAACTGGACTGAGCTCGAGATTTCGACGCCGAGAATCCCAATACACCCGGAAACCTGAAGAGGTACTCCTTGGAACTGAGGCGCTATGACAAATGGGTCCTTCTTCGCAGTGAACGCGCAAACTTGTGTCTTCGTGGGGTTGAACTGAACTAAGTTCATTTCACCCCATTTGGAGGCCCGCCCCAGAGAGCTCTCGATTTCAGACACAAGTTGAGACCGTCTTTCCTCTACGGTGCACCGAGGAACATTCTGGTGGCCGATATATCGCGCATCACTCGTGCTGTCATCTGCATAGCAATGCATGCTGTCAATAGACAGCATGTCATTGATATGCAAGATGAAGAGTGTCGGCGACAACACCGAGCCCTGTGGAACGCCAGCATTGACTGATAGAGTCTCGGAGCAACAGCCGTCAACGACGACTTTAATGCTCCGGCCCTCCAGGTAACTAGCGATCCACTTGCAAAGTTCCTCGGGGATTCCGTAGGATGGTAGCATCGATAGAAGGACTCTATGCCATACCCGATCGAACGCCTTCGCAATGTCAAG
This sequence comes from Actias luna, assembly GCA_039707435.1. Taxonomy (NCBI): domain Eukaryota; kingdom Metazoa; phylum Arthropoda; class Insecta; order Lepidoptera; family Saturniidae; genus Actias; species Actias luna. The sequence continues at coordinate 8,720,389 of JAZHAC010000008.1, read as the reverse complement.
GCCGACAGCCATAGCCTCACCCTTGCCCTCCAAAGCTTTTGCCCAGCGATGTGTGAGATAAACAAGAAGATAACCAGCTGATCGACCATGACGGAAACCGTACTGACGATCACTGATCAGCTGGTGCTCCTCAAGGTACCGCATCAGCTGGGCATTTATGATTCGTTCCATAACTTTGGAGAGCAAAGATGTGACCGCTATCAGCCTATAACTCGAAGGGTCCGACCGGTCACCTTTTTTAGGGATCGGATGGACATGAGACACCTTCCATTAAGTGGGAACCTTGTTAGTATTATAGGAAAGACGGTAAAGGCGCGTAAGAACGGGGGTCAACTCAGGGGCGCACGTTTTAAGAACCACCGCGGGAGCTTACGCAGGGGCGGAAGACTAGACTGGCAGAAGTTGCCTTGGACAGCCTTGGCAAGCGACCAAAAAGCACGGCTCCCAGAGGGATAACTCTTTAGTTGCTCGCCAATTCTGCCAATATGCTCCGCCTTAGCCCTGGCTATAGCCTTATAATTATATGTAAATATGAAGATAGTCACACAGAGTACTAGAATAAGACCATATTTAAATTTTCATCATATCCCGAAAGTACTAATATTCCCAACTCATAACAGTAAGTATGCAAAGTCATAACAGTAGTGCAATGTGTACGGACACTGCGTCAATAGACGTGAATTCGAATCCACCTACAATGAGCTTGAGGTTTTGGTGAAGGAAAACATCGTGATGGAAACATATCATAGTAGTAGGGCTTTTTCTAATGTCCGACTGGCTAGCTACCATCCTCATGTTGAAAATCTGCCGCTAAATACCTATACGTATTTTCCAGCAGTTGCATTTGAGAGCCACAAGACTTAGCGTGTCCACCATCTTGGACCATATTGTCACTTAACATCAGATGAGAATGTGGGTATAATGCTAAACCTATTACTTAGAATAAAATATATTAAATGAAGTATATAAAAATACGTAAATGGTATACACTGGACTGAAATAAAACAAAAAAAAAAAACATTTAAAGAAAATCAAACTTACAAGCCTTACAGGAGGATCAACTCTTGCAGCTTTTTCCCATTCCACAACCAATCGCGAGAAGAAATCATTTCCTGTAGTTGGACTGCTTTCATCATACTTCATAGAATCAGATGGTTCATATGCACCGACACCAGTAATAACAACAAATGCTTTTGGTTTATCTTGACTTTCATTAATTGCTTTAGCCAATGCTTTTGTAGTATAAACCCGGGAATTTTGAACATTTTGTTTAAATCTAAAATGTTAGATTATGTAAGAAATGATTTATTAATATAGCTTTTTTTTATTGAATTTAGGACCATGGCTCTATAAGCATTTATTATGCAATGATTTCTAGATCTCATACTTTATTTTTTATTATCACAAACATTTTAAATGAACTTGGTGAAAGAGGAAATCTGAAGTATTTCTTTAAACACTGTCAGATTACCTTGAAAACCATGTATACAAAAACACTTTTTGATTTAAATCTAACTATAGAAACTAAATTTCTTTAATATCATATTTGTTGTTAGCATCCTATAAAATACCTGCTTATCATGAACTTTAGAAAACAAATACATGTATAAACAAGGCTGTAATTAATAAAAATATTTATAATGTAAATTTGCAAAAAATCAAAATGTAATAAGAAACTGAATAAGAAAAAAAAAAAAGACAATGAAAATTTGACAAATAATACTTAAGTGTGTTATATAGAATTAGCACAGAGCATCTTGAATCAATGATGGCTTAGTTGGTAGTATGTATGGACACTGTGTCAATGGATGCGAGTTCCAATCCACCTACAATGAGCATGAGTTTTCAGTGATTGAAAACATTGTAAGAAAACCATCTCAGTGGTAGGGCTTTTTTTAATGCCCAACTAGCTAGCTACCACCCTCAAGTTGAAAATGATTTCATTTCAGAGCCAGACCCTCCCCTAGGCTTAGAATGTCCACCCTTGGGCCACATCGTCACTTAACATCACATGAGATCGTAGACATGTTTCTAAAAAGATAAAGAATAAAAAAAATCTATTTACAAAGTCTGCCACAAATAATAAATTAAAACTTAATGTATCATAACATATTAACTGTGTTAACCTCTAATGATATGACAAGATAGATAAAAGATGTTACCCAGGTGTCCATGATTTTGTAAAGTCCATAAATTGTTGACCAGCACAATTAACTACAGCACATATTCTTTTCGGTAAACCTGATACCTCAAGAGTTGACCATGAGATATTGGTAGCACCAGGCATCCTTGCTACATTTACTATATTGTATCCATTTGCAGATAGAACTGCACCTAAATGTTTCCCTATGAACCCAGTACCACCACCTGTATGAAAATGCCAATCAGTATTTGTTTGTAGTTAATAGACATAAATGATTTATACTGAACAAATCTTAAATATAATAATATAATTCCCACATATATCTTGAAGTGTTAAAATTAAATGGGGACAGGGTCAGGAGAAGCACAGGGTGCCTGCCTCTGACATTACTCCTTTGCAAGGTAATTCTAAATTATAGCTGATCAAAGTTAACTTTAATTAAATTAGTACTTCACATACTTAGTACTGTTCTAGGCTGTGACCAGTAGGAAAAGATACAAGAACTGTGGCGAAAGCTGTTCTCTACCTTGTGATACCATTTCCATAGTAAGGTCAGGGGGTTCTGGGACTTCAAACTATGTACGCCAAATTACAAATTGAACTTAACAAATTCAGATTACGTAGTCAATCAGTTTTATATTATATCAATTATACAATATAGCAGGGGCTCCTGATCTTTTTCAGTTAGTGATAGTTAATGATGAAGAGAATCATTTCATGGCACTTTGCTTTGCTCTCTACAGCGCACCAGGGCTGCTACCCCTGCTAGAATCAATACTGGTCATCTACTGGCTTTTTGCGCACTGTACATGTGGATATACCTAACAACTATTTTACCTCACCTAACCCCCTTTCTCACCAGAGACTAAAAGAAGTGTGAAAGATGTCTCTGGTGTTGTGTAATTAGGGCCCCATGAGTCATCACATGCTCCTTTCGCCTTGGTCTGAGCAATGGTAAATTGATTGAGTTTGTGCATTATGATGAGAAAGTCAGTTAAGAACAGGATTTTAAACACCGTGATAATAAAAAAAGAGTAACAACTTCTCTCTCCAGTTATTTCTCACAACCTATTTGTTGTTGAATAACTGAGCTTTGTGGAAAACTATAATATCCCTAGTTATTTAAAGAATATTCTTTGGATGTTTTTTTTTAATAATTAATAGTACCAATTTATTTTCCTTAACCTTTCTTATTTTAATTGGAACCATCAACATATTTACCAAATAAATGTATAGGGTTAATTACATTTGTAGAACTATACACTTAACATTAAACAATTTTAGAAAAATCTCTTAATAAAGAGTTTGATTTCTATTTTGTTACGCTATACTAAGATATATAAGCCAAATACCCACTGACTGAATAGTCACAATATCTCTAAAACTACTACTATGGTTGACAGAAAAAACAAGAGCCCCATGTGAGAACCAGCTAACCTTATGTAAATGCAGTTAAGTGTAATTAGTGTTTTATTTCAGAGTTCTTATTTTAACATACTAAACTTAAAAATAAAATGATGCAAAGACAAAACAGACTTTTTAATGTATTCCACAGTTTTTAGAGTAAGTATTTTTAAATTTTGATATTTAAATTTTAAGTTTTGATGAAGCAATAATAGCTTATTTGATAGTCTGTACGGACGTCAAATTAAAGAAGGTGAGCTTGAATCCATCTACAATGAGCTTGAGCTTTCAGTGAAGCTGAACCACTTTCACTTTGGGCCACACACTCACTTAAAATCAGGGGAGATAGTAGCCATAACACTAAAACCTTAAGTATAAAAAGAGTGACAACTACTTTAATTTATATAATTAAAAATCGAAAATATTTTGTAATAAAAGTGGATGCCAGGTAATAATCAGGGATTAAATCCCTATCAATTTCAACCCCCAGATAATACCTATACATATACCTAATAATAAAATCGAAGCCTGAGGTTTTTAACAATATAATTATTTTTATATGCTAATTTATAGCACTTGAACATGTACAAACTAGGAATTGAAAATTGGTATGAATGACAACTATATGGTGGTCTTATCAAGATTATTTCCAATTACAACACATATAATAACATACCAATTAGAACTCTTCGAGCTGCCATTTAAACTATTATATAAGAACTAAAATATCTATTTACAGTAAATTTTTATATTGGCTGAGTTGCACCAGCCTATGTTTACTTGTATTAAATTGATTTGTATAATAACAATTTTATTAAAATAGGCATGTACACTAACTACTTAAACAGAGCGCAATTGCGCTAACTCAAACTACTGCGTCGAGTGTGTCAGCTCACTTATTGTATATGTTGACACAAAGTGTACTTCACTCTAATACGTTAAATATTATGATAATAACTATTGAATGAGTTCATTAATTATCAACTCATAATATTGATATTCAATTTAATTTTAATATGACTGGTATTGATTTAATAATGAATATTTATGAATAAGACCAGTAATAAAATGGTCATCAGTTTTATTAAATTTGTCATACAAACAGTGTCCACACAAAGTATTGAAGTCTGGAAACCCTGATAAATTGAAAAGTTTATTTACAGAATTTGTAATGATTGCATTGTATGTTTCCAATGGTATTGCTTATGTTTGGAATTCAGACGGTCAGTAATACTATCATAGTATTATGTCTAATCTTATTTAGTAAAAATATTCTATAAGCAGTTTATTGTTTAGATTGGTATGCTCTTCGCTCAAAACAACGGATATGTGGTTCCTTAATAGGATCAGTTCCTTCATTTCCAAGGCAAAATGATTTTTTAGGTAAGTAATACCCATTGTAATTGCTATATTGTTTAGTTGAATCGTTGTTGAACTATTTAAAAATAAACTGACATTACATTTCTTATAAAAATATAATATAATGTAAATTATATTTCTAGTAAAATGGGAATACTATAATTCTTTACAAATTTACTTAACATTGTAGGTTATCAAGAGTAACGACAGGGATACTTGTTTGGTTTCTTTTGTTAATTATACATAAGTCTTTCCAGGTAATTGATGTGCCAGGGTAATACCTGACAAATAGCAATTTCACTATAATTTCCATTGTAAAGTTAGAGCCCTTAAAACTCCAACCAGCAAAGTTACCTTTCTATAGGGACAGACCAATATGGTAGTGGAATTCCTCCTCCATTCTTACTGTACCTTGTCAAGACTAGCCACTTAGAATATAATAATGATTTTAAATGTGAATATTTATAATTTCATCTTGAATTTTTCACCCCCAAATATTATCTTATAATGGAAGTAGTTTTGGAGAACTAGTGGTAGGTAGTTATGGTCTTTGTAATTATTAATATTTTGTAATTATTAATACATGCAATCTATGGGTATAGAATTATAAGCCTGTATCACTTCCAGGTTTACCCATGGCTCTGATGTCTGAAGAAGCAGCTTTGTTAATAGAAAAGGGTATCTGTACATTATATGAAATGCCAAACCTAACACATAAACCCTCGGATGATGAAAAAGAGGTTATCAATTCTATGGAACAAAAGTAACAGTACAATCATTTACAAAATAAAAGTTTTTATATCTATGTTGGAAAATTACTAAAATGACATTTTTTAGTGTACTGGAGGAGCAAATTGATGCATTAAGGAAAAGAAAAATTGAACAGTTATCACAAAAAATAGATATAATTGTAGCTGGAAAAAAGCAGAAGCTGTTATCAAAAGGAATAACTGGTGTGTTTAGCTTGTACCTGTATATTATAGATTCTGTCTATATTATTTTATTCTTTTGCTATATAATTGTCCTTTAAATACATTATAAACTATATGATCTGTCAAATATTTTCATGCCTGTCCTAGTAGTTAATATATTAACCACCAAATAGTTGAAGTTTTTGCTGTGACCGAAATCAGTTGGTGTCAAAGGATGTTGTAGTTCAGTGCTATCATAAAGGAACTGTATAGTTTTCTGGAAGGAAAGCTACTCTAGAATGTATTCCTCCATATTATTAATTATCACTATGCCAAATTTCATTAAAATATATTTAATAGTATAAAGCTATATGTGTAAAAGGTGACTAACAAAAAAAAAAAATGTCTTTTTCAATAACAAAGTACATCCCAGTTACGGTACAAACTTATTTTGTACTCAAGTATGATTATTGTCTACTTTCATAATTCATTAAATGTATAGGGTATAATCCCTTTATAACATAATACAAGGGACTAATATTTTTTGTATATGAGCTGTATGCTATAGAGTTTTCCTTATATCTAGAGAAAAAAGAAAATGACTGCATTTTACTAAATATAATAATTTTTATGTTTGCTACAATTGGTAGATGATTTAATATTTAATGAATATTTGTTTCTCATATGTAAATATAGCCTAAAGTCATGAAGTATATTGTTTTGTGTTAACTATTCATTTTTTCATATTCCAGTATTTATTTTTGTGTTTTATCCACATCTATATCTATACTAATATTATAAAGATTTGTATATTTGTAATGAAAATACTCAAAAGCAACTAGGCTGATTAAAAAAAATATTTCACCATTAGAAGAAATGGGATGATCTTTTTTAGATACAGTAGAATTGAGTCCATGGTAAATAATTGATTGTTGTTTAGAATCATCTACCTTGAGTTCTTTTAGCATTTCTCCTTACTTTTTGATGTTGAATTAATGATGTCTCAATATTAAAGTATTCATAGTTATGATATTATATTGATAATATCAGTTTATATATCAAAGAGAATTGAAGTAAACTAATCAAACTGAACTAACGTACATATAATAGGGAGATTTCCATTATAACAAAGGACATAGTAATAAATTTATAATGTATATTAATCAATTCACCAAAAATTTAATAATGACTGAGGATACCTGAAACTGTTTTCAAAATTCCCACTAATTAATAAAATATTTTAAAATACCTATTACTTTTTCTGATTATAACATTTTGTCATTTACAACAGATATCAATTTGGATAAAGAAGCAATGCTGGAAGAAGAAATTAATAAGTTGCCCAAATTAGCTACTGGTCATATATTAATTCATTTACCCACAGAACACTTAATGGAAGCAGGTACTTTTTGAATAAATAAGTTATAAGATTAATAGATACTAAAACACGTAATTTAGTTAGAGACAGGAACGCAAACAGCGTAATTTCTTCTTCAAAAAGTTGTCATTTAAAAAATTATTCTTGTATATTATGTGTATTAAATTATTCAACAGTGTTAATTTTTTAAAGTGAAGGTTTAGTATTATAGTCACAATCTCACTGATGTTAAGTGACAATATGGCCCAAGATGGTGGACATGCTAAGCCTAAGTGAGGGACTGGCTCTCAAGTGCAACTGCCAGAACACACCAATAGGTATTTGGCGACGATTTTCAACTTGAGAGTGGTAGCTAGCCAGGCGGGTATTAGATAAAACCCTACTACCATGCTGTGGTTACATCACTATGTTTTCCTTCACCGAAAGTCCAAACTCATTGTAGGTGGATTCGAACTAGCATCCCTTGACGCGGCGTCTGTAAACACTACTGAGTTACCATTGCTTCATTATTTTTATATTATAATCTTTAGCACAGTATAGCTTTATAAAAGTATATAATACTAATTCATCTTGATACCTTGTATTTCAGAAAAAAGAAAAGTAGGTTTAGAAGTACTAACTCCTAGTGTTTTGGAAGGAGATGGTGCAAAAAAGTACTGCATTTTCAAAAATATGTGGGAACAAGGTTATTACATAACTGATGGGTCTAAATTTGGCTCTGATTATTTACTGTATTTAGGTGAGTTATTTATTATTTCAGAATATATATACCAGTGGAATATTAAATTATCTATATATATAATGAAAGTGGTCTACTTATTGAAGTGATCTTTTAAAATACGTAGTAGATACACTAGCAACTGCTAATTAATTGAAACATTGTTAGTAAATCTCTATGTAAAAAATGTAACATCACAAAATCTATTTGTCAATATGTTTCAGTTCAGTGCATTTCTTTGGAGACAGTTGTAGATACTCAGTAGATGGGTATATTTGGTTTGGGTGAAAAATATGTATATTATTTTTTTACTTTATAATTTGTGACTATTTTAAATTTTTAGGTGATCCAGTAAAATTTCACGCTACATATATGGTTCGATGTGTTAGCAACAACACACCTTTTAGTCCAACTAGTATCGTGGCCTATGGGCGTTTATCAGTAGCAGTAAATAAATTGCCACTATTGGCCTTTTGTAATAACTATGGAAAAATTGAATATCAAACTCTTCAGTGGCATGCATAATAGTGTAAATATGTAATAAATGTTGAAATAACTGTGACTGTATGCTTTTTATTGTAGTTAATGTAATATATTTACACATTTTTATACTAAATAATGCAGCAATGAAGTCTGACTTATCAACTCTATAACCATCAAAACATATCTGAAGAGCAGATGCTCTTGAGAGCGAGACTACTCTAGTCTTGGATAATTAGAATAAAGTATTAAAGTAACAGATCAACTTTTTTTTAATCTAAGAATAAATTCATATATTTACTGTTTCACTTACAATCTCTCAGTGTAGTGGAAGTTTAATAAATAATTTCAAGTTTCAGATTTCATTCAAATAAAATATTAGGTATTCAGAATATAGGTACTTTTATTTGTTAAGAAAGTAGCTTCTGCAAATTATTTGTTGTAAAATTGCTTTTTTTATTCTTTGATCACTCAGTAAATGACAAAATATGAGGGTAGTAAATAATTGAACATGAATATCTTTTTTTATTTTACCTGTTATTGTTCAATATTTGACAATTTGTATATTATGTTCAGTAGAAATAATATACTATAATTAAAACTATATTCTAATCTTGGAGATGGTACCATCTAAAAACACACATTGATTAACAAAATGTACCAAAGAAAGATGCAACAGTTTTTAAGTATCCATACTTTTAAATTGATTACGAATTCTGTTAGTAATAATTTATTTTATCTTTAAAAAGAGTTGTTTATAGGTTTGGTTGCTCTAGGAAAATATATAAGGAATGTGTAAATATGCAAGGAGAATCAACTCTGTATATTGCAAGTGCCCAAGAAATGAAGAGAAAAGAGAACACCTAGACTCCCTAGTATCCTAGTTATCCTTGATCCCTAAACTAATTAGCAAAATATATAATAAGCGAGCTAAAGTACACCCAGACTCAAAAGAACCATTTGTATTTAAGAAAAATAAATAATATGTGGAATTCAAACCATTTTTTTAAAATACTTTATAGGTTTAGTGTTATGGTTAAACTATCATCTAATCTCAAGTAACGATGTGGCTGACAATATGAGCACACTAAATCTAGTGGAGCGACTGACTATCAAATCCAACTGCAGGAACACATCAATAGGTATTTGGCGGCAGATTTTAAACTTGAGGGTGGTAGCTATCCAGTTGGGCATAAGAAAAAGCGCTACTACCATGCTATGGTTTCCTCATCGCTAGCTCAAGCTCTTTGCAGGTGGAGTCATACTCACGTCCATTAACGCGGCGGTCGTCCGTACACACTAACTGAGCTATCATCGTTTCTGTTACTACGTTATATAGCAGTAACGGTGAGAAGGCTGCTCATTCACTACCCCATAGTACAAAGAGTGAAATTTAGATCGCATTATTATTATGGAAATTATTGGAACTCATTTTATTTTTACGATACTTTTCAAAATTATCACTGACAATCAATTTTAATAGCTAATGAATTGAGATATGACTTGGTAACATTTCGCTCTGTTTGAAATTGTTAATGTCGTCTTGCTAGTTATTATTTCCATGTTTTCTGTGCGACAACATTTTTACCAGCAATATGATACATATAGGCTGATACTATTTATATCAGAATATTAGATGGCGGTCCCTTGAACAGAAATGTAAACAGTTTAAACTAAAACTGACGCCCAAATTCGAGGACTACAGCGCGCCAAATCTGCCAGAACTTGGTTACACTCAAGTTTATTTTTAAAATTAAGCGCTGCACCTTAGTTGGCCATAATTAGGCATGTTGGAAGTGCAAATATTATCCATATAACATATCTTGGAAATATCATTGGAAATATCGATATGTTTATATAAAAGTATTGATATATTGATACTTCGGAACAATTTCAAAGAAAATATTTGTGCTCTCATAATACCTAAGCATATTCACCTTAATTTACTTCAATGATCTTACATTGCTATTATAGATATATACTTATATAAGAATATCATTTACTTACAATAAATAAAGTAATAATTATCTGATATGAAGAAATAATATTGCTCATTTAATTACAGTTCTTCCCTTGTACTTACATTTGTATTTTTCAATTGCAAAAACCTGTGCTGTTACTTATAAAATATCCATATCGATTTGTCGTATTGCTACTGGTTATATTCTAGTAATATAGCTTCAAGTTCAAAAATGTTTTCGGGTGATAATACTGTAAGCCCACAATACTCGAATTTACATAGTATGTCTTATTTTTTATATGTGCTATAGAAAATAAATGAAGTGCCGCTAATACCAGAGGTGATTCTAGACTCTTGGTTTCCAATGAAACTCTACTGCCTGATACTCTGCAAAAATTGCAGTCAGTACTTGTGAAACACCCACCTCATACAAAATCCCTCCAACTTCTTGATCGTTCTCAGCGATCTCCACTTTTTTAAAGTATGTAAAGATAATGTATATGTGGCCGTCATTTCTCTCCCGAGTGGTTCTGCAGGTAGTGCCAATGGCCTGACACTACAGCATTGGATATAGTTTATGGTGCAAACATAACAGTTTTAAACAAAAGGGATGGTGGTATTCGACTAATTGCGGTTGGCACCACATATTGACGTCTTACTGCAAAATTATAGTGTAGAAAGCAGGTAGATGTTAAAAAATATACTATAAAGCAATAAAAGACATTTATTACACAAATTTATTGGTTACATAAAATCGTTTGGAAATTGTATATTTAATTTACTTTCCCAATCCTTATATGATGAATATTCTTTATGAATTACAGTCTGTTCAGTCGATAATTTTTATGCAAGTTTACGCCTACGGTATGTTTTAGTGATTGGCTATAATCTTGAAGTGTAAACTTAAAGAAAAATAGCATTCTGTGTGTGTTCGTTACTTTAACAATCAGTAATCATTATGGTCGTATCGATACGTTACTCGTTAGTTTTAATACCAAATAATGAGAATTGCATCGAGTCGTGTTGCATACGGTATGACATTGACTTCGCATCGTTCGCAGTTTGTATCGTCAGTACGAAAAGTAAGAAAACATGCGAGTAACGAAATGCATTCGTGAGTAACGTATCGTTACTTGGTACTAGATCATGTACCTGTTACTCAGTAGCGAATACATACGGTTTGTTACAGCCCTAGTATAATCTGTGGGTCTAACCGTGTAATATTTTTGCTTATTTTTATAAAATAAACTAATTTGAAAGTACAGCGCAATGGATGATCCGGAATTAGATAGAATTAGACAACAACGTCTTGCCCAGCTACAAGCTCAACGTGGGGTTTGTATTTATTTTATGTTAACCGTGTAGGTTATAATTATTGTTACGGTGCATTGCGCTACAGATGATTATTCTTAGTAATTTTTCAGGGAACTGGTGATTCAAATCATGCTAAAGCGCAAGAAGAAAGAATGCAAGCGATGGAAGAGGCAAAGCATTCAATTTTATCACAAGCCCTGAGCCAGGATGCAAGAGCTAGACGTAAATTAATAACTTTGAATTATTAGTTGACATAATATTTTATGTCCTTTCAATACAATAGTCAATTTTTAGACAAATTAGTGTTTATCATTTAGCTATTAGCTGTTTAAATTATTACTTTGATTAATTTTACCGAATTAACATACAATCAATGTAAACAGTAAGTAAATAATTTATGTTTGCTTTTGCTGTGTGTAAACTCCGGATCTACGATTTTTCGATCGGGGTAGAAACTTGATAGTGGCGCCCCCTCTCCAGTATGTGACGTATCAATTGTTAAAAAAACTTACAAATATATATTAGATAGAAATTTTTGTGATTGGGACATTTGTTATTACCAGTAAGCTAATAACTTATCGAAGTTAAAACTGCTTTAGTTCTGATCATATTTGGGTCTGGAGTAATGCTAAGGAAACTACCAGATTTTTTTTCAAAACTTTTGCTTGTCTCGAAAAAGGTGCTTAATTCTTTTTTTATTATTTCACCAGAAAGCTCCGTTAGGAAATTTCATGCCCTTTGCCATGCCGTAATCAAAAAGCATGTGTCACTATTATATATATCGTCAATCAAAGCAAAAACGGTATTTTTAACTTTGATAAATAAGTAATAACATTAGAAGTGTGGTCATGCATATCCAACTAATTAGTGTTCAGTTGCCATCATCTCCCTCCTATGTAAAATAATGGACCGAGTTATTAACAACAAATTTGTAGCATACCTAGAGGATAAAAATATCCTAAGTGTTCAACAATACTGTACTTGTAAAAACATTCTACCCTGATCACCTAGTATATGCTACACATAAATGGGGTACGGCTCTTACTGTGTTGCTTGATATCTCTAAGGTCTTTGACAGGCTTTCGCATCAGAGTCTTCATCATATGGAATTATATAGAATCCTCGATGGCTTGAGAGTTTAGATTCAGGACTTTGAAAAAAGTCAATTCGAGTGGTTGTTGATGGCTGCTCGTCTGACCTCTTGGCAATAGATGCTACAGTTCATCTGGGGTCTGTGCTTTCTGCAACATTATTTTTGCTACTCATCAACAACCTGCTCAAGCCTGGCATCCTTGAATATGTAGATGATAGCTCTGTTAAACAAATTTACATACCAAACAATCAGACTGCCAATAAAGACATCGACAATCAGTGGGAGGCCATGGTCGATCGTGTAATGTGTGCCTTGAGTGTTTTTTTTTTATGGAAAAGAGGGTAAACAACTGAGAATGTCACCTGGTGGTAAGTGATCAGCGCTGCTTATGGATACCCACAATACTAGGGCAATCACAGGTGCATTACTGGCTTTTATAATTGGTTTGTAATGAACTGGGGAGATGCAAACTTCATTAGTTTTAATGCTACGAAAACCTAGGCATGTCTTTTCTCCACCAAACGTAGCTCATTTCTTTACACGGCAAAGCCCCAAGCCATACCCATACCTATCACTAATACCCTGGAATTTCTTGGGATGTATTTTGAGGCTGACCTCCAGTTTAGCCGCTTGATCGACCCTAGGGCTAAAACAGCTGCCAAAAAATTGGGGATCCTTTTCAGAATGAAGCAGTTTTTTACACTGGTGTTGCTTCTTAAGTTTTATAAAGCACAAATAAGGCCTTATGTGGCATATTGCTGTCATCTTTGGGATGGGTCAGCTAAATATCAGCTAGCAGCACTAGATTCTAACAATCAACAAGCTAGGAAGCTAATTGGTTGGCTAAATTATTCATTGACAGGTGCTAAAATGCAGGGTCACTTGTCTTGCACTTTTGTTACTGATTACATTTTGGTGAAAGCTTGCAAAAACTGCATTTATTAAGATTAACTTAAAGGGGGGATTCAAATGAAGAGTGAAAAAGTTCTTACTGCACGAATGTGCTACATCTTCGGCCTCGTCTTCACTTTCCATCAGGTGTGACTGAGACCAAGCACTGTAAAGTCAATAAAAAATAAACTGGAAATAATGATCATATAGGAAAATTTCAAAGTTCAAAAATTGATTTTCTTAAACATTTGTTCAAAAATCAATCTTTTGTTCAAAGAAATAAAGACTATAGCGGAAAAAGATATATTGGAAAAATGAAATAAGAATCGAAAAATTTCTCATAATATTAACTTTTTGCGAAAATGGTAATCAGGGATTTACCCCATGGACCAGGAGCTGCCCTGTGTTAAACTTTAAATAAATAAATAAAAAAATCTGTTCATATACAAAGTGTCGTGTTATTTATATTCTAAAATGTTTCTGTCAATTTATTATTTTGATATTATGCTATAAGATAATGGGACTTGAATGTAGAGGAACTTCTTCATTTTCACATGTTTAACATATTATTTTGATTACAGTGAACACAATAAAACTCAGCAGACCTGAAAAAGGTGCTATGGTGGAAAATATGATCTGCAGGATGGCACAGATGGGCCAAGTTCAAAACAGAATTACGGAACAAGAATTAATTCAGCTGTTAGAATCTGTTAATCAGCAAATGCCGAAGTCAACAAGCACTGTAAAATTTGATAGAAGACGAGCTGCATTGGACTCAGATGATGAAGATTTCTAGCAGACTATTTACTTTTTTTAAATATAAACAATGCCTTATCTTGAATAACTATTTATGAAGTTAAACCATATTGTTTCATGAATGTAAACTATTCTTTTAATAAAAAAAATGTATTAAAAACATTAAGACTGCTATAAATAACTTTGTTACAAGCAATAATATAAAAATAAATTACCGTAATAGTTTACTAACAATGTTTTGCTGCTATTCTTACTAAATCAACATTTATAGCACAATAAAAATTATAAAATGAAAATACTTTAATTTAGACCAACTTATACACAATTTTTCTTGTAAAAACTGAAACACAAGCTTCAGACATGGTGTCTTCATAATGAAAACTCTTAAATAAAAGAAGAAATAAACCAATCTATTAAGGACCCCATTAAGAAACCAGAACTACAGTTCAACACAGAACTACAGAAACAAGAGTGCTTTCAACTTGAGGCTGGTAGGTGGTAGCAAGCCCCACCAGAGACTGAAGAAGTGTGAATGTGATGAGGAAGTCTGTAAAAAATAGGATTTTAAACACTAAATTTAATAAATCAAAAAACACCAAATAGAAGAGTGTAGTTGAAACTTATTTTATTCTAGGTTTTTATACTACGAGGAGATTAATGCTCGAAATAAAAACAAATTTAATTATTAATTTATTTCAAAAAGAAGGTGACTTTTCGATATAAAAATAAATATAGTAATTAATAAAATGTTATTTAATAAAAAACATATCAAACCAAATTACTTTATTCAGTTTTATACTAAGAGGAGATTATACTCTAAACAAAAAGAATTTTAAAAGCTATTTTATTTCAAAAGGAACCTGTGACTTCGAGGTGGTTGGATTCGAACTCGCATCCTATGACACGGCTTTTCTACACGCTACCACTGAGCTATCATCGCTTACGGCTAACAGCGTATGTCAGGTCGAAAAAAAAAACAATGAATGCAAGTTCGAAGACGACAGATAGGCGTTGGGTTTTAGTACGTATTTTCGCCGGCTCGCACCGGGCGAGTTCCACATAACCTCCCCACTCCCCACATTAAAAAGAAAAAAATGTGCTCATTGCGTCTAACTAAAAATAAAACGTGAGAGGCAGAGATCACATACACTGTGCGTGGGGTAATGTTTTTTTTTTTTTTTTTTTTTTCGAAAGGACCTATACTGTTAGCCTTAGGGGCTTTTACAGTTTCACCTGAACTAGTGGGGTGAGCGCTAAAGGCGCTCGAACCCGCGGACACCGTGGGGTAATGCCAGTTGCTCTATATATATCTGCGCATGCATAGATTCGAATTGTATAAAATTATTTGATTGCGATTGGCATTCCGAATAATCGAATCTACACTGTATAATCGTTCTTTTCAAAACGTGCTTCATGTTTCTCTCACTGGTTATTGAAGTATACGTAGTAAGGCCAGCAACGCACCTGCGATTCTTCTGGTGCGGGTGATCCGCTTACTCGTTTGCCTTTTATTCCATAAAAAAACTATATTTTTTATAATATCTGAAAATACCATGTTGGGTGCCAATGTATAAATAATTATCGATCCGACTCGACCACGCACGAGTAGCATTAATTATTTATCGATATCAATATACCAAAAACAAAAAAATAATTGTTGAACAGATCGCTACCTAAACTTCATAAAATCACCCGCTACGGTCTCTGGAGGTTACGTGAAAATTTCACCTATATTCATATATATATATATATATATATATATAGATGTTTATGATTTCTATCTATAACAATAATAACTTACTCTATATTTTAAATTATAAAGGTTTAATTCATAATAATAATATTAAATTTATTTGTAGAGATTATATACAGGGATTATATCTTAATATATAAAAATTTCGTTTCTCGTTTGTCCGCGTTGTACGACTAAACTACTGAACCGAGTTTAATCGAAGTTTACACACTGTGTGCAGTTTGATCCAACTTGAGAGATAGAATACTTTTTATCTCGATAAGTGATCATAACGCGATAGATGTCGCTGTAGTCGATTTGATTGACTACTCGACAAGGCAGAACAAGGTCTGCCAGATCAGCTAGTAGAATAATATGTAATAGTACATATAAATTGGTTTACTTGTATTTAATAATCAAATAATTTTATTTCTGAAGATTATTGTACACAGACATTATTACTTATCCAGAGGAAACACAAAATGAAAATCGTAAAATATTTATGAATTATTAGAAAGCTAATAACAACGAAAATGAAACAAAATGTACCGAATACCAGCAATAATAAGCGTTGATATCCGTACTAGAGTTAAACTGTATCACAGACGCCAACGCCCTCCGTATTGTATAACACGTACCTACATATTTTCTTTTTGCAATGATTGCATATGATATCGTCATTGTGACATCTCGGACTTTTATCACGCGTTTAATAAGTTATGACCTAAATTAGTGTACACATTACACATTATAAATATATACAAATCTTGTGTTTATCTTGTGTGTAATCGTGTAATTTGATCAGTTGATGTCATATTTGCCACAATTGCTTTGTTAAGACTGTAGTTTATATCTATTCTAATAGGTGACGCTGGCTTTTTTTATTGTGATATCTTCCATTGTAGGAAGTTACGTTAATTACAAACGAAAATAACAATAAACAACAAACATACACCCACACTGAAAAAAAAATGGGGATTATAAAAATAATTGTCATATTTAGTAGGGTTCGAACCTCCAACACTTCGGTGCTACGTTAGCAGAGAGCCAATTGCTTAATCCCCTATACCCAGCGTGCAGTCACATTGATATTACACGTACATTAACCATTTTTATGATTTTCAATCTATTTCTATTAATAATACTTTATTTGCCAAGGTGCTTTATCAAAGTGGTATTAATCTTTTCTAAATGAATTTCTTAATTATATTGGGCATTTAATCTAATCCAAAATTTTATTTTATTATATTCAATTTAAAAGATGTTCACTACAATAGTAGTTTTTGAACGGTCAGTAATGAATTGTTATTGTATATAGCCTGACTTATATTTTTAATGTTTCACGTCGATAAACATGTGTTCTAACCCCCGAAACTATCTTAAGCTTTGCAATAAGAAAAAGTATTTGTTTTATATATATATATATATATATATATATATATATATATATATTTTATAGTTAAGGTATAGCGTTAAGGCCATAATCTCACCTGATCTTAAGTGACGATACGGCCAAAGTTGTTAGACACGCTAAATCTGTTATATTTATTAAAACACCAATACGGTTTACATTAGATAATTAAAAAAATATATAATTATATATACAATTTTTCTTCAAGCAAAACGAATTTGTTAATCGTCTTGAACAATTAAAATAATCCTAAATTTATTTTTATGCTATTTAATTCAAAATAGTATCTTAGAAAATATTATACATTTAAAATAGATCACACGTGAAAATAATATGTAACTATTCTATAATTATCTACACTAATGATATTATAAACCGTTTAGGCAATAGCGTCCTTTGGTTTTATAGGTAATTTAAAATAAAGCAAAAGCAAGTGTGCCAACCACAAAAGTCCCGCGGGCCACATGTTGAGTACAGCGGGCCCAACATCTTAACGTCTCCCCGTAACCATCTTGTGCTTTTCTATTAAGAAAAACTTCTTTTTTTGTTAATATTTATTAAAAGATCTTTACGGTTTATATTACATTATTTAAAAAATATCTAATTACATATAAAATTTTGGCACAGGAAAACAAATTTGTTAATCACCTTGATTTACTACAGTAGAACTTTGTTAAGTCGAACCTCGATAAGTTGAAAACCTCCGAATCTCGAAAAAATGTTTTGTTCTCTTCGCTTCAAACACCAATATCTTTATTCTCTATAAGTCTAAAACTCTATAACTCGAATTTTTTGGCGTCGTCTTTGATGTTCGACTTATAGAGGTTCTACTGTATTAATTTTTTTTATTAATTAAGACTATCTTGAAAATTTACATATCGACGCAAGAAAACAAAAAGGTCGTAACTAACAAAAATTGAATTGTTCAGGAGAGACCAAAAACGATTTAATAAATTAGAAAAAAAATCATAACTTTCGTTCTACTCGACCTAGGACAAGGGTATTTAGACAGCAAATGTGAAAAATATAACCGGTTAAATTTATTCAGTTTAATTCCACCTAAAATTGCTTTTAAACGTGGTTTATGTGGGTTACGCCCTTTAGTGTATTTTTTTCAGGCATCAAGAAAGTTGTAACTGCAGCACCAAATGTATGAAGATCTGTTACTCTATATTTTTTTAAGAAAGTAAAAATGATGTAATTGATTAGATTAACCCTGTACAAACCGTAAAAACGTCGTAAATGTAATAAACAACTTATTTGACGACGGCAATACTGATTTAAGTCCTGCACTCTCCACACTACAAGAAAACAACATGGTATTAACAGTGAACATAAAAAGAATTAAGTCAAATTAGATAGGCTTAGACACTAAAGTAAAACGATAAATTTAAATTATTAGAAAGGTTTATTTAGCAAACTTTGGTATAAAACTAATGAAACGCACTTATTATTGACGTATCAAAGAACAAATTAATCATCGTCTTCTTCGTCAGTGTCAGGCAAACAGTCAGTTTTCTTGCTACTGACTTTTAACTTCAAATACTCATCCGCAAATCTTCTGGGAATAGCTTGTTTCTCGACTAAGTTTTTCAAATCAGTATATTTCTGGGTACTGATTAGTATTTTAGAGGAGTATAATGGAGCTTTTAAAGATGCACCCGTTATATCACCAATATGGATTTCCATGGTTTCGGCTTTCGGTAACATCGAATTTTTAACAAACATTGTTTTTGAGTCCTTTTTTTAAATGTAACGATCGAAATTTTGGAAATTTGTAATTTCTTATTTTTTTTAAAAGAGTGATCGACAATGTTATCGAATCCCAAGAAATCAGAGTAATCCATTGTGGTTACATGGTAGGGTTCTGGATTTTTTCGAGCCATTTCTATAATCGTGGGCCATTGCGAAGGTGCCCATACTATAGTCTTTTTTACAGAAGATTCAATAGTCGCGTGCATCGAATCGACTGGCATATACGTATGGCCCGGAATCAAATAATTAATTTGAATCACCTCGAGATTCTTGCTGTGGCTTAATACATAACGCAGCATGGCTAGAACAGTCTTGTTCTTGTTTTGACCGTAAGCAGAATCACAATAAAATATAATTTTGTTTGCTTCTCCGCGCTCGTCCACACTTTTAATATATTTATATAGACATGTGGCTATCTCATTAGCTCCTCTATGAGCATCAGTTTCTGTCCATACAAAAGAAAAGCCTTTTTGAGTACCACTTTCATATATTGTGAAGTTATAAACAGCAATCTTCCGACTGTAGTATAACAACATGCTTTCCCCATGAGGCGTGTTTAGAACTTTTTGCAGGTCAAAGCTTGCGCATATAACATTTCTGTTTCTAGTATTGAAACTCTGATGAAATTTAAAACGATCGTATGAATCATTTTTTTCTTCTTCGTGTATTTTAAATTTTTGCATCTCATCTTCATTAAGAACGTCATAAGTTTTTGCTGAAAGACATAAACTGCACTTATCTTTTTTGGGGACATGAAATCCGATGTTAAACGTTTTTTTGAACCACACTGAAAATACTTTGAACGACATAATCTTTCTACAATCTTGAAAATTATTTTGATAAATGCGATATAAGTTTGTGATGTTCTTAAATTCTTCAGGTAAATATAATTTTTTAGAGTCTCTTCTACAATAGTGTGAAGGCAGCAGAGGCAAAGAAAGAATAAATTCTTTTGCGTCCTTCAGTACATTATCAGATGTTTTATTATGATGTCCTGATTTCCCTCGCATATCTTCTTTTGCAAATCCATCAACTGTTGAAGCGACGGTATACAAAATAAACTTCTGTGTAATATCTAATGTATTAATCAGAAATTTCTGACAAACTCGTCGTCTCCCTTCGTTTTCATTAATATAATACTCGTAAGCACACGATCTATTCAATGATGTGTTTTTGTCTGGCCTTTTTACTTGTTTTTTTATAGCACTTTGAGCTACCCAGTCTTTACGCCGTTGATGGGTACCTAGATCCCAAAAATATTTGAATAGTTTTTCACGACGGTCGTCAGGAATATTTTCACAATTGTTAGGACACTTCTTACCAATACATGGATTGGGCTTCATACGTTTACCTTCAACAACTTCTCCATCTTTATTAACATAAGTTTCTCCTCTCTTCTTTTTAGCAGAATTTTCTCCACTAACCTTAGCTTTGCTTTTCCTCTTCAATGCTTGAAGCTTCATAATGTCTTCCGCATTTTTTCCCTCTTTTTGTGTATCTTTGGATGCCTTCTTGGAAGTCTTTTTCTTCTCTTTATTTTTTCTCTTTTTGTTTCTCCCTAAAAGTTAAATTGTATTAGGTATGTATTTATAACTAGGTACTAAAATTATTTTAACCACAACCATAATGCAAAACACACACACACATACACAAACAAACACAGCCACCGAACACCCATACAAACACAATATACAAAAAAAATATTCAAATACCTTCATCTGCGCTTGAAGTAGATTCCTCCGATATTTCAAAGCTAGAGCTTTCGGAAGGAAATGCTTCATTTAATAATAGTGTGTCCGGGTCATCATCAATGAAATCAAGATAAGATTTATTAAAGTTCAATTTTCTTTTAGATTTTCTCACCTTCGTCTTTTTCTTTTTTTTCGCTTCTGTATCGGATTCTGATTGTTCGCAGTCAAAATTAATTTCATTACATATTATATCATTATTTACGTCTTCATTTTCACCAGCAATTGAATTATTAGGCGAGTTTGACGGTGATTTAATTTGCTCTCCACTTAACAAATCTGGATTACACTGTCCTGTATCAGAATTAGATTGCACCGTGTCTAATAATGGTGAATCAAATGTTTCCAATGGAAGTAGTGCCGAATCGGAATATTCCATTGCAAGTAGCGCTGAATCAGAATGTTCCAAAGCAAGTAGTACCGAATCAGAATGTTCCATGGCAAGTAAGACTGAATCTGACTGTTCAACAGCAAGTAAAACATCACTAGACTCTAGCGCAGCAGGCGAAGGTAAGTCAGTCTGGTCTGGATTCTGTAAGAATTGTTTTGTAGTAGGCAATTCTAGATCGAAGTGTTCAACTGCAACATCGGTAGAGCATTTCTTGTTATTAACTTCCTCATCAGAACTAATATCGTTGTATGTTTCGACAACTACATTGATTTCAAAAGATGTATAATTACTATTATCCAGATTATTTGTAGATATTACAGTTTGTTTATTAAAATGTTGGACTTCATGACGTGTAGGTTCATTGACATCATTTTCTGTACTTTGATCTTGTAAATCCGTGTGCATAATATTAATTATTGAGTCACAGAAAGCACTAGTGGATGGAATCTCATAAGGCAAGTGGTTGTAGTAAGCAGGATAATTTTTTTCATATTTTGAAATGGGCGAAATTTTTTCCATTACTTTTTGTGTTGCCTCAATATATTTCTTAGGATTTCTGAATGTTGGAGTTAAATTTTTAACTTTATGTGTATTTTGGTGAGGAGTCCTTTCCGTCTGTATTTTATTTTGTGGGCTTGGTGAAACACATATTCGTTGGTTAATATTATTATTTTCTTCTTCATTTCCTTTGATTTTAGTGGTAGGAGATTTTTTTATTAATTTAGTCTCATCTCCTTTTTTATAGAGCACATTACTAAGGATTTGAATCTTAGGCTTCTTTTCTTTAAGCATTACTTTACTTCGTAAACTCGCTTGCCATTCCCTACGGTTGCTTGCCATCTAAAACAAATGTATAGGTATTTAAATCTTGTATTTAGGTAAAATCCATCGATTTTTATTAAAAGCCGTAAATCTTTGAAACTTTCAAACCTTCCAAAGCCTCAGTATCTATTAATATAAATATCGGCAGGTAAACAAGATCGACCAGTGTGTCGTATTATCGCACCTTCGGTAAAACAAGGGCATAATTGCACTTTTTGTCATTATACAGGAGAGTCATTTAAAGATTTTTTTTTGTTCAATTCGAAACTGTTTCGTGTATATTTCTTTAATGTATCTACTTTTTGCAACAAATGAGCCACATACTATTGTGAATCAGTGTATGTGCTTTAGAGAAATGTACCTAGATAGAACTGGCGAATAATAATATTTATTAGGTATGATACTATTCAAGCTATAGGAACCCTTTAATATCCTATAACAATTATTCAAAATTTCGCATCCAAATAAATGTTCAACATTTCATAGATAAACAACAAACAAATTTCAATAATTAGAAATATTTTAAATCAAAAGTACCTACCTACACGTTTATGTTGTAGGTACCTACCTCACTTGAATACTAATACTTTTATTACAACTTTACTGTTATGTTCTAAATAAATTGGTAGTATAGATAACATAAAGTAAACTTACCGACCTGGTCGAATTTAAGTTTCCGTAAATAATAACTTCTGCTAGCAATACAAAAACAACCTCTCGTATCGGCGCGTGAACACAGACTGAGCACCTGAGTAACAGCGTATACACCTGTCAGATGGCGGCGGCGGTATCAACAAAGGGCGGTATCTCTTATCGTCTATTTCATAAAAACACTTTGAGAATGTAGTAAACAACATCATTTTTATATGAAATATCGTTACAAAAAGATGTAACTAACACATTCACTAACATTAATGAACCATAAAAAGGATGTAATAAGCATCACCTAAGAAAAAGTAGATCTTGAAAAGAGTTAATTGACATGTGTGATAAAATGTCGAGCAGCAAAAACGGCGTAACCCGCGTTCTATGTAAATAATATTTCTATTAATAGGGCGTTACCTCTATTTCATTTTTTTTTTCAGGCGGCAAATTAGCGTAATTGAAAATGATACGAAAAGACAGTATTTTTTGTTAGTTACGCCGTTTCTTGGTAGGAAAATCTAAGATTGAAGGGCGGAACCGAAAATCCTAAAATCGTTTCTATCCATCGTAGCGCTAAGGGATCCAGATGGTTCGACGTAGAAAAATTAACTGAATCCTATGGTGTAATAAAGTGTTTTCATCAAACGTGTCAGTTACGACCTTTTCGTTTTCTTGCGTCGATATTTAAAAATATTACACCACAGAATAATATGTAACATATCTATAAAATATACATCTATAACATTAATGACTACTAATTTTTTTTGCAAATCATATTTCCAGTAATTAATCACAATGTAATTGAAGTCGTTAATAGAGTCGCATTAGTCTTAAAAATACTACATACTAATCTGCATTTTTTAAATATATAGAATCAGTCCTTTGAATATTTGTTGGTTTGAATTAGTTAATCTTAGAAACTACCAGTTGGATTTAATTTTTCAAATCCGATTTTTTAATTTTCCAGCACAGTTATTGCGGAAGCCTATCCATACTACGAATATAAATGCGTTCTGTTACCGTTACATGCCTAAACCGCGAAACTGATTTTTATGAACGTATTCTTATATTGATTTTATGAACGTGCACTGCCTTAGTGCTACATAAATACAATGTATAATAGAAATATTTCTTCTTAGTAGATTAAAAAAAAATGCTTATCTGTTATATATAAGCCACAATGAAATAGTTTGTAGCAAAAGGTATTAAAAATTAAAAATGAAATTTGGCATATTAATCCATACGAACCAAAGTTACCTCAAAATCAAAATTATTTTATGAAGGTAAACATTACCCTTTATAGTAGCGTGTTTTTTAAGTCGCGGACACAGTTATTATTCATAAGTCACAAAAAGTTCTTTTGTGATAAAAAAGATTGAAAATTGAAAACCGATATATGAGCACTATTATTAGGCATATCAAATTAATCCTTAAGAACAAAACTTAGTTCATCATCAACATAACTTTATGAAGACAAACATCGCCTCCTAACATCGTGTTATATGAACGCATAGGTTAGGAAATACTGGCAAAAAAACAACACTCGACTTGGTTTATATTTCAGGACAGTTTGACAAAAACAATTTGTAAGATCTGATGATTATATAATATTGATGTAAGATGGGGAAATTGGTTACTGAGAGTACTAATACTATACAGATCAAGAGATGAGGGCTCAGTAGGTAGTGTGAACGGACTTTGCGTCTATGAACGTGAAACCATAGCACGCTACTACTACAACTACTAGCTACGTCCCTCGAGTTGAACACCTGCCGCTAAATACGTCTATATGTATTTCGGCAGTTGCACTTGAAACCAAAATCCTCCACAATGCTTAGCGTGTCCGCCATATTGAGCCACATTGTCACTTAACATCAGTGAGATTATATCCATAAGGCAAACGTTTTTTAAAAAAAAAAGGTGAAGTCGTGGGCACCAGATTATTTGTTAATTGCTGAACTGATAATCATGAAATTTTTGGCATTCAGCATGTCACATCATTGGCAGTGGCACAGAAACGGTTACTGATTACTTGGTCATCTTTTGTTCAGAAAAGAAGTACTTTAAGACATTTTATTTCCACGCGAACGAAGTCGCGGGCACAGCTAGTATATATATAAAAAAAACACCGTAAACGTGAACGGCTAAACCGATTTCATTCATTTATATTTTTCTAATATTTTCTATAAGGTTTGTAAGGAAAGAAATATTATAAAAGTTGCCAAGAAAATTATATAATTGCAAGAAACCTAAAAAATATTAAAAACAAATACAAATTAATTAGATATAAATAAAATGATAACTGTAGCTTTGTACATTTTAGAAAATGGCATTACTTTTCGCAATTGTCACGAAGAGGTACATTAGTTTTATTTTCATTCGATGTAATAACGAGTAAACGAATTACTTTTAATATTTTAAATGTGCGTCGAGCCACCTCACGTGTTAACCGAGTTGATGGCCAGCGCGCGACTATGTTAATAATAGTCGTATTGGTATGTCCGTATTGCGTTCGAGAGTTATCGATGGCTACGTAGTACGTAGAACATCAATGAGTGCGAGAAGTATGCCACCAAAATCTATATAACCTACTAAAAGATCTTGGGCTGTCTAGGACAACAGTAAGTCCTATATTAGAGCGTGTCTGTAAAGCTACGCTAGCAGGCTCTTACCAAATTTGACTGGCCATGGAGAGAAACACGAGTAATGAAGGTGAGTGTTGACATTCGTCGTCTCGGGAACTGTTCGGAGTTTTCTTCTCTGCCACACGATGTACTCGGCACTCACAGGGGTAATCCATGGGTAGCTAAGAAGTTCCTCTCATATCAGCTGAAATCCCGGGTGAAAGGCAAGATGTTCATGTAAGCAATAGTCGGATTGTGCCATACTCTCCAATATAGTCCAAGGCTTATGAGGGTCACATCAATGTGGAATACTTTAACGCCGTGAAGTCAATAAAGTAGAAATGTAAATAAGTAAACAAAGACAGTTATATGGTTATTTTCGCTGTAACAAATGCAAATGACGAATTATCTCAGTATCAATCAACATTACTAACACGTCTATGCAATGTAACGAGACTGGCTGTAAAAAGTCTAATAAATAACGTCAAAGAAGCAACGTTCAAGGGAAAATATAAAGCAGAGGTTGTCTTGATTTCACATATACAGATGATTCCAACGGATTTATCATTCGATTTTAAGCGACTACAATTTCCCGTGCGACTGTCTACACTACACTACACTTTGATCTTAGCCAAAAGGCCGAGAAGCGATTTGTGTAGATAATTAAAAAAAAAAACAAAATCAGTCGCTGGAAGTTTGCATACTGATCTTGGAGTTTTCCAGATTCGTGAACGGACGAATTTATTTCGCGTGCTCGCGCGTCGGATTAATAAAATGTTTATTTTCGCACCACGAAAAGAAACAAAAAATTGATAATAAGCATCATATGAACTATATTTAAATTTCATATAATTAAAAGATATTTACTTAATTGGAGTTATAAACAAGTTTCATTCAATAACCAAAATAAATGAAAAACGGAAACGTTTTTAGATATAGCCAGTTCTATTGATCTTAACGAATTGAAGTTGGAAGGTTGATTAGGATTGATTATGGCTAATCAAAATGACAAAAAAAAATACAAATCGATGAAACCGTTTTTGAGTATTACCGAGAATATAAAATATCAGCTATATGTGATACGAAGTTCACCGAGTCAGCTAGTTAATATTATATAGCGGATAAGTATTTTTGCTTGAACACGTTAATCTTAGGAATTACCATTCGGATAACATAAATTATTATTGTATTTGTTAAAAATATCATAGAGAAAGGCTTTAGGCTGTGTAACGTCACGCTACCACCAATATGAGCAAAACTGTATTGAAAAAAGGTTACAAACATGGGCATAAATGGTTAAGTAATTTAAGTTCTACGTAAACGAAGTCACAGGCACAGCTCGTAATACAGTAAAAATAGGCGATGTTTGTAGTGTTTATTGTTGGAGAGAACATTTATTAAATGTAAATATTAATCTAAGTTAGTAAGTAAAGCTATAATTGTTTTGTTAATATTCATTCAACCACTGAGTAAGTCCGACATTGTACAAGATAGCAAGTTACAAATAAAAAAAACGTGTGGTGTCGTGGGACATCAGATAGGAACGAAGTTCATTATTTCATAAATATTAATTTCAAGTTCTAGATGAGGTAAAAAAAAAAAAATTATTCGTGTATAAATTATTTATTAAGATTTTTTTATAGATAAAAATCAAAAGCTACTTTACAAAATTATCTTAACACTTTTATTTAATTTAAAATGATTCATAAAAATATAAAATAATTACAATATACAAAGAAACAGCTATTATTTACATGTTTACGTAATTTTATACAAAGGCAGATATCACAATAAAAAACCACTTTCTTTGTTTGGTACGTCATATATTTTAAATCTGTGATATTTCCTAAGTTACTCATTCAAATTAAATACAATAAGCTGAAAAGTTGTTCTAAATTAAATTCTCATAATGATTAATAAGTTCAGTTATATAAGCATTAATATCATGTTGATAAAACATCAACGCAAATTGAGAGATATTTTGAAACTAAATAGGAAATCATAAAAATGGTTATTGTAAGTAAACCAGAAAAGTGAAATATATGCTATCGCACACTTATTTTTATATATTTTTAAGCGGAATATTTTTTTCATACATAATATTAATCTAATTTTAATAATATAACTAGCGCACGATAAGTTTTCAAAAGAATGTTTTTCGCGTTTTTGTCACTTTTATCATACTGGTTGGCTTCTGTTAGTGGTAGAGTGCTGTTAAATAGCCTAAGGCCTTCCTAAATGATTACTTTATCAAATATAAAAATATTTTTTTAAAATCCGAATGGGGGTTTCTAAGACTTGCGCGTTCAAACAAACAAATTTGTCCACTTTTATAATATTACTATAGATTTACATCATTCCAATGAAATATATAACAAAATGTTACTCCACGCATTTTCGTTATGGACGTTTTTTGCTGGCTAGGGTACCCATCTGTATCGTTCCATGAGGAACTTTGTTCCCATAATTTAAATGATCTGTTGTTACGTTATTAGTATAAAGAGGTTTCTTATCTTCCATATTAAAGTATTGACCACATCGTCGTTGTCAAACTAATATTTGCTGTGTACAAACAATTTATTTGTATAAAAAACTATTATGTGACTTTAAGTATTATACGGTGAACTGTGATCGATACAATAAATAGTCTACGTGCATCCAGAACATTGACTAATAAAAACTACTATTTAATTTAATGGCACAAAGTTGTGCTTGATAACGACGACATGTTAATACGTCACGTCATTGCCCATATCTTTGGATATGACAAATAGCAAATTATTACTTTTGATGGGCTTTTATTTTACTTTATCTTTTATGCAGAGAGACCTTTAAAAATATTATATACCTATGAATGTTACATTTGCTTTCTATTATTTAGTTAGGTTTATAAAGTTCATAATACGTGCTTTTTGTTAATTAAATATTTAGGAACATTAGATCTTGTTTCAACGTCTCGTTCTCTGAAAATGTACTTAAATATGTTCAACTTATTTATGAAACATGTCTCTGATCAACATGTTACTGAATATTGGGAACAGATTATATAATTTGTTGTACGTATGAAATAGGACTTCATGTCATAACCGATAGATCGGCCAATGATAATATAAAATGTTGATATAATAAGTTATCAACAATACATCAAGAATTATAAAGATTGAGTCGATGAATTAATATCAATGGGTATAGTAGTCGCCATTCTCACGCAGAATGTTGCTCGGGGAACTCATTTTTGCTTCATGCGCTTTTGTAACTTTCGCTGCAGCAACTAGAAATTCATCAAATGCAGAAATACTCAGTAATTCACTAAGTGATGCTGAAAGCCGTTACTCTAATAATCTTCTCGAAGATGCCGTTTTTATTGTGGTGAGTGACCGATCCTTACTTTTTAAACGTTTTTAATTTTATTTAACGTCTATATTAATATTATAAAGCGGAAAAGTTTGTTTGAATGGACTAATCTTAATAACTACCAGTCGCATTTCAAAAATTATTTCTGTACTTGATAGAACAGTCATTGAGGAAGGCTTTAGGCTATTTAACATTACGCTACTATCAATAGGAGCAAAGGTGTATCGAAAAAGGTTACAAAAACGGGCAAATTTATTAATTTTTAGTTCCCCGCGAACGTAGTCGCGGACAGCTCGTGTTAATAATAAGCCTGTTAACTTAATTTTATTACAATCTTATTGAATACGCTGAGGTCACACAATGTTAAAATATTATGAAAACGAGTAGAACGGTCTATGGTTGTAATTTTATTATTCACTAATATGTGTTTAAAATTCTTTTTAATATTATGTTTATAATTTTCGTTTTCGTTTCATATTTTCATATAAATAAATACACAAGTACGCACATATATAACACACTCTTTAGATCATATTTTATATGTAACTATTATTTACTACTGATTTTTAATATATGAGCTGTAGAAATTGGTTTTTATCTATTTTCCTGAAAATGTTATCCAGTTCTTCTTGATACGTTATAATAAATATCTTGCTGCTTGGGGAACGAAGGTATAATAAGGACTAAAAGTATATGATTAATTATTTTGAGTATTTAGCCTACATTTGACTATTTTAGCCTGACCTTATCAGAAAATATGGCTATCCTGTGGAGATACATCGGGTGTTGACCTCTGACGGTTATATCTTGGAAATGCACCGTATACCGCATGGACGCGATGCCAACAACAAACCGGATGATAATAAACCAATCGTGTTTTTGATGCATGGTCTACTTTGCTCCTCTGCTGATTGGGTAGTAATGGGTCCTGGATCAGGTTTTGGTAATGATATACCTGCATATTGTAATTTAATATAAGTATTTTCAATTAGTGTAAATACTTAACATATAAACTTGTGATGTTTAACAGCATACATTCTCGCTGAAAATGGTTTTGACGTCTGGATGGGTAACGCAAGGGGTAACAGGTATTCTCTTCACCACATACGTTTGAACCCCGATGCAACATTTAATACAGATTTTTGGAAATTCTCCTGGGACGAAATTGGAAATATTGACGTGCCTGCAATGATTGATTACATAACTAAGAGGACCGAGAAGCAAAAGCTTCATTACATAGGCCACTCCCAGGGTACAACATCTTTCTTCGTCATGGCTTCCTTAAGGCCCATCTATAATGATAAGATTATATCTATGCACGCCTTGGCTCCGGTAGCCTACATGGCTCACAATAAGAGTCCTCTATTGAACTTTATTGCACCATTCGCAAACAGTATTGAGGTGTGTATACGCTGGAAGGACTAAAATGCCTTATTATTTCATGACGCTTTAGTAAATTTTATAAACAAGGTGACTTGTCAAATATTTTGATATTTTAGACGATGACGTCACTTATGGGAATGGGTGAATTTATGCCAAATAGTGCTATAATGACGTGGGCTGGTATTAATATGTGCAATGATGAAGTTGTCTTTCAACCAATATGCAGTAACATTTTGTTCCTAATCGCCGGTTGGAATGAACAGCAACTCAATAAGGTATTTTTTACTTTGGATAAATAGACTGTCGAAGTATAGATAAGTATACCTACTGTTTATGAAGTATGTGAAATCACAGAGACTATATAATAAAGATACAAAACGGATATCGATAGTATAAGTTTAGATAATATTGAGTAAATGTAGCCATATAAATTTTAATTATACATTATAATATACCTCTGGCTTCTATGTAGCCTTTATCTGTAGCCTTTTGGCCTGCCTGGCTAGCTAGCATCCTCAAGTTAAAAATCTGCCGCCAAATACTTATAGGTATGTTCCAGCAGTTGCACTTGAGAGCCAGTCCCGCCACAAGGCTTAGCGTGTCCACCATCTTGGGCCACATCGTCATTTAACATCAGCTGAGATTGTGGCCATAACTCCAAACCATAACTATAAATAAGACGTAATAAATAGGTACACGTCTTAGAGTATTGTTTCCATTAGTTTAGTGCATTGTTAAATAGAGAAACTAAGAAAAAGAAGTGTAGCCAGATTATAACAACTAAGTACTAACAATTAAACTAATAACCATCACGGTTTATACAAAAATTGTCTAAAATCTTTTTTTAGACTATGATGCCCGTGATATTCGGCCATAGTCCAGCCGGATCAGCTGTGAGACAATTTGCCCATTATGGACAAGGAATCGCCGGCAAGGAATTCCGTCGCTATGATCTGGGGAGTTTTGTTGCAAACATGATAGCGT
Organism: Actias luna; assembly: GCA_039707435.1. NCBI lineage: Eukaryota > Metazoa > Arthropoda > Insecta > Lepidoptera > Saturniidae > Actias > Actias luna. The sequence continues at coordinate 8,689,133 of JAZHAC010000008.1, read as the reverse complement.
ACGGCAGTATAGTCCCGCCACGTTACGATCTTTCCAAAATAACTGCTCCAGTCTTCTTACATTACTCAGATAATGACAATTTAGCCCAAATACCAGATGTCGACAGATTGTTTGCGGAACTGGGCAGACCCGTCGGTAAATTTCGTGTGCCCATGGATCAATTCAATCACTTGGACTATCTCTGGGCAATAAATGCAAAAGAATTGGTTTATGATAGAGTTATTAACCTAATGAATGCTATGCATGTATAACGGTGTATAACAGTTATCGATTTATAAAAAAAATTGATATAAATAAATTACTAAATAAATAAAATAAAATAATCAATTTTGGTAATTTTGTTTCATTTGAACACTTCTTTACTGGTATTTAATAAATTAGTCACCTCATATTGCGTTGGAGATTATTAAATTTGTGATATTTTCGAATAATCCTCAATAATGATCTAAATTCCTATGTTTTTATTTTTTAATTTTAATAACTTACCTATTGACTATTTAAATTTAAATCATCAGGTGATTTCTACGCATTATCTAGTATCTACTCAGTTTGGGAAAACCTTTTAAAATGATTGCTCACGTGAACGGATACTATACAAAGGCAAAATCAATCATCGTAACCAGTTGACTAGTACCTGATAAATATAACATTAATATAACATTTACTGCCGTTCAAATTAAAAGTAATCTATTTGCATATTAATATAATAAAGTAGAAAAATATGTTAGTTTGTTTGTTTGAACGCACAAATTTTAGGAACTGTGAGTTAGATTAAAATTTTATTTTTGTGTTTGATAGAGCAATCATTAAGGAAGGTTATAGGCTATTTAACATAACACTACCACCAACAGGAATATCACTATATTTATAATATATATAATCTATAATAAGAATATATAATAACAAAATATTCTTTTATAATATCACGTAAATATAATTTTTATTTACAATAATGTAAATGTAATCTTGTAATGTTATACATAAAGTTTTTGTTATAGTTAAGGTCGTTATGGCCCTAATCTCACCTGATGTTAAGTGACGATGCGGTCCTAGATGGCGTACACGCTAAGCCTAGTGGAGGGAATCATCAGTTTATAGATATAGACCTCGTATATTGTATAAACTATTTTGTTGTATATTGTTAAAGAGTATGAATATGTGGACCACTGGCAGTACCATTACCAGTCATGACATAATTTCCTGTACATATATGGACGATGTAACGTAGTTTCTTAATCCTTTAATATCTTAAAATAAAACTGCGTAACTAATACACTGTATCTATGAATATGGGGGCAACATAAATATCATCTATATTATATACTATTAGGACTAGAATGACTAGATCTATTTTATTTATTTTATTTGTTTCTCACTACTGATAGGCAAAGTTCTAAAAAACGAGAGAACTTGTTGGATAATACAAACTTATTATTACCTATACTCTATTTAATCCAACTGCACATAATTTATAAAAGTAAAGCGTAGTTATTCTGTATATTTACAATGAGAGCTAATTTAAAATATGCAGAATAATTGTTATGTACTTTTGTCTGTTATGACAATCCATACATACACGATACTAGAAATGTTACGTACAATGTACGTACAAATCTTCAAGGTTCATAAATAGCGTTTACAAGGTGGTGACTTGTTAAAACTGACCAAGAAATTTCTGTAGCAATTAATGACTTATGCCAAGGATGGAATTACTTATAATTCAGTTCACTTCAAGCAAAACCTTAAGAAGTTTGCTTGATTCATTGGAAAGGTCATATATTCATTCTGGCTGGAAGAACATTTTTGAATTTGATATTCGGAACGAAGATTTAAGAGAATCTGAGACAAAGGAAAATTTGCTTGTTATTCAAATCGGGAGGTCCGAAATGAAAGGACGTGTAACAACTTAAAATCCACTGTTAACGTACGATACAAAACAGCAAATACATGCTTATCAGTTCATATATTACGAACGATGAGGACGCCGCTGCACACCATAGTGTTGTAAAATTACGGAACTTATGAACGAATGCTTGCTCTTGATTGTGCCCACAATCTTATCTCTAGTGAATATCGTCGACGCTTGCACAAGAAATATACATATCGCGTGCAGATCTTCAGTGCCTTGCGGTAAATAAACTCTTCCAGAAGATTTAAATATAACTGCATTATTCGGTGAGCTTCACTTCTACGTAGTTATTTTGGCGTCGTCCAGCAAGAAGAATATACCCTACAGCGGACGGGCGCCTTGCAGGAGAGAACCTTACCGAAACTAATTTAAGCAGGTTTGGAATTAGTCGTAAATCTTTTGATTGTGTATTAGTCTTTCGGGAATATATGTACATATAATTTTAAATTTTCGCGACAATGTGTCACGCAAAATTACAGATGTAATATACTATAGTATATATAAAATACAGCACTATAATAATAAACCATTATAATAGTAATAATAATATAATATGTGTTATAGTATAACTAAGTTCTTTATTTACTTAGCAGTGATATAGTTACGCGTGGTAAAACCTAAATCCTACTTTCGGTGACGACTGGAGCAGAAATAGAAAAAGTATACGTGTTTCAGGTGGGCGACTAATTTTTGTATGTTTTGTGTTACGGTCGTATTCTAGATAAACAAAAGAAGTTAAATAAGTAGAAGGCTCCTGGTTGGACGATTAATTTTATAAATATTTAACATATACTATAACAACGTGTACAAATATTTGTCACTTTTCAATGACATGGTGACCTTTATATAATTTTCTTATGTTCACGGATGGAATGACGCCTTCTAACTGGGGGCAATAGGGATTACGTGCCATCCTCTGACAGGGACTAGAAGCAGTGCGAATGGACGCTTTGGATATCATGGGGTTCTTTCAGTGGGTTTTTCTGGTGATTGTCAACAGGTAATTCCTATATGTTGTTTTCTTATCTCCTCCGGCATATTGTGCAGAGAAGTATATTAATTAATATATGCTTATCTTCCCAAGTTAAACCAAATAAAAAAATTAACGGGTTACATGCTCTTGCCCGTGATTTCTTCACCTTCTTCTTAGTCACACCACTATTTCCATACTTATGCATTTTTTTTAATTATAGCCGTTTTATGTATATTGTTCTCCTGACCTTTAAAATGTTCAAAATGTGTTGTTTCTTTGCCAATCGCTAATCTGGAGGATTAGTTATGACGTATAAATAATTTATAATAATCGTAAGCATAGTAATTAATTTATCTTGAATACAGATAAATATTATAACATATCATGGATTTATATTCATTCTTAACAGGGTTTAGTAATAATCATAGAATAATCATGTATTGTTTCCACAAATAGGTACGTAATGCCGTGATTATTTACGCAATATTTAAAACGTAGAGTACGTTTAGGCTTAAATATTAACTTCTTGTTTTATGGAATGTGAGAAAGATATTTTCCATTCCATCTGTATAATGTTTAGTAAAAACAGGCTTACGTTAAACCATGTAGAACAAAAAACGTCTGGTGTCTTTGAAAACTCATCCTTCAAATCTGAGTACCTAAATACAACGTACATAAAAATTGTGAACTATTATTAATGTAGTATTATTATTAATGTAGTAAATTGTGAATTATAACACTAGAAATTGTGAACAAACTAACTTAATGTACTATTAAAAATCAATGTGTTAGTCTCTACCTAGCCGTTTTCATTCGAATTCACTGGTTGAATAGACCAAATATCAAATTCGATTCCACGCTAATGAAAAAATTACGTAAGTTAAATTTTAACGAGGATAGACTTATGCTTTTCATTTCATCGTGTTTGTTTACTATTCTGATGTATTCTGTTTTGTACCTATTCAGGTCACCTGTCTTCGTTTTCGGGAGAGGTTAACTAACAGCCTGTATAATATAGTTAGAATCAACAAATTAACTGAATTGATTGTACTAGGTACATAATTAACACATGAGTACTTAAGATAAAAAAGGTGACTTTGAGAAATATGTAATTACTTATCTCACAGTCTTTTATATACGTATTAATGACTTCTCAAGACCTTTAATCTCCATAGTGCGTAGTTTAGAATAAAGCGCCTTGCTAAATAGAACCTTGTCTCACATTCACCTTCAGTATCTCCGCAATCTCCGCCGCCAAATACCAATAGGTGTGTTCCGGCAACTGCACTTGAGAGCCAGTTCCCCCACAGGCTTAGCATGTCTACCAACTTGGGCCGTATCGTCACTTAAGATCAGGTGAGATTATGGCCATAACGCTAAACCTGAACTATAAAATCTTTATTAAAAAAATGGCCACTATTTAAATAGAATAATTTATTTGCAGCTAACTCGTTCAAGAAATTAAATTTTCGGTAAATATCTGGGAACCGTAGCTAAGAACCCGAATATCTAAGTTAGGGGTGATTTAAATTATGTTTATTTAATGTAGAGGAAAATGAAAGCCATCGAGGTAATCTATATACCTATATAGATAAGAAAGTCGTGTTATTTACACCATAACTCAAGAACGGTCGAGACGATTTTATGTATTCCGACTTGTTGGATTTATCTTCGCCTAAATTAGCAGAATAACAATTAAAATATAAATATGTTCAGGAAAAAAAATGAAGAAAATTAATATCTTTATACGGAAAACAAAGTCGGGTTAGTTACACCATTTATAATTCAAGAACGGCTAGACAGATTTTTATAATCTCTAATTTGTTAGATTGATCTCCACTCACAATAGCAGAACACAATTTTAGTATTTTATTTATTTTATTCAGTTAATAAAATCCTAAATTAAGTTTAGCTAAATGTTAACACGTCATTCATTGACTTTTGGGCAGTAAGTAGTTCGCCGGGTCAGCTGGTATTTATATAAATGAAACCTAAATGAAAATGTACTAAATTTTTTTTTTTAATTTATGTTTATTCTCTAATTGTCTCGCTTTCTACACCTGTATACTTCTGAACGACTTTTTTTAAATAATTGAAATGTATATAGGTATAAAAGTAATATTACGATATGGTGATTATATGGTGTATTAAACCTGTGGGCAAATATCTCTTCCAGATAAAGGGCGCGGTAACATACAATGACGATTTACGTTGTCAATAAATTTATAATTTTCTAATTTCCTAGTTATATGGTGATATCTACTCATTAAATAGATATTTGCTTAAAAGTAGACAACATAAACATTATTTTATTTCGTACCAGACGCGGATCTAGCCCTAAAAAAAGGGTGTGATCACATATGCCCGAAAATCAGTCAAAGTGCGAGTTGGCATATAAACTTGCTCATGATCGATATAGTGCATTCCTACAAAGAAGATGTTTATCAACTATATGGGCGTGGGCAGAACTGTGGGGCTAACACTAACCGTGAAAGTGTGACCTCACAAGTCTATTAGGGTTGTGGGTATGCCCATCTTGCCTACAATGGTGGATCCGCGATTGTTTTCTATGTTAGACAATTTAAGTTTTACCTCATTCTGTTCACGAAAATTGGTCTCGTGGCACGTTGGTAGTGAGCCTAGTACTGAGCCGATAGGCCGTGAGTTCAATGATAATCTAAGTAACGCTTTGATATAATGAGTATAATAGTTGTGAGTGTGAGTATTAAATATGCATACATTACGTGTATTATTTAACTTTTAGTACAAGCTTTACTCATAGCGCTATTGTCTCCATATTATTCATCTTTATATATATTCAAACAACAATGAAAAATGAATATACAAATCCATGTTCGTAAAATGTTACTGTGAAAGTTCTATCGAATAATTTAAAGATATTAAGTAAATAGAGGATGGTATTTTCTGTAATTTGCGAACGCTACGAACACTACGAACTAATTGCTACGAAGGCACTACGGAAAGCGTGCAAAGCTTCGCACGGGACGAGTAAGTATTCTCAGTTCGGTATGCGCATGTATTGAATCTTAATGAGTGTTTCGCGATGCGACGGACCAACTTTGCGAACCACACTGAAAATGTAATAGAGACATTTATACAGATTTATTGCCTTTTTAAAAAGCGTTTCAGAAATCCACTTTAAATACATCGGTAGACACGTTCACGTTGCATTTTTATAGTTGTACCTAACCTAAACTAAATGTATCTAATAATTAGAATGTTTTACTTTTATAGAATACTAGTGACTCGCTCAGCTTCACACATGTAACACTATCGTCTATACGAGTCTATAGACAGATGCCAAAAAATAATATTCTGTGGATCCGGTCATTACCAAATCTCACCGGATCACCTGCTAGTCTAATAAGAAGCTTGCCTGAAAATTTCATGAATATTGGTTAGGCTATTTTGAAGTCCATATGGTGCATACATGTATATATATTATATGCATGCATATATATATATTTTATAAACGCAACTAAAGAAGAAGAACCAACTGTGGGCTGGTCGTTCTCAAACCTCCCAACTTGTCCCGAGGGTTATGGCATGGGATCTGAGTCCCCGAGGAAAGAACTTTCAGAATTGTCCACTTACTGAGCAAATTCCTCTCCCGGTCCAGCTCCTCGTAGATCCCTCGACATCTTCCACGACGCCGGCCGTAATGACTATTAAAGCATTAGCGAGGTAGATGCGCAAGCGGCGAGAGTAGAGTTTCTGTGACTGGAGCGGGTTTTTAACGGTTGTTCGTAGGGTCGGGAAGAAAAGGGGTTGCCAAACAAGACAGACAAATTCCTTAAATTTTTTCGCGGCAGCTCATTTAAGATCCACCATTTAAGAACACATCTATCGCATGCAAATTATTATCGTAGCAATACATAATAGTCGCCACAATCAAAAAGGTGCGATAAAATTTGTAGAAAGCTACAAATACTAATAGTTTGGTTTTTTTTTGGTCTATGCTACTGTGACCATATATTAACATTGTATTTTTTTTAATATTTAATACTGAATTATTTAAAATCTCATAGAACTTTTCATGGAAAGCAACCACTCTGCCGCCACTTCTCTTCAATCTACCGTCAAAATCCTATAGGAGTGTTCCGGCAGTTGCACTTGAGAATCACTAGGCTTAGTTTATCCACCATATTGGACCACTATATTGGGCAACCACAGTGTGGCAGAGCTGGCAAAATGGCACGACCCGAACGGTCGCGAGCTCTAATGGTAACGATTTTTTTTTTTTTCAAAATTTAGTAGAAATTACAAATTTTCATATACATAAGTACTTAAAATTAATTAATCTTGAATATTAGGTGAGATAATGGCTATAACGCTAAACCCATAAAAAGTCGCTTTAGTCAGATAACAAAATATGTACACGGAGATATAATTAGTCATTAGCCGTGATAAGACACTTTGGATTAGCGTAATATTGTATCTATTACGGCAGGTTCAAAATTCGGCATGTACCAATATTTCTTTATGAATTTTGAGTTCATTTATGAAATTGTAATTCTATTGGTTAAAGTTCAAAGAAAACGACGTTTGTGAAGCTGGTCACTTGGGACATATTATTCTCTTATGATTATGTATATCGTTAGTAATATTATAAAAGCGAAAGTGAGTTTGTTTGCTACGTTTTCACGCCAAAACCGCTGAATAAATTATGATGAATTTTGGTATAGAGATAGATGGAAACCTGGAGACGGTGATAGGCTACTTTTTCTCACGAAAACCTTATTGAAAGTGGGGTAAAAAAACGGATAAACTTTGTATGAATCTTTTTATGCCGTTATCCAATTTTTTTGACAAAATTAATATTAACACGAGCGAAGCCGCATGTAAAATCTAGTATGTATATAAAGTTGTTGACTGACTGACTAATCATCGCACAGCCGTAACTACTCAAGTTAGAAACATGAAATTTGGACTGTAGTTTCCTTTTGTGACGTAGATGATCATTAAGAATATATTTCGAAATCCAACCCCTGAGGAGGTAAACAGTCGTGACAAAGTTTGTATAGAAAAATTTCACCTATTGACTTGAAATTTAGCATAGACTCCTTAATGAAAATAAATAAACACGTGTTTGAGCGTTTTTAATATTTCATCTCTTATGTGTGTAAAATAGGGGATGACATCTTTTATTGATACTATTATTGAGATATCTCCAAAACTACCAGATCTAATGACTTGTTTGTGAAGGATATTTCTTTGAGGACATAGGCACCCACTACTAAGGGATATTATGATTTCGAGTGATTAATGATAATAACGCGAATGAAGTCACGGGGCTGCAGCTAGTACTGAAATAAATTCAGAGTTATGCATTTCTCGGCGTCTGAAATTTCTAATATTTTATATGCTGGCTTGGCGATATAAACACACAGCACAGTGTACAGCACAGCATCCTGTAGATGCACTTGAGATCTGGTCCTCTAAGCTTAGGCCGACCTTCTTGGGCCCTAATTTTTTAAATCACCGGGTGGCCACACGGCCGAAATCTAACTAGATCGAAAAACTCGTCTATTATACTTTATAGTTTTAGCGCTATGGCCCAATTTCGCCTGATGTTAAGTGACGATGTAGCCCAAGATAGTGGGTATCTAACCTACCACCATGCAATAAGTAATGCCAGCCTATTTATATGCACTGTTGCAGTTTTCGCTAAATTTTATATATTTAATTAAACTTTTTATCAATTTTATTATAACAATTGACATTTGGATTTATCAAATCCGTTCAATATTCTGATTATGGAAGCAAAGCTGTTAACACAAAACAATAATGGTTTTTAAAGGTAAAAAAAAACAAAAGTAATTATTATTTCATACACTTTATTAAAGCCAGGAACACAAGTGTTAATAATACATTGATTATAATGATTTTACACATCGATAAATTAATTAGCCAAATAATTATTTCGAAACATAAGTTGCTCAAAAACTGTTGATTAAAATTATATACACATATTTTATATAGTAAATATACATTTGTTACATCGGTCAACCTTACTATAAATTGGAAAAGCCTGTCCAACATTTATTTCATGATACTAACTTTTTACGACATAGCTTTTTTTACGGCGGAGCATTTATTTCACGGAGAGAGCCTCATGATTGCTTTCTATATTTTTATATTAAAAACATTTCTTTGAATTTATTAAGTTTATTACAATTATAAATAAAATAAATTTAAATCATAATCACAACTATATTTGTAGATAAAAGAGCGGTATAAAAGTTTATATTTTTTACAATATTATGTCACCGTTGTGACCGACTTTATAAGCAATAGTTTCCAAAATATAGTATAATATCCAATTTAAAATAAAATTTCTTTATATAGCTTATTTTAAATAATTGACTTTACAAATGGTCTAGTTTTTCGTTAATGTATGTTTTATGATGTGTATGTATATGTAAATATTTTTGAGAGATTTGAATATTAATGTTCAATGAAAATGGTTTTAATAAGCTCTGTGAAATTGTTTTAAAACATTTTCATTTTATAATGGATAATGTATCTTAAAAACTAGCCTTTTATGTTTATTGATACTTCATATAAGCTAAAAGCTCTGATATATGATTAGACTTGTTTAAATATGTTGTAAGAGGTTCTATGGACACATTTTATTTCATACTTTTCAATTAAATATATAATATTTCTGATTCGTAAATAGAGAGTATCATACATTAAATTGATATGTTTATGTATTTATATGAACAAGTTGTAGCTATGTGTGGCATATATATACCTTATTGACTGATTAATCAATACGAGTCACACTGAAACTTGAGTAATCAAGTTTAGAAGTTCGATTACGTATGTAATAAGAAAGCGTTAAGAAACAGTATTTAAGAATAATCGTAAAGTAGTATTTCGAAAAAGTATTTAAGGAAATCCAGTCGCCAAGACTTTTGAAGAATACGTTCTACCAGTAATTTATTACCTGAACGAGCGAATGGAGCACGAGAGATACAATTGCAGCTCGGACTGATTATACCTATGTGAAATAAATGAAATCATAAGCTCATATTTCCATTTCAATGAAACAAACAAAATGAATTTTAATATTATTTTCAATAATTATATTGAACAGCTTTTAGCTATGTCTATATATTTATAATCATTAAATCTGTTTGCCTCATATCGGGATATAGCGATATAACTGCATAAATGTAATCATTTTGTTACAAGTAGTAGTTCAAAGATTACTTTTTGAAAACAATCTAAACATAGGTGCATAGCAGTGGTAAACACAAAATGTATATGTTCTAATTCCATTATTCAGCAATGAAACAGATGAATATCCCATTTATACTAACGAAATGAAGTACAAAAAGTTGAATATGGATGTAATAATTTCTAAATTTACGGACAATAAGCCGAATGTGTGAATAAGTTGATAAAAGCTAATATAATAGTTGATAAAATTAACTGAGAATGCACGTTTGTTATATTTTAAAGCTCCCCTTGAATGTGTACGCGGTTGGAATCTTGTGGACACCTGCGCATTTTATCCATTCATCTGTTAATAATTCTAACACATTAAATGACCTTGATAGATCTCTGCACGAGATCCCTATCGAAACAATATTATTTAAAATCAAGTGGTTAGGCTTGCTGTGCCAATTAATTTTATGTTAATTCACACAAAATTATCAATACTCTCAGATGTGTCCTGTATGATCGGAAAATATCTACTAATTGTAGGTTTCCATAAAAGAGTAATAATAAACACTTTTATATAAGTTTCACATCGAATTATTATATGATATATATATAATTACAGTACATTGACTAATTAAAAACATCGAAATACATTTACTTCTAATATTATTCCATAAAATGTTGTATAACTACACATTATATACTTAAACGATATTCATACATTAATTATAATACGGAAAGTTGTTCTTCTAAAATATGTTGAAATAATGTGGCATAAGAGTTATTACACAACAAATTTTTATAATACGCTAAAATATTTTTATTCTCAAATGTCGTTTTTTTATATTTAAGGTTTTAGCGTTATGGCTATAATCTCACATGATCTAAAGTGACGAAACGTCCCAAGTTGGTAGACACGCTAAACCTATGGAGGAACTAGTTCTCAAGTGCAACTGCCGGAACACACCTATTAGTATTTGGCGGTAGATTTTCAACTTGAGGGTGGTAGCTAGCCAGCTATCGTTCTAATTGTGATTAATACCAGACATTCATTTGTTTGAAACAACATTTGGTTTACAAACGACTAGAAACAAATGTTATGACCATTTTAATAAATCACATAAAACATAATATAATAAATGTGACATATAGTAAAGAAGTATTTTTAAATCTAATGATTAAAATTAGTCATATGAAAAACTATGTATTTGGAACATATAAAATTTATGTGACGGTTCTCATAAAGCTCGAATTATGGTTTCACTCAGTTATACCACTTTTACTTATATAACTCATAAAAAAATATTTTTAGAGATATTCATTGTACAAAAAACTAGAAAAAAGCAAATTTGTTAACTTCAGCAAGACTACTTATGATATAATTTCTTAATTATCGTATAAATTGTTAAATGTAGATTTTTTTATATAGACGCAATTATAGTTTATAAAATACAAAGTAATTTCGCATTTATAACATTCTTTGTGATCTCAGCCTGTTCACAAAGTTAGCAACCTACAAAAAATAATTGCAAAAGTGCAAACCGTATAAGACATTAAAAACCGTAATAAAAAAAATACAAGATTATTTTATTAAGGAAACAGATAAATACAGTATTCATATACATATACGCTAGTCGTTTATTAGCATAGATTGGAATAGGTAAGTCAGTTTAACTTAACTTCGAGGAAAGAAGTAATTTTGTCTAAAATCTTGAAGCGATTGTGTATTCTCATTCTAGCCAAAAAGAACACAGTTTTTTTTTTTTTTTTTTAAGTTTATAGGTTTTAGCATTATGGCTATTATCTCAGTTGATGTTAAGTGACGATGTGGCCCAAGATAGTGAACACGCCAAACTTGTGGAGGGACTGGCTCTCGAGTGCAACTGCCGGAACAGTACGCCAATAGGTATTTGGCGGTAGATTGTCAACTTGAGGGTGGTAGCTAGCCAGGCCGTCTAGAAAAACTCTACTACCATGCTGTTTCATAACGATGTTTTCCTTCACCGAACGCTCAAGCTCATTGCAGGCATTCGAACTCACGTCTTTTGACTTAAGATGTCTTGTGTTCAGATTTGTATTTGATTAGAAGGTATAAAGGTTACAAAGGTCTAGAAGGTACCTATAAGAAATAATGATAACGATGAGTCTTATAGTACTTGGTCGGGCACTTCTAATAGAGACTAACAGCTAGCTAGGGACATAAGCTCCGAGAGTGTATACTAGCTATACACATATAAAATGCATTTAAAGTACACATCAAGTATATAGTATATTATAAATATTCTCTCATAAGTAGAATAGAGTACAGTCTTTATATTATGTTAAACATTAATACTGACAGATTTTTCCGTCTTATAATGCAACGAATAAATATAAATATTATAACATAAATCCAATTTTTTTTTTTTTTTTTTTTTTTTTTTTTTTATATTGTCAACATTTTCGTGGACGTTGTGCTAAAATGGATCTAAACATCAATAAAATTGTTAAATATTTAAATTAGATCATACGTAAAACTTTACTGTTCAGCGAATCTCAATTTTTGTTTCTTGATAAAATCCGTGGCCAGTTTATCAGTTGTGCGAGACTCCAGTATTTGTAAAATCGGATGACCTATAATAAAATTATTATGTAAGTAAAGGTACATATTGTATACTGTAGACCAATTTCATGCTGTTCAAATAGTTCAAATAAGAACACATTGATTATATAGCATGGCAAATCAGAATGAAACTTTCGCTTTTAAGGGGTTTGTTTGATAATATTATCACACTAGGTATAATAAGCGTGGGAGATCACCTTTGAAGTCTCGCAAATTGCTCACTACTACTCGACGGTGAACACCATTGTACCAAATTCTTATTATTTTTTATATATTTAAAACTTTCAATTATATAACCTATATACATATAGGCACTCTTGAAAACAGAAAATTCAAAACAGTTTCACTGGAATCCCTCAAAGAGAGACAACTATAAGCTTAGTCCATTGAGACACGTAACGAATTTCATAATTATGTATAATATAAGACATTTGATTATGTTAATATGGTATACTTACTTCTATCATGTAGCTGCATTAACGGAAGTTCTAGAGGCCGTAGCGGGTCAGGTGGTGCATGGCTGTTGACTCCAGGTATGCGGGACAGTGACACGAACGCTTCCCCGGCGAAGTCGTCAGCCGTCAGCACGTCGCGATCCCATACAGACAATGATAACGCCGCTTGAGGCGAGCGACAGGATTCGAGCGACACGGCAAATTCGAAGCACTCGTCCCATATAGGATTCAAAGTTTTCTGAGTGTTAACAATAATAAAATACAATATAAAGTTTCATGTGTATTCACGTATGTATGAAATAAATATATTTTTTTGAAAAAAAAAAAAAACCTGTATAATATTGCTAGTTTGTAGGAAAGAAGTGTGGGCGCTATCCCTGATCAACACGGGAGCTTGAAGAGTCACCTTGATGCTTATTAGTGGGTTGTCTCGGATGCTTGTCACCCGAGGAGTCAAGCCACACGCCTCTCTCGCTTTATAATTTTTAATACTCTTACGCATTTTGTAAAACCAAAGTGATAGCAAGAGTCGCAAATAGTCGAGGATAAATTGACAAATTCTAAAGCTGATACGTAATACGTATTTACCGTTCTTGAGCAAATATTTAAGATGTTTGCTATTACTTTGCTTTTGCAAATTACATAATAAGGATGCCGATTGAGTTCCAATTTAATAGCAGTTACAGTCATTCTTTTGGCTTGAACTATTTCTGTATCAGTCAGTTCATATTCAGCTACCAAGAGGTTAGAAGGTAGGCACGACATCGAGGAATACTCATAGATTTTCGACGTCAAATGAGAGACCGTATTTTTTAAATAGCTCAGTGCTGTTATACTGATCTATTTTATCGATTTGATTAATGAATCTAACCGCTGTCATTTCGTTTCATTTATTTTAAACATTTGTTACAATTGTTGTGTAACAATTGTTAGAAAATACGTGCATTTTCTGTATAACGTGTTCTCTGAACGTGTGCCGAGAACTTACTTTTTATAAATGTTTATTTGCGCCAAAAGGGCGAAGTTACATCGATCTACACGTTAATGAAATTTGAAATTTTGAAAATTGAATTTAAATAAAAATACTTACCTTTTGTACGTTAGTACTCTGCTCGTGAGTTTTCGGGAACAGGCGTCTTGGTAATAATTCCAAGACCACGAATGGATCACTCAGCCCATTTGGATCCAGCGGTATTACGTCACGGGCTGATAACACTTCCACGCAAAGTGAATCATGATTGAAATATACCCTGGTAACAGTGTCATTTTATTATTAATAGATAAGGTAATTTATCTTAATGTGAATTAGCACTAAGGTATGTGAATTTGTTCACTAAGGTAAGTGAAGGTGTTATTCAAATATATTTTACTACCAACATAATACTTATAAACTATTTGTTTATTTTTGTTGATAGAAGAAGAAAGGTTTAAACTGTTGCTGAAATTATAACTTTTATGGAAGAATTGTAAGTGATATGGTGTTGCAACAAAAATACATTGAGAAATAATAAAGTATGGATTTTTAAATGTGTATAATAAAATACGTTTAAAATAATATTCAAATAAGTTTCAACAAGATTGCGCAAAGAAATATTCACACACCAAGACTATTCCAATTTTAGCTAGTATTATCACAGATATACGTCTACTTAAACGCATAATAATACACAGAAATGAATGCATGAAAAGTTTAAAGTTCACCATTCTTATCTTACGTTTTGTTTCGTCTTTTGTTTTTTTAAGAGTACTACAGCAGAAATGCCTAGTTCAAGATATGTAGTTAAGATTGATTAAATATTGAATATGCAAAATTAATGAAAGTTTCAAGTACGCAGAGTGTTTTTTAGTTTTTTAAGAAGTTTACTTTAAAAGTAATTTTACGATCTTAAATAAATTTTGTATATTAATTTTTATAATGCTCGTCATACGCGCTACGATATATCGTAAAGGTCTGTCCGTACAAGGTATACCCGAGTAGTTTAGAAAGCGAGTTTTGGAACAGAACCGGTGTAGTTTTTTAAACTGCGTAGGCGACTGGTACAAGATCGAAAATAATTTTTATTCGATCACTTGCGCAGGTCGCTATTGTTGTGAAGAGCTCTCCGGTATACCGGATGGTCTTATATACGATCTGATACGCTTACTTTATAGTCAAACCTTTCCTGTAAATCGCATCATGCTATGCCTACTTAACCGGCAAGGTCGGTTAAGATGAACAATTTTTTGGGTATACTGCGCATTTCCTTGCTGATGGGAACCTTTTTAAAAACTGTGACTACGACTCAAAGTGCCTCAAAAGTAGACAAAGGTCTACTAACAGAGTTTATATATACTTATAGCGGTTGCAGTAGGTATCCATTGTTATTGTCATTAATATATGTATATTTATAATAAAGACTTTTTTTCTAGGTGTGAAGATTTTCAGTTTCAAAAAGAAATATACCTGACTAATATAGATCCATAAGGAGATGGCATTGTGGTGCGCGCTTGCTCTGCAAGTCGGTCAGCCAGCCATAATTCTAACAATTCTTCCGTAGGCGCTTGATGATACTGCATTCTTTGTTCAACACGAGCCCATTCGACATTGTGTACTTCTGACATGGGAAGACCTAAATCATATAGATTAGAAACATTTTATAGTTAAAAATAAAATCGCATATTGTAATCGTGTATTGATTGTAATCGCTACGTTAAGTAATAATATTATAAAAGTATTTCTACAACAATAGCAGTTTTGTATATGAGTACAATAACTTTATAAATTTGCGAAAATACTAAGTAAGACATACGAAATAGTAATGTAATTTAAATATGGTGAGAAGATTAGTAGATTGTTTATATACCTTATAAATAGAATCTTATATTACAAGTAGTATTAATACTCTGTGATTTTTATATATCTAAAGTCAGAACAACTCATCTTATATCAAAATCGATAATACTAAACCTATACAAATATATGTATGATTTTCCAATAGTTTAAAAACCCTGTGAGCCACTATTTTAATTATATTTTTATATGAATATATAGTATAACCTATTATTTGTTTACCAGTGTAATACTTCTACGCTGATGATTCTTCTACGATAATTACTCTACTATTTGTAATAATAATAGGTCGATTTATCCGTTATTTTTTAATTTATTGAGCAGAGTCAAGTATAAAGTTGTTGAGAACTAATTAAAGTTACTTTTAACCGAAAAAAAATCTAATATTTTTCCATAAGGAGAATGATAAATGAAGTTAGAACTTTTTTTATAACTCACGAGACAATAATAATTTGAATTGAAACTTTAAGAATCCGAGATACTTTTGCGTCCCCTATTTAAAGTTTTATTTCAATACTACGATCACTTTTAAAGGAAGCCGTAAGAAAAGTTAGCAATCGAATAAATTAGCTAGTTTTTGTTAATTGCAAAGTACTAATAAAATACTTGTTTTTTTTTTTATGAAATATCAGATAAATACGTAGAATAATAACTGACTACAAAATCTTTTTACCGCTGAGTACTCACGGCGCCTAATTGACATACGACAATTATTCTTTAATTAACAAACCTTTCCCTTCAGCATGGAAAAACTCGGCGAGTAGATCGAGAGCTTCCCTCAGCCTACTATGATAAACCCTTGGCCTTTCCGCCCCACCGGCATCAGCTTGAGCTGATACTTCCTTTAACACAGCGCTCCAGCATCCTCCCAGAGCTCGGATGAATACACGAGGCAACAACCATGTGTTCAAAGATGATAAGTGTTGATCTAAGTATTCCAGTAGCGGAGTTATAGCCTAGGTATAAATAGAAAACAATATTTTAGCATAAAAGATGCCATAGTATAACTTTCTCAATCATGATTTTTAAAATTATTTGAAATATGAAATCAACCTATATAGGAGGCGCAAGTATATAAACATATATATATTTAAGTGATACTTCATATGGGAGGGTTATGAAATTCTGTTCCGCAACCTTTTTATTTGATGCTCATTCGGGTAAAGTTAGCTCAAGGCGACTAAATCAGTGAGAGGTAGATATAGTGAAGTTTCACTTCTATCGTGTGGTTTTTTTGTTGCTGAATAACACTTGGTGTATTAGGGTGACTCCCCTTTGTTTTGTCGAATTGTCGGGTCAGAAAAGGGCAGACCAATTATATAAAAAAATATTTTTATGGACAAGAATTAAGGGTTAGCATGTAAATTGACGTTATTCCCGATTAAAGAATGGAAATTAATGGAAGGTAAAAAAATTACTTATATAAATATATATATTATACGCGCTGTACGTAAACGCGCACTATCAAATCATATTAGGCTGACTGACTGACGAACGCTATTTGTAAAATTCTTACTTGAGCAGTAGGCAATGTGTCTGGTGACCATGCTAAGTGGAAAACTGCTTTACGCAGTGGTGGTCGAGCGCGCGCAGCGAGAGGCGCCGCTGCCCGAACGGCGCGTGCGTCCAGGGTACCCAATGCTCCTCGTACCAGCTGACGAGCGTTGTCGTCATTCGCACTAACATTATCAAAAGCTTTTTGTATTATATTAACATCTATGATCAAGAAATATATATATCTAGATGGTAGATACACACATGCACTATTGTTCTGTATTAACACAATTATTCCAATTTTATTTTGAGACGGTGGTGGCTACAGGTGTGTAAAATGAATAATTACAATAGTATTTGTATTCTGTACTTATTACCAAATTATTTATTAATTTGAAGCATATCCACAAATAAACATAACTTAGCTTAAAATATTATCGTCATTAGTATTCCATTCGAAAACTGCCCGTCGACTAAAACTCCAAGCACTTTGCGCCGCGCTCTGAACTTTAGATAAATTACTAATAAAAAGTTTATAGATGATTGCCAATAAAAGTTAGTAAGCCACATATTGAACCCCAGTGAATTACTAGCAGGAATTAATTTAGTTCCCGTATAAAATAAACTCATTTATTTTTTTAGTATAATAAAGGCAATCTAAAATGGAGTGTACAAGAAATCTGTGCCTACGCGTAAGACGCCTTGTGACCCATGTCAGCCAGCGCTCACAAACTCCTAATTTAAAGTAATTGTCTCAATTATGAAACAAGTGGTATTAAAAATACATTTAATTTCCCAATCTCCCACAGAATCTACTTAATACTTTCCGTAATAGTAATAATCTGAGCCCAATATTAGATTATTATCTCTTTCCATATTGACTCTTTATAAATGATCTAACTAAGATATATTAAACCGCATAAACCAGATATTCGACGAAATTAAACCACATTACACTAAACTTCACCTTACTAAAACTTTATCTGGTTACTTTGAGGAATTGGTAATTCACATTCCGTATTATTACTTCGAATACGTTTGTCCTTATTCCTAAATATAACAATATGCTAAAATCAACTTATTGTCATCATAACATATAATATTGACAAGAAATTGTAATTAGTGTTCACCTATTAAATACCAACTGTAATAACTTTACAAATTATGTTTTAATTACAATGGATTAGATAATGGAATTATCCTATCAGAGGAAACGTAAAATTAATAAGTTAAAGTTAAGATAAGAAAAGATGTACGTAATATTAACGTGTGATAAGGAGAATTTTTCTTCTTCATCGTATCGGTACAAATTGTATTAAAAAATACGTTTATGCCGTGATGTAAAGATTGGTCAGTCAGTGAAGTTGGACTCTGGACTGACTGTCCAGAGTGCGCCGAACGTACTCTAGTATCGTCACTCGCAGAAGTTCATGCACCTCATAAGTCATATCAGAAGAAGGAGGTTAAGTATAAAGGTAAAAATTATATAAGAGTTTATGAAAATGTATAACAAGTATTGATAAACATTCTGACATAATATGAGATATTTTATTACGGTTTGGTGACACAGTCAACTCAAACAAAATTGAGTTTCTCTGTAAAAAAGAAACGACATTAAATGTTCGTAATTACAGTGTCGATTCCGAAGTAACAAATCTGTTCACAAAATACTGGATATAAAGATATTGTTTAATGTTTTTGATAACCGGTACACGATTTATAGACTATATCTCATTCCACCACAGATAATCAAAATGTTGCCATCTCCATTTAATACATTTATATTATATATATAAACTTAATATGTTGATAACCGGGAATATTTAATTTACAAAAGTTTATATAACAAATAATATTTTTCTTTACATGAATATAAGACCTGTGAATATAACAGCTGATGGAGGAGCAGGAAAATAATAAAAAAGGTACCGGCGCTACTTAAATAGGATAAAGGCAAGAAGAAAAAGAAATATTAAGTTCTATAAATGTTTACTAAAGAGTTACGATGAGAAACATATTGACTATACATCAACTAAATTATATCACGTAGAATGGAATAAAATTAAAAGACTTAAGTTATAAAACCCTAGGTGTAGAATATAATGTAGGGTCTTCTAAGTCAAATGTGAGTAATATAACACAAGTTTATTAATATGATGTAATAAAAACTCCACAAAATTAATGAACTGACTGCGAAATAATAAATGAATAAAAAAAACAGAACACATAGTTCACTGTATACAGGTATTTTATAAACGAGGTTCATTCTTTAAAAATGTTGCTAAAAATAGACAACAAAACATTTCAACCATGCAGGAGTGTGGTCAACAATTAACAACTGTACTTACTGATGAATTAAACCGAATGAAAATAGATACCTATTTTCAAAACTAAGTGAAACACAATATTCATTATCAAAATGAACACCAAGTATATTGTATAAGTTAAAACATACCGAAAAGTTGGAACCGAAAACCAACAGAGGAAGGAATGCGAGACATGTCTAAGTGTGACGCTATTGCGGATTATGATCGAGTCTGATACAATTGTCTGCTTGAAAGCTTGTCTTGATATTGCTACTTTTACTATTACTTTATATCTGAGCTACTTATACTACTATTTATAGTTATATAATTAGTTCAATACTTATGTTACTTATAAATGAGCATCCGACTTCGTTCGCGTGGAGCTAAAATTATTTAATCTCGCGCCGTCATTCAAATTACAATAACTTTTGATAATATTAACCGATTTTAATGAAACAAAGATTAAATGTTACTCGAGGATACGCTTATGATTTTCTTGGTTTTATGTTTTATAATAAAAGTTGTACTTTAGTAGTGATGCGTGAACAAAAAAACAGACAGACAGATATTTCTAAAAATTATGTAAATATGTTATTGCTTATTCTTAGTAACTTGCATTTTTTTTACATTAAGCTAAAAAGTACAGACACGTTAAAATTATTATATGTATAGAATACAAAAAAAAAATGTGTGTCAGCTCTGGCACGCGATTGGGTTTTACTTCTTAAGTATGATTGCCTTTGAAACATGATTTCGAAAAGACAAATGCGCCCGGTACATTACACAGAAAAACAGTGCTCTTCAATGAATTCATATTCATTGTATTTATATACATATATGTATGTACGCTTCGCATAACATTTCTATACCGGAGGCCTTATATGAAAACCGATTTTTAAGGAGTAAACTTTAATACAACGTTTGTATAGCTTGCAATAAGTATACATACGAGACTAGGTACTATTTAAATGTGATTAAATATTATTATGGTTAATATGGTTACTTCTCTATATATCTATACTAGGTGTGTCTGCAACTTCGTCGGTGTGGAAACAAAATTCATTTAATATTTTTTCCGCTTTTGTAATTTTATTTCAATACAGTTTTGCTCCTATCGGTGGTAGCGTGATGATAAATAGTCTATATAATCTTCTTCAATAATTCCTCCATCGAGATTAAAAGATTTTTTGAAATTCAACCACTAGTTCATAAGATTAGGGCATACAAACAAGCAAACAAACTTTTCCGCTTTATAATATTAATACAGATTGTCTATAACAGTAACATAATCAAAGGAAAGTTGTTTCAATATTGATAGCTTTTTATTTATTATACACTATGCTCAAACTCCTGGTAAGGTTAGTGCAATATGATTTTCTTCAATGACTTGTTACGCTCTTGAACCTAAGTGAAATTCTCGGTATATTTCTACGAAGTATGTCGTTATTATATTCCATCTCAGTGATTCCGGTGTGCAGTAACGCGACTCATGTTTGAATAAGTTATTTAACTGTATCTCTACATACATATCTTGTTAGTATTACAATCTATAGGATTCTTACTTAACAAAATTTTGCGAAATAAAGTTCAGAACCTACCATATAAAAATAGCCTTTATGTAAACAGAATATCTATTGTAATAAATATGTAATATTGTGTGTACATGTTTTTCTTAAAATTTCTTGATAGGCATCTATTACAGTGAACGCTGTTCTCGTATATGATATAAAAAAAAATGGCTATCTGTTTGTTTATATACCCGGATTTAACTTGAAAGCAGCTTGACTGTTTTATTATGTATACAGAGAAAGATGTGATGAGTAAAACAAATTGAAGACACAGAAGATTACTGCTTAATAAGCGTGCACGAAGCCGGAGAAGTGTGCGATGTAAGCTGTTTAAGATAGTAATAAGCTTTCTATTTAAGTGTAAGTAGAGTTATATGATTGATGATTTATTAGATGATTGAGATTTATTATGAAGTCCCTGAATTCGGGCCAAAATATATTCGTTTAAAAACATACGTTAATTTTTATACAAAGTCATATTAGTTATGTTATTCTTATGAGTCTTTTATTAACTCACCGTTGCGTATCAGCGCGATCTCATTTAATAGAAAATGAACGGCACCTTAAATTATCTCCGTGTATGCAATAGGACATTATTTATAATTTCATAATTATATCAATCTAGTTGGATCCGAAAAAAAATCACTGTATTGTTACTTTTTAATGACTTTCAAGGAAAACACATTTCTTATTAGTTTACCTTTAAAAATTACATTTATAAATTTAAAACCAGCAATATATAATCACATAGTAATATCCCTCATCTCCTAAATGGCTATTAAATTGTGGTATATTTATTCAAAGCACTTCGGGCTTTGAAAAAACTGCGAACTTTGGACGAGGAGTCTACAACACGGTAAAAGCAAAACCGAATAAATCACGGTATCCAGCCACTCGGTAAATCTCTACTGTAATTCTATTGCGTATCTATTCATCAATAATTCAAACTAACTATATTATGTGTACGCCCGTCTCATTATGTAGTATACAGACAACTAATGAATAACCTTTTTTAGAGTATATTAAAATCCGTATTACACTAGCATATCTTAACATTTAAATATAAAACATTACTGAATACTTACATGTGTTCATCGTCGTACTCAGCTAATGATCGCCGGACGTATTCCAAGTTATTTACGATTGTGCATATTTCTTCAGTTGTTTTATTTTGACCTACACAAACACGTTTTGCATATAAGTGTACTTATTTGTGTAGATTGCTCATTGTCGGTCCAAATCGTGACAAACAGCGTAAGTCGTATAATTTCTTATGGATGCTCGACAAAGTGACGGCATAGTCTTGGTGATAAGAACAGTACCAAGCAAAGAAAAGTCGATAACAAATGTATACCAATGAAATTAAAAAAACGGGCGTATAAAAAATGATAACTGAAAAATATTGTTTTACTTTTAAAGAAACTTGGTATTACCTATAATGTGGTCGCACAATTTTTTTGGGCACCGTGGGTAGTATTAGCATTTTGTAATTCTTTGTTGAAATAATAAAAATAAAATAGTATTCATCAGTTATTTGGCACACCTTTTTTGCCGTTAGTAAGGTTAATCATAATATTTTTAAAGTATACCTATAAAATAATGAATGAATATATAATTAATGATTTGACTTAGAAACTGAGATTAAAGGTTAATATTCGTAGGATTGATTTGACTAATTTATTTTTATTTATCATGAAAGATTCTGGAATTATGACGATGAGTATGTGAAATATCTAATGCACAATTTAATAACAGGAGTCGCAGTAATTTTAATTAGTAGCATCGCTATCGCATTGGGCATGAATGCACAAAATTTTGTTATTACTCATAATACAAGTTTTGTTTAAATTAAATCATTACAATTATTAATAATTTTGAAAAAACCAACCGTGATTTTCATAGTAGCCTTGGTCTGCGAGAGCGCCATGTATGAGATCAGCGTAGTGCAATGCAGTGGCACAGGCAGCCTCGAGCAATCTCAGCGAGCCACCTGCTGTACCTTCCTCAACACCTCCTATTGCTCGCCACACTAGTCTCATATGGTATAGGCTATTTAACAGAAAAATAGTTTCTATTTTAAATAATATAAAATTATTACTATGGCAAAATAAGGGTAATTTAAAAGCTATATCAGGAAAATAATGAATTACACATACACGTATATACACACCATAAACGTAAGCTAATTTATATACTTAAGTGCCTGAGGTTTTAAAATCGCCTAAAAGCAGTTTGTCCGCGCTTAAATTTAGATTAGATCTGCTGAGCATTTTCCAAAATAGGTTGATTTTCTATCTGCTCAAACTGCTCTAATTGAAATATCTTATTCGCGTCAAACGAAATTACCAAATGTGTAACATAAGCATAATTGCTAAAATATGAAGCATGAAACTAATGTTACACGTATCCTATTAAGCACACGGTAAGTATAAATTAACTGGCTATGTTTATGGTTTTCCTTTGTAATCTATGTCAGGTTTCAGATGTCGTTTGTATAAGGACTTCATTTTCGTAATACAAAGATGTACCTATTTATGTAAGTAGGGATTTGCGTCGTTATTTGTGATTATTATTTAACTTTATAAAGTATTTGATTGACAATACGTTAAGAAATTATGTTGGTATGATTCTTATTCAATTTTTTTTAGATAAATTAATTACTGATTGTAAATCTCGGTATTTGGTTATTAAGCAAAATCTAAAGACAGCGCATATTAACTTACTTGACTACTTTGAATTTATCGTGTTTCTCTTCAACAAAAATTCAGGCTTCTTATTTTATGTCAACCAACATTTTATCACCTTCTCACAACCCTATTGAAGTACCGTCTTCAGAGCATAAAACTTTTAAGTAAAGAATGCCTTCTAGAAGACTATAATGCTTTGATATAAAAGTTCCATATAATACAATATATATGTTTCAAGAGAAGTTCTATACGCTTTACCTAACGATATTATTTATTAAGTAAGCAAAATATAATCGGCTTAAATTCTTTCTGAAGGAAATCGTAAAAATTCTCTTTAACGTGACTTTGAAATGGTAAAGAAATTGTCTGGAATAAAATATTAACCTAATTATTCTATAATCTATTTGTCTTACAGGATAATTGCATCAATATCTATTTTAATAAGTAAAAATAGCATCACAAAAATCGGGAAATTGCTAAAGATTACTTAGGTACATATGATATATAGCATGTTAACCAAGCAGTAATCACAACTTCATAAGAATTAAAAAGGACGATCAAGTATTACAATTTTGAAAGTTTACAATAAAAATAATTGATTTAATATTTCTGAAATAGTATATTATATGCTAGTTTTATTATATTTTTAAATGTGTATATATAAAACAAAGTCGGGTTTGTTAGAACATTTATAACTCGAGAACGGCTGGACATATTTTCATGGGTTTTTCATTTGTTGTATTTGTCTCCGTCCGGAATAGCAGCATAACTATTAAAAACATTGAAAAATTGACGAAAAAGAGAAATAAAAGAAAAAACACTTTCCTATACAATGTTTATGGAATTCGTAACTGACAAACATTTAATGTTCATCCCGTCGATACGGTAAACTCTCCCCTCAAATTAAAGAACGTATTTAAATAAAGGTTTTGAATCGACAAGATATATCCACATTATGCCGATAATGGCGTTTTTTTGGTTTTAAAAATGTAGAATAATGTTAGTAATTAATAAGCATTGACTTATATATTGGTTATCAAATATTTATGCGTGCATTAAAAAATTTACAATGAGATGGGTAGTGATTGTAATCATTTCTTGGCCGCCATTAAAATAAAACAGTTGTATCCAAACGACATCATTTAGCACAAAGCATATTGTAAAGGATAATTTTATAACAAGGTAAATAAGTGCTACAATTCAGAAAGTACGAGCAATGGTGGCGGCGAAATATAAAAATAACGATCTAAATGCGACTATTTAGAATTTTCTTCGAGAGCAGTTATTATTCTACAAATGAGTCAACACCGTTATGAACTAAAATGATGTAGTTAACTATTCCTCAGTTTTTTTAAATTTACTGACATTGTCTGGACTATAGCCTCACATTTTTTTCTAATAAAAGTAGTTTTTGTTCGATGTAAGAACTCTGTTGAATGGTAAAAATGTGGTTTATTAAATGGGCAAAATATAGCCAGATGAAATTAATTCCAATAAATGAGCTCATTGTACCATGGGATATAAATATACCAAAATACCACACTATAAAATAAATATAAAGTAAGTACTACGAGCTACTAAATAACCTGTACAGGAATGGTTATGGTAGTTATGTTATACGCGGTCGAAGCGGAAGCGAGAGCTATACCAGCAAAATCTCTATAACCTACTAAAAGATCTTAGCCTGTTTAGAACAGCAGAAAGTTCTATATTACAAAGTGTCTCTGACACCTAGTAGGCTCTTACCAAATTTAACTAGGCAGGGAGAGAAACACAAGTCGTGAAGATGAGTGCGACGCGCGTCGGAAAGGAGCCCTTTAAACCTACATCCATATTACAAGTGTCGGGAACTGTTCGCAGTATCAATCCGTGTCATACGATGGACTAACCACCCGCACAGGTAATGCACGGGTGGCTAAGAAGTTACTCTTATTTTATATGAAATCCGAGGTGAAACATTGTTCAAAAATTACAGACAATAATAATTAAAAAAATAGTACGGACTTTGCGGAGTTTTTAACAATAACTCACCCTTTATAATTTACGGTATGTGTTCCAAGCGATACCCAAAAAGTAATGATGGATACGTGCCACACTCTCGAAAATAGTCCAAGGCTTATGAGGGTCACATTAATGTAAAATGCTTTAACTCCGTCTAGTCAATAAAGTAGAAATGTAAATAAGTAAACAAAAGCGGTTATATGACTATTAATACGACTATGCAATGTAACGAGACTGATATAAAAAAGTCTAATCAATAACGTGAAAGAAGCAGCGATCATGGGAAAATATAAAAGAGAGGTTGTCCTAACTTCGCGTATACAGATGATTCCAACGATTTGCCATTTGATTTTAAGCGACTAAAATTTCCCGTGCGGCTGTCTATTGCGTAGACAATTAACAAATAACAAAAGCAGTCGTTGGAAGTTTGCGCACTCTACTTAGAGTTTTCCAGATTAGTGAACGAACTAATTGTGATAGTGTGTTGGCGCGTCGGTTAAAAAAATATATATTAACGCACCACAATAAGAAACAAAAAACATAGTATATCATTAAGCATCATATCATATAAATTAATTTCATATAATTAAAAAACATTTAATTAATTGGAATTATAAACAAGTTTCATTCAATAACCAAAAGAAATGAAAAACGGAAACGTTATTTGATATAGCCAGTTCTATTGATCTTAACGAATTGAAGTTGGAATGTTGATTATGATTGATTATAGCTAATCAAAATGTAAAAAAATTCAAATCGTTCAAACTGTTTTTGAGTTTTAGCGAGAACAAAGAACATCGATTATAAGTGATATGAAGTACGAAAAAGAAAAATGAATCGCCGAAATGTATCTACGTGCATAGCTTACGAACGATTGTACCAAGATGGATAATTCTTTTTCTATTGTGCTCGTTATTGTCAGGACAAGGTTTTTTAAAATAAAAACCGTTTTTTTTTTAAATCTCACAATATCAAAAGTAATGAAGCTATGGTAGCGCAGTTGGCAGCGTGTACGGACGCCGCCACAAGGGACGTTGTGTCGAATTCACCTATATTTAAATTTCATATAATTAAAAAACATTTAATTCATCGGAGTCATGTAAAAGTTGTATTCAATAATCCAAAGAAATGAAAAATGGTAACGATATTAGATATAGCCAGTTTTATTGATCTTTACGAATTAAAGTTGGAAGGTTGATTAGGATTAATTATAGGTAATCAAAATGAAAAAAAAATACAAATTGATCGAACTGTTTTTGAGTTTTAGTGAGAATAAAGAATATCGATTTTAGGTGATACGAAGTTCACCGGGTCTGCTAATAACATATATAAGAAAGACTAATAGTTAATACATACCAAGCAGCGGTATCTACCGACGAAGTGCTGTGTTTAACAAGATGCTCTCCTTCCACTGGCCGATCTATAAATTTAATTGTTCTATAATTTTAGATTAAGAATAAAAAATAAATTTAAAAATAAATATATTTTGTTTCTATCGGTTTAATGAAAAGTGTCGTGTAAGAGCACAGTTAGAAGTCGATGCTTATCTAAATGGCGGCTGGCTTTAACTCGGAGTGTGAACCTTCGCCTTTTACCTTATCAATGATAGTTACTTTTACTGGAAAATCACCCCTCTTCGTTTAGTATCAAGTTACAAATTATTTCGACGGTTCTAGACCGATCGCTCCATAGAGATTCACAATAAGATTCCACTGTTATTTTGGGTATATTTTATTCGTAGAGTTTAGATTTGTAGATTTTTAACGTATACCAATATATCTTCGAGTTTGAATGATAATAAAGTGATTTAGCCAAGGAAGCTTCTAAGCATATTTTATGTACACCGATTCTTCGTGTTCTGATGGAATACTATTTACGCTGATCATTGGTATAATATATTATTATGGTCAAAAAGTTGTACTTTTTTTTAGGTTTTGTAGGAAAAAATTGATTGTAGGAAAAAAAAATAATCCAGATAAACATAGAAAACGTAAGCTTCGTATTCAAATTAAATTCTAATTTATTGATTAACATAAAACATATACTATTCTTCTGTAGACATATGTAAATACTTGTGTAAAATTTATTTCACATTATAAAATAGATATGAATTCAGGCCGTTAGCATTTTTTTACCTTAAAAAGTGATAGTCCTAGAAATTAATAATAAAAACTCCTTTTACCTAATTCAACAGCAACACGGACTCTTTGTAGAGCCATAGTTTTTGTAACAGCCAGCCATCGATCGATCAGCGGTTCGAACCACCTGCGGTCACAATAACATCTCGTATAACAATATCTAGACGCTTACACATATGTACATAATTACATTGAAGCTCGTTTACGGTTTATTCCTTAATTAACTGTAATTGCTTCGACGTTTCGGATAATGTACTTTAGTACTTAATAAGCCTTTGGCGGACGCTATTAAATCTGGCATTTGTGGAATTTTTAATAAACATTAAACTTCTTAAAGCTTTTGTAATCTTTGCATATTAAAGTTCAACTTTTACGTAATTAAGAATGTCTACTTCTTTTAAATTATCTACTTCTCTTGAAAATATAAACAAAAAATACAGATGCTGATACTAACACCGGATCTAACTATACTATTGAGTAGTTCAGCTAACCAAATGCACAAAAAAAAAAATAAACAATTCATTTTGATCCCTATTTTGAACATGGTGTTTATTAAATTTGTCTTATGTCTTGATTTAGAATTCCTCCCTTATTTGCATATTTTAAGATATTATATTTGACCAAACTTTATCATAACAACACTATTAGAAAAAAATGTGTTTTCAAAAAGTTTGACAGGTTTGAAGTTGTATCCACGTGATATTATCTATATTAAAACTAGGAATACACACCTAGTATACAGATAAAAGTTTCTTAGGTCAGAATGTGTCCTACACATAATTATGTTGTAAATACAGTTTAAAAAGAAATAATAAAAATGTTATAAAACTGGTAACAGGAGTTTAATGAAGTAATGCCATCTCAAAGTCTACATTATATCAACTATTTTTTTAAATTATGAGTTTTAGGTAAGAGAAATGAAAAGATAAAAATAATACGTACCATTAATATTATTATGATAAAGAATAAGAAAAGGAATAGTAAATATATCAGAAACAATATAAATACTATTATCTTGGCACTCACGAGTAAGCTTGTAGTAGCTGTGGCGGCGGGTCATGTGGTGTGGTTGGGTGTGGTTCGGGAGAAGCCGCTGCACAAAGCTCCCGAACAGCTGCCAAGACCTCGAATGGCAATGTTTTGGCAGAAACGATGCACACTGGGAATGTTCAATAATTAACATACACGGCAACACTATCAAAGCTGAGCTGTATAATTGTTTGAATACGGTAATAATCTCAAATTTGTAACTTTCATAATTAAACTACGGTAATAAGCTTAGAAAATTATTATGGCTTATGGTATAAGATAAACAAAACTAATGCATTTGCATAGGTGAGATCCAGATCTTTGTCACTGTCAGATAAACACACACAACTATATAAAGCATAGAAATTATCAGACACCGGAAACGCGAGAAATTCAAGTACTGTATATACAACTTTTTCAAGATACAAACAAATCCCCAATACCGTTGGTCACCGTGGGGAGATAGACCACACCCACCGAGAGTCAACAAGAAAAATAAAAAAATAAACCTTTAACTAAAAACCAAGGGCATAAAAATGAAAAAAAAAAACATAAGATTAGACTAAACATAGCTACACTTAACACAAGATAATTAAAAACTCTGGAATTTCTATTAGAACTAGAACCTGTGAACTGGGATATTTTAGGTTTAAGTGAAGTACGAAGATCGGATGAGTAAATTGAAGAATACGACAACTACATACTTTACTACAAAAATATATATATTTATATGGAGTAGGATTTATGGTAAATAAATATCTTAAAAACAATATAATAAAGTTTCAAGAAGTGTCAGACAGGATTGTGGTTTTGAATATTAAACTGCCTCGCTATAAACAACCATCATCGATAGTTCAAATATACGCTCCCACTAAAATTGCAAAAAAAGAAATTAAAAACGATTTTTATAATATGCTTAATGAAATTATGCCGAAATTATACAAACACGTAATATTAATGGAAGATTTCAATGGGCAAATAGGTGGAAGAAAATCGAAGACAAAATTCTAGACCTATATACAACTTGGAAATGAAACGACAATGGACAAAGATTAATAAATTTCGTTTTAGAAAATAACCTACACATCATGAACAGCTTTTACAATAGAAATATAAATAGAAAATGGACCTGGGTTGACACTCATTAGGTGACCCTAATGGAAGAATAAGGAACGAAATGGACTACATTGTAACAAATAAACATAGATTTTTCTTAAATGTAGACGCAATCAACCAATTAAACTACAATACAGGTCACCAACTGCTATGAGGGCAAATACGCATAATTGAACCAAAACCTTTAAGTATAAATATTAACTATAAAAAACAGCCGTTACTTCTATCATTACCAGATAATATACTAGAGTCTTTATATGGAAATTTAGTAAAAATAAACAACCTTATCTAATTCAAGAAAAATGTGATGCTTTGGAAAAGGAACTAAAAGAAAGCAATAGTAACATTACAGTACACGAAACAAGAAAAGACAAATTAGGACCTGAAGCTAGACAGTTGATCATGCAAAGGAAAATTATGTTTAAAGATAGGCAAACAGCAGACATGACATAGTAAAGATGAGTAAATAAATAAACTTGCAAATACGTAAACATAGACAAAAGACAAGAATCAATATGATAAATTACTATATAGAAAAACTGGTAGAGTCAAGAAAGCATAGAATGAACTAAGAGATAACGTAAATTGGATAGAAAATGGATTTCATCAACTATAATATTACAACATAAGAAAGGTAAAAAGGATGATATAATAAATTATAGACCAATCAGCCTTATGTCCAACATATATAAATTATTCTCAAAAGTAATATTAAAACGATTAACATTGATTTTAAATAAAAACCAACCCCGCGAGCAAGAAGGATTTCGAAGTGATTTCTCAACAATAGATCACATATACACAATAAAACAATTTATTCAGAAATGCAGTGAATATGGTATTACTTTCTATTTAGCATTCGTAGACATATAACATAGACATGTAGACATATAATAAGGTATATGATTCGCTAAAACACATAAAAATCTGGGAAGCTTTAGAAAAACAAGCACTACCCAAAAAATATATACGCCTATTTATTAAAAATTACAAAAACATGCAAGCAAATATATGAATAGAGAGAGAAGGCGAATATTTCCCAATACAAAAAGGAGTGAGACAAGGGGATCCTATCTCACTCAAGTTTTTCTTAGCAGTCCTTGAATATGTATTTAGACAACTTGACTGGGATAGATATTGAATTAATATTAACTATGTAAAGTTAATCCATTTAAGATTTGAAGATGATCTAATATTGCTTGCTAAAGACCCAATAAGCTTACAAGAGATGCTACAACAGCTTGTGTATGACAGTGATAAAGTTGGACTTTTTATGAATGCTGTAAAGACTAAAGTAATGACAAACTTACATAAGATCCCAATAGTCGTTCACGGTACTACTATAGATTATGTAGAAGAATACGTGTATCTAGGACAAATAATATATCCAAAAGATCTTACAAAATAAAGAGTTGCACAACAGAATAAATTTGGCATGGAAAAGATACTGGTCTCTTAAGGAAATCATGAAGAAGCCCCACATACCACTTAAAGCTAAGAGTAAAATATTTGATTTATGTATCTTACCTATAATGACATATGGATATCAAACATGGAGCATAACAAACCAAAATATACGCAAACTGGAAACCGTCAAGACAGTATGGAGTGAATCATACTCAATATTAAAATTAAATATTAGATAAAATTAGAGGCTATAAGAATTCAAAATAAAATTACTGACAATACTTACTGCATTAAATCATTAAAATGGAGATGGGCAGGTCATTTGATTAGGAGTCACAAGGATAAATGGTCGAGAAATATAGTAGAGTGGTATCCGCGACATTGCAAAAGAAAGAAAGGGAGACAGCGCCGAAGATGGGAGGACGATATAAAAAGTATAGCAGGAACGACTTGGAGAAGAAAATAATTAAAAATATATTAATTTAATATCAAAAGTACAAAGTATTGTTAAATAAAGGCTATTATTATTATTAATAATATAAGCTTAGAATATTTCTAAACACTGTGATCAGGGCCGCATTTAAATGAAAAGAGGTCCTAGGCTATTTCATTTATGCGGCCCCTTCACCTCTCGCGTGATTTTATCCATTACATTCTTATGTTTGTTAATTAGTCATATGCGTAGAATTTCGACTTATTTTTGGTTCAGTCTTTTAGTGCTCACTGTTTTTAGAATAATGCCATTTTCATTAGGTTAACTATTTGTACTTATGTTCCTTTTGATCTTTAGGCTCTAGACTAAAACCTATTCAGCGTATAGAAAATTCCGGCTCTGACCGCGATATATAAAGTAGATAAATAAAATGGTCACCTTTTATTTGAATACTTTCAAAATCTATTTTCTTTCCTGCTTTATACAAAAAATAGAAAGCGTTAAGATATTCCTATATAGTTTTATTACTGTTTTGATAATTAGTCTAAAACGAGCTGCTTGTTTTCATCAGATACAACAAGTATAACAAAATAATCTGAATAATACAAAATATATCTGGTACGCCGTTGTACTACAAAATGATATAATTACTAAGTATTTTGTGTACCTGTACATTACAGAAATAGCAGAAAAGACTTGGTTCAGAAGTAGCGTATACGAACAACGCGTAAATCGATGTAAGGTTAAATACTTGTGATAAGTCAGAGCTTTCCACAGCGTAATTGTAAGGCACTTTCTAATGTTCGGTTCGCTAGCTGCTACATTTAAGTCGAAAATCTTTCGGAAAGCACCTATGGGTATGTTCTGACAGCTGGACTTGAGAGCTAGGCATAAATACTAAACCTACATAGATTTAAAAAAATACAAAGCTATATTTATTATTAAAAAAATTACTACCTCCATTACCGTGTTCATCATATATTTCTTCCTCAGCGACCCCACACCAACCTTCGGCTACCCACAGGTCAACGCATTGCCTTACGTCTTCTGATACCTTAATTGTTTAGCAAAATTATGTAGATATAGTTATATACAACTAAAGTGGTAAAAAGGTCTAAATTATGGTGCCGATAGCGAATAAGATTTCACTAAGTCATTATAATCCTTCAATTCTCTTACACGAAGCTATTCTAGGAACCATGGTTCGCAGAAACACGAAATACGTTATTCGCTGCGATTTTCAGTACGGTGAAGATATTTTATCTGTGGGACTGCCCCGAGCAGAAAGAAATTTCTAAAATTTACCCACACCCTACCTCTCTTACATTCTGAAAGTTTCATTTTTAGTAGAAACTCATAGTTTTATATCAGCGACAATTTAAGAAGGGTGCGACAATAACGACCCAATTTATATCAGCTGCACCACACCCGGAGTTTATATGACTCCGTTGCCCTTTTCATTATATCCATCCAGTTAAGATGTAAGACATTGTTTCGTGGTTCTAAAATTTTATATAATAACAAATAGGCCAGATACATAATAATTTCCTTTAACCGAACGTTTTAATGTAAACAGGCAATTGATCAATTTAAGCAATAGTATAAAAAACTATCAAGGCGTCCTATAAAAGTGCAAACTTCTATTTATGTAAACTTGAACAGTAAGACATTAGTTACATAATAAAATTCTATTCAATAACAAAAGTACACCTGTAATACAATAGGTGCATTATCCTTAAATTAATAATTTTATAAATAAATATGTGTTAGATATTATCAGAAAATCTATATTGTGATAATGAGTTTTATTACCACTGGATGAAATCAACAAACGTGATCACGTTTTTAATTACCATGTTTAATAACTAATAACAAACGCTCGCTTCGCTCGACGTTATTATGTTTCATTGTTGTTATGTGTTATAACTATTTCATAAGATATTCGTATAAATATTAAAATGTATTTAGATAAAATAAAGAGGAAAGCAATAAAGCAGTTTGAGTAGTTGCATTTCTCTAAAATAAGTTATACATACTAAAATTAATAGTTTTAGGTTCATTGACTTTTGTAATTCTTAGCCATAATATAAATTCAAATTGAATGGAAACAGAATAAGGATGCAAATTACAATACACCTGGAAATATTTTTCATGAATTATATAGCATGAGAAACAACATTTGCTTTTACACTTTTACAGTACCACTTCGCAATCATTAAATTATTAGGCGAATACAATCAATGAATACTTTTTATCAAAGAATATTAAGTTAATTTTATGTTTTAATAAATTTGTTACATTTATCGTTTGTTATTTCAATATTTTATTCAATAATAACGAATTAATATCTTATTACAATCATGCCTACGATTATTTTTAACTATAGCAGTTAGCAGTGGTAGCTTTTTGGCTACTCGTGTAGATGTTTTAAGTCGTTATATAATAATTAAAGATAAAACCTTATCACAAAATTTCATATAACGAATGATGAACGAGAAAGATTAGAACCACTGTAGTGGTTACATATTACTATTTCCCTACGGAACTATTGATCTGTAATTCCATAAATGTAATAATAAAAAAATAAACGAAGGTAGCCGGAACGATTCAGTGGAAAAGATTTCACTCACCATTTTATCGATCTGTACGAAAACTACGCTGAAATACGGAACGTTGTTTGTCCTGAAACATTCAGTTTAACGTCAACTAGTAAAATCGGTATTCATTTAACAATAAATTGTATGTAACGGTAACACTCTAGCAAAAAGTTTGTTATTAAAACTGTAATTTTTTTAAAATATAATAGCGGGCCAACGAGCACGGTTGTCACCTGATGGTAAGTGATCACCACCGCCCATAGACACCCACAACACCTGCGGAATCGCAAGTGCGTTGCCGGCCTTTATTTTGGAGGGACTGGCTCTTAAGTGCAACTGCCGGAACACACCTATTGGTATTTAGCGGCATATTTTCAATTTGAGGGTGGTACTTAGTCAGGCGGGTATCAGAAAAAGCCTTACCACCATGCTATGGTTTCCTCACGATGTTTTCCTTTACCGAAAACTCAAGCTTTCCTACACATTACCACTGAGCTATCATCGCTTCGAAAGATAATTATAATTGCAACTAAAAACACTTAAGATATAAAAAAAGGATTGTAATGGATCTAACTTTTGACGTATCAAATTGTGTGTCTGTGCATATTTTAGTGAGGGTGAGCGATATGTAAATATGTTTTAAAAAGTTAATCTTATTGTATAAAGAATCACCTAAAGTTACGAATACAACATGCTGGATAGTTAATGTTCTGCGGGTAAAGCTTTGTAACTAGGTATAGTACAACAGGACTCACGTCTCGAAAAGTGGGTGGTAGTATGTGAGCCCTTGCTGTAGATCTATCTGAACTAATGTTATTAGATTCACGAGATCCTCTCCACGCTCCGACTCGGTGTCTTGGGCGCATAAAGCTTCATACCACTCCGAAGTGCCTTTGCGGAGTGCAATGACAATCTCACTCCTGTTAAAAGTAAACCATTATTTTACGGTAATCGTTAAGTTGGTTATTTATAAATTGTTAGTTTATATTTCTAAATACTGATTTATATTTTATATTAGGACGACATAGTGTTGGTAGTGTGATGATAAGTAAGCACAGCGCACAGCACAGCAAAAAAAAAACACAACCACTGAGGGATCGAAAACCTTTCGATAGTCTTTACTATTATAGCGGTCTGCAAGATTCTGGGCAGATAGACATACAATGATTGATCCTGATATCTCACAAACCAAGACAGATTTACAGTGATTGGTTCATAATTATGTATGGGCATGGAAATGCAACTCAGTCAAGTAGAGATCTTAACCACCGCGCTGCATTGTTGATTTCAAAACGCCATACCCCAAACATGTTATTATGGTGGGTGGTACACATGCTGTATATTGGTGATGAACCACTCAGATACAACGGTTGATTTTGGAACACGACCGACCTATTCACGTTATAATTAATAAATGTTATACGTGTGAATAATAGTTAGAATCAAATCCGACGCAATGTTCCCCTACCAAAGCGATGTTCTTCTGGTTTCTATAAAATAATTACCTGACCCGGTGAACTTCGTATCACCTAAAATCGATGTTCTTTATTATCGCTAAAACTAAAAACGGTTTGACCGATTTGATTTTTTTTTTTCATTTTCATTAGCTATATAACAATCTTAATTAACCTTCCAACTTCAATTCATTAGTATCAATAGAACTGGCTATATCTAATATAATTTCTGTTTTTTATTATGAGTTATTAAAATTCATAGAATCGTTACATTGTTAATACAAACTAAGAGTACTTTTAATGAATTCCTTATACAAGTACGAATAAAAAATCTAAATGAAATCAGCGTTTAATAACATGTTTTAATAACTATCAAATTATTCATCATTTTTAGCAAGAATTAAACTTTCTGAGTTTCTTGCCTTTACAAACTAATTAAATATAGAAATTTCAAATATTACTACAAATCAAATGCTCGCTACACTCGAGTAAGCTCTTCCAAAAATTTCATCGGCCAACTAATTAGAACTGAGTTTCAGAACTGAGCATTTTGTGAAGTAAGAAAATATGGAGTAGAAATCTTTTTCTGTTAGTAGAACATTTTTAACATGCAAATGTTAAAATGAGTAGTACCTATATATTCAGATAATTACACTCGAGCGTCAGGGAGTTCGATTTCAACCACGGTCGTGAACGGACGTGTCCGTGAGCGCTCGTTGATTGTTCTCGAAACCGATCGCGCCCGAACCCCGCGAACGCGTATCCCCACACAAGCGCACTCAGTGGCTGCAAGTACTGCGCCACCGCCTCTCATGTCTAATCAGGATTTCCCGAGCCAGGGTAAACCAGCGCGAGTCACTTCCGCGTACCCATCTCCTCCCCAAAGACCCACACTAGCTCCGACCAACGCATGGATCACGAATCAGCAGGCTCCGAAGGCTAAACCTGCGAAATTCATCGCGACCGGTCCTTCTACTGGTTTCAAAGGCATCGACTGGCTCGCCGAACTACTAGAAGAACACTCCGTAGATGATATCATTGCGTTCGACGACATGATTAGCGCTAGTGAGGATTTTGGCCGTCTAAGAGCCATTAAGTGCTTCCCAGGCATTGCAAGGACCATGCAATGCTTTATCCGCGCTTCTCCTAAATAAACTCGCAATGGAGGATAATATTAGACCACGAGGCTTATCTTTGTCCATTTTTAACGTGCGCAGCCTGAAACCCAAACGCGACTTGGTAGCTAGCTTCCTTAAGGAGCGGCAAATAAACGTGTTTCTAGTACAAGAAACACTTCTAAAACCGAGCATTCTCAATCCCGCGATTGCGAACTATAAGATAGTAAGATATGATCGTATTAGCGTAATAGGCGGCGGCACGCTCATATACTTTAGAAAGTCACTATATTACATACCAATAGATCCTCCCGAACTTACAAATTTAGCAGTCTCGGTGTGTAGAGTGGGTATGACCAGTCATCCCACTATCTTTATCGTTTACGCGTACCTTTCGCTTGACAAAACTCTCCTCGAGTAGGATCTGGAGACGCTTTTCGCGCTCAGTGACTGTGTTATAGTGACTGCTGATCTAAATAGCGGGCACATTCAATACAACAACCCGCGTACTACCACTAATGGAAGGACACTATACTGGCTAGAAAATGCGCTTACCTTCGACGTAATTGCTCCCTTAGGGCCAACTCATTATCAAGCTAACTGCCACCCTTCAGTTTTAGACATAGCTATTTTAAAAGGGATCGCGCTTCAGGTACGGCATATCGAAGTCGTACATGAACTAGATTCCGACTACCGGCCAGTAGTTCTGCAACTAGGTCACCCGGATGACCACACACCCGCTTCAGTCAAACTTGCTGACTATCCAAAGCTCAGACATTATCTCTCACATAATCTCTCTTCTCCTCACTTCTAAAGTCTGTGACCGATGCCGATGTGGCGATTGACTCCCTGGTGGGTCACCTCCAGAATGTTATCAGGAAAACCTCAAAAGAGGTAAGAGGTAAGGGCGGCGAACGTTCGCCGCTATATACTCCCTGATAACATTTGAAGACTGATCACTGAGAAAAACGCCGCGACACGCGCTCATGATTCTTATCCGAGCAGAGAAGATCAGTTAAATCTCGTATCTATAAACTCCGACAACCTCTTAGAGGAAATCAAACCATCTTATCTCGCCTTCTGGGATCTCGTTCGTAAACAGAAGAGCAGCTATTTGTCCGCGATGCCCCCGTTACATAGAGGCCCCGGCAATCCGCCCACCTTCGAAAGTATAGACAAGGCAGAGTATCTCGCTGCCACTCTTGCACAACAGTGTTCCCCTAATCCCTAGGTATGTTATAC
Source organism: Actias luna (assembly GCA_039707435.1). NCBI lineage: Eukaryota > Metazoa > Arthropoda > Insecta > Lepidoptera > Saturniidae > Actias > Actias luna. The sequence continues at coordinate 8,650,583 of JAZHAC010000008.1, read as the reverse complement.
CATCCCGGACATATTACGAGTGTCGATTGAACGATTCAATCAATAAGAGAGACCCCAAACCCCCCAAAACGTAGATCCGGTTAAAAGTGACGAAGTCCTCGCGATTATAAAAGGCCGTAAACCAAGGAAAGCCCCCGGTCCCGACGGAATCAGGAATGAAGCACTGAAACGTCTCCCTGATAGACTTATAGTTCTTCTGGTTTGCATCTTCAATGCGGCCATAACTCACTGCCATTTTCCAGCTGCTTGGAAAAAGGCAACGGTAATAGTTATCTGTAAAGCTGAAAAAAAGTTATCCGTTCCGGAAAGCTACCGCCCGATAAGCCTCCTCAATACGATAGGTAAAATATACGAGCGGCTCCTTCTGAACCGACTTCAATCCACTGTCACAGACAAATGTCTTTTACCACATGAGCAATTCGGCCTTCGACCCAAGCACTCGTGCACCCACCAAGTGCTCCGCCTCATAGAGCATATTCTCTCCAATTTCATGGAGTATTTCATGCCGTATTTTTCGACATAGCCAAAGCTTTCAATAAGTTCTGGCACGAAGTTCTCATATTTAAACTCAATCTTTTACAAGTTCCGGACAGGCTAGTCCACATAATCCTTGCTTACCTATCGGACCGCTTCTTCTGCTATAAAACAGACGGAGCCCGAACCTCGCCTCACCCAATACACTCAGGAGTTCATCAAGGCTCCATCATAGCGCCTTGCCTGTTCAACTTGTTCGTTAGCGACATCTCCGAATTCCTCGACGTCGCAGTAGGCTCCTACGCAGACGACACAGTCATATTCAGCTCGGGCAGGAATAGGATTCACGTATAGTAGTGCGTCCAAAGGGCTGTCTCTACGTTCGGGTCCTGGTGCCTTAAATGGTTCATAGGAATTAACCCAGACAAAAGCGTAGCTACCATGTCAATATCACCTGGACTAACTAAACTAAATATCTTGATGTAGTATTAGACAGGCACCTCACCTTAACCAAACGTATAGATTACGTACAGAAAAAAGCATCCACGGCTATGGTTCTACTACGCAATCTAACCTCCTCCAAGAGCAAAATGTCACTCAGGCATAAGCTCACAATATGCAAAGTATGCATCCGATCCATATTTACTTACAGTTGCCCCGTATTCGCTCATGCTTCGCGCACCACCCTTCGCAAACTACAAGTGTTACAAAACAGACTCATGCGCATAACCATCCAAGCTCCACCATATGACCGTAATGTAGATTTGCATAAAGATGTGGACCTTCAGTTCATATATGCATATATTAAAGATCTCACAAAGAAGTTTTTCGAAAAGACCTAAGTTCATCCTAACCCCAAAATAGTACACGTAGTTAGCTACACTCTCAATCTGTATGCTAAACGCTTCGCGCGCCGACTACGTAACTGCTTCACCAATCCCGTCGACAAAATAATAACATTGATTACGCTTTTTCTGTCCTCCACGCCGAGGCGAACGGTAAATTTTACTTCTGCACACCCACCACGGCCTCCCTCCGCAGACACTTGAGCCTAGGATCGATCCTCCGGTTAGGAGCCCTCAAGTGACTCTGCTCGCGCGATACAGTAACATTATACATCACTGAGAGTACATCATCACACGGCAAACAATTCGTGCACACCCACCCACACATTAAGTACACGGTTCTGTAAAGGGCTACCCCCGCGGCCCTTGTGCGGCTTGTCCGATGTCATTGTTAGGACCATTAAACTTAGTAAGTTAGGACTTGTGGGTTAGTTAGGATAGCGAATCTTTGTTCGTTTTCCGGTAGTAGCCCAAGCCAAGGTTCGGCCATTCTGGCACACTTGCGCCCGCTGCCTCGGGCTGAGTGCCCTCAGCATTCGCCCCAAAAAGTTCGGTGAAGCTGTTAAAGCCCTTGTGATTAACAGCGTATGGCAGGTCTAAAAAAAAACTCGAGCGTCAACTCTTTCTAAGGCAGTTCTATTAGACTTAACGTGTTACCATCTTAGACTACATGCTCATTTAGGCCAACCGCTGAACTTATAAAGAATAAATAAGTATATAGTTTGTATGGAACAACAAAAATATTTTCATGTGATCTAAATCGCGGCCACAAATAAGTTAAACAATAAATTTTCATAAAAGGGCGACGGACTGAACAAATCTGTGTTCGGTATTACAAACGAATAAATTTCGCTCAACGCTGAATATCTTGAAAAGCTTAACTTTTCAAAGACAAGATTATATGAAATTAAAATCCAATTAGAAAGATATCAAATATTCAAATTGAAAATTTTCCTTGACGAAATATGAGGCAACGTTTTATTTACAGAAATATTTCACTTACCTAATTTCCTTGTTGAAAGGACAGCATCGCCAGAATGCTTTCATCTGAGATAACTGGTTTAAGCATCGCAGAAGATATTCCAACCTGCAAATATTATGTCATTGAAAGTAGGGAAAGGGAAACTTTTTGAAAGTGAAATTATGTTTTGCACTATATTAATAAAAGCTTTATGATTCAATAAGAGGAATTAAGAAATGTTATCAATTTTAATAATTAATATTGAATTAATATTGTGTATAATTTATTCCATTTTGCTTATATTTTTAAAGATTAAGCGTCTGTACATCATCTTATGAGATGTTAAATGATGCAAAAAGGTAGCATAGTAATCTTTAAGTGCTTGGCGACAGATCTTCAACTTCATGGTGGTAACTATCGGTCGGGTATGGAAAATTGATCAATCACTATATAAATTACAAAAAGCAAATGATTATTGATTTTATTAGTCAATTAAAACCAGTAATATTTACGTTAGGATCTTAAAATGTGTGTACGATTCGGCAAGAAATTTTATTTTTACTTATCTTTATTTTTAAAATTCGAAAACTGTGCATGTGAATTTTGTATTAGATACAGTTCTAAGAGAAAAAAATACAAAAATGAACATATATATTGGAATTATAGGTTTTACCAGTCAGAAGACTTAATAGAATGTGATTTATTCTCCTCTCATTGTAATAAATATAAATAAAATAATAATACTCCACAATTGAGTAAATAACTATTTCCTAAAAAAGGCACTACGTTTTTACCGTGACTTTCTAAACTAATCTATGTATTTTTCATGAAATAGAGGTATTCTATACACCATAACATTAATCAAGAGTTCAGATTTTCACTTAATGGTTTTATGACGATAGGCCAAAGTGATAAAGTTAAATTTAAACAAGTAAATTCAAATGTTCGTGAATTCTGAACTACTTATACGTATGAGCGTACGTACACGTCGTTGCTTGAACCAGTGGACGATAGATCAATATTTCAGTTATATAAGTGCAGAATATTCGCAGCTTGTTTATATATGTATAGGTACCTAGGTGCTAGGTACCTAGCAAATGTTTTTCTGTCTAGATCACAACGCCATCTATCATATCATGGAATAGCTATGAACCATCATTTAGGTAAAATAATTGAAAATGAAATGTAGTAGAATGTTACTTCTATTACTCAACTCGTTCAAAATTTACGCAATCACTAACTGACGTACACAAGATTTTATATATACAATATATAGCGATGTCAGCTCAATTGGTAGTGTGCACGGTCCCGGCGTCAATGGACGTGAGTACGATCCCTACAATAAGCTTTCTGTGAAGGAGAACATCGTGACAAAACCATATCATGACGTTAGGGCTTTTTCTAATGCCCACCTGGCTAGCTATCATCCTCAAGTAAAAAATCTGCCACCAAATACCTATTCGTGTGTTCCGGCAGTTGCATTTCAGTTAAACCTGTCTCTTCACTAAATTTAATGTGTCCACTATCTTGAATCACATCATCACCAAACATTAGGTGAGATTGTAATATTAACGCTAAATCGATAAAGTATAAAAAAATATTAGACAAATATTTCATTTGGCTATTTTACATTACAATCAAAATTATATTCAATTATATTATATACTTTGAAGAAAACAAGTACAAATTATGACATTTTTCAGTTCATTTTGTCTAGCTTTAGCTATCATCATAAAAAAATCATTCCTTGCATTCTTTACCAAAAGGGGTAGCACATTTTCATCCTATTTAGGGTATTTCTAAAGCCCGTTCCTGTATGCTTAACGTGGTATCTACAATCTTGAGCTATATTGTCACTTAAGATCAGGCGCAAAGGTGATTAAATGCTACACCTATAAACTATACATAAATGCATAGTAAATAATGGCCTTATAAATTTGAACAATAGGTTCAATAGGAACAGAACGCAAAAACATCTTAATTTTTGTAATGCTATTGGGCAGCAAACAGGCAGACGGCCCATCTGATGGTAAATAATTACGGTCGCATATGAACAGCTGCAACGCCAGAGGCATTACAGTCATGTTCCCGCCCTTGAACCTTGTTACATACATACTTGGTAAGGCTTAGGCGATGTAGTACTGGGTACAGATCCCTGTGTAGGCGAAGTTGGTGTAAGGCCCGTTCTACGAGCTCTCCGAAACAATCCGCTAGCCAGCGTTCTTCGTCACGTGAAACACAGGCGCCGGTTTCAGCTGTTGCGCTTCCGCCATCTGCTTCGCTTGCACACCAAGCTCGCTCCAACTCAGTCAGAAGCTTATTCATATATCTAGACAAGTTCATGAGTTGTCAAAGAAGCATTTATTTTTTAGAGTAGGACAACAAAGTGACGGTGTTTTCTTGATAATAAGTACAAAGACGGTAAAGAAAGTAAACAATGGCGAACTAAATAAGATTTACCATCGTATAGTCGCCGCTATTATGCCGGCCTGCGCAAAAGTATTTTCATTTAGCGTCGCCTAAATTCATCTAACCTGTACTTTTTTATTACGTGAAACAACTCAGCACCATTTTCGAGACGTAGGTTTGTATAGGTACAAATGTTAGTTTCAAATATTATAACATTTATCACATAAGTTGCAATAATATATTTTAGGTTTAATTTATAGACCAAATAATAAAAAAAACGTTTTAAAAATATGTATTGAACTTTTAAAAAACTTTTGTAACGTTTTATATTCAAAATAATGCTACTTTACTTATTTAGTATCTCTAACAATATCTCACTTGGAATCAAGAGGAGCGTCGCTGTTCAACCTGCAAGCAGCGGCAAACCGAGCTATGGCTGCTTGCAACGGGCTTAAATCGCCCTGAATCGCGTGTTGATGCAAGAGAGTTTGTGCAGGACCACATAGTTCACCTTCCCATGTAGTACATGTACTACTTTCACCCTGTTCTCCACTCATACCGTTGGTAGCTGAATCCACTTCGTGAGCTAGCAACACGCCAAACAATCGCTCGTGCTGGCGTACCTTAACGAATTATAATAATAATTATAATTATATAATATTATATAATAATAATTAAATAGACATAAAACTAAAAGTTTAAAATATGAGTTATACTAATTTGTACAACAAGGAGAGCCTTGCTTATATTAGTTTCTATTTTTTTATAAGGTATGAGTAATTTAACGTTTAGTGAAATTGTGGTTATAACTCTAAACCTTAACTATAAAAAAAACTTATGCTCTATGAACAGCTGTAAAATAAGTGCCATAAAATATCTTATCAATTACTGTCAATTGCTTAAATGGTTGGTATGCATACATATAAGAAATTAAGATTCAAACAACTTAAACTCAGATTAAAACAGAATAACACTTAAAGCATGTTGTCATGATTATAGGTAAAAATATAATTCCAAGAAATAGCTAGGTATTATTATAAAGTTAAGGTAAGTTTTAAATATTTGGCCCAATTTTTTGACCGAAATAAAAAATTATCTGCTAAATGGTGAAAAACTCATGTAATTTATATAGGAAACTAATAATCTAAAGAGACAGTAGTTTGGGTTTAAAATATAAACATGAAATTAGGAAAATATTTTTTATTTATTTATAAGCTCATAGAAATAATCAGTAAAAAAATGAAATAAAACCCACTCTAATGTACACATGCAAAGTATAGATTGTTCGGGTTTAAATAGACGTAACCTAATGTTAGAAAATAAAACAATTCATGACAGCCATGATTAAATATATAAAATAATACAAAATAGCGTTTGCATATCACATTTCATTAGTAATATCTAAACAATAAATTTTTCTGTCGCAGACACCTCAGGTGGCTCGAATGTGCGTGACTTCGAGTTATTAAACGTCTTTGCTACGATACAATCTTACACAACCGTTGAATTTTATCGGTCAGTAATGATTGTAAATTAGTTTATAGATTTTAATCAAAGTCAATGATAATATATTTATTTAAATCTTTGCTTATAGTTTAAATTATTTCATGGCCGAACTTACCATAGAAAAATTTAACAGTATTATTCGATCAGCGACGTATTATTTTTTTACCGAGATTCAAGAAAAATTATAGTAATTTGTTGTTCATTGTATTGTTCATCAACGTGTACCCCTATATAACGGAAAACACAGTGCAATAGACCTACTGTAAGGTAGCTGCACTTCAATGAAACACAATCTCGGGTCCCCGCACGTTTACCATTAATCTAAATATAACTAAAATCGCAAAATTCTTACTTCAATCGTAAGATGTAGTGAAATAATAATACTGAGAGAATAGATAGAAAAATATTATTTTACCAAGAGTATTATTTCTACGAAGAATATTATTATACCAAGCAATCTTAAAGGTATATTAAAGCAGGGGTAAATATAAAGAAGGCATGAAGAACTTAAACCTTGAATAATAAAATTGGGATGTAGCTTGTGGAGCGAAAAAAAAAGTCAAGTCCCAGTGAATCACAAAGAAAAAAGCAACTATGAGCAATGAATTGGATTTATCGTGTAATCGCAATTTCGCTTCACTCGCTCGCTCCCTTGATTACGCGGGGTGGAAAGAGATTTACTCACTAAATACATTGAATACGTTATTCAGGTACCATAAAAGCTGTCATTGAAATGTCTAAAATTATGAATATTACTTTTATATTATATATATTGGTTTTAGGAAAAGGAGACTTTTATTTTTGTACATATTCACTCTAATTTACAATTCAGTATCGTTAGTGTATAATTATCGCTATTCTTATTTATATATTATAATTAAAAAAACATATAGTTTAGGCTTATCGTTATGACCATAATCTCACCTGATTTTAAGTGACGATACGGGCCAAGTTGGTAGACACGCTAAACCTGTGGAGAAACTGGCTCTCAAGTGCAACTTCCGGAACACACCTATTGGTATTTGGCGACAGATTTTCAACTTGACGGTGGTAGCTAGCCCGGCGGGCATAAAAAAAAGTCCTACCACCATGCTATGGTTTCCTTCAAGGAAAGCTCAAGCTCATTGTAGGTTGTTGGACTCGTACTCACGTCCCATGACACGGCGTTCTTACATACTACAACTGAGCTATCATCGCTTAACTGAAGTATTAGCTGATTCTCGGGACATCATTCAATTAATAATGCCAATAACCGTTAAAAGTGAACGGAAAAATGTTGAGATAGGCATAAATATCAACGGCGCAGCGTCATTGCTAATATGTCATCGTTTCGTTAAATTAAAAACTTTTTTGCGCTGATAGCTTTCGAAATCTATGATGATATTGTAGAACTAATTGAACTTCTGAAATCTTCTTTATAAAGAGTTTATTTATATATAAAAGGTAATATAATATTAAATATATTTAACATTAAATTTAATAATTATTAAATTTGGAAGTTTCATTATTTCCTGGGAACAATGATCCTATCAAATGGTAAACTTGTCCCTGAATTTTAAAAGTTGGCATATAATTACTTTTAGTCACAATATTTGCACCGAATGATGTAATTTGGAAAGCATTGTTGTAAGGTCTGTCAGATTTTAAAAATGCGTTTGATTTTACATGTGTTCTATCGAGTAGCGATTTTAATAGCTCTAGAGGTTGTCGCAAAGGTTCTAGTTTTATTTTGCCAGCTGAACAGCATAAACCTTCACATTCACCAATCTACTTTAGTGCCTGACAATAATTATTATTTTTGTCATTGAACTTAATTTTGATTCTTGTTTATAATCAACTGTAGGATCATACAAAATACACTATTTATTTTAACTTTCCAACGAATTTTAGATTTCATGCGTCGTAAATCTTCTTTCCTTTTTTGTTCATTTTGTAATCTATTTTCCGTTTCATCTTGACTTTCACATGCACGCTTAGCTTTCATATACTTTGAATTAGACGTTACCAAATCTAATTTGGACCTTCCTTTTTTAGGCATTTATGATTACAACAAATAATTGGAAATAATTAAAAACTATCTTGAGATGGACAACCGAAAATTCAATATAAAAAATTAAAATAAATATCTTACTAATTTAATGCTGGGAAACTAATTTTTCGTATTAATCTAATTATTCCACGCTTCCTACGTTTCTTTTTTTTCTTCTTTATTTAATAAATATAAACATATAAATAGATATATATGTTTTTAATATCTTTTTAAATCAGTCAATTGACATTTGGTAAAAATTTGTTTAGGTTTAAAAAAAAACAAAGAAAGTTTTAATGCTACAGAAAAATATTGTTTTAATGCTACAGAAAAATATTATTTTAATAGCTTAATTTATTAAAATTAATAATAATAGTAGTTAATGTACATGATAATAATTATAATCAATAATAAGTTGATAAAAGCTTAATTTTTAAATTTATCGCTTTTGATCGTTAGCGCCCCCACAACCGCTTTAGGAGTTTGAACTCCGTTGCAGACGTTCTTAATTAGTCTTAATATAGCCCAAGAAAAAAAAATCATTTCACATTTTTATTTCAATAATAAGTTTATAAAAGCTAAAATAAAATAAGATAATTAGCGATTCTCATCATTACCGCCCCCGCAACTGGTGTAGGGAGTCCAACACTCATATAAATATTAGCCTCTCCATTAAGTACACGTATTTTCTACATGGATACCAAGTTTCAAGTCAACCGGATTCATGGTTCAGTAGTTATAACGGAACATCCGTAAAAAGCACTGTATATTTATATATTAGTATAGATTATGTATATATTAAAAAAAGAAGACCACTAATAAGAAAGGCATTTGTATTGTGCATTTTTATATCGATTAGGAACTACTATATACAAAATAATTAAATACAATTACATGAAAATGGTGCGGACCAAGAGTCTGCAATATGAAAAAAAGGTACCCTAAAGACAATATTTCAGTTATAAAGAGTTACGTAATTGTAAACTTTCGCTTTATTGATAAATTTTGTATTAGTTACGGACTGTTGAGCAAATAAAAAAGGCAATATAGTCTAAAATAACAACACGGGCGAGGGAGCGTGGATGACAAGCGGGTCGCAGCTGATAGCTCAGTATTCCATACCACACAAAGGCGAGCGTATATTCGTATAGCGACTAATGGCTTGTTTGAAAAAGTCTATAAAATGTTTTATGTATGCTGCAGTGGTTCGGGAGACTAGCAATACTGCTCTGTTATACCATAACCTCTAATATGACAAACGCTTTTTATAGTTATGCTGTTATGAAAGTTAGCTAGTTATTCATGTTATGAAGAACATAATATTATTAATATCAGGGTAACCTTATATAAAATTAAATTAAACGTAGGAAGAGCGGAATCATGTAACCGGAGACCACTCCATTTCAAAGGAAAAATACGTTGCTTTCAATTTTCATGTCCATTAAGCCGCTCTCACAGAATATTGGAATTAAACATTTATGCCTTTTCTATAATATCTACGTTTGCTTTTTGCTATGAGATATACAAAAATTAATTGTTTTGATAGACAACGTATAATATCATGAGTAAGTTATTTGATAATAATTTTAAGATAGTGTGCTAAGTCATAATTATGTACAAATAAACTTTTTCGCTTTACAATATCAAATATAGAGAAATGGTATTTTCGACAATATTTGTTTTACATTTTTTTTTTTCATAGAGTAATGAGTTTCTGGATTTAGACGTTTTCTGTAGGCTTTTTACCTATGTGTTACACTTTTACAGAAACTAAAAATAATACCACTATATTGATAACACAGTTGGTAGTAATTTCTTAGGTTAACGCGAATATTATTCATCGAAATAAAACTAATGTAAACGGATTTTATCGCGGTTATTTATTAATTTTGATCCCGACGTTTCGAAAGCTTCGTGGCCACGGGGCGGACTGAGGTGCAGGTTGTCCAGAAAAGTTCATGTTACTGTATCTACCTTCAATTTAATTTCAAGATGAACAACGCGCTGTTATTAATCTGTCAAAACAAACATTGGATGATAACACAATTCGGGTTTTATCAAGAGAATTAAATTTTGCCGAATACACAACGATGGATACCGTATGAAGACATTATTTGTAACGTTGAGATTAGTCTCTCCAAAAATAATTTAAATAAGGAGGATTCCGAGGCGATACGTCAAGACATTTCGTCAAAATTACGACAAATGAAAGCGCCCAAACCAAATCTTCCAAAACAACAATATATCGCTTTAAAGAACTTGCGTTCAAAAAAAGGTATAACTATTCTCCGTGCAGATAAAGGTAATGCAACTGTAGTAATGGATATGTCAGATTACAATAATAAAATAGAACAACTTTTGTCGGATGAAAGTACATACAAGAAGGTTAAAACAGACCCAACCAACAAAGTTTTAAAGGCTACTAGCTCTTTAATAAGCAGTTACTCCGACACATTAGATCTTGACGTAAACTTACTCGTCCCATCGTGTGCAAAACCTCCTAAACTGTATGGGTTAACAAAAATACACAAGCTAAATGCTCCACTACGTCCCATCGTGAGTCAGGTCGCCACACCAAGCTACAGTCTAGCTCAGCACGTTGCAAAAGTGCTATCACCACTAAGAGGAAACACTAGAGCATTTGTGAAGGATTCATACCAATTTGTCAGTGATATTAAACACCTACAATTAGCTGACAATGAAACCATGGTTAGTTTTGATGTCCAGTCTTTATTCACAAGCTTACCAGTGCCAGTACCAGTACCAATACCGCCTTGAAATAGTGTCTAAGAGGTTAGCAGAAAATAACTTGGCCATAGAGTATGCAACATTGCCTAATATCTGGCTACAAGTTGTGGATTTTTTTTATTTTTATGGAGTAGGGTGCAAACGTGCAGGAGGCTCATCTGATGGAAAGTGATCACCGCCACCCATGAACACCTGCAACACCGGAGGGCTTGCAAGTGCGTTGCCGGCTTTTAAGGAAAGAATACGCTCCCTTCTTGAAGGTTCCAAGGTCGTAACAGTTCGGAAAGACCGCCGGCGACAGCTGGTTCCACAGAGCGGCTGTGCGAGGTAGGAAGTGCCTTACAAATCGCGCTGTTGTGGAACGCTGAACATCGAGGTGGTGTGGGTGAATTTTTTTGTTTTGGCGCGATGTCCGATGGTGAAATTCAGCGGCCGGGATCAATCCAAACAATTCCTCAGAACACTCCCCGTGGTAAATGCGGTAGAAGATGCAGAATGACCCTACATCTCTACGCAGAGCCAAAGGATTAAGCCGATCGGAAAGAGCTTGATCGTCGATAATCCGAGCCGCCCTACGTTGAATGCGGTCAAATGAAAGTTGCTGGTACTGGGGGACTCCCGCCCAGAGATGAGAACAGTACTCCACGTGGGGCCGAATTTGTGCCTTATACAGATTCAGGCATTGAGCCGACGTGAAGTACCGTGTCGTCTTACTGAGCACACCAAGCTTCTGTGAGGGCAATTTGGCCTTACCTTCCAATTGACCGCGAAACTGGACGATGCTCGAAATATCGACGCCAAGTATTCCGATACTGGCTTTGGCAGAAAAGAGGGTATTCTCAAAATAAGGAATTACGAGAAATGGTGACTTTTAGCGGTTAACGCGCAAACTTGTGTCTTTTTGGGTTTGAATTGGACTAAGTTAAGTCGACCCCAGTCGGAGACTTTGGTTAACAAAGACTCGACTTCAGACACAAGTTTGATCCGGCTCTCGTCAACCTGTTCGTGAGAAATATTAGCACGGCCAGTGTACAGTACATCCACAGTGCTATCGTCTGCATAGCAATGAATGTTGCTGATTTGCAGCATGTCACTGATATGCAGAAGGAACAGAGTTGGAGACAGTACGCAGCCTTGACAAATTTAGGATCAGAGCATGTACCGTCGACGACGACCTTGATGCTCCGATCTGCCAAAAAGCTGGTGATCCAGTTGCATAATTTCTCGGGAAGTCCATAGGAAGGTAGCTTCGAAAGAAGCGCTATGTGCCATACTTGATCAAAGGCCTTCGCTATGTCCAGACTGGCTGCAAGCGCCTCCCTCTTGGTCTCAACTGCTTCTGCCCATCTATGAGTTAGGTAAACTAGAAGGTCACCGGCTGAGCGACCCCGACAGAACCTGTACTGGTGGTCGCTAATCAACCGGTGGTCCTATAGGTACCGCAGGGGCTGGCAGCTGATAAACGACTCCATTATCTTGGAGAACAAGGAGGTGATGGCGATAGGCCTGTAATTGGACGGATCCGAGCGGTTGCTTTTTTAGGGATCGGGTGCACTAATGCGGCCTTCCAGGATTTTGGGACAATGCCTAAAGCATAGGAGTGCCGGAAAAGACGCGTTAAAACCAGTGCCAACTCCGGAGCACATGTCTGCAACACGATCGGAGTTATACCATCGAGCCCACTTGACTTATGAATGTCCAAAGAAAGAAGTGCTTTGCGAACTGCATTTTGCCGAAAATTAACCTCCGGCATGATAGTATCGCACCGCGGGATTATCGGTGGTGAATTTCCTTGGTTATCCAGAGTCGAGTTGGACGCGAAGAGGGAGCTCAGAAGATCGGCTTTCGCCTTCGCGGCATGGACCAGCGAGTCATCCTCCGTGTGCAGGGGTGGAAAAGAAGGCTGACAGAAATTCCCTAAGACAGCCTTGGCGAGAGACCAAAACGCACGTGTTCCCGACGGGAGACGCACCAGTCTCTCGCCAATTCTGCCGATGTGCTCCGACTTTGCCTTGGCAATAACACTTTTGAAGAACCTGGAGGCAGAGTTATACTCCTTTTGGATGAATCAATTTTATGTACATGTGAATGGAGTAGCTATGGGCTCATCTGTATCTCCAGTAGTCACCGATATTTTCATGGAGGACTTCGAAGAGACGGCCCTAAACACAGTCCCCGTCACTCCCAGGTTTTACAAACGGTACGTAGATGATACTTTCACAATTTTACCATCTGACAAAGTAGCTGCATTTTAAGATCATCTTAACTCCATCAACAATAAAATACAATTCACTGTGGAGTTAGAACAAAACAAATCTCTTCCTATCTTAGATGTTTTAGTTATCCGTAATCCTGATCATTCTTTAGGCCATACTGTGTACAGAAAAATGACCCATACAGATAAATACCTGAACGGTGAAATTCACCACCATCCGAAACAGTTAGCTACCGTGGGTAAATCTTTGTTTCAGAGAGTACAAGGAATCTGTGATGAGGAACATCTGGCTGCTGAGCTGCAACATGTCAAGCAAGTACTGCGAGATAACAAGCTCCAAATTCCACGCCGCCATCACGGAAACCGAGTGAAACCAGCCATAATAGAACGTGTACCTATTGTGTTACCTTTTGTGAGAGGGGTTACAGACAAGATTGGATATGTACTGAAGCGTGCTTCAATTAAAACTTACTTCAAGCCGCCCAAGAAGATTAGTCAATTTTTACCACCTGTCAAGTGTCATATAACTCTACAAGAACAGGGCGTATACAAAATCGAATGTGACTGTGGCCTCTCCTATATCGGCCAAACTAAAAGAAATATAGGGACCCGCGTAAAAGAACATATAGCTGACGTTAAACACCGACGCTCTACGAAGTCTGCAGTTGCTGAACATTCAGAAGAAGGCTCCAATGATTATCTTAGATTCGACAAGCCACAAATCCTTGCCAAAGAACACCGATTCCTACCTAGGATAATTCGTGAGGCTATTGAAATAAAAAAAAACATCCAAATTTCAATAGAGAAGATGGTTGGAAGCTAGCACAAGCCTGGGATCCGATTATACATTTAATTAAATCGGAGCCCAAAAGACCAATTGCCAGACCTCAAGACACTGCGTGCTCTTTCTGCGTAGACCAGAACTCTATGAATAACAAAAATTAAGTTGAAGGTAGACACAGTAACATGAACAGTTCTGGACAATCTACACCTCAGTCCGCCCTGTGACCACGGAGGTTGAAAAGCTTTCGAAACGTCGGGATCAAAATTAATAAATAATCGCGATAAAATCCCTTTAAATTAGTTTTATTTCGACAGTTGGTTGTGTGTACGGACTCCGCAGCAACAGACGTGAGTTTGAATCCACATACAATGATCTTGAGCTTTCGGTGAAGGAAAACATTGTGATGAAACCATAGCATGATGGTAAGGCTTTTTTTAAAGCTACAACCCTCAAGTACTGGTAGTTGCACTTGCGAGCTAGTCCCTCCACTAGGCTTAGCGTGTCCACCATCTTGGGCCAAATCGTCTTTTAACATCAGGTGAGATTTTGGCCATAACGCTAAACCTAGTAACTATAAAAAAAGATTTCTATCAGTTACAGTATTCTTATATGAGTATAGATATAATAATAATAAATAATATTTTTTTATTTTTTTCATTTTTATCTGATTTAGATAGCTACAAAAATATATTTGTTTGAATGGTTGTCTATCAAATGTAAATGTAATAATGTTTCGTATCGTATATTTAACAAAGTGTGTTGACTAAATAAATTCATAAAAACAAATAAGTAATTCATATTACCTGTTGCCAATTATCATCATCATGTCGTCCAGCTTCTCGAGCCGATAGCCACAGGCGAAGCCGAATACGACCTTGTACTGAAGACCGCTGGGAACGAGCGTCTAATTTGTACCAGGCTTCTACACCAGTCGAGGGAATTTCACGCAGTGGAATATTCACACAACCTGAACAATATTATAAGAATTAATGTTATCAGCTACATATTTATTGGGTTCTATCTTAATTACTGTATTTCTTTTTATTAAAACGAAATTGTATAAATTTATTTTATATAATTTAATCCCTAAAGTTCCTAATGAGTTTTTATATCCATTAAAAAATTGGAAACACATTAAAAAAAGGTAGTTACAGTTTAGGTAAAAAGTATACCCTTGTTCTGATAAAGAACTTCAAATGTAAAAATATACTGCTATGTATTTTAGGATTGATTTCTGTTAATGTGTACTTATAGGTTACTATGTTTGCAAAAAAAATCCACAGGAAATCACATACAGCGGTCAACAGGTATTATCGTCAGGTATATACATAAATTCTGAACGCACGCTCTTGTCCATCAATCTTTTATATCCAGTTTTTCATCCCGTTACTGTGAAGGGATTTCAATATGTCAACATGATGAAATAGGCTTTCGTGAAGGTAAGATAGATTATTTTGACGTAGGAAGGTAACAACTACAAAGTTATATTTCACTGTATTTTTTTATCGTGGTGAAAAATATATATTTACCCACGTACTCCTTTTCGTAATGCGTAAAAATTAATCGAAACTGTTTTCAATGAGAACACGTAATAAACAGACTAAAGTACTTTCGTATTTAAGTTGTTTGTGTACTATTAATACTATAGGAATTTTATTTATAAAGATTACATAATTACATTGCGGTATATGTTACTTAATATCTGTAATAGCTAATCCAAATGTTATAAAAAATGATTTTAAGTTAATTTGGGATAAACTTCTAAGAAACGGAGTCTATATATTTGTATAGAAATATAGTATGAAATTCAGTATACGGCTATAATAGAGAACAAAGTCGCCTTATTCCTATATACTTATAAGAGGAAAATATTATTCTTTGTCATTCTTTTGTGTTATCATGAGCGAGTTATGACGTCAAAGCTGTTAATTATGGCATTGTAACCGTCTCCACGTGATGACATAGTTTATTCAATTAACCCGGCACCATAAACGAATTTATGTGGAATAAACGCGTAATTGGTATCACTCCAATATTGTCACATAGCAACAAGTATGAATACGCATATCGTAAGTAAACATTGTTTGGATTTAATCTAAACACGTACTTGTTTAGGTGAATGGAAATAAATGCTTTTTATCGTGATCTCTTTTATCTAATTAATTTAGTTGTCTAAACTAATACATTTAATAAACGTCTTGAATAATAATTAACTAAAACTGAATTATTACAATAAGTCGTGTTAACCTCATATATATTTTATAATAATTAAGTTATAGTAAGTAATAATTTTATTATTATTAAGTATAAGAATAATGTATTTCAAAATTTTTTGTTTTTATTTCTATCATGCTGTTCTCATTGCACCTATTCTATTCCTGGTTTTTTTCTGTCAGAAATGTATTAAACCAAATGTGGGTAAAACAATTACTATCACCAATAAAGTCGCCCTTATGATCAATGAAACAATTTGTTATGTTCAACTAAATTTGTCATTAATAGTATACAATAATATTTAAATACTCATTTCAACTGAACAGTATAATATGAAACTTCGGTCTAAATTAAAATATTATATTAAATGCGCAACGTATCTAACTTATTTATTTGGATAACGATTAATACTGAATAGATTAAATTAGCTTCATAAATAACCAATTCTTTGTAATTTGTAAATGATAAAAATAGTAACTGTGGGTTATCCTTAACAGATAGACATATACCAAAGCTGATTTTTTGTAGACCTTTTAAAAAGGACATAAAGGGACATACTAATCGGTAGTACATTATTTTGATCAATCACGTAAGATTTATGTAAAAATATGTTTTTTATGACATTATTAAATCTTTGAAATTTTCTGATTTTCTCTACTATATATAATATGTATATACTAGCTCTGTTTGCGACTTCGTTCGCATGAAACTAAAAAGTAGTTAAACATTTTTCCTGTTTTGTTACTTCTTTCAATACAGCTTTGCACATATTGTTGGTAGCGTTATAATACGTAGTCTAAAGCCTTCCTCAATTACAAATACAATATACAAAAGAATTTTTGAAATCCGACTGGTAGTTCCTAATATTAACGTGTTCAAACAAACAAACAAATATTTCCGCTCTATAATTTTAATATATATTTTATACATACAAACTTTTTTTTTGTAGGATGATCTTACATAAAATACCCAACTTCCGCTGGGCAGCAAAAGTATGGGTTATGTCAGATTCTTACTCACTAAAAACCTATGGACTCTGTACCTTCCACCAGGATTGATGGAGCGCTTTCACATTCATCATCTAATCCCGGTACGGTCCAAACCTAATTAAGGGCTTCCTCTACTGGGGTTGAGGATCGGCACACCCAGACAAACACCTTTGGACAGGTGCACGCAGAGGTTCGTCACGCTCCTTTTCGGACCTGCACTGCAATCGCGACAGATGTGCCTGACTCTTACCAATACATATAAAAGAAATAAAGAAAGAAAATCCGAACAGAATGATTTGTTACACAATAACTGTTACCGAGGTTTATATTCCTTATCGAAATATAATGTGATAACTTGTAATTAGTTGCTTTATAAAAACCATTAGAAAGATACATTAAGCTTTTAGTTTTATTATAATTCCGTAATGTTATATTGTATACTGTTATATTCCGTAGTAAATACAAAAGTTCGGTAAACAAAAAATATTGTTATTACATTCTTAAAAGAAAACATTATGATGTATCTTATGAATATTAAAACGATTAAGAAATTTTAATTGAAAACAAGCAACAGACAACTCAATATAATAACCGTATATTTACGCTCATCGCAACTGAAGCCGTGTAGCTGTTCACAGCAGATGACTGATAATTAAAGTGTCTACTCCAGCAATCTATAACTCGGCTTTTATTCACAGGGATTCTTGTCAACTATACGTAAATTGGCTAAATACAATAAAGTAAGATATTATCATGGAAATAACAATTGATTATACTAAAAAAAGGGGGACCTACAATATCTCGGTTTTTATTTATAAATTAATTAATTATTCAATAATTATTATTACTGCTGCTATAATATTTAAAAATATAGTAGGGGCGTTCTCTTCATATTATCAACAAAATCTATAGCTTAAGTATAAATTTTATTCATTTTGTGTAGTCAAAATACCTATGTTCTCTGTGTTTCGTATATGATATAATTAAAGATGTAACAAATAACGCATTTGATAGATTATAATGCATTTAAGAGGTTAACTATAAAATAGGATTGCTCAGATGCCTTTAGGTTATTACCAATTTTATCAAATCACGACGATTTTATTTTTCTTGAAGCACTATTTTTATTTTTATTGTATACGTGTTATTTTATTTTTATAGTGTATTTTGTTGTTTATCTAATAAGAATATCGACTAATACGTATCTACATGTAGAAGTAATGAGTCTAAATTTTTTTTTTTCTAAATGCTATAAATGCCGGAAATATAGAAATTTCCGATACCCATACAAATTGAATACGGAAAATATGGGTATTGTAAAAAGGGTTCGCTATTGTGACGCTTACATGCGTCTGCTTTTCATACTGAGAAGAATATAAATATGGTTCTCTGATTGCTTACATGTTTACATCTACATACATTTAGATATAAATATATATACTGATTTGAAGATATGAATCAATTTCAAGATTGATGCTAAAATAAATGTGTGAAGGCTACTCTCACCATATAATCTACTTACATAATCCATAGTGTATTAACACATGATTAGAAAGGTACCAGATTGGATTTATATAAAAGTAATCAAATTTACTACAGATGTTGTAATACATGAACCTAAAACCACAGGTTCAGGTTCAAGTTCAACTCCTAGATAGGGCCGATTAAACTGCGTGTCCAACGTCTTAGGCTACATCGTCACTTAATATCAGGTGATATAAAAATAAATCAAATATAACTTTTAGTTGCACGTTGTGACAATTTGCATGGATAGTTTCTCAACTTTTTGATACCAACAACACAACAAACGCCGTTACAACGACACTTATTATGGAACGGTCATTTACTGAAAATTTCTAGATAAAACAATATACTAGTCCATACAACTTTACAATTTGATGCTTTACACTTTGTATTTAAACAAGATTAACTTGAACTACCTGTTAGTTTTAAAGTATTGATAACTTACCAAGAAAATCATCTTGGCTTCCCTGCCTTGCACTTTGGCACACTTGTTTGAAAAACCGTCCCAGGCCTCGTACGCCTCGCACTTCGTTCAGCCGCGATACTGCATCCAATACAGAACTCTCGTCGTCATGATCCCAGATGTCCAGGTGCAACACATCCGATGATATATCATCGATATCACTAAACAAACTTTTTACATTACTATAACAGGACAATTCTATCCGGCTGCATCATGACCAAAATACAATAGGTGTACTCAATAATGACGTCATTATTTTCACTCCTGACCAATATGCAAAGGTAGACCTATACTCCATTACAATTGAATTCTTCTTGATTATAGCAAGCAAATGGAACGGGCAAAATCACAGACTGGACCGTGAACGTTGTGAACGTGAAGTGGTACGTAGCCGTAGTTGTACGCTTAGTTACGCAGCGTTTCAGAAAGCAATCAGGCGGAGTGGTAGGGATCTTTACCTGCCAGGGTCGCGTCCACAATACATAGCATAATAACGTCAATATATTGGCCAATATATGCAGTTTATAGGCCGTAGTAACTGCGAGGACCATCGATGGATTGCCAATCTTTATGTGTTTGCTTTTGTATTGTACTGGTCTTACCATTGAGTATATGTCACTATAAATATAAATAAAATATTTCCTTCCTTCCTAAAGAATTTCCTTCTTTAATTATCTCAACATTTACCTGATTTAAAAATCTTAGGATATACTTATAGTATTTATACAACTGTCTGCTATTGATTTCAGTTTCACTTTATAGACAATAGCTATATAGCTATAAAAAAGTAGAATTTGTTTTGATATATTTCACTATTATATTTATACAACATATATGTTTTATTGACTACTTTAAATTATGTAAAAATTAAAACTTATATAATTATAAAATACAACAAACATTAAAATAATCAAATTGAAATAAAGTATCATTCTTTTCCGTACTCTATCTTTTGTTTTTTTTTTAAACTGTTAATTTACTTATTGTTCAACTTAGTATAATAGTAATGTTAGTAAACTATACATAGCACCTAATATCTGTGTACAAGTACATGATATACTATATATGTATATCTCGATTTGTATAGGAGAGAGCGAATATCAGAGAGATCACTGTAGGTTTTGTGAAGATTACCTTTTTGAAATAACTTACAATTTAAATGTTTCATTCCACTTAGGTGAAAGTGTATGCGGCCTTACGCTGGTTGCTCGAATATATCGGGCCGGTAGCCTTCCGAGACTGTCACGTTGTTGACGTCCGTCGCGTCGTTTGAAACTCAATCGGAATCCATGTTTGCGGCCTTCGTCCTCAGAGGCACGTGGCGAGGCCGGTAAAGAGGCTGGTTGAATACCGAGCATGCAATACGGATCGCTAAATCCTGAAAATCATAACAAGTTAATAAAACAAATAAATAAGCCATATATAATCATATATAACAATTACACTTTTGTAAGCAAAATAATTGGATATGTTGAAACAATAGTCTTTTTCTGAGGCTATTTAACTCAAGACAACAACCATTTTGCTTTTAAGTCAATCGTGTCTAAAATAGAAATGGTTACCTTTGATTATATACAGGTTGTTAGGCAATCGCTCCCGAAAACGGAGACAAGTGATAGTATTAATTATACCTTTGATGGTGGGGCAGAAAAAAACTCGATGACATTTTTAACGTTTTATTACCTTTATTCACGCACTATTCTGTCAGTACAACTAAATGAAACGATATTTTGATAAAAAAATAGATTAATGTATTAATTAAAAATACATATCAAAAATAGTTTCTTTTCTGGCGCGGAATCAATGCACGCCCTGGGTCAACGCCCAACGCGGAGTGCGCCCGCGCGCGACATTTATCCAAATACCTAACTTAATCTACTATTAAAAAACACTGTTAGTCTCTCTACCTAGCCGCTTTCATTCGAGTTCACTGGATAAATAGACCAAGTACCGGGTTCAATTCCCTGCTAATTAAAAAATTACGTAAATGAAATTTTAACAAAGATAGATATATGCTTTTCGATTCATCGTGTTTGTTTATAATTCAGGTCAGTTCAGTACTAAGAGTTATTTTAAAAAATTACGTAGGTATGTAGGTAGATATGTATTGAAATACTCTGTGGCATTATGAAATAATGTCCAAATTGTAACTACATGCCACTCGAAGTACATTTGGGCTCAACGTTGAGAAAGCAAGTGCTGGGTTTATTTCTCTGCCAAAATACGGAATATTTAAGTAAGAATGTAATTGTAAAGGAACCTTGTGAATGAGAACGTATTGCTTACTAAATTTAAATAATTGTCACTACTGTACCCATTAAACTAAAAACTATGAAGTGTAACGTTCGCATGTGTCGTATATACCTTTAACCTATTTACTAGAACATACTCTGTCGTAAATTAATGAAGAGTTAGATATTTTCTATTTGTGGTAACATTATTGCAATAACAAATTACAAAATTAAAACTCGGTTATACCTCTGAAAAAAGTTCACATCCCTTCATCACCTAAACAAAAAGGATTATTTTCAAAACGTAAAAACTTATTTCACTTATTATCTATAGCGATATGAAATAATGCATTATAGGTAACGGTACTTTCACTTAAAAATGACCGATGCGTAGCGTGTATAATCGGATCTGTCTTATGACGGTCTTTCTGATGCGTCCCGCCCACACAACTTCAATCGTGCCGCATTACCGGCGTTCTCGCAATTCACATATGTGACGTGTTTTTTTTTTCGGGTTACATTTTATTATGTATTTACAAATATATTTTACACTCGGTAACTATAATTTTAAAGAAACTATGCATTAAGTATGCTTTCATTATTGCATAAATACAATTTTATTAGTATATTTTAAAAGGAATATCTGTCAAACATTAATTTTGAATTTTATGCCGCGGCAAATTTCACTTATATTTCTCAAGCAATTTCGTGCAAATGAAAAGTATGGCTGTGGCATCGTATGACTTTGATGTAGGTAAGAAATAAGTAGAATTGAGCGAAAAATAATTTGTCCTCCACGACACGAAATCGTCCTTGTTTCACCTTACAAACGCATTGCCCGTGTATATTGCGTATTATTTTAGAACATATTTTACTATTTATTTCTATATTCTTTATTTAACGTAAAACAAATAAAAAGATTTCTTTGCTATTACACGTTTATAAAGTATAGCCGTTTGATACAACCGGAGTTTTCAAGTTTGATTACCTCTAGAGACATGCTAGATACGAGTATGATTGAGGTTCTTATAATATTTTGTTTGTATAAATTCGTAGAAACATAGTTAGTTTTATGAAATCAAGTAAATTACAATTGCTTTGTTTTACTCGACTTTACATAATGTAAGATGTATAGATAACAAATATTATGTCTAATATAGCAATTATTTATTCGTACAGATCCTAAAGGTCAACTTGAACTTAATTAAATACCCGTTGAACTTTTATTAATACTTTAGAGTTTTGTAAACAAAAATTTGTCGAAACACATATTTGTTTTTAAATTTCAGTCTCGGCGGTTAGTTTACCGCATTTCACCAGAACGCCATACAAGTAGATCTAATTTTAGTTAACAAATTTATCAATTACACTTAAGCCATAACACAAACCAAAAACATGAAATTATATAGAAAGTATTAAAATCTATTTAACACCACAGTATTATAATATAATACTGATTGGTGTTTGCTACTATGTTCTCATTTATGAAGTAAGTTGGGAGTGATCGTTAAATCTCTTCTTATTGTGTATATACGTCGTGAAAAGAATACCCATGTCGAAGCCCAAATCAATATATGAGTTTGCTAAATTTAATATTTTTAAGTTTATTAACTATCAACTATCAGCACACATAAAACTATCATATATATTGCTGTTCCTGCTTAAATAAATATGGAAATTTAGCGAATGAACATTATTTTGTTTTTTTTACATAGTTCAGAAACAAAAATATGTTATATAAATTTTAATCATTTTTAAATTTTTCCACAGTAAAGTATTATCTATGTTTGTTATCTATATAGATATACCTCTATTTAATGGGTATAAAACATTATTCTCATGCAAAAATATTAAGGAAATTGGATGACTATTTAACCTCATAAAGACATTTTTAGATTCATCAAAACAACTTAAATTTTTGAGTTGTCACAAAGAAAGACAGATAAACATAAAAAGTTTCACTTTAAATTACTGTACAGAGAAATTTATACGAATCAATTAATTAAGAATAAATACATTTCCAACAATGAAAATATAAGGCCATGTTGATATATATAATCGGAATTTTTCATACCGACAATCATTCGTGAATATAATTTAAGACTACATAAAGGGGAGACAGTGAGCAACAAGAGAGTTGTATCCGGAATGGTTTATTTTCGTCTCAAATAAGTTTTCCCTAAGGCTCCCAATGGAATTCAATATGTCGAATAAATTTACAAATATTATTGTTTCTTGTTTTATATTTTCAATTCTATATTTAAATAATTCTAAATACAGTTCACTTATTCAAAAAAAAAAATCATGACTCAGTGATAAAATGTACCGAAATTGCCTCGAGTGACGTGAGTTGGAATCACTATAAAGAGCCTGTACTTCCGTGGATAGAAAACATCGTGATGAAACCATAGGAAAGAGTAAAGTATTTTATAGTAGCCGCAACCACTCTCAAGTTGCAAACTTGTTACCAAGCACTTGTTCGGCACCTTGCATTGTTCTAACAATTTCACTTCACAGCCGGTTCAGAGTCAGCCTGTTATTACCATCGTGATTTAATATCGGGTGAGATTATTAAATTGGCTAATTCCTAAACATAAATGATAAAAAAAATATGTCACTATGTAATGAAACATATTATATCTTAAATTAAGTAGTTTTTAAATAAATAGATTTATCGTTTATCACATGAGCAATTGGTCCATTACCTTCTGCATCAAAAGTTTTCGTAACTCATGTGCAAAAATAGCGGATAGTGGAATTTCTTCATTCAAGATTCATACATCTGTTTTCTAGTCTGTTAGCTTAGAGATATTGCAACTACGGTAATTCGAGTGTAATTACTGTTAAAGATAATCTTACCGTTAGCGTCTTTTGCCTCTAGTCCATCAGCTTCGATGACGCAACAACCAAGTACAACTGTTGGAGGGCGCTCACTGCCAGCCGCACGTACTGCTCGTGAGTGCACATCGGGTGACATCCGAAAGGCGCGTCTTGCGTACTCTATGACTTCTTCTTTATATGATCCAAACTGGCCGTCAGGCGCAGGTGCTCCCACAGCATTTTCAATGCAATATAGCACCTAATTATCAATAAATCATTACTGATTACAATTATTTTTAATTGTGTATTTTATTTATTTATTATATCTTCGAGGTAGGTATACTTATAACGCTTTTATAAAATACTAGCCACAGAGTTATTACGTTTTATTCTACGATACTAGCTATGTCAGTGTTACTGCGTTTGTCTATTTCGTCTTAATTATTATTATGTATAATTTTATTTTCACTTATATTATAGTATATCTTTATATATACCAAAATCGTGTCACGTTGTCTGCCCGCCATGAATTCCTGAAGTATTAAACAGATTTTAATCAAATATTGCACACTGTGTGCAGTTTGATCCAACTTGAAAGATAGGATATTTTTTATCTCGATAAGTGATCATAACGCCATAGATGACGCTCTAATCGATGTTATTAACTACTCGAAAGGGCAGAACAAGGTCTGCCAGGTCAGCTAGTACCTTCAAGTTAAAGATCTGCCGTCTAATAACTCTAGGTGTGTTCCGGCAGTTGCACTTGCGAGCCAGTCCCTCCACAGGTTTAGCGTGTTCACCAGCTTGAGCCACATCATCACTTAAGATCAGTTGAGATTGTGGCCATAACGTCAAACCTTAACTATTAAATAAATATATATTATCCATTTGGGTTGCTATCACTATATACATGGTAATAAGCCCATCACAGTGGTTCTGTTTTAGTTTATCATATTTCAGGATTCTCTTGATGGATGGTCTCGGTGGTCGTCCTTGTTTCTGGATTATACGGTGCTTACTGTACGGTAAAAATAATTTTACCTGTCATTTTACCGTACTACTATGAAAATAAGAATAGTTGTGTCAAAATGGACATTTGAAAATAGATTTATTTTATTTATACCCCCGCATTTAAATCATGTCATTAATAATTGTCAGAGAAAACAATATATTTTGAAAAAACTAATAAAACCTAAATAACAATACAATACACATACCAACACCGAGAATATATATTTAAAAGTGACTTAGAGTAAACTGTACGTAAATAGTTTACGTGAAAGAATGTATTATGTATGGAAAAACAAGCTCGCATGTTCTGAGATCGTTTACACTCGAGATAGCAAAATGTACAGCTAGAAACCATCCAGAATGTCCGGCATTTATATCACTAATATGCATAGAAAATAATATAATTCATAAACAATAAAAATACGACAACTGATATACCGTGTACCTTAGAGGACACCTTTAGCTTTTAGTGGCTTCTTTCCGGAATTCTTTTTTTTTTGTCTTTATTTATTTGAAAATTATGCCAGTTTGCTATTCCCAATAAAAAAGAAATATTTTATGGCATTTATGGTATTCGGTGGGTACATATTTTCGACCTGGTTTTAGATAGCTGTATGTAGTTAGAAGCAATGATAGCTAGGTAATAGCGTGTATGAACACCACGTCAATCGACGTAATTTCAAATCCCCGCAATGAGCTTAAATTTTACTGGTGAAGCATACTGATAAAATCGTAGTAATATTGTGTTGGTAGAGCATTCTCTAATACACTTCTTTGCCATAATGTAAAACCTACTTAAATATCGATAATGGTTTATTTCAAGTCATAGTTAAACTGCCAATGTTTGTCATAAATTAAGATATATTTTGAAACGAAATCGACAAAAATGGTGGTGGACAAAAATGGTGGTAAGGTACCCACTATGGTTGTCGAGTACAAAACATAATAGTTATTGCACATATTATATATAAAATATATTTTGGAATATGAAAACCTTAAGTGGGTAAAGAAAATTAACGAAATTGTTGTTCAAAGAAAACGGAGAGAAGTATGTTGTTAAATAAAATAATGACCCCAGTGAATTTCATATTTCCTATCACAGGTAAAATTTTTGAAATTATCTTTATATTCTTTTGTAGCAGTACCCGAAAATTCACGAGGGTTTTAAAATTTTGAAATACGTTTCAAACGTATTTTAGGGTACATTTTAAAACTCGATGGAGATACGTTATTGCGCTAATAAAACAATGATTGCTCAGTTCTAGTGCATACAGACTCCGCGTCAAGGGAAGTTAGTTCAAATCCACATACAATGAGTTTGAGCTTTCGGTGAAGGAAAACACCGCCAGAAAACTATAGCATGGTGGTAGGGCTTTTTCTAATGCCCACCTGGCTAGCAACCACCCTGAAGTTGAAAATCTGCCGCCAAATACCAATAGGTGTGTTCCGGTAGTTGCACTTGACAGCCAGTTCCTCCACAGGTTTAGCGTGTTTACCAACTTGGACCGTATGATAATTAAATGTTTATTCGTCGTGGCTTACAATGGTTTGCGAATAGCGAACCTAGGTCAACGCATAATCCTTCCACCAGGGGGTCGAAGTAATGCAAAAGCAGCTCTGGTCTTTAGTAATAATGGGAATGCAGGTTGCCGTGGTATCTTTTTAGTACGTATTTAACAGCGCATCTCATCTGATGAGTCCCCCACGACCCTCTTATAGCCCATCCGGCATATTGCGAAAGGATATATGAAGATGTACTTTTTTCATCAAGATAAAAAAAAAATCACTGACTAATGGATACCAGATTTTTATCAAGTTATTCATCACAAACCAGGCTTAGAACAAAAAAAATTAACGCATATTTTGACCATCGGGTTGGGATTTGAGCCATTTTTGCTACTTACCATTACAGAGTTCCGTCGCGGCTCAAAAATATGGTTACATAATTATACAAGACATAAAAAATAAGGGATATAAAAAAAAAATCCAAATTTTTGGGAGATTTTCAACGAGCTGTAACTCCGAGGAAAATGATCGTACAGAAAAAACAAAAAAAGCAAATTGTAGCTCCATGTGTCTAGTTTTCAGATATGACTATGAAAAATTTTTGTCATGTCCAGGTCTGGAGAAATCCTAAGAAAACTACCAAAAAAAAATTTCAAAATTTTTTCTCGTCTAAAAAAAGGTCCATGGGCTTCAAAAAAATTTTTTTGATTGTTTCCTTCAAAAGTTCTTTTAGAAAATTTAATACTCTTTAATTTCACGTATTCAAAAAGCCTGTACGACGATTTGCCGCGGAGTTATCGTCAATCAAAGCAAAAAAGTTCTTTTTCACTTTGATAATCAATAACTCCGTAAATAATGATCGTATAGGAAAAATAAAGGAGGGTTTTGAAAACTGCACAATATCCTGTATCAGAAAATGTAAACATTTTTTAGAAAAAAAAATTTTTTGAATTGAAAATTCGGACTGAAAAAAATACAAAAATTCGCATAATTAAGGATATTTGGATAACTTGGTATAACTTTGGATAAAATGGATGAACGAAGGATATCGTCGGTAATTTTTTAACCTCAAAGTGTCCCCTAAAATCTCTCAAAAATTCAAAGCGCTGCGTTTTTTTTTTCATTATGCCCCGAAGTTTCAAATTCTTTGTTTTTGCAAAAATCACCATTATGAGCAATTTTGTGATTTTTATTCATTTTTTCAATGAAAAAAATTTTATTCTCTCTAAAATCTCTATTTTTTTGATCAGAAAGATTAACTGCTTAAGAAATTTGAAAAAAAAAAAAAAAATCAGTTTTTTTTCGAAAATTTACTCGAATTTTTTTCGATTGCTGTTTTACCGCCGGCATTAGCGTTACCCAATGCGAGCCACATCTGTGGCAGCTAAATGTCGGCGAGGCATATCAAAAGGTGATTGTCAAAGAAAAGCTTACAGAAAATTTAAGCAAGAAAGAATACAAAAAATTAAAGTTTTTTTTGAAGAAAAGCGGAAATCCGCGGGGGTATATCAATTTGTTTTTATTGAATTTTTAAAATGACATTTGAAACTAAGGCAGTTATAGCGGTCAGAAAAAATTGAGTTAATTTTTTTTTGACAACAGTGGAGCATTCTGAAGATGTTAAAAAAAAAATTAAGAAAAAAAAATTTGGAAAAAAAATCTAATAAAAATTGTTTTTTTTTTTTAATTTCTTTAGCAGTTAATCTTTCTAATAAAAAAAAAGAGATTTTAGAGAGAATAAAATTTTTTTCATTGAAATAATGAATAAAAATCACAAAATTGCTCATAATGGTGATTTTTGCAAAAACAAAGAATTTGAAGCTTCGGGGCACAATGAAAAAAAAACGCAGCGCTTTGAATTTTTGAGAGATTTTAGGGGACACTTTGAGGTTAAAAAATTACCGACGATATCCTTCGTTCATCCATTTTATCCAAAGTTATACCAAGTTATCCAAATATCCTTAATTATGCGAATTTTTGTATTTTTTTCAGTCCGAATTTTCAATTCAAAAATTTTTTTTTTCTAAAAAATGTTTACATTTTCTGATACAGGATATTGTGCAGTTTTCAAAACCCTCCTTTATTTTTCCTATACGATCATTATTTACGGAGTTATTGATTATCAAAGTGAAAAAGAACTTTTTTGCTTTGATTGACGATAACTCCGCGGCAAATCGTCGTACAGGCTTTTTGAATACGTGAAATTAAAGAGTATTAAATTTTCTAAAAGAGTTTTGAATGAAACAATCAAAAAAAATTTTTGAAGCCCGAGGACCTTTTTTCAGACGAGAAAAAATTTGGAAATTTTTTTTTTGGTAGTTTTCTTAGGATTTCTCCAGACTTGGACATGACAAAAAAATTTCATAGTCATATCTGAAAACTAGACACATGGAGCTACAATTTGCTTTTTTTGTTTTTTCTGTACGATCATTTTCCTCGGAGTTACAGCTCGTTGAAAATCACCCAAAAATTTGGATTTATTTATATTCCTTAATTTTTGTGTCTAGTGTATTTAGCACCAGCTGTGCCCACGTCTTCGTTTGCGTAGAACAAGAAAATTATGAAAGTACTTCTTTTCTGAATAAAAGGTGACCAAGTTATCAGTGACCCTAGCAACGTGTATGCAAAAGTTCATGATTATCAGTTCAGCAATTAACAAATATACTATATGGTGCCTACGACTTCACCTTTTTTAATAATAAGTTTAGCGTTATGGCTATTATGTCACCCGATGTTACGTGACGTTTGGCCCAAGATGGTGGAGACGATAAGCCTTGTGGCTCGTAAGTGCAACTGCCGGAACATACCTATAGGTTTTTGGCAGCAGATGTTCAACTTGAGGGAGGTAGCTAGCCATGTGGGCATTAGAAAAAGCCCTATCACCATGCTATAGTTTCATCACGATATTTTCCTTCACCGAAAACTCAAGTTTATTACAGGGATTTGACTTCACGTCCTTTAACACGGCGTCCGTACACGCTACCACTGAGCTATCACCGTTGCAAATTAGTTTTGTTTCAACCTAATTATGTGCTTATCTTTTATTTTAATATTATAATGTATGAAGCGATGATAGCTCAGTGGTACTGTGTACGACTTTACGTCAAGGGACGTGAGTTCGAATCGAACCACCTACAATGAGCTTGAGCTTTCGGTGAAGGAAAACATCGTGAGGAAACCATAGCATGGTGGTAGGGCATTTGCTGATGCCCGACTAGCTAGCTACCACCCTCAAGTTGAAAATCTGCCGCCAAATACCAATAGGTGTATTCCGGCAGTTGCATTAGAGAGCCAGTTCCTTCACAGGTATAGTGTGTCTACCATCTTGGGCCGTATCGTCATTTAAGATCAGGTGAGATTATGGCCATAACCCTAAACCTTAACTATAAAAAAAAAAAACGTTATTGGTTTTGTCAAAAATATAAATAAGAAAGAAGTTTTTCTTAAACGAAAAGCTCAAGATTCTTACGATGGTTCGAACTCAAGTGCATCGACGCGAGACGTTAAGACTATGGCTATAATACGTTAGGCTATGTACCATTCGTTATTATCGAATGTTAAAAAACTCTTATAAGTAGTGATCAGTACTATCTTTTAAATTGAAGAGTATAAAATGGAATTATAGATGAAAGCTCAAGATGATTATGAAATTATTTTAGATAAGAGTAATTAGATGTCAATAAAACACCTTCTCTAATTATGTATTATTAATAAACAAAATGAAAAAATAGAAAATTGTTAATGTAAGAAAATTGGCCATGTCGTGCATAGAATATCAATGTGACTACACGGGTGGCTGCAGACGCAGCGCCGACAGCTCCGAAGTATTATATTCCTCTTTATAATATTATACCTCTTGATAGAGTGAACCGATTGCGATGAAACAAAAACTAACTAATACTCCAAGTTGCGTAAATTTTTTACGTATTAAGATTATCTACGTTGATTTTGTATATTTGACGTCATGCGTGCATAGACAAACAGACACAAATTTCAAAAATGCTGGAAATAGGTTCTTTTGGTTATCCTTTAATCCTTGGCTATGTTTTTTTAATATTCTCAATGTACAAACACGACTTTTCTACACATTTATTATGTATATAGACTACAATACCATGGATTTTAAGTTGTTATCTACCAAACAGAGAAAATTACTTTCTAGTCCCTCAAGAAGTACGTTTACTATTGTTTTTTACTTTTTATCACCTGTTTCGAAGGAGCATTTTTGTTTTATTGGACAAAAACTATATGTTATACCATAAAATTAGTTATTATCGTTTCATATTATACAAGTGGATAGTCAGAAAAAAAAATGTTAACCACTGAATCCCCATAACTACTCTCTACAATTATTATTAAAAAAAAATATATATACAGGGGTTAGATAATATACAATTTTAGTTTTAGATGAGAATCGTTGATTGACCTAGCGTTATAAATGACTGATTTAATTATTTTAAAATTATATATAGTAAGTATATGACGTTCCTTGTTTGATTAATAACAATAAATTAATAATTTTTAGAATACAATTTTTAGAAATCATAAAATATAAGCAAATGTAAAAACGTAATTAAAACATCATTCACTCATGAATAAAATTCTTGTCGAAAGCTGCCGCGAGGCATGCATTAGGGTACAACAGCGACGACATAGGTGATGCATGATGGTGGTCACTATTGTTTTCCGATTGTACTGGATTTCCGGACAGGTAACTTTAAAACTCACCTCAGTATATAAATGTTCGTGTTCTTTATGCGATAGCTGTGCTGGCACGCTAGGTAAACCAAGATCGTGGGGTGCTGGCGGCGGTCTTTCAGCTCTCGCTTCAGCAAGCCTCAGTGCTGCTAGACGTCGATTCTCCTGACGCCATGAGAGCGCAGTAAAACTCTCAAAGTAGGAACCATCAGTTTCTTGCACTCTGTAACGTAAATTTCTTAATTTTCCTTTTATTAAAAATTAAAGCTAAATACATATCTTAAATTACAAACAACAACTTCGGAATATAATATTGCCTTTAAAATAGTAGGTATATAATATGGCTTCTATAATACAAAAGTTTAAATTATTAAACTGAGTTGTATAACACAAGTTGTACTCACCTCAAGTTTAGTTGTATAACTGAGTAACTGATGTTTATTAAACTGAGAACCTTCGTTGTTTGTAACTTATATTTTTATAGGTTTCTTATCATACCCATCACTACAGATATGAACAAAAGACAGACTTAAAATTCGGAACAACATCTGCGGTATCTGCATACTGTATAAATACCTACTACACTGCGATAGTAAAGTTAGCAGAGTAATGAAAGTAAGTTTGTTTTTTTATATAAATTGACTGCGGTAGCGTAGTTATTTCATCCATTATATAAAAACTCATTTTGTATTTGATACTAAGAATTCTAGTGGCTTTTTCATACGAATTTTCATTCGGATTAGACTAACTAAATACACTATCCTGATTTTAACATTATGAGTGGTATGATTATTAATGGTATATTTTTTCGTGTTTTTTAATTTAATTTAC
This sequence comes from Actias luna, assembly GCA_039707435.1. NCBI lineage: Eukaryota > Metazoa > Arthropoda > Insecta > Lepidoptera > Saturniidae > Actias > Actias luna. Next base: position 8,618,325 of record JAZHAC010000008.1, on the reverse strand, counting down.
CAAACTTAATAATTTTAATCCATTTCTTTCACACATATATAAATGTGTTTTCTAGAATTTATATACGCGTACTTATTCATAGTTACTCGGTTGTTTCACTAGGCATTAATTAGGTTTTAGTAATAATCAATAAAAAGTTTTCGTGTTACTTCACAATATACCTTATCTACTATTGTGGAGAAATTGATTAGGTTCCGTGCATCAAAATCAAAGATCGTTGAAGGTCTAAATGTAAACAAACGCACTTTCTAATATATATTATATTTGTTTATTACATTGCTTAGAGCGATTTCGAGATGTATTCCAAAGTTGTTGACAGAACAAAGATAGAGGCCCCTCTGTCACCTTTAGTGAATCACATTATCCGGTCTCTGACGAGGGAAAACTGTAATATAAAAGCATAAGGGAGCTCCGAAAGTGTTAGCTCGCACCGTGTTAGTGCTTTACGATTTATATAATACATTATATGAACGTTTACATAAAATATAACAATACTGCATATTTTTATAATAAAATATATTTTTATATTATAATATATTAAATTAAAGCCATTACTGTAAATTAGTTGCGTACTTGAAAGTTACGTCATGTTAGTGTTTATGAAAGAAAATAAAATTTGTCGGTTTTTGGCCTATAAAACAATAAAAAAGGTCTCTTGAACATGTTAATAAAGTTATATAAGTATTAAATGCTTTGTAATATTACACTACTTCACAGAGCGATGCACGGGGCTGTATGTCTTCACTTCATATGACATTTTTTTAAATTTGTATTTACTTTTATTTGTTCACAGGTCTCTCTCAGTGGTCTTCCACTCTTTGCGATTCTCGTCTGAACCGAGGACCGAGCATAAGTAAGAAAGAGCATGTGCATGTGTTTTGAGTAGTATTCATGTAGTGTAGTGTTTTAAAGTGTGGTACATGTAGTGTGTGTAGTATTTAGTATGTGGAATAGATTATATAAGAACTATGCACGGAGCTGTACGTTCTCAATTTATATAACATTAAAAAAAAAATTTTTTTTCTTTTGAACTCACATACGCTGTTTGCTGTAATGGCTTTGACAGCTTCACCGAACTTTTTGGGGCTAGTGCTGAGGGCACTCAGCTCCGAACCTCGGCTTGGGCTGCTGCCGGAAAACAAACAAGGATCGCGGGGGTAGTCCCTTACAGAACCGTGTACTTAACGTGTAGGTGTGTATGGATGGTATGCGGTGTAATGATGTACTTTCAGTGATTTCGAGTGTCACTGTATCGCGCGAGCAGAGTCACTTAAGGGCTTCTATCCGGAGGATCGAACCTACGCTCAAGCGTCTGCAGAGAGAGGCCGCGGCGGGTGTGCAGGAGCGAAATTAACCGCTCGGCCTCGGCGGTGATGGCGGTGGTTACGCGGGCGTGTACGCGGACACGTACGATTGGTGGAGACGGTAGGGAGAAGTGCGTTCAATCTCGTTATTTTATCGACGGGATCAGTGAAGCAATTACGTGGCCGGTGCGTGAAACCTTGGCGTGCGGATTGGCATTGTAGCTAACTGCATGTACTATTTTGGGGTTGGGATGAACTTCGGCTTTTTCGAAGAATGGCTTTGTAAGGTCTTTGATATATGCATATATGGACGGAATATCCATATCTTTATGGTGATCTACATTACGGACGTAGAGAGGCGCTTGGACGGCTATACGCATGAATCTATTTTGCAGAACTTGTAGTTTGCGACGGGTGGTGTGCGAAGCGTGAGCGAATACGGGGCAACTGTAGGTAAGTATGGGACGGATGCATACTTTGTATATTGTGTGCTTATGTCTGAGTGACATTTTACTCTTAGAGGAGGTTAGATTGCGTAGTAGAGCCATAGCTGTGGTGGCTTTTTTCTGTACATAATCTATATGTTTGTTAAAGGTGAGATGTTTATCTAAAACTACACCAAGGTATTTAGTTTGGTTAGCCCAGGGGATATTGACACCAAAAAGATGTAATGATATTTTTAATTTCTTCCTCGCGTGAGGATCGAACATAGCCTTGTCTGTACTTTCAAAGGCGGGCAGATTGCCGGGGCCTCTATCCAGCGGTGGTATTGAGGACGAGTAGTTGCTCTTTTGTTTACGGATAAGATCCCAGAAGGCAAGATGAGATGGTTTGATTTCCTCTAAAAGACTGTCCCATATTTAACCGCGGAGTTCGGAGATACGAGTTTTAACTAATCGTCGTAAGTTACGTAGCCGTATGCGATTTTCCTCCATCGGATAAGAATCATGGGTGCGAGCGCGGCGTTTTTTCCGTGATCAGTCTTTGCATATCATCAGGGAGTATGAAGCGGCGATCGTTTGCCGCCTTTACCTCTTTCGAGGTTTCGCTGATGGCATTCTGGAGGTGACCGACCAGGGAGTCAATTGCCACATCGGCATCGGTTACAGACTTTATCTCGTCGGGGATCTTATCTAAGAAAGGGGAGGACAGATTATTTGAGAGATAGTGTTTGAGCTTTGGATAGTCAGCCACTTTGACTGAAGCAGGTGTGTGGTCACCCGGGTGACCTAGTTGCAGAACTACTGGGTGGTGATCGGAATCTAGTTCATGAACGACTTCGATTTGCCGTACCTGAAGCGCAATCCCTTTTAAAATAGCTATGTCTAAAACTGAAGGGCGGCAGTTAGCTTGATAATGAGTTGGCTCAGAAGGAGCAATTACGTCGTACGTAAGCGTATTTTCTAGCCAGTATAATGTCCTACCATTAGTGGTACTACGCGGGTTGTTGTATTGAATGTGCCCGCTATTTAGATCGCCAGCCACTATAACAGAGTCACCGAGCGCGAAAAGCGTCTCCAGATCCGACTGGAGGAGAGTTTTGTCAGGCGAAAGGTACGCGGAAACGATAAAGATAGTAGGATGACCGGTCATACCCACTCTACATACCGAGACTTCTAAATTTATAAGTTCGGGAGGATCTATTGGCATGCAATATAATGACTTTCTATAGTATATGAGCGTGCCGCCGCCTCTAACACCGGTACGGTCATTTCTTACTATCTTGTAGTTCGCAATCGCGGGATTACGAACACTCGGTTTTAGTAATGTTTCTTGTACAAGAAACACGTCTATCTGTCGCTGCTTAAGGAAGCTAGCTACTAAGTCTCGTTGGGGTTTCAAGTTACATGCGTTAAAAAAGGATATAGAAAGGCCACGGGGTCTGATCTTATCCTCCATTGCGAATTTATTTAGGGGAAGCACGGATGAGACGTTGCACAGTCTTTGCAATGCCTGGGAAGCACCTAATAGCTTTAAGACCGCCTAGATCCTGACTAGCACTGAGCATATCGTCGAATGCGATGATGTCCTCTACTGAATGTTGGTCAAGAAGTTCAGCGAGTCAGACTAATGGACTGTTAGACTAATGGACGGGCCGGATGTAGTGGAATGTGAGGGTTTGGCCTTTGGAGGCTGCGGTTGGGGCGACCATCAGGTGGTTGGAGCTAATGTGGGATTTTGGGGCGGAAATGTATTCAGGGAAGTGACTCGCGTGGGTTTAGGCAGGCTCGGGAAAGCCTGAATTGACTTGAGTGGCGGTGGAGCAGGATGTGCGGCCGTTTTTTGCGCTGAGGGCGCCTGATTGAAGGAACGCGTGCGACTTGTGCGTGGAGCGCGTTCACACCCGCGATAGTTCACGGGGTACCCGGCTTTACCGGATAAGACGCAGCTCGGTGGAGTTGGAGAGTCACGGGTGCGAGAGCACTCCTTAGTGGAGTGGTTTTCTAAACATTTAACGCAACGCGGGTTGATAAAGCAGTTGCGAGCGGAGTGGCAGTATGCTTGACAGTTATGGCATTGGATGGGGGTATGCCTCTTATGGGGGATCTCTACAACTATGCCGGAGAGGCCGCAAATAGATTGGAGGGAGAAAATTTCTTTCCCTTCCTTGGATCGGTCTAAAGTGACTAGAACTAGGTCGTATCGTTTTTTTTGTTATATTATGGTACATTCGATGTACCTCGTGGACCGGGAAGTTTTGCTCCTTAAGGGAGGCTAGGATTAGCTCCTCGGGGAGCTCTTTAGGAACGCGCCTAAGAACGACGCGCAGAAGGCGCTCTTCTTCAGTTGTGTATGTATAGAACTGGTGTTTTCCTTCACGGAGAAAGGCCGTTAAATTCTTGTAATCTGTAATAGACGGGACATTAACCTGTACCCCTGAAGGGGTGCTGGTGACCCTAGTGTATGCAATTTTCCTTGAGTTGAGCTGAACCGAGATGCTTACCTAGGAAACCTTATCGCAGATCGTAACGGGGGGCGGTGGGCGTAGCGGATGTGGGAGGTTGGGTCACTGGGGTATTAGCGTTCTCGGATGCAGTAGCCTTTGTTGGTAGCCAGTGACCGGCGTACTTACAGTGTCGGCACTTTTATCACTGCACTAAATACACAATAACGAAAGGCAATACTTGAAATTCGCAATAATAAACTAAGATATCTCTCACAATATAAACTTGACACGATAACCAAACAATAGGTTGAGATTAACATAGGACTAATTATCGGTAACACGAACTGGAATGTCGGCAACAATAGACGGATTATTGCCGATAAGACGTAAAAACAGCACAAAGAAACAATAGGCGTCGCGGTAAGGCGCAGCGCGATCGGGTTCGAGAACAATCAACGAAAGTTCACGGACACGTCCGTTCACGACCGCGATTGAAATCGAACTCTTTTTTTTTAATTTGTATTTACTTTTATTTGTTCACAGGTCGCTCTCAGCGGTCTACCACTCTTTGCGATTCTCGTCTGCACCGAGGACCTAGTATGAGTAAGAAAGTGTATTTTTTTTTTTTTCGACCTGACATACGCTGTTAGTCGTAAGGGCTTTGACAGCTTCACCGAACTTTTTGGGGCGAATGCTAAGGGCACTCAGCCCCATGGCAGAGGGCGCAAGGGTACCAGAATGGCCGAACCTCGGCTTGGACTACTGCTGGATAACGAACAAAGATTCGCGATCCTAACTAAACAACAGGTCCTAGCAATAACATAGGGCAAGCCACGCGAGGGCCGCAGGGGTATAGTCCCTTACAGAACCGTGTACTTAATGTGTGGGTGTGCATGGATGGTATGCAGTGTGATGATGTTCTTTCAGTGATGTAGAGTGTCACTGCATCGCGCGAGCAGAGTCACTTGAGGGCTCCTATCCGGAGGATCGATCCTAGGCTCAAGCATCTGCAGAGGGAGGCCGCGGCGGGTGCGCGGGAGCGAAATTTACCGCTCGGCCTCGACGGCGAGAACGGCGGTTACGCGGGCGTGTGCGCAGACACGTGCAATTGGTGGAGACGGCAGGGAGCAGCGCGTTCAATCTTGTTATTTTGTTGACGGGATCGGTAAAGCAGTTACGTGGCCGGCGTGCGAAGCGTTTAGCATACGGATTAGGAGTGTAGCTAAGTACGTGTACTATTTTGGGGTTGGGATGAACTTCGGCCTTTTCGAAAAATTTCTTTGTGACATCTTTGATATATGCATATATGGACGGAAGGTCCATATCTTTATGTAAATCTACATTGCGGACATAGGGTGGAGCTTGGACGGCTATACGCATGAATCTATTTTGCAACACTTGTAGTTTGCAAAGGGTGGTGCGCGAAGCGTGAGCGAATACGGGGCAGCTATAAGTAAGAATGGGACGGATGCATACTTTGTATATTGTGAGCTTATGTCTGAGTGATATTTTGCTCTTAGAAGAGGTAAGATTGCGTAGCAGAACCATAGCCGTGGAGGCTTTTTTCTGAACGTAATCTATATGTTTGTTGAAGGTTAGGCGCCTGTCTAAAACTACACCAAGATATTTAGTATGATTAGTCCAGGGCATATTGACACCGAAAAGGTGTAATGTTTTTCTTATATTCCTCCTCGCGTGGGGATCAAATATGATAGCCGCACTTTTGTCTGGGCTTATTCCTATGCGCCATTTGAGACACCAGGACCCAAACGTAGAGACGGCCCTTTGGACGCGGTAATATATATGAATCCTATTCCTGCCCGAGCTGAAGATGACTGTGTCGTCTGCATAGGAGCCTACTGCGACGTTGGAGAATTCGGGAATGTCGCTAACGAACAAGTTGAACAGGCAAGGCGCTAGGATAGAGCCTTGGGGAACTCCTGAGCGTATTGGGTGAGGCGAGGATAGGGCTCCGTCTGCTTTGTAGCAGAAGGAGCGGTCCGATAGGTAGGCAAGGATTATGCGGACTAGCCTGTCCGGAACTTGTAAGAGATTGAGTTTAAATATGAGACCTTCGTGCCAGACCTTATCGAAAACTTTGGCGATGTCAAAAAATACGGCAAGTGTGCGCCTAGGGCGCTGTAACTCCGTGAAATTGGAGAGAATATGCTCCGTGAGGCGGAGCATTTGCTGGGTGCACGAGTGCTTGGGTCGAAAGCCGAATTGCTCGTGTGGTAAAAGACATTTGTCTGAGACAGTTGATTGAAGTCGGTTCAGAAGGAGTCGCTCGTATATTTTACCAATCGTATTGAGGAGGCTTATCGGGCGGTAGCTTTCCGGAAGGGATTCCTTTTTTCCGGGTTTACGGATACCTATTACCGTTGCCATTTTCCAAGCGGCCGGAAAATGGCAGTGAGTTATGGCCGCATTGAATATGCAGACCAGAAGAACTATAAGTTTGTCAGGGAGAAGTTTGAGGGCTTCATTTCTGATTCCGTCGGGACCGGGGATTTCCTTGGTTTAAGGCCTTTTATAATCGCGAGTACTTCGTCAGTTGTAATTAGATCTAAGTTTTCGATTGGGGCGGTCTCTCTTATTGATTGAATTGTTCGATCGACCCTCCCGAAATGTGCGGCATCTATGGTATGATATTCATACGGATTAGGGGAACACTGTTGTGCGAGAGTGGCAGCGAGATACTCTGCCTTGTCAATACTTTCGAAGGCGGGCGGATTGCCGGGGCCTCTATCTAACGGGGGCATTGCGGACGAATAGCTGCTCTTCTGTTTACGAACGAGATCCCAGAAGGCGAGATGAGACGGTTTGATTTCCTCTAAGAGGCTGTCCCATCTTTGACTACGGAGTTCAGAGATACGAGATTTAACTAATCTTTGTAGGCTACGTAGCCGTACGCGATTTTCCTCCGTCGGATAAGAATCGTGAGCGCGTGTCGCGGCGTTTTTCTCCGTGATCAGTCTTCGAATGTCATCAGGAAGTATGAAGCGGCGATCATTTGCCACCCTTACCTCTTTTGAGGTTTCCCTGATGGCATTCTGGAGGTAACCTACCAGGGAGTCATTCGCCACATCGGCATCGCTCACAGACTTTATCTCGTCGGGGATACTGTCTAAATGAGGAGAAGAGAGATTAATTGAGAGATAGTGTCTGAGTTTTGGATAGTCAGCCACTTTGACTGAAGTGGGAGTGTGGTCACCCGGGTGGCCTAGTTGCAGAATTACTGGGCGGTAATCGGAATCTAGTTCATGTACGACTTCGATTTGCCGTACTTGAAGCGCGATCCCTTTTAAAATAGCTATATCTAAAACTGACGGGCGGCAGTTAGCTTGATAATTAGTTGGCTCTGAAGGAGCAATTACATCGAAGGTAAGCGCATTTTCTAGCCAGTATAGTGTCCTACCATTAGTGGTAGTACGCGGGTTGTTGTATTGAATGTGCCCGCTATTTAGATCACCAGCCACTATAACAGAGTCACCGAGCGCGAAAAGCGTCTCCAGATCCGACTGGAGGAGAGTTTTATTAGGCGAAAAGTACGCGGAAACGATAAAGATAGTGGGATGACCGGTCATACCCACTCTACACACCGAGACTTCTAAATTTGTAAGTTCGGGAGGATCTATTGGCATGTAATACAGTGACTTTCTATAGTATATGAGCGTGCCGCCGCCTCTTACGCCGATACGATCATTTCTTACTATCTTGTAGTTCGCAATCGCGGGATTGCGAACGCTCGGTTTTAAAAGAGTTTCTTGTGATAGAAACACATCTACTTGCCGCTCCTTAAGGAAGCTAGCTACCAAGTCGCGTTGGGGTTTCAGGTTGCGCGCGTTAAAAAAGGACAAAGATAGGCCTCGGGGTCTAATCTTATCCTCCATTGCGAGTTTATTTAGGAGAAGCTCGGATAAGGCGTTGCATAGTCCTTGCAATGCCTGGGAAGCACTTAATGGCTTTTAGACGGCCAAAATCTTGACTAACGCTAAGCATGTCATCGAACGCAATGATATCATCTACGGAGTGTTCTTCTAGTAGTTCGGCGAGCCAGTCGATGCCTTTGAAACCAGTAGAAGGGCCGGCCGCGGTGATTTTCGCGGGTTTAGCCTTCGGAGGCTGCTGATTGGTAGTCCACGCGTTGGTCGGAGCTAGTGTGGGTCTTTGGGGAAGAGATGGGTTCGCGGAAGTGACTCGCGCTGGCTTGCCCAGGCTCGGGAAATCCTGATTAGACATGAGTGGCGGCGGTGCGGTACGTGCAGCCGCTGAGTGCGCTGAAGGCGCTTGTGTGGGAAAACGCGTGCGTCTCGTACGTGGGGCACGCTCACACCCACGATAGTTCGCGGGGTGCCCGGCTTTGCCGCATAAGACGCAGCTTGGTGGTTCGGGGGACTCAGGGGTACGTGGGCACTCCTTAGTAGAGTGATCTTGTAGACACTTGACGCAACGCGGCTTAATAAAGCAGTTGCGGGAAGAATGGCCATACGATTGGCAATTGTGGCATTGAGTAGGACTGTGTTTTTTGTGCGGTAACTCGACAGTGATGCCGGAGAGGCCGCACACGGATTTAAGCGAGAAGATTTCCTTGCCTTCCTTAGAACGGTCTAGGATGACAAGAACAAGGTCGAACAATTTTTTAGTTATGTGGTGGTACATGCGGTGTACCTGGTGAACCGGAAAGTTTTGTTCCTTAAGGGACACGCCTAATAACCACGCGCAGTAAACGGTCTTCTTCCAGAGTGAAAGTGAAAAATTGCTGTTTTCCTTCTCTAAGGAAGGCGGTGAGATTTTTATAGTCTAAAGGCGTAGGGGGACTTTAATTTGAATCCCGGCAGGGGTGCTACGGGCGCTAGTATAACGGATTTTTTTAAGATTAAGCTGCGTGGAAATATTTAACCAAGCTGCTTTGTCAGCGATAGTGACGGGTGGTGGTTGGCGGACTGCTTTTTCAGTCGAGGCCGCGGGGCCAGGAACAGGAGTCGCAGAGATTGAAGGGGTCGCAGGGACGCGGGTACTTTCGGTCCGCCAAGCCTTGGCTACTTTCGGTTCGGTAGTTTCTGGTGAAAGTACCCTTTTATTTTTAGGTTTGACCCTACTGACTAGCGTGAAGTCGCTGTCGGTATTAATAGAATCGGTCTCCTCCATGTCTGCCTCGTTGGTTGGTGTCGGGTCCGGGTTAAGTGGCGAGAATGAATTTGCCGTAGGGATCGCATGCGGAGCATATGAGATATGTTGCTCGAATTGTCGCGGCGTTGGTACCTGGGAAGTAGGTAGTATGGGAGAGACAGGTGCCTGTGAATGACAATATAGATTCCTTGTTGGGGAACGCGATCGCGAGCGAGAACTAGAGGTCCCGAGTGTGCGGGATGGAGAAGGAGGGCGGGTGCGCGCGGGCGCATTTACCGCCGCTGCCGGGATACGCACATTTTGCGGTGGTTGGGGCTGGGTAGCAAGGAACTCTTGAAAGAGCTCTGGGTGTATCTTGTCTACGAAGACTCGGAACCTATTTAGCAAAAGCTCTGAGCGGTTTGCCATTCCGGTAGCAGCCTTGGTGTAACGTAGGTTTAAAAGGAAACTTGTATAAAAAACCTCCCTGCCTGAGGGGCAGGGGGGTGCGGCTAGCAATAGTTAAACGAACTATCTACAGTTTGACGAAATAACATTTAAATACAATCTAGTGCACGTGCAAAACGTAAAGAAAAAAGAAAAAATAAATTATAATAAACAATATCTGAGACCTTGCCTGTAAAAGTAGTAAAAGGCTTAATGGAAATTAAGTTTTACCTTTGTTGGCAGCCGGTGACCGGCGTACTTACAGAGGCGGCACTTTTATCACTGCACTGTTTCACGATAACGACAAACAATACTTTGAATTCACAATAATAAACTACGAGAATTCTCACAATGTAATATTAACACGATAGCCAAACAATAGATTGAGTTTAAGAATAAACTAATTATCGGTAACACGAACTTTATTGTCGGCAATAATAGACGGATTATTGCCGATAAGACGTAAGAATAACACAAAGAAACAATAGGCGGCGCGGTAAAGCGCAGCGATCGGTTTCGAGAACAATCAACGAGCGCTCACGGACACGTCCGTTCACGACCGCGGTTGAAATCGAACTCCAAGAAAGTGTATGTGCATGTGTTTTGAGTATGATTCATGTAGTGTAGTATTTTAAAGTGTGGTACATGTAGTGTGTGTAGTATGTAGTATGTAGAATAGATTATAAAAGAGCTGTGCACGGGGGCTGTACGTTTTCACTTTATATAACATTTATAAACATATAATTACTTTTATTTGTTTACAGGTCTCTCTCCGATGTCTTCAAACTCTTTGGCGATTCTCGTTGGCACCGAGGACTGGAGTATGAGTAAGAAAGAGCATGTGTATGTTTTAGTGTGGTTCATGTAGTGTAGTTTTTTATAGTGTGGTACATGTAGTGTGTGTAGTATGTAGAATAAATTATATAAGAGCTATGCACGGGGCTGTATGTCTTCAACATTTTTAAAATTGTATGTACTTTTTTTATTTGTTTAAAGGTCTCTCTCCAAGGTCTTCCAACTCTTGCGCGATTCTCGTCTGCACCGAGGACTGGAGTATGAGTAAGAAAGAGCAAGTGCATGTGTTTTAGTGTGGTTCATGTAGTGTGTAGTTTTATATAGTGTAGTTAATGTATTTTGAGTAGTATGTAGAATAGATTATAAGAGTGGTGTATGGGGTTGTATATTTTCATTTCATATAACATTTTTAAATTTGTATTTACTTTTATTTGTTCACATGTTGCTCTCAGTGATCTTCCACTCTTTGCCATTCTCCTCGTCTGCACCGAGGACCGAGAATGAGTAAGAAAGAGCAGGTGCATGTGTTTTGAGTATGATTCATGTAGTGTGAATGTTTTATAGTGTGGTACATGTAGTGTGTGAAGTATGTAGTTTGTAGAACATTTTTCAACTTGTATTTACTTTTATTTGTTTACAGGTCTCTCTCCGAGATCTTTCAACTTTTTGGGATTCTCGTCGGCACCGAGGACTGGAGGTATGGCTAAGAAAGAGCATCTACAAGTGTTTTAGTGTGGTCCATGTATATTGTGTTAGTTTTTTATACTATAGTTCATGTACTTCGAGTAGTATGCAGAATTAGAGTGGTGCACGGGGTTGTATATATTCACTTCATATAACATTTTTAAATTGCACGTGTAGTGTGTAGTATGTAGTACGTAGAATAGATTATATAAGAGCTGTGCACGGGGCTGTATATCTTCACTTCATATAACATTTTTAAATTTGTAGGTTTTCCAACTCTTTGCGATTCTCGTGGGCACTGAGGACTGGAGTAAGAGTAAGAAAGTGGTTCACGGGGCTGTATCATCATTTTCATTTCATATAAATTTTTAATTAACTTAAAATATTTTAGTTTTATTGGTCAATATTAAATAAACAACAACAATCCTGCTTTTATTTCTTGATGAGTAAAAGTGAAAGATTTGTGTTATCAAAAATCAGATTTCAGCTCAAAAAATTACCGTCTTTTTTAATGCTGGGGTTAGTGGGCTATGGCGAATACTATCGGGGTACCTTCGGTATGATGTATTAGTAGTATTTCGATAGTTGCACTATACATATATATAATAAAAAAAGGTCGAGGATTCCCTGCTAGGTATTTTAAATATTTCATCGAATGGAAATTGCTTCTCACATTATACTAAAATGAAGCTAATGAATATGGCAATAACCATAAATTTAGGAAAATGGGTAATTTTGTTTTATATAAATGGTAATTTACTACTATAATAAATAATACTGATCTATTCAAATAAATAGTAATTGGGATTAAAAGGCTGTCAGCAATAATTTGCTTACAAATTCTCCTTCAATCTCGATCCATTATTTTAAAAGTTTCCTCCGGCAGCCTCTCGGGAAATTCTAAGCGTCATTACTCAAGCTTGTCCTATTAGATATTCAGCTTGGAGTGACGTAGTTACAGCCTTATCTACACTTCGTATATAGGCTATCCCACTATAAATCTATACTCAGAGTGCCAAGTTCTAACGTTGAACAACTGTTTCACCTGGGATTTCATAAAAAATAAGAGTAACTTCTTAGCTACCCATACATTAACTGTGTGGGTGGTTGGTTCATCGTATTACAGAGAGTGATACTCCGAACAGTTATCTTTACTACTTGTGTTTCTCTCCCTGCCCAGTCAAATTTGGTAGGAGCCTGTTAGCGCAGTTTTAGAGACATGTTCGAATATAGAACTTACTGCAAACCTAGACAGGCCAAGATCTTTTAGAAGATTATAGAGAGTGCTGGTATACCTCTCGCTTCCACTTCCATGGCGTATAATTTAACTACGTAGCAGTTAATTTTAGCAACATAAAATTATAACATTATATAGTGGCTGTTTTAATATACGTTTTAGTTTTCTCGCAACTCCCTCCAAGTGGAAAACAATAGTCGATATATTATGAATAGCTAATATCAACAAGACAATTGTCAAATAATAAAGGACCTCAAATTCAATGAATAAAACACTTTTGTATGTCTATACAGGATAAGATTTTTAAACATCTATCCAATTTTTCCCCTAATATAATGTGTAAAAGGCTTTATTGACGTCAAACGTACAACTCGAAGTACAGATATGACGCACGTAGTATATAGACATTTCTATGCAAAGATACGCTGGACGCTGAATTTATAGATAGTTTTCTTGAGTTTTCTGCAAACAGCACCGGCAACCAAAATGATTACCGTGTATTTTACAGTTGTTGTTTTTTTACTTATTCACATTGCGTACTACATTACAGCATTGTGATTAGAAATTATAGATACGCTTCGTCTTTGGCATCAGACTTTAGGAATAATGTAATACTTAAAAACAGAGAGCAAGAAATATATTGTATAAAAAATTTATTCAGATTTTAAAGTTCGACGAACATATTAAAACACAAGTAATCCTTGTGATTATTATAGAGTTCTTTGTAGTTTCACGAAGTTTTCATGAAGCGATGATGGCTCAGTTGGTAGTGTGTACGGACTCCGCCTCAATGAATGTGAATTCGAATCTATGCAATTAGCCTGAATTTTCGGTGAAGGAAAATATCGTGAGAGCAAGGTTATAGAGTTTTTCTAATGTCCGCCTGTCTAATTACCACCGTCAAGTTGAAAATGTACTGCCAAAATACCTATAGGTGTATTCTGACAGTTGCACTACTATCAGGTGCGATTGTGGCCATAATGCTAAACCTATAAACTGTTAAAAAAAGGACAGTTTCTTTAAAAAATAAACCGGATAAAGAAGAAGATGACATTATATTAAGAGATTAAAGAGATATTGTATTAATTTACTTGTTGAAACTGAATAGTATTGTTACCTGTTAATACTTTAAATACATACAAACAATCATTGACAAATAATTACTAATAATCATAATACTAATACTTATAATAATGAAAATCTTATTTACGTCAAATGTACTACAAAAACTACAATACAGTACAAAAACGATGCACGATAATTAAGTTTCCTTTGCACGAGTGCACCGGGCGCAGCCTCTACGTAAAGTTTGTTGAAAGTAAAATAAATTGAATTTCCTTTGTGCGTTTTACGTACGTTCGTCCTGTATTTAATCAGCTTTAGTAGGTAAAAACAAAGACAAACACGAATGAATATCTTTATAAATTTATGACAACTATCTGCTTGTGAAATTGTTTGTTAACAGGTATGACAGGCACGACTGGTCATTAGATTGCAGATTTTACGTTGGTCATAGTTATTTTTAAACTGTGTTTTCTATTAAGTACGACGCCGATAAAAGAACTTTCTTTAATACTTATTACCTGTTACACTATATACATAAATCTGTTTAAGTATATATATTCTTGCGTTTTGTAATATATATAAAAAAGGTAATAGGAATAATAGTAAATTTAGATGAAAGAAGAATAAGATGATATGTTTTTTTTTTTTAATTATTATAAAAGTAAAACGATTAATTATCTGTAATCAATATTACGCAATGGACTATGTTTGTTTTACAGTGGCCTTTTGCTAAGTATTAATAAGTTTAGTTATACTTTTTTATATTTAGATGAACATTTTTTACACGAAGATTTGTGGGAGAAGACATACCGATTATGTTATCATTATAAGGAGTTGGACGTTAGACATTCATTGTGGCCTTTATACTGACATTATTGAAATTTATCTACGACAACCCTAAAAGCTTTCACAACAACGACTGCGAAGATATGACACAAACTAATAATACATTTGTAGTTCAGTCTGTAATGTTTTTTTTTTCACATTTCTTGATTTTGAAATTAAACATGTATAAGAGATTGCAGACTAAATCTATCAATAGGTGTCAATTGCAAATTAATAATAAATGTTGTAAGTATTAAAATCCAGTCCTACGACGAAAAGTGAAATTTATAACTATTAGTCGGGAAAGCAATTTTTACAGAATATAAGAAATAATGATTACATTCTTGGAGTCAGAGTAAATAAAAAGCTATTATATCCTCCCTGTTGTTTTAATCAAATTTTCTATTGCTACAAACGAAGCTCGTGCTGTTAAATTGAGTCATTTAACAGGTTCTCTGCTGGTTTGTATCTCGACCAATTTATTTATTCACACCATTATCAAAATGAATTACAGATGCAAACTTTGCAATTAGCATTCTATTCAATTCTTAAATTATTTTCTGAAAAATTGTATTTCAACTTTTAATCTATTCTATTTACAGCTATGTTTAGTATTCAATTTTCGAATAACCTTTAAATAATAATAAATATATATATAAATTTAGTAATAAATATATAAGATACAGGTCTAGTTCAGTTGAGAACTTCTTAGAGGATATATGTTGCTAATACACCTTCGATACAGTGGAACTCTATATCACTGAGAGTACACATCATCACACCGCATTACATTCGTGTACACTCACACGTTAAGTACACGGTTCTGTAAGGTTTTATAAGGGCTTGCCCAAAAGGTCATTGTTAGGATCACTAAATTCAACATGAATTTTCATATGGTGACAACTCAGACCAAGCCGAGATAATACAGGTAAACTATGATTCCTCTTATAAACTTCCCTATATATACATTCCCGAAATAGACGGTAAATTTATGTTAAATTCAGGTAGCACACGTTTTTTTATAAGGCCACGTAAAGCAGATCACTTTTATTCACAGTGCAAATCATACGAACTTTTTATAGTCAACTAGCACACACGCGTCAAGTTTTCATAGTCAGGTAATAAATATTCCACTATTCTCAATTTTCAACGAAACCGGTTACCACAAATATTGTATATATGACGTAGACAAAAGATATGATGGAGTAATCGGTTGGGACCTAATGTCTCGATTAAATGCGAACATATGTCTAAAAGACAAAATGTTAAGACTAATGGAACGGAAATACCTATAATGAATAATAACGATTATATATATAAACTTGAAGCTCGCTCAGAACACCGCGTTAAATTACCTGTCAATAAAAAAGAAGGCGAAGCTAACTTAAATTAAAAAAATTTCCAGGATCGTGTTCGAATGCCTTCAGCGATAGTTCAATGCTGTGATTATTTTGCTACTACAGTTATACAAAATATTAACGAATACGATCGTATACTCGTTGTGACCGCACCAGTTAAAATCACTGAATTACCTAACGAAGTATACACTTAGATGACATACTAATTTATTCGAATGGGCTCCAGGAGCTCCTGCAAAAATTACGAGCAGTTTTTGACAGACTAAGACAGACGAATTTAAAGGTACAGTTAGATAAATCAGAATTTTTAAGAAAAGAAGTACAGTATCTAGGGCATACTCTGAAAAAAGACGGACTAAAACCTAACGACGTCAAAATAAACGGTGTTCTAAATTATCCCATACTATATACACGGACAGAAATTAAACGATTTGTATGATTTATTGGATACTACAGACGTTTTATAAAAGATTTTACCAAAATTACACAACCACTGACGAACTGTTTAAAAAAAGGTTGGACAGTAGTGATTAATCAAAAATATATAGAAGCATTTGAGAAGTGTAAAGAATTATTGGTTAATGCACCTATACTACTATATCCCGACATGACAAAACCGTTTATACTAACAACGGATGCTTCCGAAGTAGCGATCGGAGCCGTACTATCACAAGGTTCGATTTGTAGCGACAGACCAATCGCTTAAGCCAACCGTACTCTATCAGATACCGAAAAAAGATACAGTGCAATCGAAAGAGAACTTTTAGTTATCACATGGGCCACAAAACATTTTAGACCTTATTAGTATAGATATAAATCTGAGATTATTACTGACCACAAACCCCTTGTCTGGTTATATCAACTTAAAGAACCGACTAGTAAATTAACTAGATGGCGATTACGTTTTCAGGAATATAATTTTAATATTATCCATAAAAAATTAAATGCCGATGCGTTATCTAGAATTAAAATAAACGCATTACGAACCGATAAAACAGATGCCAATGCGTCGTTAATAGTTAATATTGACGACAAAGAAAAACAAGTACAGCAACACATACAAGAAATAGAGAATAGGGTAAATTGTTAGCTTGGCGACGAACCACCGATGACTCAAAAACTATTACTATTTCGGACTCTGAAAGGACTGCTACAGCTAGCCCTGTATCACTAGCAGATACTATAGTACTTGACGAACAACCTAACTATCCACTTAGGACAGAAACAGATTCCACGAATACCATACATTCAGCTAAAAACGTGGACTTTACCGGCATACCTAAGAATACCTACCATACATAAAAATAGTTTCGGCAGTTATAAACTCGTGTGAACAATGTAAATCCACAAAATATGACCGAAAACCAATTAAGCCCCTATTACAACTATTACAGAAATATTTATTGATATTTTCTCTATAGAGCCAACTCACTACTTAACTTTAATTGACGCATTTAGCAAGTTAGGTCAAGCAATAGAAGTGCCTTCACGTTCCACACCAGAAGTAGTTAGAGCACTAATAAAACATTTTTCATTTTACGGTATACCGCATAAAATTAGTTGTGATCCGGGAACACAATTCAATAAAGAATTATAAAAAGAATTGACGGACTTGTATAAAATTAAATTACACATAGGCACGGTCGACAATCCTAAATCTATGGTATTAATCGAAAGATTCTATTCAACTATAATAGAAATATACCGACTAGCTCAATACGAGTGAAAATATACAGATGCAGCAAACTTAATGATATATTCCGTAATGTCATATAACAATACTATACATTCCGCGACCGATCTCTCACCCTTCGAAGTAGTCTTTGGACATACACAATTAAATTCAACATTTGACATAAAATTTGATAAATGATATAAGCAACAGTTGATTAGGGACCATAAGAAAAGAACCCAGGTATTATACCGATTCTTATCGCAAAAGATGGAAAATAGTAAAGATAAAGTTAGGGAAAAGAAAGGCGGTAAGAAAGAACCGGAATTAAAAATAGGAGAACCAGTTTTCGTTAAAGCAGTAAATAAAAGACAATCAAAAGACAAACCGAAATATCAAAAAGCCATTGTTAGGGGGGTCCTATCTTTCGTAACGTTTTGCCGATCAAAATTAAAGATAGAGATACTAAAGTCCCAATTAAACGCCTAAAAGGTAAGGTACGGGCAACTACTGATGGAATTACTATAATATCCGAAATGTTGGACTACGATTAAAGTTGAGATTACCACTAGCAGTTAGCAAGATATCTGTATTATATAATTCTGTTAAATACAAGAGTTATTAGTTTTCATCACAAGGCTTCACCAATGGAGATGACGATTCTAGAAATTTAAAAGGAATCAACCTGGACGACATACGTCAACTGAACTATATTCTAAGCATAGTGTGAAAAGTGATAACAACCCAGTGGTGCTAGTGCCTCTACCATAGTGCTTTACGTAATTGTAATCATGTTGATTATGCTTGTACTTACATATACTCTAAGACTGGTATTTAAGAATTATCACAAGAAACGGATTCCTCTTCCTGCTACAGAACAGCAATCCATTCCTATAGAACAAAGTAATCCGCGCCCCCTATTAATGTAAAATCGAAGTTCTCATAAGTTTTTTCGATAACTTCGATCTAAGGCGGGAGGACTTATATACCTAGAGGTGGAGGAACTCATGATGACCTAACGTCGCGCCCATATTACAGTTTTTTTTTTATATTATGGTTTAGCATTATGGCCATAATCTCACCTGTTCTTAAGTGACGATACGGCCCAAGTTGGTAGACACGCTAAACCTGTGGAGGAACTGGCTCTCAAGTGCAGCTGCCGGAACACACCTATTGGTATTTCGCGGCAGGTTTACAACTTGAGGGTGGTAGCTACCCAGTCGGGCATTAGAAAAAGCCCTACCACCATGCTATGGTTTCATCACGATGTGTTCCTTCACCGAAAGCTCAAGCTCATTGTAGGTGCTTGGATTCGAACTCACGTCCCTTGACGCGAAGTCGTACACACTACCACTGAGCTATCATCGCAGGATGATGTCTAGACGCTAGGTCAGCATTTTTAGATGTAGTAAGAAAGAATTAGTTAAGCTGTAAAGAAGTCTATCATCGACTCTCGTGTAGTAAAGACATAATTTAAGAGAGCCTATAATCGGTCTACTGTAATATTAAGTAACATTGTATCATTTATAATAATTAAAGATCTAATAATTGATCGAATTAATTTAAAAAAAATAACTTCTCGTGTTCCCGAAGTTAATTAGCTTATGTGTCAGATGTTGTTCTGCCTTATCCAGTAGTAAATAGATCGAGCTCAGCGCTGCCTATCGCTTTTAAATATAAAATAAACAACGTTTCCATAAAAAAATAAACTTGCCTATTTTCGTAGTGATTAGTCAAACAATATTGGATTTTGGCGATTTCATATATACAATCATTTAGTATATGTATACAATCACAATGTTTATCGTACTGAGTAACTAACGAATTTCGATACGCGCACCTAAGCTATCGACTAATGGATGCCAGATTTTTCATGAACAATTACACTCACGAACTAATTCCCTACGCACGTAATACCAATAAAAACTATATAGGTTACAAATCACAAATTATTTTTTTTCCACATAAAGTATTGTGCGTAACATGACCTGAGTACACCCAGTGTACTCTAGATAGTGTAGATTCCAATTTCAGTAGCTTGCCAATATATTCGTCACATTATGAGTTATTTTTTAAAACGACTTGTGCTGACACGAAGAAGAAGACAAAATTTATTTATAGTGTCGTAGCTTAGTGTGAAGTTTTTTTCTGCAATATTTTTAAATCTGAATTAATTTCAGTGATGTAAGTATCAACTGATGTTGACTACTTTTAATTTGACATGATACACGAAGTAAATATGTAGGTACCCGCAGTAACAATATTAATGTTTAATAATTTATAAGTTTTTTTTATATTTCTTTTTGTTTTAACACCTAACTTTTTAATAAAGATGTACATTTAATCATGAATAAAAAAACATATCAAACAAATTTTTACAAAAAAACATTATGTGAAAACTATTCAGCGTATAAATATAAAACCAATCATTATAGACACATACCAGTAAAATCGTTACTTATATCGGATATTTACTGATAGTTACATGATAATGTAACAACACAACTGATATATTACAATATATTGATTAGAACTATCGTTCGATCTACATTGTTTTTATGAATACAAAGTACATTATAACAATCTATTACATGGTATACTTTACCCAGAGTTCACGGAGTTGTCGACCTCCGGCCACGAGAGACGTCGTTTACAGAATGCCATTGTAGGCTTCTCTGGAGGTGGCGGGTTCCTGGGAACCCGGAGCGATCCACCCCGGCGTGGCGGTGGAGCCGGAGCTAGGCAATCAAGCGTGCGACGACGGGCGCTTAAGGCTGACGCACCCTCAGTAGGTACTACACGCGGAAACCCTAAATTTAATCGAATAAGCTATATAGTATTTTGAATTAACTATAAGTGCGGCTTAGCGCGCTTTAATATTGATTTTGTCAAACAAATCGGATGACTCAATAAGAAGTTTCATACAAAGTTTATCCTTCTCTTTATCCCACTTCCAATAAGGTTTTCGCTAGAAAAAGTAGCATATCACCGTTTTCAGGTTCCCATCTATCTCTATACCAAAAATCATCATAATCGATTCAGCGGTTTAGGCATGAAAGCGTAACAAACAAACTCATATATTTATTATGGATATATTTTAATACAGGATATTACTTTAGATTTATGTCATTGTCAATGAAATTATATTGGTGGATTATGTTTGTAAAACATATATTAATTATATTGATCCCTGTACAGACAAAATTTGAATTTATGGGCTCTATCCTTTGATTTGCTATTATTGATGTTTGAATATATGTTCTATATAGACTCGAAAACTTGGACCAAGTTTAAGGATTTTTTTAGGCAAAATTCATATTAGCATAGGGAGTAATTCTGTGAAGTTCGGTAGCGATCAGATCGATAGATTTTTTGGTTTACGGCATCTGGCTATAGGTAATTAGTGCTATCGGTGTGAAGCAGAAGTGGGTCGCACAGAATGGCTAAAGTTATGCGCAATTTATCATCATTTATGGAATAACATTTCCATATTTAAAGTAAAAAGAACGTGCTAATCAATACCTTTTTTTTTATTTAAAATCGTTTATGACTATTGCTAAAAAAACATATTACAATAAAAATTCTCAAATTCATATAAATAAGGCAAGAATTTTAAAGTATTGTAATAATGACTCAGTTAGTTAGTATGTAAGGACACGCGTTAATATCGGACGAGATTTGGAATCTCTATATCCAGCCTGAGTTTTCGGTAAAATAAAACATCGTGATTTTTAATACTCTGGCTAGGTATTATATTCAAAGTTAAATATCTGTCGCCAAACACTTGTTTTAGTACTAGGCCTGTTCCCATCTTGGACTAATCATCGTTCAGCGTCAGGTGAGTTTGTAACCAAATGCTAAAACTACAACAACAAAACCAATAATACAACAGTTTATTGTGTCTATCATAATATTAATTGTCAGACCAAATCTGTCTAGTGAAGCAAAAGGTAATTTTAATAATCTTTATTGAAATACACAATCATTCTAATTTTAACAAATCTACATATAAGATATCGTCAAACCTCTCATAGTAGCAGTTGATGGTTGCGGCTGCTTAGCCTGTGATTCCTCTGCAGAGCGGTGGCGAGAGGGCGGAGCGCGACGCGGGGACAAAGCCAGCCCAGCTACACTATCGGCCACCCCCGCCACGTATTGACCAAGTGACGTTAAAAAGCTCATGATCAAACGCTTCTGTACGCTCAATTTAACGTGATACACATTTCTTGTTTATTACCACAATTTTCATTTATCACTTTAATTATAGCACTTTATAATCCCTGCATTTTCACATTATCTTTACATAGTACCTGAAAAAAAAACGTATCATTAAAGGTCACGTTTATGTTTATATTTAAGAGTAAATATACTTTCTACACGATGCCCTTTACTTATATAGAAAAGCCTCTTAGCTTAACCGAAAAAAACTACTAACGCAAATACCTCATGCATCGCAAATAGGCTATCAGTTATATCACTTATGATTATAAAATAATTGTTTAAATTATCCGGGAAAGTGACGCCGTTTTGCCTCATGGTAAGAGCAGTATATTACAGAAACAGTGGCGACTACTGAGCAATCGTCAATCGATCTACCGTCGTCACTGTCACGCCAGCTTGCAAACCTCTCGGTAACTAGGTATAGTCTGGCTGATCATGAGTCGAGACAAAACAAAAGGGTGTCATTGTGAACGGTTTACTGCTATGACACTAGTCGTGAACTGGTCGTGAACTAGTCGTGAACTAGTCGATTGCAGACTCCTATCACACCGCTTGATTACTTAATTTACATCGCGGCATCTATTGATCGCAGAACAGACCACGTCTATGCCAGTATAGTGGGTATTACCCGGTGTATAGTAATCACGCTGCTGTCGAACACAATTCTCGAATCCTATCACAGAGCTAACTTTACTTTACAATAATAAGGAATTAACTTTTATATCTATAGCAAATATAAGAATAGGCGAAGAATAAAAGAAATAGAAGAATCCACTAAGACGGGTAGTAAAAATTAGTTACAAGAGATAGAACTTCCAAGTTCAAACAATAAACATTTCATGTCGACGGTAATTTTTTCTCAAAAGGAACCACCTTTTATTGCTTAAATTATTGTTGCTTCATATTTTATTTATAAAGACATTTATTACTCGGAAAATGTGTTATAATAATATAAAAAAGTGAGCATTATTTTATGAGTAAAAATTCAAGTACCGCCCCAGGTTATTTGATAAAATCAAACACTTTGTAAGATAAGCAAAATTTAAACGATGACTTTTCATTACTATTGTTCTACTGATGTAGTAAATATTACAACAATATATTAGTTATCAAAGTTCTTGTCAATAGATAATAAATTGTGTTCTTTATATTCATTATTTGCCACATAATCATTTAGTATTGGTTGGCTTCACATCGTACTGTAGTTTCAAATAAGAATCTAGTATTTTGATAAATAAAAGTATCTTCAGCGTGTTTTCTTTTTAGATAAAGGGCTGTTTATCCACGTCACTTATTGATGGAGTGTGCCAAGAACATGACCGAAAAGGAGCACTAATGAATATACTGATGATAAAATTTAAAAATAATGGTCCTTACATTATTTTGACTGAAACTTATTCGGAAAATAATAAAATGTATGTCTTAGTAAACCTATCTCATCAACATATCTCCTGATTTGATAATAGTAAAGAAATAAAATCAAATGCCTACAATGAAAATTATAACTCATTTAAAAGGGGCAAGTAATTGAAGCGAATCGTACCGTGTCATATAAAGTCTCCATAATATATCCTCCTAATAAGGTCGGCCAAAATGTACCATGTTTAACTGAACGACCTGCATGAAATCTCTAAAAGAGTAGCTTACCTATATTATGCTCTGAATAATTTTTACTTGTTATAAGTCCAGATAAATAAACAAGCACACAAACAATAATTTTCTTTATATTAATATCAGATCAACGAGACAATTATTTGTGTAAAAATAATTGTTCTATCTCTGGTTGTTTGTCTTTGTTGCTCGTATGGCTATTTTCACTTGACATTGTCAAAATTGCCTACATAGGAAGAAACCATCATAAGAAATGAAATAAAAAAAACAGCATAATTAAATTTATTTGTATCTACCATTGTTCACGTATCGGAATACCCGTATAAAACTATTATTTTTTGAGTGGGTTGTCTTAAGCTGATCGCGTTATTTGAAAAGCGAACGCAACTTTTTTTTAAATACTGTATTATCATTTCGCACAATATGTCTAATGAAGTTTTATCTAAAAAACTAACAAAATATCCACACCAAATACTTAATAATAATTAACATATTTTCTTACACTATGTAAAGCATCCAATCGCAATACTCAAAACATTTAAAACCATATAGAAGGCGGAGCGAGATTAGGTTATGGTCTGAGTTCGATTTCAACCGCGGTCGTGAACGGACGTGTCCGTGAGCTCTCGTTGATTGTTCTCGAAACCGATCTGGCTGCGTCTTACCGCGCCGCCTATTGTTTCTTTGTGCTGTTCTTACGTCTTATCGGCAATAATCCGTCTATTGTTGCCGACATTTCAGTTCGCGTTACGGATAATTAGTCCTTTGTTAATCTCAACCTATTGTTTGGTTATCGTGTCAAGTTTATATTGTGAGAGATATCTTACTTTATTATTGCGAATTCCAAGTATTGCTTTTCGTCATTGTGAATTTAGTGCAGTGATTAAAGTACCGACACTGTAAGTACGCCGGTCACCGGCTACCAACAAAGGTAAAACTTACTTTCCCTTAAGCCTTTTATTACAGGCCAGGCCATAGATATTTTATTGTTTTTTTTTTTCTTTCTTTTTTCCTTTTCTTTCTGATTTTGCACGTGCAGTAGATTGTATTAAATGTTATTTCTCCGAACTTGGGATAGTTCGTTAGTTTTTTGCTAACCGCGCCCCCCTGCCCTTCCGGCAGGGAGGTTTCACCTAGGCTTACGAGCAAATTTTCTCACCCAAAGTCCTACATCCGGACCATGGCCAATCGTCCGGAAGATTTATATTTCAGGCTACGTGCCTTCATAGGTAAAGAGCAACCAGACTTGCTCAAGGCGTTCCTCGCCTCCCAACCAGTCCAACGCGTTCGCACCCCACCGACCGCAGCGAATGCACCAACTCGTGCTCGACCGGCGTCCCCCCCATCTACGTTACTACCCCTCCGCACCCCATCTACCGCAGCGACAGCACCGGTGCGTCGCCCAGCATCTCCACACTCACGCTCCCGATCCCGCTCGCCTGTATTAATTCACTCGCAGGCACCTGCTGACAACATAACAAGTACACAGTCGCCTTCAGCGACCCCCACCCCTACGCTTGCGCCTCGTCCTTTCGAGGAGCAAATATCGTACGCACCACGGCCAATACCAACGGCGAACTCTTTCTCGCTTTTATCCTCCGACCCGACTCCCGAAAACGAGGCTGAAATGAGGGACCTCGATTTGGAACCTGAAAGCAATCCTGAAGCCGACTTTATAATAGTCACCAAGGCCAAGAACAAGAGGGTGCTATCACCATCAACAGTTGAAACTGCTGTCGCAAAAACAAGGCGCGTCCCTACTGCATCCGAGAACGCTAATACCCCAATGACCCAACCTCCCACATCCGCTAGCTCGACTGAGAAAGCGGTACGCCCACCGCCCCCCGTTACGATCTGCGATAAGGCTTCCTGGGTACGCATCTCGGCCCAGCTCAACTCAAGGAAAATTGCATACACTAGGGCCACCAGCACCCCTTCAGGGATACAGGTTAAAGTCCCGTCTATTAAAGATTATAAGAATTTAACGTCCTTTCTCCGGGAAGGAAAACACCAGTTCTATACCTACACAACTGAAGAAGAGCGCCTTCTGCGCGTCGTTCTTAGGCGCGTTCCTAAAGAGCTCCCCGAGGAGCTAATCCTAGCCTCCCTTAAGGAGCAAAACTTCCCGGTCCACGAGGTACATCGAATGTACCATAATATAACAAAAAAACTATACGACCTAGTTCTAGTCACTTTGGACCGATCCAAGGAAGGAAAAGAAATTTTCTCCCTCCAATCCGTCTGCGGCCTCTCCGGCATAGTTGTAGAGATCCCCCATAAGAGGCATACCCCCACTCAATGCCATAACTGTCAAGCATACGGCCACTCCGCTCGCAACTGCTTTATCAACCCGCGTTGCGTCAAATGTTTAGAAAACCACTCTACTAAGGAGTGCTCTCGCACCCGTGACTCTCCAACTCCACCGAGCTGCGTCTTATGCGGTAAAGCCGGGCACCCCGCGAACTATCGCGGGTGTGAACGCGCTCCACGCACAAGACACACGCGTTCCTTTAATCAGGCGCCCTCAGCGCAAACAACGGCCGCACATCCTGCCCCACCGCCACTCAAGTCAATTCAGGTTTTCCCGAATCTGCCTAAACCCGTGCGAGTCACTTCCGTGAATACATCTCCATCTCAGAATCCCACTTTAGCTCCAACCACCTCATGGGCGCCCCAACCGCAGCCTCCAAAGGCTAAACCCTCACATACCACTACGTCCAGCCCGTCTATTGGTCTAATAGGGATCGACTGGCTCGCTGAACTTCTTGACCAACATTCAGTAGAGGACATCATCGCATTCGACGAAATGCTCAGTGCTAGTCAGGATCTAGGCCGTCTTAAAGCTATTAGGTGCTTCCCAGGCATTGCAAAGACCGTGCAACGCCTCATCCGCGCTTCCCCTAAATAAATTCGCAATGGAGAATAAGATCAGACCTCGTGGCCTTTCTATATCCTTTTTTAACGCACGTAACCTGAAACCCCAACGAGACTTAGTAGCTGGCTTCCTTAAGGAGCGACAGATAGACGTGTTTCTTGTACAAGAAACACTACTAAAACCGAGCGTTCGTAATCCCGCGATTGCGAACTACAAGATAGTAAGAAATGACCGTACCGGTGTAAGAGGCGGCGGCACGCTCACATACTACAGAAAGTCACTATATTGCATGCCAATAGATCCTCCCGAACTTACAAATTTAGAAGTCTCGGTATGTAGAGTGGGTATGACCGGTCATCCCACTATCTTTATCGTTTCCGCGTACCTTTTGCCTAATAAAACTCTCCTCCAGTCGGATCTGGAGACGCTCTTCGCGCTCGGTGACTCTGTTATAGTGGCTGGCGATCTAAACAGCGGGCACATTCAATACAACAACCCGCGTAGTACCACTAATGGTAGGACTCTATACTGGCTAGAAAATACGCTTACGTTCGACGTAATAGCTCCTTCTGAGCCAACTCATTATCAAGCTAACTGCCGCCCTTCAGTTTTAGACATAGCTATTTTAAAAGGGATAGCGCTTCAGGTACGACAAATCGATGTCGTACATGAACTAGATTCCGATCACCGCCCAGTAGTTTTGCAACTAGGTCACCCGGGTGACCACACACCTGCTTCAGTCAAAGTGGCTGACTATCCAAAGCTCAAACACTATCTTTCAAATAATCTCTCCTCCCCTTTCTTAGATAGGATCCCCGACGAGATAAAGTCTGTGACCGATGCCGATGTGGCAAGTGACTCCCTGGTCGGTCACCTCCAGAATGCCATCAGCGAAACCTTGAAAGAGGTAAAGGTGGCAAACGATCGCCGTTTCATAATACCTGAGGACATTCGAAGACTGATCACGAAAAAAAACGCCGCGACTCGCGCCCATGATTCTTATCCGACGGAGGAAAATCGCGTACGGCTACGTAACTTACAACGATTAGTTAAAACTCGTATCTCCGAACTCCGCGGTCAAAGATGGGACAGTCTTTTAGAGGAAATCAAACCATCTCATCTTGCCTTCTGGGATCTTGTCCGTAAACAAAAGAGCAGCTACTCGTCCTCAATGCCACCGCTGGATAGAGGCCCCGGCAATCTGCCCGCCTTCGAAAGTATAGACAAGGCAGAGTATCTCGCTACCACTCTCGAACAACAGTGTTCTCCCAATTCCTATGAATATCATACCATAGATCCCGGACACATCGGGAGGGTCAATCGAACAATTCAATCAATAAGAGAGACCCCACCAGTTGAAAATTTAGACCCGGTCACAAATGACGAAGTTGTCGCGATCATAAAACGCCTCAAGCCAAGGAAAGCCCCTGGTCCTGATGGAATCAGGAACGAAGCCCTAAAACTTCTCCCTGATAAACTTATAGCTCTTCTGGTCTGTATCTTCAGTGCGGCCATAATTCACTGCCATTTTCCAGCCGCTTGGAAAAAGGCAACGGTAATAGGTATCCGCAAATCCGGGAAAAAGGCATCTCTCCCAGAAAGCTATCGCCCAATTAGCCTCCTCAATACGTTAGGTAAAATATACGAGCGGCTCCTTCTGAACCGACTTCAATCCATTGTCTCAGAGAAATGTCTCTTACCACACGAGCAATTCGGCCTTCGACCGAAGCACTCGTGTACCCACCAAGTGCTCCGCCTCACGGATCATATTCTCTCCAATTTCACGGAGCCACGCCGTCCTAGGCGCACGCTTGCCGTATTTTTCGACATAGCCAAAGCTTTCGATAAGGTCTGGCACGAAGGCCTCATATTTAAACTCAATCTCTTTCAAGTCCCGGACAGACTAGTCCGCATAATCCTCGCTTACCTATCAGACCGTACCTTCTGCTATAAAGCGGACGGAACTCTATCCTCACCACATTCAATAAGGTCAGGAGTCCCGCAAGGTTCTATCCTAGCCCCTTGCCTCTTCAACCTGTTTGTTAGTGACATCCCCGAATTCCCCGACATCGCAGTAGGCTCTTACGCAGACGACACAGTCATCTTCAGCTCAGGCAGAAATAGGATTCACTTATACTACCGCGTACAAAGGGCTGTGTCTACGTTCGGGTCCTGGTGCCTCAAATGGCGCATAGGAATAAACCCAGACAAAAGCGCGGCTATTATGTTCGATCCTCACGCGAGGAAGAATATAAAAAGAACATTACATCTTTTTGGTGTCAATATCCCTTGGGCTAACCAAACTAAATACCTTGGTGTAGTTTTAGATAAACATCTCACCTTTAACAAACATATAGATTATGTACAGAAAAAAGCCACCACAGCTATGGCTCTACTACGCAATCTAACCTCCTCTAAGAGCAAAATGTCACTCAGACATAAGCTCACAATTTACAAAGTATGCATCCGTCCCATACTTACCTACAGTTGCCCCGTATTCGCTCACGCTTCGCACACCACCCTTCGCAAACTACAAGTTCTGCAAAATAAATTCATGCGTATAGCCGTCCAAGCCCCTCCGTACGTCCGTAATGTAGATCTCCATAAAGATATGGATATTCCGTCCATATATGCATATATCAAAGACCTTACAAAGCAATTCTTCGAAAAAGCTGAAGTTCATCCCAACCCCAAAATAGTACACGCAGTTAGCTACAATGCTAATCCGCACGCCAAAGGTTTCGCGCGCCGGCCACGTAATTGTTTCACTGATCCCGTCGATAAAATAACGAGATTGAACGCACTTCTTCCTACCGTCTCCACCAATCGTACGTGTCCGCGTACACGCCCGCGTAACCGCCGTCCTCGCCGACGAGGCCGAGCAGTTAATTTCGCTCCCGCACACCCGCCGCGGCCTCCCTCTGCAGACGCTTGAGCCAGGATCGATCCTCCGGATAGGAGCCCTCAAGTGACTCTGCTCGCGCGATACAGTGACACTCTACATCACTGAAAGTACATCATCACACCGCATACTATCCATGCACACCTACACGTTAAGTACACGGTTCTGTAAGGGACTACCCCCACGATCCTTGTTGTTATCCGCAGCATCCCAAGCCGAGGTTCGGCCATTCTGGCACCCTTGCGCTCGCTGCCTCGGAGCTGAGTGCCCTCAGCACTCGCCCCAAAAAGTTCGGTGAAGCTGTCAAAGCCCTTACGGCTAACAGCGTATGTCAATTCAAAAAAAAAAAAAAAAAAGGTTATGGTCTCCTTCGGCACGACAGTTATCTCGCAGGAGACCGCGTAGAGGATCCGCGAGGCTGACCCCCTCTCCGACAGACGCCCGGGTGACAAGAGAGGCCGATACGCATAGAAGATATTATTTCCCAAAAACAAAAACAAAGTTTATGCATATAATAAAACAACAAATTATCATTTATATGATAGTATAAAGTTTATTACAGGCTTAGGCTGCGAATAAAATCTCTATAATCTTCTACAGTATTGTAAACAAGCAACTAGTTCATTACGTTTAAACCTTCTGTCTTTGTATAATCTCTTGTTTTGCTACAGCCCACAATATTGGGGATTGACCCTCTCCGGCTGTCGCTAACAATGGTTGGCTACCTTTGATTAGTCAAGGCTCTCTCTAGTTACGATCTAAAGCTATTGTTATTTGCATAGTACGTATTCTCATGTATATAACGACCCCAGAGTTAGATTACAAACAATATTCAAGAATGTTTTTGTTTGTTTTTACATATTATAACAGTAAATCCGGTAACAGACGTTAGCGTAAGGCTGAAAATTAAAGATATAACTTTTATGTGTGTAATAAAAAAAATGGTAGCATAATTTGAACATGTTGCGCCATTGAGTGCCACCAAGCACAGAGAACAACAAGCGTGATGCGATCATGCTTCGGCATAAGTCACCAGCCAGGTTTCTATCAGAACATATACGCTGCTGGACGGCAATGTACGCCTGGGTATTGGAATCGGAGTTGGAGGGTTCAGAGCCGCATTCCGACGACTTCCACTAACTCATTTCAGTCAACTGTGGAGTATCGTGGATCTCCGGTGCTCACCATCGCACTGTTGAACCAACCCTGCTAACTCAGTGAATATAGAAGAAGTGAAGACTCGAGAATATAGAAGACAAGATTGAAAAAGATCATCACACAAGGGGTAGAGATGAATGTGCCCGATTCAGCTTTGAGTTTGATAGATACCGTGTCGACTT
Source organism: Actias luna (assembly GCA_039707435.1). Taxonomy (NCBI): domain Eukaryota; kingdom Metazoa; phylum Arthropoda; class Insecta; order Lepidoptera; family Saturniidae; genus Actias; species Actias luna. The sequence goes on along the minus strand of JAZHAC010000008.1, from coordinate 8,587,990 downwards.
CGACGCGCTGTTCAACCCTAGCAGCGTCACCGATTGCTAAGACGGCTGCAGCGAAATTGTGTTATCCGACGTTCCAGTTCAGTCCAGCAAGTTGCCTTCCTTCGTACCTGTTACGATAACACAATCAGAACCACCAGCAGTAGTGGAGAAAAAAACAGCAGTAGTCTGTCAAGAAAATTAGATAGACGTTATTAATTTTTGTAAGACCTGTCGGTTTATCAGCGGCACCTCATGGTACTTATCGAGTAGGCGCGGATACAGCTATCAAAAAAGGTTATAGTCACAACTACTTGATAATTGGGCAGGTACGAGTCGGCGTATTAACTTGCTCATGATCAATATAGTATATTCCTACAAATGTGAAGTTTATAAAATATATGGGTGCGAGCAAAGCTCTGGGTCAAACACTAACCGTAAAAGTGTAACGTCACAAGGCTATTCGGGTTATGAGTGCCTATCGTGCCCGCAACCGTGGATCCGTGCTTGACATAAGCCGATCTTTTGTTTGTCATAATTATATAACGATGCCCACATGGTTGATCAAAATTTTCAGTAGTCCTCTTCGTAGAAAAATAAATTTATTTTGTTTACAAAGAATTTTTTCCTTATATTTAATAACGAATACAGGTGTTATGTACTAATACATTTCTTTTTCAAATCTCCGGTACGTATTAAGTATATGGAAATGTAATTTTCATTGGCTAAAGTACTTCACTGTTTGCCCCGAGGTTGCCGAGAGTACAAAATATAATTGAAGTGGTTTCTATAAATATGTATTCCAAGAAATTATTACAAAAACAAAGGTGGCAAACATTATTTGAATTTAACATTATACCTAAATACCATAAACCCTTTTGTAGTCAGTATTTTGTTATCATTATCATACTAATATTATAAATGCGAAAGTGAGTTTGTTTGTTACGCTTTCACGCCTAAACCGCTGAATCGATTATGATGAACGTTGATACAGAGATAGATGGGACGTAGGATACGGAGATAGGCTACTTTTTCTAGCGAAATTTTAATTGGAAGTGGGGTTAACAGTTAGATCAACTTTGTATTATTGAATTTGAAATATAATCGCGAGCGAATCCGCACGTAAAATGTAGTAAGCAAAAGAATTTACGTAGAGAGTTGATACTAAGTCTTTAAAATCTGCTTAATAATTGAAATAAGTATTTATACAATATTGTTGAACATTATCATCCCTTAGTAACAAATAGAAGAGATTGTATCACAGTATGCTCCTTAAGTTTTTTATTATTTACAGTAAATTAAAAAAAATTATTACGTTATATAAAGTCTTCAATAGTAGTGACAATAAATTATACAATCTACTACTTTTAGTTTTTTTTTTCTTTTAAGTTTAGCTTTATGGCCACAGTCTTATTCGATGGTAAGTGGCGATGTGGTCCATGATGGTGGACACGCTAATCCTAGTGGAGGGACTGGCTCTCAAGTACAATGCATCTCTCGGATCTCCCCTATACGTATTTGGCGGCAGATTTTTCAACTTGTGGGTGATAGCTAGCCAAACGGGCATTAGAAAAAGTCTTACCACCATGCTATGGTGTTATCACGATGGTTTCCTTCACCGAAAGCTCAAGCTCTACGTGGACTCGAACTCACGTCCCTTGACACCGCGTCCGTACACACTACCAACTAAACTATTTTAGCAACAATATTTATTAATATAAACATGTTTGTATTCGTGACAAAAGGATATGACGGACAAATCTGACTGTACTAGCAGACACGGTGAATTTCGTATCACCTATAATTGTTGTTCTTTAGTCTCGCCAAAACTCAAAAACGGTTTCACCGATTTGTATTTTTTTGTGCATTTTCATTAGCTATAGTCAATCCTAATCAACCTACAAACTTTAATTCGTTAAGATCAATAGAAATGGCTATATCGAATATCGTTTATGTTTTTTAATGAAAAATAATATAGTTAAGGCTTGGCGTTATGGCCATAATCTCATCTGATCTTAAGTGTCGATACAGCCCAAGTTGGTAGACACGCTAAACCTGTGGAGAAACTGACTCTCAAGTGCAACTGCCGGAACACACCTATTGGTATTTGGCGGCAGATTACTGTTTGTTGAGTCAAGAGAAATGTTGATAACATTGTAAATTCCAATAAGCTTGTAACAGATTTAGCACTGGTTGTTATCTATTTGGAAAACATAAGTGGGATTAAAAACAATTACATACACGTAGATAACATAGAGTTCATTGTTGCACGCAACACAGACAGTGACAAATAGGAGACAACTTCAGCGGAAACAGTTTGATAACGAGCCGCCAGCTAGTGCTTCAGTGCCGTGAAAAACACAAGGCATAATTTTACCACAACCAAACTTTTATAGACTTTTTTTAGTTATTTATTTATACCTTACCCTTTTAAAGTAATTTTAGTAACTATAAATAGTAATCCTTTTTACTATTTGACTACGTAGATCAGCATTTTACTACACTTACCTGCTAGAATGGAATAGGTTGTACTGTGATATATTATTATAGGTGTTAAACATGTTACATAAAACACTAAATCCTATCGAACTAACCTTTGATGGAACGCAACTTAATAGATAGAACCAGACAGAGCTTATGTACTTAAACTTCGAGGAAGAAAGTAATATGCATTGGATACAATAATTAATTACTCGTAGCCATTATACACCAGGTGTAACATCCATTGTAGTATGTGCTATTTCGAAATCGACCAGTTTATATCCAGGAATCAAGCGGGATAGTAAGTATGTACATACATATATCCGACTAGGTAAAAAACCCAACACAATGATTATCTTTTGACTTGTTACGTTACGGAATCAGTAAGTGCGGTTAAGTATTTTACTGAAATTCAAGAGGGATTGTAATATTGACCGTAACATCTCGTAATGAATAGTTTTCAACAAACATTATCTATAATGTAGCGTAATACATCACCTTGTTTGAATGAACTAGACTGCATGGAGTTCATGTTTCACTAAAAATTTGTTACTCATTTTCTGACGCAACGTTACTTAGATTTTATTTAATGACGCAAACAACTAAGATACGAGGAAAAATTCTGACTTGGTTTAACCGTAACATAGTTTATGGTTACTACGTGTCTTGTTTACGTGTATTGACAAAAATTGGATCAAATTTTAACTAATAACTTATATGAATTAGTATTAATAAGATATTTTTTTTATATACTATCTGTGTCCGCGACTTCTTTTGCATGGAACCAAAAATTGGTTGAATAATTTTTTCACGTTTTTGTTTTGCTCTTAAAGCTTTGCTGGTTTTTATAGTAGCATGATTTTAAATAGCTTACAGTCTTTCTCAATGGTTGCTTTATTATATACAACATTTTTTTTTAATACGACCAGTAGTTCCTAAGATTAGCGCGTTCAAACGTTCAAACTTTTCCACTATAGTATTAATATAGATTTTTTATAAATAACAAAATGGTATTAAACATATGGTATTTAAAATATTTAATCGTTAAATCTATTTTATACTTGAATTATTACTATAAACCTCAAATTTCATTAATGGGAGAACTATCGATTCATAGATTATAATTTATCTAAATAAAAATAGATAAATAATGTATGTAAATAATAAATGTTAAGTCTATAATACTAAAGGTTTTTAGTTGTAAGTCTAAGTGATAAAAAGGGTGATGAAGCTTAAATATAAATCACCACGGGTATTTAGCGGGTCGTATTACGCAATATGCATAACATTGCCGAAATATATATTTATGTTATTCTATTGTCAAAAACAAAATTAAATAAATAGATACAACTAAAGAGTTAATAAAGAAAGTCAGTAATAGTCCCCAGCTGGCTATTTAGACTTCGATATCGTTATAATTTCATTCGACTTAAAATTACCTTATAAACAAGCCTCGTGATTTCGATACTGAAACTGTTGATTGCAATATCTAACTTTGTGAATGATATTATGAAATCTTACCATTTCTGGAAGACGTATTAAGACTTAATTAATCTTTAATCTGTGACCTAGTGATTTTAAATTAAACTATTTACTAATTGAAGATAGAAGATATTAAATTACAAAGATATTTGTAATTTGATTTACTATATTGATGGTTTACTCTAATAATTGAATTTGATATAGCAGTAAATAAGGAATATACAAAATCCTTACAATACAACAGGGAACCATTCCAAAGTTTCTGCTTATAATTAATAGTATTTAAATTAGTTAATAAAGCCCTGATAAAAAAATCGGTTCTCGAGCTATCGGTTTAAAATTAACAGTATATACCCTGAGTCCATCCTAACTTTTGTAGGCGACCTTGCTATATAGACACATATCATGTACAATGTACATAGACTAACGGACTGAGGGCAAAACTAAGCAAATGCCACTGCCACAAGTCATACAAAATATACCTCTCACGACTCGGGAGTCTTTATAAGTGAGCAAAGGTTAACTACGGTTGCCGAAACAGTGTCTTTGAAATTTCTCGGTAGAAAGATAGATTACAAAGGGCGCACAACATCCCTAGAGATTGTTGGCAAATTCGTTAAAGATTCCAATTAGGTAAACTAACAACAAATAAGTAATATATAAAAAAAACTTGGATTTACGGCTACTACTTATATCACGTCTAAACTGGCATTTCCTTCTATGCGAATCGGTAAAACCCCTAGCGTTTATTTAATTGAGCCTAGAGAAAATATAGCTTTGAATATAAGAAAACAAACCAATGTTGCGCCCTAAAAACCAATGTAGAATCCATACCAAATAGTCTTAGTACGTATAATAACTTTCATAGTAAAATATTATATTATGTATGTACATATATTTATCAGAAGTAATTTTTCTTTATATTCTTATACGACGTTATCACAGAAAGTGCTACGTATTTTTACGTATGAAAATAGAAGTTTCTAGTACATAATCAACAATAAAACTGCTATATAGCAGCACCGAATAAGTGATTATTGTAAGTTTTTTCGTTTATACACTATCCCATAATTATATACATAACTGTATATAATATTGTCTTCCATGAGGGACTCTAATAACATTGACCTAAATTATATAGTACCTAGGTTGAACTTCTGTAGACCTAGAAGTTTTATAGTTCTCTTAAATATTAAATTTAGTGCAACCAATAATATTAAAATGTAATTTTAAATAGTATTGCTTTAATGAACTACAATTTTATAATTTTTGTTGGTATGATTTTTTGCCTAAAGCTAATACATTTATCGATTGTTTTCTTTACTTTATTATCCTATGATTTCAGAATGGTAACAATGTGAATAGAAATATCGTCCCTTAGTATAACAATTATATAAAAGAAATTACGTAAAATAAAATTTAACTTGAATTAAAATATTATAATATGATGATTAAGATTCAACCGAATACCTGAAAATCGTGATAAGTAAATTTCTATGGTCAAAAAGCCGATCGATAAAATCATATTTTTTTTTATTTATTAAGCTCGCGAGTGTTCCTCATTGTCACCAAAAAAGAGATATCGTCAAAAGTAGCTTAGAATTGTTCGGAATTACTTTAAATCGTACCACGACCTTTAACAATACAACTAATCATATCTACAGGATCTATCATTATCTGTACTATAACTATTTCTGGTTATGACTTCGTCTCTGTTTATGCCTTAAAATCTAATGCTATCAATCTTATATAATTTATCTTGCTACACATTAAATAAAAAGACAGAGTAAACCTTATTTTCGAGGGCTAAGATTGTTTTAATGTTTTTATGGGTTAAATTAGATAAATATTTTTTGATTTTTATTTAAACGGGAATCTTTAAAATTCTAGAAGAAGTTGCAAAACTTTTGCTGGCTTAGGATAAGTATGCAAGACATGCAAATTAAGGGTGTAATTCGTATTATTGATCCTATGACAGAAACCCATATAAAATCTACCCGAATTTGATAACATCATCAACATAAACTATTGAACGTGTCATAAAACGAATTGAGCTACGGCAGACAATTTATATGAAATATTATTAGTACAGCTTTCATCGGACACCAAGTGAGGCTTTTAATATAACAACCCGCAGGAGACCGGACTGTGTCTCGTTTTGTAATTTATGTCATAAGCACGTTGAGATTAATTATGTAAATATGAGTTTTTGATATCGAAAATTTATAATTGTCTTCTTGATGGATTCGATGCATAACTTATATTATAATATTAAAAATAGGCACATATGATGACGTATGGAAATTACAGCAAAGAAAATCATGTCATAAGAAAAATATTAAGTAATAGCATTAACGCGCGACTCCGCTCGCTTTAGTTTTGATGTTATCAAACAACTCTGATCTTTAATCAATACAGAAATATTTTTTCTATCGAGTGCTATTAAATTACTTATTTAATGATGTTGATCAATACAGGTAGATATGAAGTTACCTAAAATTCGAAATTATAAGCAATTATCTGTAAAGTATGAAGCAAATGGAATGGCGCAATACATATTAATAAATAATATATTTCATACAAAGCTTATGCCCTCCCTCCCTCCTTCCTATAAATTTTTCGAGAGATAAGAAGTATAACGAAGAAATAAACTCACTTTCGCATTTATAATATTAATAAGGATAAGGATAAAGATGGATAGATAGGAGAAGACTGAAGTATGTATGGATGGACTGCGTGAAAATATATATGTATATAAAAAATATGAATAGTGTGATAACTACTAATAGAGGAGAGAAGAAGGTGAAAACATGTTTTGCTGACCCGACTTATTCGAGATAAGTATGAAAAAAGGAATGTAATAAGAATTAATTAAATATGGAAGTTCAAGTTTACAAAAGTAAAATTCCAATTATCGTAAATTACAAGGATGAAATATAAAATTTGTGGAATTGATTAAAGAATTAGCTAAACAGCTAAGATTTTTTTATTGTCTATAACTTAATACATAATTTGTATTATGAATTTAGAAGTTAAATTTGGCATTCATGTAACTAGAAATGTCAATTTCTGTCAAAGTTAACTCTTCTTGTTTCATGGAATAATTAAACTCATTATTCTGGTCCTATTTACTAAATTGTAACGCAAAAGTCGGTCTTCTGTAATCAGACTCCAAAGGAAATTTAAACACTCCTACCAAATTAATAATACTTTTACCGACACCTGAAATTATAATAATTACAGGCTAGTAATATGATACCGACTTGTCATACTTAGGAAAATAAATTAGCTTTGTCCTCGGCCTCTTTTAATAGACGTTAATATAATCGGAGTTGGCTCATAAAATCATACCACTAATATATTTGTATTACACAAATATTTCATTTCTTATTGTTCGTTTATAGTATACCTCCAAACCTCCATATACTAAACAATATATGTAAAATAATCAGCTTAAAATTATAGGTCTTTGTTTTACTTTGTTTGAAATTATTATGTTTCTATACTATTTAATTATACTTAAACAATTGCTGAACACGTGACTTTATAAACTTATTTTTAATATTACTAATATTCTAAGACATAAGTAAATTTTTATACTTTATCGTCTAAATTATCTGCCTCAGCGGGGAACAACAGTCACTTTGATATAAGAACTTAAAATGGCAACAATAAAATATATCGTATATCATAGCATTTTCGCATCAGTAAAAATCTATCTAGTATGTCAGTTAGGCCTTTAAGCAGCAAATATAAATATATGTAGTATTTATCTACTATTATTTTAATGTCAGTGACTACTATTATTGTCATGTACACACATGTTATTTAAACTAGTTATAAAATTTATTTCAAGTAATTACTAAGTAATTTGGGATACCTGAATTTTTACTGGTCTTCTATTAATACTCTATAGAAAAGCGTAAAAAAAATTATGGATTTTTTTTTAGATTAACCTATATATTTATCATAAAACTGCACACAAATTGGTGAAATAATTGCCAAATTATGTGCGTTTTATCAAGGAAAATTACAATGGTGTTAAATACTACTCGTACATGCGACTTAGTTCGTACAATAATCATGCTTGATTTCTAATTTTACAGGTATGATATTCTTATGCTAAATATAGTTATTACTATCACACACTACCTACAGAAACTCAATCATATTTTCATAATTACAAAATCTTGTCGTAGTAACTAACAGTTTGTGAAGTGTGCATCTAAGTTATTTTATACTAGATATGTATTTCGTTAAAATATAACAGCAGAGGTTATCTACCGAAAAATAAGTACCTAGACAAAAAGCACAACTGCTGGGATGGGATTTCAACCATCTTCGTTGTAAGCTATTTCTGAGTTCCCGATAATGCACAAAACTCTTACCTAAGATAACTATTTTTAGAACTACAATACAATTATTACATTTTTAATTGTCTATTCAGATAGCCAACTGAGAATATTGGATCAAATTCTGTAAAAAGTATAGGCATTTGTCATATTTTAACTTTTACCTCTTATCCCGGAGAAAGAACTGTAAAATTAATCGATGGTATTATTTATCACCGTGTTAAATTTCATTAAACCTGTCCACCACCATTACGAATGATACGAGTACAAGACTACTGCCAAATATTCTAAATATTTTGTACTTATACATCGACAGCAACATGCGTCATGATAATAATTTTCAATAAAATATTGAATGTACAAGTATGGCTGATTTACTATTTTATTACATGTATAAAATACTACTTAGCCTCCTAATATTACTCCCTCAAACTATCTCCTACAAAGATTAAGACTTTTACTTCTCTATAGTAATATACTGTAGTATATTTTAATTTGTTTCCAGCACTACGGTAAAGTATTTGATATTAAAGACAGCAACCCATCAACGGCTATCATTGTAATTACCTGCCAGGTTTTTTATCAGCTGGATTTATTCTAGCTGATTTAGCCATGTGAACATAGTAGCATTAGTATAGATATAGAAGAATATTAAATTTAATATTCATATATGTCTTAATGTAATGTAGTAATATATTTATTTTATTGTTTTTATTTTATTTGTTACTTTCGATTAGGGACGGAAATAAAACGTGACCACGAAGGCTGAAAAGCTTTCGAAACGTCGGGATTAAAATTAATAAATAATCGCAATAAAGTCCGTTTTAAACTAGTTTTATTTCGCTGAGTAATATTCGCATAAACATAAGAAATAATTATTATATGAAAGAACTGAGTATGTCATTAAAAATTATATTATAAATATCTCATAGACTAACTCTTCGGTCCGAAAAATTGTAATTTCGATAACTATACAAAATCATTATGATAATATTTCTACATAGTATTTATATTTCTTGAAATTAAACAGCTTTATATTAAGAAGCAATAAAGCGAGGAATAAAATCATGATAATGTATAAGTTATAATATAGAATATATTTTCCGATATAATTAATAAAATATTACTATTTATTAGGATTAATATTTAACATCTTTTAACAGCAGAAGTTCGTTAATTATATTATTCTGTTTGTGTAGGTCGTGAGGATAGACAGGTAATAAATAAAAAGATCATTTTGATATTTATTATTCATAAATTAATCTATATCATCAATAGGCACTGTATATGTTATGTTAATAATATTATTGAATTTTATTACGGGATAAAATCTATATTAGAAAAAGTAAACATAGACGTTTCGAAAACAAATTTAATCAATCGATGTGCATATCTACTCCCTTAATGCTACTCAAAAACTTACCTCGCCTCTAGCGGAATACGTTAAAAGAGCACAGGACAATCTTCGATAGGCGCTTGCACTCTGCAAACTTCAAACGTCCTGACCGCAGCTGATAAGATATTAAGTTAGTTACTGTTACTCCAAAGCTGTCCACACGTTTGAACGTTAGTATATGTGAAAAGTGAATGAGTGAATAGCACAAGTTGTGCGGTCGGGATATGTGGCGGCGCAGGGCAAATGGTCGCGCTCTACAAGGGCGGCGGCGGTCGCAGAGGGCGGCTGGGCGGCGACTGACGTTCTCCCAAGCTGCGTGCTGCGTGCTCCTCTGAGCCTCGCCCGGACTGCCTTCCTGTTGATCGTATGCGCGACAGGTGATCTTGAACTAATTTTAATCACCAACTGCTGCTTATATCACTTTATCGATTTTATTAAATAACACTTTGCTGTTCTGGAAACTGTCGTATTTTTTTTCATAGTAAATTTCCATAACAACATATTTCCGTATATCTAAGTATATCACACAAATTGATTCATAATAAAATGCGCGTAGCGAGTCGCTATGATAACTTTCGAGATTTTACGAGTGAAACCAATATTCGAGTACCATCTATACTGCTTTTGTATTCTTACTGGATAAATGAATATACCCCGTGCTCCTTAATATCCGCAGATCCGAATACTTATTAATTAATGTTTGGAGATATGATAAGCGCGTTGGCTCAGGTTTTTAGGTACACATATGTATAAATATATTTACGCTGAGGCTATGTCCTTACTTGTCTTTGGTTATAGTTAACGCTAGTAAACCTTGAGAATAAGAAAATAATAAACGATTTAATTTACTTGGTCTTCTTTATCTGTTACAGGCCGAAGTAACAATGCAACACCAAACAAATAACTATTATTTTTATAAAATGAAATTATTATAAATATTACTGATGTATATTATACTTGTTATATAACATCACTAGTCATTATTATTTTTTGTATTGTAGTAGCTAGAAACCTTGCAACAAAAAAAACTGCAAGGGATTAAATATTAATAAACTAATGATTTCTTATGTTTACGCGAATATTATTCATTGAAATAAAACTAATTGAAACGAATTTTATCGCGGTTATTTATTGATTTTGATCCCGACGTTTCGAAAGCTTTTCATCCTTCGTGGTCACGGGGCAAACTGAGGTGTAGGTTGTCCAGAAAAGTTCATGTTACTGTGTCTACCTTCAATTTAATTTTTATTATTTATAGTGTTCCGATTTATCAATCGTTTAAATTCGTTTTATTTCAATCAATATTAATAAACTAATTATACAAGTAGGCCATATTCAGTCACCCATGATGACTTTAAATTATACAAATTACTAGCGGACCTTGTGGGTAGACGTCCTTTTTGACATAGGAAAATGCAATTACGCAGTTACGGGTTATATGAGACTCGCCTGGTTGGAAGCAACGGGAATACACACTATAGCCGTACGGCCATCTGACGCCTTGCTGGGGCGACGTGGGTTCGAACTAGCAATCACCGCGTTGGCTTGCCGACTGGCTCTGCCTGATGGTCAGCTGAGTCTCCAACCGGGTAGCCTGACAAGCTGGCTCTCTGACGGCTGGACTGGTGCAATAAGAGGCGGATCCTCCAACTCATCCCTCTCAAACCAGCTTAGAATGTTGGAAGGGCACGAACGAGCGTATCGGCGCCGCCTGCCTCCCGGCCATGTATTAGAAAGGATGTCCGCCGTGATCAGCCACTTTCGCTGTCAAACACGATTTTCATCAGGCCTAGCAGCAAGACATACGTCCCTACCGCCGCCTCCAGGACGAGACGGGGCAGACGTTATGGAAATCTAAAATGTGGTGGATGTTTAAAAATGTATGTTTTAATATAGAAAATTAAAATAAAATCTGGTAATAAAATTAAAAAAACCGTACACCCACTACACCGTTAACTACCAGGTACAAATATAATTACCTAAGAACTATTCGGGTGATCCCATAAGGATACAAAAAAAAAAACATCAAAATCTGTCAAAGCCGTTCAGGGGAAAGTATTATGAACTCCCCCCATAAGCAGAAACTTTAAATACGGAGACTAGCAACCTACCCTGGCTTCATACGGGTAGTAAAACATAATTTAAATTTCATTTTAATCCTAAGTAATACCTGGGTGACTGAACTTAGCTCGGAACTTTTAATAAATTATGTATATTTCAAAAATATATTTGATATGAATGACATTTTGATTAAACATCCAAATTTTTTTATACTTTATTACTTATATAACTTTATTGGTTTACGCGACACACGAAGTGAACCATCTAGTCGGTATAATTACGTGGTTACGTGGTAACTTTGTTTTATAATCCATATACCTTATACCGATTTCTACTCACTAACTCATCACGATATCTCCAAAACTATCAGTTTTATATACTTACAATTTGTTCTAGATATTTATATTTGGTGCGCAATATACAAGATGTGTAAAGAGATGGTACAACTAACTTGCAATTCGCTGATTGGTGCTGATTGATCTTCGAGCTAAATTATTTCTTGTCTTCGTACACTTTAGTTTTGATTTCACTACACTGTCCCTACAAACATTGAGCCGACGTTGTTTTATTGTAATTACTGGTTTTTTTTTTGAACACGTCCGTGCTAGCGTTGTACTTCCACAGTCACTCTGTCACAGATGACAGACAAAACCACAGATTATGTCATATCGTGACATGTCGTTCATGTCATGACATTTTGGTATGATCAATATTCTCTTCACGATGTAGACACCCGCTATCGCGGTTCACAGGAAAATCCCGAACAAAGTCGAAGGCCGCAGCTAGTATGTAACCGCGAAATATTGCGTGACTGTGTGCACGCGTGCGAATATTTGTATTTGCTCATGCTCTTGTATGTGCGGCTGAGTGTGTGAGTATAGATATTTGTATAGGTGTGACTGTTGATTTTGCGGAAAACATTTCCTTTGTTTACTTCCATTGTTCTTTGTTGTTATTACAATAACGGACCCAATCTGTACAATATTTGTTCAAAATTATAATCGCAGTATACTTTGTTGCCGCAACTTACAACTATACGAGGGTCCGGGGGTATACCACAACTTAAAATTATACAAGGATCCATGGGTATGACGCATTTTAGAAATTATATGAGGATCCTCTGGTGTGACGCATCTTAAAATTACGCGAGGATCTATGGATATACGTAACTTAAAATTATACGTCCTTAGTAGCTACTTAAAGTTATACGAGGATCCGAGTGTATACCGCACGATATCCACAAGGTACGGTGTTCACCGACTGTTGACCGGGAAGCAAGGACCTATCTGCCTCGAAGCAGAGGCGTGTCACAGTGCGGGGACCAGTTTTATCGTCAGTGGTATAGTAAAAGCAATATTACCGAACCTAACAACAACACTGAACCGAAAAGATAGATAATTCAACAGACTTTCTATCTAGTCCTTTTTTTCGAATGGACATATGCTGTTAGCCTAAGGTTTTCACGGCTTAACTGAGCCACTCAGCCTGGGAGGCAACGAGCGCAAGAGTGCCATGAAGTGATCAAACCTCGACTTGTACTGTTGCCGAGGACGCGAGTAGATACCGCGAACCTAACTAATCCTAATTGGATCCTATGCTAAGCAACTAACCTACTTACAATGCGGGTTAAGTACGCGAAACTAAGCATAATCTAAAAGATTGCACTGGATATATCTGAAGACGAGATGACTGGACTGTACTTATCCTACGGTACTAAACAGTGAACGGCCTCCAACTTAAAAAAAAGGCCGAACAACATTTTGGGCCAGGGCGGTCCCTCATAGAACTTTGTACCTAACGTGTGTGTAGAATCCATAATGGACCCTCTTGTCTACCTCTGGAAGGTCATTTCATAATTATAACAATACAAATAGATATAATTTTGTTCTGATCCGCACAAGGCTAACAAAAATAGATAAATCATTTAAAGGACGTTGTGTCCATGTCTATAATATCCTTCATGAAATACGTGATAATATTTTTAAAATCGCATATTAAAAGAGCAATTTCTGGTGAGATTCTTTCGCCATTTCTTCTCTCCCATTGCTACTGCTTACGAAATGTTAGTAGTTTTTTGATTTCAAAAACGTGATATAAATATTCTATTTTTGAGAAATAAACGATTTGATTTGATATTTTAAGATGCTTTTCGTTTGAACTACTTAACCGTTAATCCTTTCGTAATAAAAACGTTTTGATACTAAACGAACGAAGTCGCAGGTATAGCTAGTTATGGAATACAAGTATGCTTATAAAATTAATTCAATTAGAGTTACCATTCATTCTTTAACATATAATTATTCTATATAATTAAATTTTAAAAATAAATATCGAAATAATTTAGATTAAAATAGTGTACCATTGTTTTAAATTCAAAGGTTACTTAAAGGTATTAGGGTTCACTTAACTTTGTGTTGTTATCATATAATTAACAGAGCGCAATTACTCTTTTAAGTATATTAAAATTGGATTTCAAATAAGCATTTCTGTATTAAAATTATTCAATTACGCATATGCATATGTTTACAAGAGTTTATTTTTCAAACCAGAGTAGATTAGCTGTGCCTAGCATTTCTTGCGTTGTCATGGAAAAAAGAAAGTTGTTCTTTTTTTGACTAATGAATCTCGTCACAAAACAACTCTCTAAAATTTTATTAAAACTGGATCAGTGGTTTAAGAACGCGTACAGGACATATATACAAAATATATAATGTCCTCTACATCTATGACATACGGTAAAAGCAGTGTTTCTTGGAGCACTTTCTCCCACGGCTGTATAGCCCAATCTGAGATCGGCACTGTCGATCGCAAAAAGAACATAAAAAAGCACCTGATCGTGCTGCATTATTCTTTTATGTTCCAAGCTGAGAAATAATGCCTTATTATGCGCTTCCATACCGCCGTGCACTAATTTCGGCCGGTCGTCCCTAACCTCAGCGAGCTTCTGCCATCCTGCGTGATCGATGTTACAGGCAAATCAAGTCATACTTAATTCAATCCTTAAATCATAGCAGCGGTCGTCCGACACTTCTTTCTGCATTTGCTATGGTACCTAACAAGACTTGACGCGGTAAACGGGAAGACTCCATTCGATGCACATGCCCCAGCCAGCTGAAGTGAAACTTGGCAGCAGTGCAATTTCCAAGATTCTTTCGTTTGTTACTTTGTACTTTCAAGTGAAACCTAAGATATTACGAACACATCGCATGTGAAGTGTTATGTCGGCGTTCCTGTTACAGGTACTGTTAAACCAAATAAAAAGGATCTTTATTAATAAGTTTAAGTATCGATCCACAGTTAACTAATAATGGATTAATTAATTTAGCTGTTGACATACCATAGTATTCCATTGAAGTTAACAATATTTGTTCTGTTAATAAATATGCAGTTGGTGTTGATTTGGAATGAAGATATTTAATAAGAATCACCGACTTAAAATCGATTTCAATTAAACGTTTGTTTAATCTCATTCAAGTTCATCAAATTATTATTGTGTAACTGACAAAAGTACGTAGATCATCTTATCACAAATGCTATTACGGTTAATTGAATTTTAACTACTATAATTTGAAGGACGTAGGTACGTATCGATGAGAGTTACCCAACGCTGATTCGATCGAAAAGCTTTGATTGAAAAACATCTGTATTATTATAAGGTTTTGCCTATCGGCGATGAGATTAATTGCTTTGTGGAAAATGCTGAAAATAGAAGAACTATCGCACTAATAAACACAATCATGTCTGTAGGTACATACAAATATTATACGATAATATCAATTGAGTTCGACTATAAAATTCGCGTTAAATTACTGAAGTTATGTTATTTTAACGTTTGATATAACGACAGGATAAATTATTATACGTAATAACTGTTAATAGGGAAACCGTAAACAAGATATTTAGACACGAGTTGATAATTTTATAGTATATGTGTATAATAAAATTATTTTATTATGTGTCGATTACTTTTGTTTATTAGGTTTAGTCAAATATTATGAGTTTTTATATATATGAATAACAAATATAATGAAGCCATGATAGCTCAGCTGGTAGTGTGTACGGACGCCGTGTCAAGAGACGCGAGTTCGAATGCACCTACAATAAGCTTGAGCTTGTGTTGAGGGAAAACAATTCTATGAAGCCATAGTATGGTCTTCGGGATTTTTCAAGTGCCTGCACGGTTTACTAGCACCCTCAAGTTGTAAATCTGCCGCCAAATACCTATAGATGTGTTCTGGCAGTTGCACTTGAAAGCCAGTCTCTCCACTAAGCTTAGCGTGTCTACCATCTTCACTTAATATATCATCACTTAATATCAAGTGAGATTGTAGCCCTGAGGCTAAACCTATTAACTATAAAAAAAGTATAATTTACAAAATAAATGTTGCACAAGATACATCACAACGTCTGGAGATAAATCTGAACACATACTATTTTAACCATAATTTTTCTTCTTATTATATTTGTAAATATCCACTCAGTGTTGGATTTCTAGGTAGGCTATAGCTTGCAGTAGAACATTTTGTAACGCGGCATTTTCTCGGCGCCAGCAATAACGGAGTATACATTTTTAATTTAGTAATAAATGCATTATAAAGGAGGGTTTCATTCAGCCTATAGGCGGCACAATAATAAATCCATTACTGTAAATATTTAGAGAATTAAAATCCACACTAGTGTACAATTATCGCAAAATGAATCTAAATAGAGTGCACATCAAAGGAACTGATTATAAATCGCTCACCGGAAATTACTGTACCCAGCAACGACCAGCGCCACCACAACTAGAGTATAACGGAACTTAACTTCCTACTCACTGACAGGGTTCGGTGCTTTTCAAACTTACTGCGTATTAACTTATAACTTTGCAAATACATACGGTTTCATACTAAAACATATTATATGTGTATCGCCCGGTTCACGGGTCGGATAAAACTCGCCTTGACTTTTAATCCTGTCTAAGCCAGATTTGAATATCATGATCCTAAAATTAACGAATTTGAAAGAACATTTGTTGAACAAATAAATAATAGCATTGAAAATTTATTAGTGAAATTGAGAAAACTGCAGCCGTTTACTGTTTAAATTGATCTCGATATTACGTATCCCAATCACGTATTTTAATTTTAACTTTTTATTAGCAGCGCTATTCTGATACACGTAACTTATATAACATATGTTATTATTTTTACATACCTCCTATTATTATTATTATTCTTATTTATTTCTTTATCAGATAATAAAGATCCAGTAAGTAAATCCAAACACAAGAATCAAATGTATAAAATAATTACTTAGAAAGAGTACAAAAGTTGAATATAATACATTACATAGAATATATTACAGCTTACATAAATGAGCCTAAATCAAATAAAAAGCGACCCGACATGATTATATGACGAGAAAAAAAGTTTCTAAAATACCTAGATTTTAAATCCCATAATGAAAATACATCATATGTCAACGATTTACTTTTTACAATTTAACTTCTTTATCTGAGCGACGAACTTCATTTGACATGCGATTCTTATATGATATATTGAACTATAAGGTTGATTGTCCTGAACTATTGGGTAAGATTCCCTTAAAAACGTATAATAGATTGACTCGAAACCCACGTTTATTTGCCCCTCAGCCGGTTAAACACAATTATGCCAAAAATTCTGTTTTGCAGAGATGTTTTAGCGTGTATGATACAATGTTTAGTCATATAGATTTATTCTATTCAAATAGAGTATCATTCATGAAACAATTACTTTGTAAATTGTAAAAACTTATTGTCATAGGAACAGGAACATAATACATATATTTTTTTATGCTTATACATAATTCCTCAATACGTTCAACATAAGCACTCACACAAAACTACTCAAACAGATGTACACATCTTTACCTATCACACACACCCATAGACACGAACACTCAAAAACATGCCTTTGATTGCGCACAAATAGAATAGAAACACAATTATTTATTTTTAATAATGATTTCTTTATAATTGGCACCTATTTACTGTAAAATCTACTAATTTGAAATTGTTAAATATGCTGTGAAGAAATACACAATAAATAAATAAATAAATAAACACATGTAAATGCAAACATACAAAATGCACTACAAGAACGTGAAATTTCCAATAATCCTCTAAAAACGTTATTGTATTGAACACGTAAAGGGTTAATTTTTTCTTTTCCAAAGTTAACCCTCAGGCTGCTCGTGTAGAAACTTTGATAGAATGCTTTAAATAAACAGATGTTAATTTCATCACTACGATGATCAAACTTGCGTGCAAATATGTTCCTCCTAACTGCGAGCGCTCACGTCTTTGGTGATTATAATTATAATAAGTTAAAACTTTTTAAAGATTACCTATTCCTGATTTAAATCCTAAAATAAAAAATTCTCTGAGTATTTACGAACCACCTTTCAGTCTGATTGCTTTTCACGTTTTATCATTTACATCGATTGCGAAAATACCAATCCTTGTTCAATCATGAACTGAAATGGAGTTTTTTTTTTGTATTCGAGAATAATTGATCCTACGTCTTGAAAACTAAATGTTCTATTCGTCGAAATTTACATTATAAACAACTCTATTATTGTACTTACAAAATATATTAACGAATACAATACTGTCCAACATGATCAGATTTTAAACTTGAAAACTAGAACGCCAATTTTTTCAATGATTTTATTAACATAAAGAGAACAATTTCTTCCAGACTGATGAGAATTTTAAAATCGTTTTGTTACCTTGGAACGTAAAATGGTTGTTGATAAACCACTCCAAGTTTTAACTGAGATATTGACGCAGTTTCACATAAATGTAACATTGCCGGGCGATCTAATCTCTCAATTTTAACACATACGAATAAAACAGACTTAAGCAACCCTCAACAAAGCACTACTTATGAAGAAAACAAATGAAAAAACACATTTGTATACACACTGTGTTCATAAAACATGTTTCTATAAAATTCTTATTATCTGAACATCGAGAACGACACCAGAATAACTTGTCTGAGTACCAATTCACATCACAATTCAACAAGGACAATTCACCTGTTTCAAAGGTATGAACCGTATATACTAACTGCCAACTCAGAGTGAGCTTGACCCATATTTTAAAGCTATTGATCGTGGAATTTTCGTGACGTATCTACATAATTATTGATACTTATATTCATATTTACTATCTAAAATTATAATTAATGACAAACATATAGAACTAACACAATAAATTAAACTCCAGAATAGTAAATAAAAAAAATCTACAATAAATAAATTCTGGTTATGTTTATTCATAAATGTCATATAGTCACAAGATAACTATCCGTATCATGTAGAAATGTATATGCGGAAACATATAAAACACACATAAAACATACTTTGTAGCGATGATAGCTCAGTTGATAATGTATACGGACGCCGCGTCAGAGGACGTGAGTTCGAATCCACCTGCAATAAGCTTGATGAGCTTTCGGTGAAGGGTAACATCGTGATAAAACCACAGCAAACTGTTTCTAATGCCCGACTGGCTAGCTACCAGCCTCAAGTTGAATTTCTGCCGCCAAATACCTAGAGGTATGTTCCGGCACTTGCACTTGAGACCCAGTTTCTCCACTAGGCTTAGCGTGTCCACTATCTTGGACTTCATCGTCACTTAACCTCAAGTGATGTTGTGGCCATAACGCTAAATCTTAACTATATAAAAAAAAGGGAGTATTATTATGCACTCTGTATCTAATATTGCCATCGTTATATTCAACTAATAAATTAATTATTAAGATTTTATAAATCGACATTATGATTCTTGGTAAGGATTAATTTCAATTAAAACTAAAATATATGTACTGTAAGACTACATAGCACCAAAAATGTACAAGTACATTCATTGTAACAAATATATTTATATATTTTGCACGCTTTTCCTTGGTGTATATACATGTTAGTTTGCCTAACGCAGGATAGTCTGTCATTTTTCTATTAGCCGCGCCCCCCTGCCCTTCAGGCAGGGAGGTTTTCTTACATAGGCTTCCCTATTTTTAATTATATTATACTCATTATACCGCTCCAAGCCCGCCACCATGGCAAGCAAAGATGGTACACTGATGGAAAGTAAATTCCGGGCATTCTTGGAAAGAGAGAGAGCCCGGATCTACTAAGGAAGTACCTCGCGACCCAATTCGCGCCCACGCAACGGGTCCGCGCCCCACCCAACGGCGCAAACGCGCCGGCGCGCCGATCACCTACCCCCCTCGCTACCACCTCCTTACCTGTCCGCACTCCCTCCGCCCCGGCGCGTTGTCAGGCGTCGCCCCCACTACCGCCGCGTCGCCCGACCTCCCCACCACAACCGCCGCGCGCCGTCATCCGTTCCCTCCGCGAACGATACACCGCGTCCGCCCTCACCACGAACAACTCTAGCGCCTCGTTTGTTCGAGGACAAAATAAACTACGCCCAAAGGCTGGTAATTACCGCGAACTCATTCGAGCCAGTCCTCGCTGACCCCATCGTCGATCTAGATATGGAAACCGAGTTCCCAGAGCTACAAAACTCCGAAAGCGACTTTATTACGGTCTCTAGGGCCAAACCCAAGAACAAACGGGTACTATCTCCACAAACAGTTGAAACTGCTGCCGCCAAAACCAGGCGCGTTCCCACACCAACAGCAACTTCTTCACCATCCGCGACACCCGCGACTCACGTTCCAACCGAGAAGTAGGTGCGTCCTCCGCCTCCTGTCACAATTGCTGACAAAACCACATGGCTGAGCATCTCCACTCAGCTTAACCTTAAAAAGATCAAATACACACACGCCCGCAGCACCCCATCCGGGATACAAATTAAAGTGCCAACAATCGGACACTACAGAAATTTAACAGCATTCCTCCGTCAAGGTAAACATCAGTTCTTCACTTATACGCCTGAGGAAGAGCGCCTCCTGCGCGTCGTAATCAGGCGCGTCCCAAAAGAACTCCCCGTGGAGAACATTCTAGCCTCCCTTAAGGAGCAAAACTATCCCGTCCATGAGGTACACCGGATGTACCATAACTTCACCAAAGAGGTATACGACCTTGTCCTCGTCACCCTGGACCGCTGCAAGGAAGGCAAGGAGATATTTGCCCTAAATTCAGTTTACGGTCTCTCCAGCATTACTGTCGAGGTACCGCACAAGAAACACGCTCCGACTCAATGCCACAATTGTCAGGCATACGGTCATTCAGCTAGGAACTGCCACATCAAGGCCAGATGTGTCAAATGCCTGGGCGATCACTCCACTAGGGAGTGCCCTCGCATGCCTGAGACACTCGAACCTCCAAGCTGCGTCCTATGCGGCAAGGCCGGGCACCCCGCGAACTATCGTGGGTGTGAACGCGCCCCACGCACATGGCGCACTCGCACGCGCGTCCCACACCGCGCTCCTCCAGCGCACGCCGCGGCAGCACGCCCTGCCCCGCCACCGCTCATGCCAACCCAGGCCTTCCCGAGCCTGCCAGGGCCAGCGCGAGTCGCTACCGCGCACACACCCTCACAAGCCCCGCCTTCCGCGTGGGCCGCTAAAGTACAATCGCCCAGAGTCGTACCCGCGAGCTCGGACGCTCCGTCCTTCGACTTTCTAGGCTTAACCTGGATCGCAGGCATGCTAAAAGATTTTGACGTCGAAGACATCATCGCCTTCGACAAAATGGCTAGCTCCCCCGTCGGAATAGACCGACTTAAGGACGTAGCCGCCTACCCTGCCCTCGCAAGTGCTGTGCAAGAACTTGCCCATGCTTCCCCTTAAACAACTGCAATGGAGGTTAGAATTAGACCCCGGGGCCTCTCTTTATCCTTCTTTAACGCGAGTAGTATCACTCCCCACCGCGACTTAGTAGCCTGCTTCCTTAAGGAGCGGCAAATCGACGTGTTCCTCGTACAAGAAACACTTCTTCACCGATCACAAACTACAAAATAATAAGAGACGATCGCACCGGTGTAAGAGGCGGAGGCACACTCATATATTTCAAAAAATCTCTGTATTGTACGCGAATAGAACCTCCTAAACTCACCAACCTAGAGGTATTTATATGCAGAGTGGGCATGACCGCTCATCCCACGATCCACATCATTTCAGCGTACCTCTCGCCTAAAAAAAACACTTCTCAAATCATATCTGGAAGCGCTCTTCGCGCTCGGTGAATCGGTAATCGTGGCCGGCGACCTTAACTCCGGGCACATCTATTACAATAACCCGCGTACCACTGATAACGGTAGAATACTTTTCCGCTTGGAACACAAGCTAACCTTCGATGTGATAGCTCCTCCAGAGCCAACACATTTTCAGACCAATTGTCGACCCTCAGTCTTAGATATAGCTATCCTCAAAGGGGTCGCCCTCCAGGTACGACACATTGAAGTAGTTCACGAACTCGATTCAGACCACCGCCCAGTAATTTTACTCCTCGGCCAGCCCGACGAGCATAACCTGCCTCCCATCAAAGTTGCCGACTACCCTAGACTTAGACAATACCTGGCCACTAATATCTCCTCTCCCGAGCTTGACAGGATTCCAGACGTGATAGACTCAGCAGCCGACGCCGATCTGGCGGTCGACTCCCTGGTCAGTCACCTCCAGAGTGCCGTTGAGGCCACCTCGAAAGAGGTAAAAGCGGCGAACGATCGCCGCTTTATACTCCCCGACGACATTCGGAGGCTGATCACTGAGAAGAACGCCGCGGCTCGCGCCCACGACGCCTATCCGACAGTAGAGAACCGCGTCCGGCTACGCGCCCTACAAAGACAGGTCAGATCTCATATCTCTGAATTTCACGCTCAAAGATGGGACAGCCTCCTAGAGAATCTCAAGCTATCGCACCTGGCCTTCTGGGAGCTCGTCCGCAAACAAAAGAGTAGTTACTCATCAACCACACCCCCACTAGACAGAGGCCTCACTCTCCCCCCTGCTTTCGAGAGCAGTGACAAAGCGGAGCTACTCGCTAACACCCTAGAGGGACAATGCTCCCCCAACCCTTACAAATACCAGGACAGAGATCCCGAACACTGGGAAAGGGTCAACCGAACAATACACTCAATAAGGGAGATCCCCCCATCAGAACTCGGTCACCACCGACAAAGTCCGTTCGATAATTAAAGGACTCAAACCTAGGAAATCTCCCGGTCCTGATGGTATCAGGAATGAAGTCCTAAAGCTTCTTCCTGACAAACTCATAGCGCTTCTGGCCTGCATCCTCAATGCGGCCATATCTCATTGCCACTTTCCAGCCGTCTGGAAAAGGGCCACCGTCATAGGTATCCGGAAACCAAGCAAAAAAGCCTGCTCCCCAGAAAGCTACCGTCCTATTAGCCTACTTAACACCTTAGGCAAAATATACGAGCGGATTATTCTAAACCGCCTCCAAGCCGTTTCCGGACCAACAATTCGGATTCCGGCCGAAACACTCATGCACCCACCAAGTTCTCCGCCTCACGGAACACGTATTCTCCAACTTTACGGAGCTACGCCTCCCCAGACGCACTCTCGCAGTCTTTTTCGACGTTGCCAAAGCCTTCGACAGGGTCTGGCACGAAGGACTCATCCACAAACTCCACCAATAACAAGTTCCGGACAGACTTGTCCACTTAATCATACAATATTTATCAAATCGCTCCATCTGCTACAAAGTAGACGGAGCTCTCTCCTCACCCCATCCCATTCGCTCTGGAGTCCCCCAAGGCTCCATTCTAGCGCCCTGTCTATTCAATCTATATGTCAGCGACATCCCAATCTTCGATGACGTCCAAGTAGGCCTCTACGCCGACGACACTATCATATATAGCTCGGGTAGGAACAGAGCCATCCTTACAAATCGAGTTCAACAAGCTATCTTCGCCTTCAGATCCTGGTGCCTCAAATGGCGCATAAGATTAAATCCAGATAAAAGCTCGGCTATCATGTTCGATCCCCATAACTTCAAGCCACTCGAAGGCTCCTTACACCTCTTCGGTGTCGATATCGCCTGGGTAAATCAAACCAAATACCTAGGCGTAGTACTCGACAAACACCTTACCTTCACCCACCATATCGATTACGTAATTAAAAAGGCCAACACCGCCTCGGCCCTGCTACGTAATCTCACTTCCTCGAAAAGCAAAATGTCACTCAGACATAAGCTTACAATCTACAAGACTTGTATACGCCCCATACTGACTTACAACTGCCCAGTCTTTGCCCATGCAGCAATAACAAACCTGGAAAAACTACAAGTTTTCCAGAATAAATTCATACGCACAATGGTCCAAGCCCCGCCTTACGCCCGCAACATAGACCTCCACAAGGACATGAATCTCCCATCCATATACGCTTACATACGCGAACTCACCAAAAACTTCTTTGAAAAAGCCGAAGCTCACTCAAATCCCGTAATAGTAGAAGCAGTCAACTATACTGCAAATCCTCAAGCCGTTTTGTTCGCACGCCGGCCACGGAACTGCTTCACCGATCCCGTAGACGACATCACTAAGGAAAACGCGCTCCTTCCTGCCGTCTCTTCAAACCGTTCGTGTCCGCGCACACGCCCGCGTAACCGCAGGTCTCGCCGCCTCCCTCTGCAGACGCTCGGGCCTAGGTTCGATCCTTCGAAAAGGAGCTCTCGAGCGACTCTGCTCGCGTGATACAGTGACACTCTACAACACTGAGAGTACAACATCACACTGCACACCACCCGTGCACACCCATACGCTAAGTACACGGTTCTGTAAGGGACCAAAAACCTGTGGCCCTGACAGTTGTTTGCCTTTTTAACACTTGTTCTTTTTGATTACAGTTCAGATTTATACAGTTCATGGTCGTTTTGATGCGAAGACAACGTCCTTCCAACTCAGACAATAAAAACTCGAACAGTACAGTACAATCTACTACACCGACTTCCTTGCCTCTCTTAACAATCAGTATTCTTAATTAAAGGCCTTCTCCAGTAGGCCAGCCCTTACTTTTTTGTATAATATTTTCTCTTCCGGCAGCAGTCCATGCCAAGGGCCAGCCACAACGGCACCCTTGTGCGGGCTGCCTCGGGACTGAGTGCCCTCAGCATTCGCCCCAAAAAGTCCTGCCAAGCTGTAAAAGCCGCTCTAGCTAACAGCGTATGTCCGGTTGAGAAAAAAAAAAAAAAAAGCTGGTTACGAAGCTGTGAAAGCCCTTCCGGCTAACAGCGTATGTCCTTTCGAAAAAAACTAAGAAAAGCTGGATACGATATATCGTGAAAGACTCGCGAGCGAGACTGTTCATTCGGAGGTAGTTGTCATTTTACGAATAAAAACATAAGTCAACAAGATGGCTTATATCCTGAGAGTACTTCCGCTACTCTTATATCAGAAGTGGGATCGGTACTGCCACAATCGCCGCCTACCAACAACCCATGGCATAAATTAAATGACAAATGATGTTCGAACTTCAACAGCGGAGTATGGTGTAGCTTAATGAAGCTATAAAATCATGTTGATTTGTACCAACACCCCGGTGAATAGTATTCATTTTACTTTGATTCCGGTGCCGAATCTGCGCTCACTAAACTTAGCGTAGCTAGAAATTTTTTTAGGCACACGATCTAGTTTTGAAGTTAAGTGGTGAACTAACTATTCTCGATAAAAATTGAACTGATAATTTCAAAGAAAATAATTCGCGATAGTTCATCTCTATTTAGTAGTCCAATTTAAATGGTTCAGACCGACTTTCTGTCAGAGAAACTATCCATTATCTCTTATTGTTGATCAATTTGATAAACTGTTAAAGGTGTGTTTCTTGACATGCTTTGGATATGGCGACAGGTTTCGATCGAAGGATTCCATTGAAAAGACAGCACTTGTAACTCCTGATGGTCAATTCGAATTTTCGCGTATACCTTTTGGTCTTTGCAGTACCCCCTGAGTTTGTTAGCGTACAATGAATAAAGCATTAAGTGACTATAGAGATAAAATTGATTTGGTTAATATCGATGCTATTATGATTGTCTAATTACGTTTTGTGATGATTTCAGTAACTTCGGGTGATTTGATTTGAATATGCCACCGATATTTCAAGGCAAAATCAGGTTGAAAATAACCGCCTTGCAACATGGCTGTAATATCCCTGGTGTTGCGACTGTATATAGGCGACGATAACCATTTACCATCAGATGAACCATCTGCCTATATGCTGTTCTTTATGATTATTTATTTATATTTGTGTATTACGTTAGTGTGTTATTGTAACCAATTTTAGCTCTGAGGCTATCAAATCAAATCATCATGTTTATTCAATTTAGGCCCTAAGAAGGCGCTTATAAACGTCAAATTTACTATCGGTTCGGAAAGTAATGCAGTCATCGAGAAGAAGCGGCAAGAAACTCGATCTGCATCTTTTTTTTTAAGTCTTATTCTTATCCTTATATACAATAATTTAATGTGTTATTAGTTATTCGTGGATGTCCAGAGAGGGGCGTCAATTCCAGACATCACGATCGCTCACATATTGAACCAAACTTTGACATGGTTCTTGAACCTACTGTCCGGCAATTCAGTAATGTGCTTTTGATTATAAAACTTGACACTATTACCTAAAAAAACTGTTACTTGTCTTACTCAGTCTAAAATGAGGAGTGACCAGTTTGTCGCGATTTCTAGTATTCAAATTATGGCAGTTTTTAATGAAATCTAGCTTTTGTAAGTTTTTACATACATTAAATTATCAAGAATATATTGGGAGGGCAAAGTTAACCTACCAAATTCCAAAAACTTAGCCTTTAATGATTTGCGAGGTCTCATATAGTAAATAGCTCGAACTGCTCGTTTTTGTAAAAGAAATACGGTGTCTACCTCAGCTGCTGTCCCTCACAGCAAAATCTCATAAGACGTTATGCTATGGAAGTAACCGAAGTAGACTAACCTAGCAGTGGCAACATCTGTCAGCTGTCGAATCTTACGAACAGCGCACTCAGCAGAACTTAACCTTCCCGCCAATTTTTTTATGTGTGGACCCCATTGTAGTACTATGCTATGCATTGTAGCTATGAAACCAATATTATCGCTGAGGCTATGAGGTTAATGTGTTGGCTATAACCGGAATTAGCGATGAGGCCATGAGATAAGTATGATGTGAAATGTAAATATTATACAGGCAGGACTAAATAAAAGTACAAAAACGAATTATGATTAAAAGTACTACAACGAATATTGGTGCATTGTGAAACATAGCGCCCCCCACTACCACGATACTATAAAAAGGCGCTACATGACGCTGGCTACGATGTACAATCTACTCCACCTATTTCCTTGCCTCCTCAATTAATATTTTACCTAAAGGCCTACCCCAGTAGGCCAGTCCTCACTATTTCTTATTTTATTACTTTAGAAGTATATAAATAAAAATAGATACATTCGAAAATTGAGATTTCGATTTTATTTCAAATATTTTGTTGAAATAGTATAATAGCATTGTATTAACTAGCTTTTACCCGCGGTTTCACTCACATTAATATTAATTTTGTCAAATCGGATGACGCAATTAAAAGTTTCATAAAAAAATTATTACTCTCTTTACCCCGATTCCAATTACTTTTTCGCCGAACCCGGACCGCGAGGGGCGCTGGGGCAAGGCGGTGATTGCACGCACGAACCCGCGTCGCCCCAGGAAGGCGACAAACGGTCGTGGGGTTTTAGTGGGTATTCCCGGTGACTAGCACCGGGTGAGTCCCACATAACCTTCCTAGTCCCCCCGGGCTGGGAGGGTATGCGTTAAAACACTTCAACACGATAAAAAAAAAAAAAATTCGCCAAGAAATAGTAGCTAATGACCGTTTCCAAGGTCCATCTATCTCTATACCAAAATTCTTTACAATCGACTCAGCGGTACAAGCGTGAAAGCATAATAAAGAATTCACTTTCGTATTTATAATATTACTAAGTATATAGAATATTATAGATATATGTGAAAAGTGCAATCTTCTTTTTACAAAAATACTTGTTTGAAAATGAATTGAATGTAATGTGTTTAAGTGCTAAGAAAATCGATGGTATATGCTGTTGTTTTATATAATATACACAGGACCAAAACACTTAGCGGTTTCACCAAGAGAATAACCTATAGTTAGGGTTTCATTAAATTAGCGATTATAGCTCAGTGGTAGTGTGTAGGAGCGCTGCGCCATGGGACGTGAGTTCGAATCCAACCACCTACGATGAGCTTGAGCTTTCGGTGAAGGAAAACATCGTGAGGACATCATAGCATGGTGTTAGGGCTTTTTCTAATGCCCATCTGGCTAGCTACCGCTACCATCCTCAAGTTTAAATCTACCGCCAAATACCATTAGGTATGTTCCGGCAGTTGCACTTGAGAGCCAGGCCTTCCTATAAAGGTCGACAACGCACTTACGATACTTCTGGTGTTATGGGTGTCCATGGGCGGCGGTGATCACTTACCATTAGGTGACACGCTTGCTCGTTTGCCTCCTATTCCATACATAACAAAATAAAAAAGGTGTATTGAAACGATGATGACTCAGTTAGTAGTGTGTACGGATTGCGCTTTGTGAGTTCGAATTCCTACAATGAGCCTCAGCTTTCGGTTAAGGAAAACATTGTGATGAAACCATAGCGTGGTGATACGGGTTTTTATAATACCAACCTAGTTAAATAACACCGTCAAGTTGAATATCTGCCACCAAATACATACAGGCGTATTCCGACTGTTGCACTTGAGAGCCAGTCTCTCCATTATGTTTAGCATACCCAGCATCTTAGAACACATGGTCATTTAACATGAGCAGTGATTGTGGCCATAACTCTAAACCTACGGAATATTACCATAAAGAGCATATTGTTGTGATATCTACAAATTATTGCTTGACAAACATTTATATATGAAAACATTATAGATTTGAATAACAAAGAATTAAATTGAAACAGGGTACAGAACAAATAAAATCATGTAAGTAATAATCGTCAACGAAGGGAGACCTGCAGGACGGGTATTTTACTTACGCCGCCATGACGTCTGCAAAACCGCAAATTCCAATAACTCGTATCACTTACCTATGAATAATAATACCTAACTCGTTATTTCCCGTTTCATATTCCTTAACCACTAGTCTGTCAGCGCACTTCGTCCAACACGTGCATCTTTATTTATTACTGCTTATAATTCAGACTAGCTTGTAATGTGAATTCGGACTTTTACAATGTCAGAAGAAACAGTAACAATGGACTGGAGTCCCAGCGAAGATACAAGCTCCTCAACCGACTTAACTACACCCATGACGACTTTAACCAATGAAAGTGAACTACCGACGTCAACAGAAGAGTCTTACAATATATCTACTGAAGCAACAGCATTTTCTAGTGAATACCCTGAAACAATGTCAGTATTTGAAGGATTTATGATAACCGAAATTGTTATGACAGCTATAGAATTAATTATATCCATTGTAGCAATTATCAAAATACCACGATGGAGAAAGAATTACAGAAACCAAATGTTGATGCAGTTGAGCCTTGTTCGATTCATCAAAAGGGTTATTCTTCTTTTTAAGTTTTATGATGAACAGAGAACTGAGAAAAAATCTCAGCCTTTTGAAACTAATATAATACTATACATTTCGCAGTTATACATCGATTTTGTTATTGTGGTTTTAGTGTTCTTCTTTATAAAACATATGTATGACAGTTTAATTATAGTGGTTGTAAAGATAAACCAGGAAAGTTTAAATAAAACATCAATATACGCATGGTCGTTGCCTGTACTGATCACAGCCTTTTGGACTATTATTATTGTTACAAAAGCTCTTGATGAATGGTACGTTTATCTACTCATTTGTTGTTTATTCAGATGGCCGTTAATATTCCTTGGAACGATGTTTTATATAAAAATAGTCTATAAAGTGTTGTCAGACAAAATAAGAAGTTTTGCTAGAAGTTTAACACTTGTTACTTTTTTAATGTGCTTAGTGACAAATTTTTATTTGTTGTCCAAAGATATTATCGAACTATGGTGTTTCAAGGCTGCCTACTTAACCATACTTATAAATTATATTTCAGGCTTCTTACTAAATTTTCTTATATTATGTTTTTATGTTATTCTAATTATATTGAATTTGAACCACAATACAAATTCAAGTCGATCACTTCCTGACTACAGTCTCGCTGAAGGAAATAAACCACGCAAAAATGTTGTTTTACATTAAATACATAAATATTTATATTAAACGCTAGTCAATAAAATCTCTGTACAAAATATATTAATATAATAAAATATTTAAGAATGCTGCGAAGTTTTCTATTTTATTTATTCTTCTTAAAAACTAATTTTGAGATTTGCTCAAAATACCTATACACTAATAACGTAATCATGAAAATATATACAGAAGAATAAGTTTAATGGGCCTGGGTCCTTTTAATTTTCACTGGAATATTAACACTCGCCGAACAAACTTCGTTTTTAATCATGTTACTATATCATAGTCATATACCTAATTACTATTATTGAACTTTTTTAAATATAGTTAAGGTTTAGCGTTATGGACACAATCTCACCTGATGTTAAGTGATGATGTAGCCCAAGATGGTGTACGCGCTAAACCTAGTTGGAGAAACTGGCTCTTAAGTGCATTGCCGGAACAAACCTATGTATAAGTATTTGGCGCCAGATTTTTTACTTGTTGACGGTATCTTGCAAGCGGGCTTTACAAAATAACCTACCACCATGCCACCATGTAACTGAAATTGTTTGTAATAATTGTTGTTGTCATTTGATTTTATTAAAATTCTAGACTCTGCGTTTTGTCGTGTGAAGTCACGGGCAAAAACCATTTGACTCTTGTACATATTAAGATTCCCTGCAACTACGTGAAAGCGATAAATACGCTTGAGGACAGAATAGGGCTTAAAATGAACAGTAATTAGCATCATCAATTTCATTCATTCTGAGTCAATCTGTCTCGTTTATGTATAAAAATCAATAGAAGCAGGTGTACATTTAACCACAATCTTTATGTTAAATGATACCCAGACTTACTAGTGGCAGAATTTGCATACCGGAACAAATAATGAAATCTACCGTTGAACTATGGTTTATCACCATATTTTTTCTACGCCAATAACTCAATATTATTGCAGGGATTTGAACTGTCGTCAATAAACGCAGTGCCCGTACGAGTTACGACTGATTGCATATACACTTATCCCCCTACTTACACAATTTCGCTCTGACAGGATTTATATATTTTACAAAACTCATAAAAATGTATATATGGCTGCATATTCGCATATACATATCGTTAAAAACATTTTTGAGTGTCATTCATTTGGCAACAGTTATGGCAATAACGTGGGGCTTCCCCTATTGTAAAATACAATATATATTTACGTAAATATGTACCTTAAATATATACATACGCAAACAGAAAGTAGTTCATGTGAAAGAAAGCGAAAAATCATATTTTTAACTACGACTGCAAGTTTATGTATTAGAACTGTTTTCTTTAATTTAAAATTTATAGTTTATTTTAGAGTTTTTATATGTAAACCGTGTCATATTTCCAAGCTTTTTTAATGCCAAACATCAACAAAACGTTAAAAGAAAATTTATAATATTTTTTGTAAAACTAAAAAATTAAAATATTGAATCATTTACGTACTAGAGAAAGAGTAACAGATGTTGCTAATTTTTATACCATGAATGAAGCCACTATAAGAAAAAAGAAACTTACCTGTTACATATTTACTTTATTGAAGATTTCTTTGCTTTTCTTTTTGTTTCTAATCTATAATGAATTCCATAAGTAGGTTTTTAAGATGTTTTACTTAAATAAATGACTGAATTGAGCACATAATGGGAGTTTATTTCGTTTGCATCGCAAAATCGGACATTTTTTTTCACTATTTTGTCGGAAACATATTTTCAGTGTCAAAAAGGGGACAAGTGTAGTTAAAAGTAAATGAATTTGTATTTTCCCCTTTACAATTTATTGCCCTTTACAGTTCGAATTATGTAGCATTTTCCTTAACTACTAACGTAGTGACGATTATGTTCGTACTGATTACACAAAAATCTTGGATAGTTTCAACTTAACTTAAGGCCTTATTTTAGCCTGTGGTTCAGTCGAGAATCTAAGTTTATAGTGATAAATGATAACTTTATGTTTATTAGTAACGGTTTTTTTTTATTTGTATGTTGCTAGACATTTTTTTTTTTTTTTATGGAATAGGTGGCAAATGGCCAGGATGCTCACCTGATGGAAAGTGATCACCGCCGCCCATGAACACCTGCAACGCCGGAGGGCTCGCAAGTGCGTTGCCGGCCTTTAAGGAAGGAATACGCTCTCTTCTTGAAGGTTCCCAAGTCGTAACTGTTCGGAAAGACCGCCGGCGAAAGCTGGTTCCACAGAGTGGCTGTGCGAGGTAGGAAGTGCCTTACAAATCGCACTGTTGTGGAAGGCTGGACATCGAGGTGATGTGGGTGAAATTTTTTGTTTTGACGCGATGTACGATGGTGAAATTCAGCGGCCGGGATCAATCCAAACAATTCCTCAGAGCATTCCCCGTGGTAAATGCGGTAGAGGATGCAGAGTGACCCAACATCTCTACGCAGAGCCAAGGGATCAAGCCGATCGGAAAGAGCTTGATCGTCGATAATCCGAGCCGCCCTACGTTGAATGCGGTCAAATGGAAGTAGCTGGTACTGGGGGGCTCCCGCCCAGAGATGAGAACAGTACTCCACGTGGGGCCGAATTTGTGCCTTATACAGGTTCAGACATTGAGCCGACGTGAAGTACCGTCTCGCCTTACTGAGCACACCTAGCTTCTGTGAGGCCAATTTGGCCTTACCTTCCAATTGACCGCGAAACTGGACGATGCTCGAAATATCGACGCCAAGTATTCCGATACTGGCTTTGGCAGAAAGGGGAGTATTCTCAAAATGAGGAGTTACGATAAATGGTGACTTTTTAGCGGTTAACGCGCAAACTTGTGTCTTTTTGGGGTTGAATTGGACTAAGTTAAGTCGACCCCAGTCGGAGACTTTGGTTAACAAAGACTCGACTTCAGACACAAGTTTGTTCCGGCTCTCGTCAACCTGTTCCCGAGAAATATTAGCACGGCCAGTGTACAGTACATCCACTGTGCTATCGTCTGCATAGCAATGAATGCTGCTGATTTGCAGCATGTCATTGATATGCAGAAGAAACAGAGATGGAGAGAGTACGCAGCCTTGTGGAACACCAGCATTGACAAATTTAGGATCAGAGCATGCACCGTCGACAACGACCTTGATGCTCCGATCTGCCAAAAAGCTGGTGATCCAGTTGCATAATTTCTTGGGAAGCCCATAGGAAGGTAGCTTCGAAAGAAGCGCTTTGTGCCATACTCGATCAAAGGCCTTCGCTATGTCCAAACTGACTGCAAGCGCCTCCCCCTTAGTCTCAACTGCTTCTGCCCACCTATGAGTTAGGTAAACTAGAAGGTCACCGGCTGAGCGACCCCGACGGAAACCGTACTGGCGGTCGCTAATCAGCCGGTGGTCCTCTAGGTACCGCAGGAGCTGGCAGTTGATAACGGACTCCATTATCTTGGAGAACAAGGAGGTGATGGCGATAGGCCTGTAATTGGACGGATCCGAGCGGTTGCCTTTTTTAGGGATCGGGTGCACTAATGCGGCCTTCCAGGATTTTGGGACAATGCCTAAAGCATAGGAGTGCCGGAAAAGACGCGTTAAAACCAGTGCCAACTCCGGAGCACATGTCTGCAACACGATCGGAGTTATACCATCGAGCCCATTTGACTTATGAATGTCCAAAGAAAGAAGTGCTTTGCGAACTGCATTTTGCCGAAAATTAACCTCCGGCATGATAGTATCGCACCGCGGGATTATCGGTGGTGAATTTCCTTGGTTATCCAGAGTCGAGTTGGACACGAAGAGGGAGCTCAGAAGATCGGCTTTCGCCTTCGCGGCATAGGCAAGCGAGTCATTCTCCGTGTGCAGGGGTGGAAAAGAAGGCTGACAGAAATTCCCTAACACAGCCTTGGCGAGAGACCAAAACGCCCGTGTTCCCGACGGGAGACGCGCCAGTCTCTCGCCAATTCTGCCGATGTGCTCTGACTTCGCCTTGGCAATGACACTTTTGAAGGACCTGGAGGCAGAATTATACTGCTTTTTAAATGCACTGGTATTTACATCACTAGACGCCGAAGCCACAGCCCAGGCCTGGTAACATTCCCGCTTTCGGCGTGATGCCGTCTTGCAAGCGCGACCAAACCAAGGCTGGGATATGCCTCCGGTGGACACTGCAGAGCACGGAATAAAAAGTTCCATACCCTGAAGCACCACATCGGTGACAGAGTCAGCAACGACATCTGGATCATCCAGTGAGAAGCAAATCTGCCCCCATGGGTAGGACGCAAAGAATGATCGCATCCCGTCCCAATCCGTTGACCTATAATGCCATACGCGCCGGCGGCCCGTAAAGCGAGGTCGTATTGTGCGCGTAACCGGCACTGTACTCCGAACAAGACAGTGGTCCGACGAACCAAGAGGGGGATCGACGGAAACCAGGTAGCCGTCCGGATGAGAGGTCAACAGAAGGTCCAACAGGGAAGGTATATGATCATCCACATCTGGGATTCGCGTAGGCGAGGTGACCAGTTGTGTCAAATTATATATCGTGAATAGATCTACCCGCATGATCGGTGGTGCGTGATTTAAGCCAGTCGGCATGGTGGGCGTTAAAGTCGCCGAGAATCACGATCTCTGCGGATGGGATCTGCTGCAGCACAGAATCTGTAGCCATCTGCAAGTGCTCAACGAGTCGGTCAGTTTCGGCATTACCGCTATGGGACCTATACAGGCACGCGTAGGTTCGCGGATGGTTATCGCAGTCTACACGTAGCCAGAGGATGGATAGGTCCCACCCTTCAAGGCTGCCGAGGCGACGAGAGCAGATATCCTCTCTTACGTACACGCACACCCCAGCCCGCGGCACAATAGAATGTTCCAGTTTGTACCCCGGGTAGGAGAGGAAAGAGGTGTCAGCCGGAGAAGATATCTGAGTCTCGGTAAGGAAGAGCAAGGCCGGCTTCGCTGTCTCAAGGTGGAAGTGGACGGCGTTCAAGTTGGAATTTAGCCCCCTTATGTTGCAAAAATCCACAGCAAGCGTGGTAGGGGTAGCCTTATGTTGCTTGCTCCGTTTGCCCCGAACACAGAGCGCAAAATTGCCCCCCCCCCAGAATACGAAGGGCAGCCTGAACATCCACGCTCAGGTAGTGTGCGATCTGAGCGATGGACGCTAGTGGTACCCTCCTGGGGTAGATCAACCAAATTTTGCACTTTCATAATATTGGAGAGGGATGGGGAGTGGGCTTCCGGGACTCTCACAGGCTGAACGAAACGCGACAGCAATGTTGCCACTTGACGTCAGTTTTCCGTGAGAGAGTGGTTTTTCCCCGAGCGTGCCAGCCCATTCGACTGCTACCCGAAGGTGCGCAGCATGGCACTACCACTAAAACTATTACTATTACACTAAACTATTGAGGAATTTTAACTCATAATTTAGAACAAATTTGTCGCAAACATGGTATACTACACACATATTATTCTAGATAAATTATATTATAACCAACCTACGATAAATTGCATTTAACGCAACCGATTGTTATCATTGATCGTAACCTATAGAAATATAAATTGACTTACTTACGAGTATATAGGTAGGTACTTTACATTTTTTGGGAAATGGGGTGTAATACGTGTGACTTAGTAGGCTAAGTCAATAAAAAAATATTCATTTATTACAGCAATAATAATGAAGTTCCCTGTAAAAAATATACAGTGCTGACTAACCATTTCTTGTTATCATTATTATCGTAACAATGACAGCGATTCAACTTGTACGAATTCATTTGAATAAATATTTGATTGACCAAGCTTCGCTTAAATGCGTTCAGAACTAGACCCTATATACTTTATACTATATTATATTATTAGTAAAAATTGGTAGACTCAGTATATAAATTTTGAAAGTGACATACTGATTTTGTGTCACTTTTAAATCAAACCTCAACGTCACGTGCAAATGCAAATGTAATGCAAAAAATGCAATATAAAAATGCAAAAAAGAGACTCTAATCAAAGACTTACGTTGTAAAGAAACAATACCATAACTAAAGTCATTACATTTTCTTCTATTAAACCACAAATAGAACTTATATGATATCGGTTTGCAGCACATTAATAGACTTTCTTAACTGCAAACTGATAAATGGTGACAAAGTTTAACTGATAATAAATAAAACATAGTTTTAACAGTAATAAAATTTTAATTTATAATCACAATTATGATTCACGTTTCCATTTAAATTTACATTAACACTACATTGTTACTAAAAGCATTTCGGTTTCCACTAAAAATTTGGAATTAAAATTTGTAATACACGTGCTTCATATAATAAAAGATAAAAATAGTAATAATTGGTATCAAACTATGGTAAACATGGATAAACTTTAATCCCTTAAATAGTTAATACTATTAGTAAATCTTAATCATAATAACTCTGGATAAAATATGACATTAAAAATACTACACATTTCCAATAAAGATAAAATATATTTTAACATGTTTAATATATAAAACCCCCGTACCTATAGGTTATGAAAAACGAACAATTGAAGCTCGCGAAATTCCAACTTTATTTACACATGTATGTAAGAAAATATGTTACATTTTGTAAAAATGCTTCCCTCTATTACAAATTTGTTATAAATGTTGGACGGAAAACGCCGTACTTTACCGCGTTGCGTTCGGCGTGCTGTGCCTGAATTTTTCGCTTTATTTAAGCGCAGTTGCAAGCGCAACGTTTGACACGCTTCTCGTGATTCATCAGGGCATCCACACTACGTACTGAACGAGGCTGCATGTCTAGAAACACAAAAACAGTAACTATCAAAAACAGATTTCACTCTAATTACAATATAAAGAGATACACATTACTATATCAGTACCATATCACGAATTATAAATCAAATTATAATTTATCTATTTCTGTTTTGCAATAAAAAGTGATATTTTCTATTCCAATGAACAATTAGTTAGCTTTGGATTAAGGAAAAATTCGTTTAAATTCGAAAAACAAGCATAGTTTCAATGTGTAAATACCATCTAATAAAACTAATAACAAGCTGTATAAATAAACGACACAAGTATATACATTTTTTAATTACAGCAACAGATCCTTAATAACGTCCATCCAAAATCAGTTACATACTCATTATGTTACACATCACCACCAATAGTGTATATCGTTGATTGTATAAAATAACAAGTGAATTTACAGTCCATTTGATATTAAATCATTATTACAATCGACAACGAATTACAGTCAAATTCAAATAAAACCCTAGAGGAAATAAAAGTCAGAATTATGATGTTATTGATTAGGACTGAGCTGCAACGCCCACTCGCTAGTGGATGCTAGCTCCACTACCATACCACGCGCTATCACATCATTTGAACTATATACAGTAATATACGACCACAATTTTTATGGTAGAACTACAAATTATGATTTGTAGAAGCAGGAACAGTATTCTCACTTTTGAACACTTTGGAATTAAGGAGATAAAACTATTGGTTATATTGAAATAAACTCCTTTCTTTACCCTTTTTACCTTAAATACATCAGAAAAAGATGTTTATTTCATCATACTCAATTGGTTGACTGCACGGTTGGCCCAGCGGTTAAAGCGGTTACCTCGCTGCAAGCGCCGCGCCAAAATGTAATGGATTCGAATCCAGTACAAAATAATTTTTTGCGTAATCTACAAATAATTGGTTGTTACTTCGTGTCTGTTAATTGCGTTTATAAAAGCCTTCTCAATTGATATTAGGGAAATTGTGTACATATCCTGTCTATCATACTAATATTATAAATGGGAAAGTGAGTTTGTTTGTTTGTTACGCTTTCACGCCTAAACCACTGTATCGATTGTGATGAATTTTGGTACAGAGAGAGATGGAACCATCGAGACAGAGATAGGTTACTTGTTTGTGCTAAAACTTATTGGAATAATATACTTTGTATGAAACTTATTATTGCATAGCGGATTTGTTTGACAAAATCAATATTAACGCGAGCGAAGCCGCACGTAAAATCTAGTACAATAATAAAAAAACACAATCGTTTTACCTACTTAACTCCAAAGTGTCCAAAATTGATATTATCGTTCATGCTTCTATGTGACTCAACTGCTTTACATAAGAGATACTCGTGAATTAAGTGATATTGTTGTCGTCACAACAACCGACATTGGTTTCGGATCTCAATTACGTCGAGCACAATATTCGCAAACAATGTTAATAATCTCAATCGCTTACATATAAATGAATTAGTTTACATATGTAACATTATAAAAAATATAGGATTTGCTTGATAGAAAGTATATCAAACTATGACTTTACTAGCAACCGACCGCGGATATACAAAATGAAGTAGTAAGAATTCAAACTAGCCAAATATTCTTCAGGAATACATATCTTCCTATTAGGGAAATATTTTTTAGAATTGGATCAATTGTTTCAGATGTTACATTATGCAAACACAAAGTTTGTCTGTTTATTTATTAGCATAAAAAAACTTGTCAAATTTTAGTTCTATTCAAATTACTATGCTGACAAAATTTATTACTAGCATTGACACTCGATATATTGTGATTGTGACGAAAACGGCATAAAGTAATGTAGCGCAGTATAAACGATTGATATCGAATTATTATCAAATAGTGTTGCTAGTACATGTCAATCTTCATACTACATTATGAATATTGAATCCTACACAAAGGGTCATTAGCATCATTATTATTGACGTGTTAATTGAAAGATCACATTTACTCATTTCTAAATACCAGTCTAATGAAAATTTTTCGCATCTCTAACTAGAGGTGTCAAATTCTTATAAAAATGATTTAATGTCAACATACGATGTAACGTTCAATACAATGACTATTTTGAAAATGTTTAAGATATTGTTCGACTGTATAGTATGCAAGAGACAGTTTGGATATATTGTATATTTATAAGTATACCTGCAGCGACACTGTTGCCCGTGATGGATATTTTATATGGAGCTTTGGATTAAATAGGGTAATATATTAAAAGTGCTTACAGTGAGGCCTCTCGTCCATATCTTGAGGATCTTGAGGCAAGAGAAGAGTACGGGGCGCACGAGCTGATGGAGCGACTGCTTCCATCATAGGCATGCGAGGTTCTGCCTGAAGATTCTGTTCATCTTCCTGGTGGTGATGCTCACCGGCTTGAGCCTGGGCTTCAGCCTCAGCTGCCGCTGCTAATGTATTCACAATGGTTTTCACCTGAAACCGAAAACAAAAATGTAACATTATAAATTTTGTTCCGAGAGCGGCATTGTAATTATGGAAGAAATCTAAAGTAAAAGTCTAAAGTAGAGTACACATGACGATAATTCACAGAACAGTCACAGTGACGTTTGGGATGTTCTGGGAACGGTCGGTATAACTTGAACCAAGAGGCTGACACTCGGTAACACTCACACACTAACAACAACATTTGGCGATCTCTTAGCAGTAGTCACTTTGTCGTGCTACAAAAAAAATACGTGCAAATGTTGTAAAATTATAAAAATATAAAAATAACATAATATCTATTATTGCTTAGTAACATATTAAGTTAAAATTAAATATCAAATGGGACGGTTCTGAAAACGAATCTATCATTTGAATTATTTCATATAGATACATAATGTACAACTCCTGCTTAGTGTAGCGGTTTAAGCGATCGCTCTTCTGGTGTTCTAGTCCCCAGTGAAATTTGTTTCTTTGTGTAATTCTGAAATGACTGTTCGGAGTCTGGGTTTATTTTTGTCTGTTGATTGTATGTCTCTTCTAAAGTCTCCCAAGACACAAAGCTTGTAGATGTTGTTTTATTGTTAAACAATAAAACATATCTTATATTACGTTTAATAAGTTCTGTTATGCAAATAACACTGAAGAAAAGAAGAACAGATATAATAATTAATATTTTATAGTATTTTCTTGAAACTTGTAGTGTTACAAAACTTTCCAATTACCGACCTCCTGCATGTCATTATCGATTTGTTGTTCACGATGTTGCATCGTGTCTTGGCGTTGCATGGCGTCTTGGCGTTGCATGGCCTCTTGGCGTTGCATGGCTTCTTGTCGTTGAATAGCCTCCTGTGTTGTACGGTGGATAGCTTGTAGATCATCAGCGGTCAGGCCCCAGGGGAGGTTCATCTGTACAGGTGTGCCTTCCATGTTCTGTACCTGCTATAAAGCAAAAGTATTATATACCTTGATTATATATTAAAAAAAGTGCTTATTTTTATTTTTTTAACTAGTTTACATACTTGAAACTCAGTCACAATTTTTACAAACAGTAAATGGGTCGTACTTTTCTTTAGATAAAATGTTTATATTGTTTTCCGTAATTATTAACAAATAAATAAAAAATAATTTGCAAATTAGTCATCTCACATAACGTATTTAAACTTAAATAATGTCTTTAAAACTATATACTGAATGAACATTTAATATTAAAGATTTTGTTTTTGTTAATTTAACTCATTCTAAAAAAACTTAATATTCAGTACCATATTACGGTAATCTGAAATTTTTTATTATTTAGAACATACAATGAGTAATTTAAAAATAAAACTATATATTATACAAAATACTGAATTATTTTTCTAAAATAGATATATTATTATAATTAAAAATAATTAATGAATATAATAGAAATATTTTTTTTATAAAAACTTACTTCTGGTTGTTCTAAATCTTGAGTAGGAGCGGTCTGTGGGATATACTGGTGAAGGAGAGCGGGCTGCTGAAATTTAAACTTAAAATATTAACAATAACTTCACTAAAACAATAAGCACAACATACTTATTTTTAATCTCTATAAGTAAGAATTCTTGTTTAGAATGTTAACTAATGTTAAAAAATGATATTGCCTACGATATATACTTTGGATGAAGTAAATAGATGATTAATTGACTTGAAAACGTCACCATTACAATATAAAAAGCTCTATTCGGTAGTTTTAATGTCTGACAATAGTTTCACCTAAACTTGTGTTAATACTAATTAATACGTTATATCTCTACGGGTGGAGCTGACTCTCAATTGTAGCCATATAAATAGTTCATGGTAGTTAGGTAAGCGAGCATTAGCACTAAGGCACTTTGCCTTACCACCGTGGCACGGTTT
This sequence comes from Actias luna, assembly GCA_039707435.1. Taxonomy (NCBI): domain Eukaryota; kingdom Metazoa; phylum Arthropoda; class Insecta; order Lepidoptera; family Saturniidae; genus Actias; species Actias luna. The sequence goes on along the minus strand of JAZHAC010000008.1, from coordinate 8,546,984 downwards.
TATCATGATATTTTCGTTCACCAATAACTCATATTTTGCTCATGTTGGATTCAAACACACATCAATCAACGCGTTTTAAAATGTTTGTTGAAACAATAATTATAAAAAACACAAGAGTGTCGACATTTTTAATTATTATTAAATGTTATATTTTAAAATATAATGTTAACTTTTACATGAATCTTGAAATCTGTGTTTGCAAGTCATTTATTTATTATGGTCTAAACTATAGGCAAAAGTGAAATAATAAATTAAATCTAAAAATTATCTCATAGAAGAAAATACATGTATGTTATATGTAATCATGCTTATATAATAAACCTTTTACCACCTAATCTATAATAACAGCAAGAAGTAGTGTGACAAGTACCTTGTAGGTCAGTCTTAATTAAGGAAGTTAAATTATATTATTAAAAAAATGAAATAAATTAATGATTATTTAATTTAATATGTAAATAAAATTAATTCTTGTAAATAAAAGTATGATATCGTTTTATTTGATATACATTTTCATTTTTCATGCTTTCGAAAACTCTAAGTGTTATGATAAAGTAGGAAATAATTAGTTACTTTTTATTTTTATCAAACAGCAATTTAACATTAACATTTAGTATATCAAGCGCCTTAACTGAATTTAAATATCTTCTAAAATTTATAATATTCGCAAAAAACTAAAATACACATGAACGCACGATATTTCTCAATATTTACTATTAGATTCAACCCTGACTACATAACTTTTGTAAAGAATTAAATTATTCAACATAATATTTTGTACGATGTAAGAACGATTCTTAAATATTTGTACGTATCATTAGGATATGATTTACGGTTAACTTCCTACATACTCCAGATGCAAATTGCCAACTAACGGAAAGTTTTTAGTGTTCAAAGTTTTTTGACACCATTCACGTTAGTAGGTACTTGTTTGGTGCAATGTACACAAGTGTACAACTACGTAATCTGTATGTGTTATCTCTTACTAATAAATTATAATCTATATGTTATATAATATATTACAGTAGTATATAAAATTTTAGTACATATCCAGTTTAATTCATATCCTAAAAATCTATATAAACAAAGAACACGGCATAAAAGAGTTTATGACCAAAATGTTACCTATTATTAACAAAATATAATAATAAATAAATTGTAAGAAAATAGAACATTGATTTTTTTCAGTCTCAGACATAATTAAATCAACGATTTTCTTACAATAAATAATATCAGCCACGAGCCTTAAAACTTAAATTAGATTTCGTTATGATCCTACGATTAACAATTTTACTCTGTACTCAAAATTTGAGTTAGATATCATTATGAACTTGCCTCGTTGCGATCATGTGCTTGAGGAGGTGGTGGTGGTGGTGCGAAGGGACCCATGTTTGCATCGGGTGGTGGCGGCATGTTATGGGATGCGGGAATTGCAATTACGCGTTGTACGTGAATGCGCATCTCACGAGGACCTCCCATCTGCTCGTCCGACGACTCCCATGGCATCTATGACAATTAAATACACTGTCAGAAAGCGTACAGACAGTTTAATCAAAGAGACACGACCCATGAGGGTATGGATACATAAAATTAGATTTTAAAAGGGCCATTTCTAGCCTAACGCTTATTGTAGACACGTTGGGTGAGAATTAAATACAGTATTTAAAGGAAATACGTATCTTCCACTCACTAGATTTGGCCGTCATATTCTACTATTACGGTTTAGATCTAAGAAGGAAAATAATAATTTGAATACCTGTACCAATACTGGAGATATACAATTTACTATCACTGCTATAAATATATTTTTTTCTTTAGATTATTAAAAATATATAACGATACAAAAGGTTCAGTTCTTATACGTGTACACTGACTTATACACAGACACATAAACAAAAAGTCCTTGTACATTACAAAATATTTTTATATAATTTTGTTTATCTATCAACATTTGTGTCAGAATAAAAGGCAAATTCTTTCCCATCATCATTAAACCGCGGTCTTGGTTTTATGTACCCAAAGTAATATATTTTAAATTAAAGTGAAGTCATTATATAAATATGGTAACGTAAAAAGAGTTCGTCGGCGTTGTTTTGCGAGAGGCACAACGGCCGGGCATGGGCTGGACGGACGTGTCCTCGGATATCAGCGGTCATTGCTTCCTGATCATCAGTGTTTACCTCACCGACGCGGTGCAGCACAGTATGATAATCCAGATACATATACCATATATATGTATGTATACACCATGTTTACTCTGTTATACTATTCTTTGTTTTAAGCTCATTATATTTTGTAAATTATATTAGGACATCTACTCAAGATCAACAATACGATGTCTAAAATGTAATCTTCAAACATCTAACAAGATAGTTGCTTCTTCGTTATAGCTTACCCAGGAGTAATTGTAACATCTTGAAATGCATGTTTCTAATTAATTTGATATACGTACATAATAGCATAAAGCGGAAAAGTTTGTTTATTTGATTGCGCTAATCTTAGAAACTAGATGTCGAATAAAAAAAATGCATTTTATAGCGTAATCACTGAAAAAGGCTTGAGACTATTCAATATCACGCTACCACTACTAGGAGCAAAGCTGTATTGAAAAGAGTTACAAAAACGGGAAAAATGCCCTGTCTAAGAGCTTTTTTTATTTTTACTATTAAAATTAAAACGTTACACGTTACAATAATAAGAAACGGCGCTATGCCTCTACAATGATATGGCACTATTTTACTAATTATTGTGTTTGTTACTTGAAAAAGCGTATAAGATAAAGTAAGTCAAATACATTATATATATACAACTAAATATTATAAATTAATTGATATCGAAAGTAGTATTGAGAACAATGTTTACTACTTATACACGTTTTTGAACACTCGAGAATAATGAATGGTATATAGCCTAGCGTATATGACGAGAGATCGATACTCGATCTTGAGTTATTTTTTAGGAAAACTTATTTTATTTATATTTATTTATTAAATCGCTAATAAGGTTACATTATAAAATTTATAAAAACTAATTTGTTAATCATCTTGTTCAATTAATATAGCACAAAATTATTTTTATACTATTTAATTTAAAAGAGTTTCTTAAGAAATATCACACAATTTAAAACAAATTATACGACAAAATAATATATAGCAACCTATACATCTATACCAATAATATCAAAAGTTTTATAAATAAATATAAAAGTTACTATACGATGGATCAAAATCTCGACAAATATTCCAGGTATATTCGAACACACACATCCATTTACTTTATTACTACAGTATTTTATGCAATACATAGAGTTCATTATAGAGATTATTCATACATTAGTGATGAGTCATATGTGTTTTAATAATCGAGATGTTTAGAATACTGTTTCCGATACTTAAAAAATACAGAATGTTATATTTTATTTTACTGATGTCACAACTAAATTTAATAAATATTCAACTGTAAATAAAATCGATACGTCTAATTTGCACAAAAATTAAAGCACGATTTCTAAACCGGTACCTCTTCGAATCAAAATATTTAAGGAGTCATACATTACATAAAAACATTAACAAAAACCGCTATATAGACATCGATAAACAGTGAAGTCTATTGACTTTTGAATTTGGTAACGAGTATTAATATTCTAAAGATGATTGCGCGTTTGATGTGCTGTGGAACAAAAACGAGGAAGAAGGTACGGACGTCGTATTGTCCACGTGCCCTTGGGCAAAAATGTAGTTTAGTGTGCACCACACGTAGGGTTACCAGATGACAGGATTTTTCCTGATATGTCCGGAATTTCAGCTGACTATCAGGGAAACAGGGAAAATTGGAAATTGTCAGGAATATAAATAAAGAGAAAACATAAGATATAAAATCATAATGCAAGGATAAAATCTGATAATTAGCCATCAACTAATTGATTATTTATTAATTATTCATCTGAACGTCGTATCTCGCATCTCACACGCATATTCAAGCTTACCCACAAGTTTTTAAAATAAAATAATTTTGCTGCCGAAATGTCAGGAAGTTTATGGCTAAGGCAGGTATTTTTCCATGAAAACTTATTTTCAGATTTGGTAACCCTAACAACACGGAATATGCGTGTTGCGAAACACATTAAAACACCACTATAACATTATAATCGACATACAAATTTAATCGTATACCGAACTCACGATATGCCGGCTTCTATCACTTTCCCATTCATAGAACGTATAGCCATGTTATTATTTGTTTTAGTTACAAATATGGGCAATATAATTAACTCCAAATTTATTGTAACATTTTGCATACCAGAAATACTACATTGAGAAAATAAATTATGTTACATAAATTGAAGGTTCTCATTATTTCGGTTAGTTTACCTTACATTCTCAAAGTACTAAAATTCCTTCGGTTCATGCAGATTTCGGTTACGGAGATGATGCGTAGAGGATACTAAAAGGCTTAGTTGCATTGAACCTGTATTCAAAATATCTACATGTGGAAATATTATTAATTCATGATCATTTATTACAAATGATGACTACAGGCAGTAGTCTTACCACAGGCTTAGCGTGTCTACCAACTTGGGCCGTAGCATCACTTAACATCATGTGAGATTATGTATATAACGCTAAACTTTAACTATAGAAAAATAATAATTTTAGAGTTCGATACTTTTTGAGTAGCTTTTGTACTTAAGGCAACTAACAAGCACGGTCTAGTTGATAGGGAATTATTAGCGACGCCTAGAACAACTGCAGTATGAAAAGTACTAGCATGGATGTAATTCAGTTAGGTTTTAGCATAGAAATGAGCAACCAATCAAGGGTGAGAAATGCAAACTCATAAAGGTATTGTGAGGAAATTTTTCAGAGCCCCTTTTGTTGTGAATACGAAATCCAAAGTCTGTATGAAGTTTTAAGGAATATCCTTCGTTTAAGGAATATTTCTACGTATTAGTATACGGCAGCACGCGTTGCTCGCATTTAGGATTATTCATTTAATCAATTCTATGCAGGACGAGCAGATTAGAGGATAGAATATAGCCTTCTGGAACGATCTCATATCATTAGAAGTGCAGCCATTAATTACAGGTTTATTTTACCCAGACCAAAATTAGATTACGACGTATGATCTAAAGTATACCAGATTTCAGGCACTGCATAAATACACCACAAGATGATCGGGGTTGTACTAATGTTGATTCAGAAACATGTTTGTTGGAATTAAACAGAAACAACTTAAAGCCTCATGTCCAGACAATCATAACAAATTATTTATAAGTTATTGTGAGCTTTAGATATAAATTATAAATATTTTTATTTTATAGACTTATTATTTTAATTATAATTTATAAATCACATTTTGGCCTCGTACATTTTTTTAACTGGTGTTTACGTTAAGCGACCGGTTCGTTCATATTACTGAGTCCTCGACTTTACTATTACCGACACTACAAAGTACAATCTACTGTACATTTGAAACAACATATATTTTTATAATACTTCCGTTGAGTTCAAAGTTATTTCCGCGCTCATTATTCCATCCAAAACATGTTCTCGGTATGTTTCCATGGCATTACTATTAAAAATAAATAAATTCAAAGCTCTATCCATATATTCTGAATAGTATTACTTCCGATTTGAAAATGAATATTTTTAATTTTATAAAAAGAGATCTTATGGGTCTTTTGATTTTCAGTAGGTAGAAATTTTACTACAAAACTAAAGTGATTTATTCATATACACATAAGTATGTGAATTGAAAATAAAATATAAAATTATATGAGAATTTCTGCTCAGAGATGAATTACTAACAATCTATCCATGAACACCATATAGCACATATACGGAGGGAATATGTAAGTTTGTAAATGTGTCTGTAGAAAGTAAAACTTTCTAAAACTCGTCGATCTAATAAGATCGATTTTAAAAATTAGTTTACCTATTGAATAATTTGTACACGGTTGACATTATAGACTTTCTAGAATTATAATATTAAGATTTTTATTTTATATCGTTTCTTGTTTCTATTTTCATTTTGTTTTACATAATTAAACTTTAATGTAACTTAACTGTAATTAAAGTATGAATAGTGATGAATCTAATAGTCTTATATTAATTGCTGATGTTTAATTTCTATAAATGTAAAGGTTTGCTATGTCATCATAAAAAGTCTTCATATAATATAGAAATGTTAAATATTGATTAATATCTGATAAAAAGAATAAATGGTGAGAAAACTCTGTAGAATTTTTAACATATTATAAGTAAATGAAATTTTTTTAAGGCTCTTATTTCGTTATATTTTAATTCCGAATACAGCTGTAATTAAATTAATACAAATACATATGAACATTTTGGTGATGGTTGTTCTCTATATGATCCTAAATTATTCATTCGATTGCAATAAAACTTTTATGAGTTGTTTTGTGTACGTCCACAAAGGTTTCTGACCCAAAAATATACTCTTTCTCTTTCTTTGGCATTACTGCTTATGTTCGGTTACAGGTAATACTTTTTAAATAACATTACTAAAAATAACAACTTAAGAGCTCCAGATCTATAAATAGACTTAGCGTGTAGTCGTATTGAACAAGTCGTCACATAATTTCAGGCGGGGTATTGATCAAGATCTTACAAACAACAAGAACACTTTAATAAATGAAAATGTATAAATAGTTATAATTACCGAAGGTATGTTAAAAGCCAAACGTTACCATCCCAAATATATTTTTAATTCATAATAACTGTTGCTTGTACATAAACCATTACATGTATATCTGAAGCTAAAGAAAGCAATTTAGCAACTTTCGTTGAAATCTAAACAGGAATTAGGAACACCCAAAATATAAAATAGCCGCACGTTTCACTAAACTGTTATGAAACAAAAAAATACACCGAAATGATCAGTAAAGCAAGACTAAAGAAGGCCGATTGCTGCTTTACCTTCCTTAGGTCTACAAATTCCGGAGATAACCTCCAAAGTTTATTAGTTCCGGTCCGACTTTCAATTTTATATCACTTATGTATTAATATAATTAGGTGAAGCAACAATGGCTCAGTGTTAGATTGTACGGTCAACGCGTCGATCCATTCGGTATCAAATCCCTGCAATGAGCCCGAGCTTCCAGTAAAGGAAAACACCTCGATGAAACTATAGCTTAATAGTAGGGTATTTTCTACTGCTAGCTTTGCCATTTACCTCCCTTAAGTTGCATATCTATTATCAAGTGTCTCTAGATGTTTCTAAAAACCCTAGCAAAGACATGACATATAAAAATACATATCACCTGCATAATTAATCTTCAAAACTCCTTATGATAAAACAGAGTCTAAAGAAAACAGAACTTCATTGAAAAATCACATTGTTTTATGGAACGAATTAATTATTTGAAATTAGTAGTAATAGTACATTTTATTGTGTTTCTTATTTATTTGCATTTAAATCATAAAGTTATAATAGCGTTTATTTCATTACAGATTTGTCATGTTTATGTAAAATAAAACTATTAAAAATATGTATGTATACTAGACAAGCCTCCTGGTGCAGTGATAGTGAGCCTTATTAATAGCTGAAACACTGCGGGTTTGTCATCGCCCATTATTGTTTTATGTGTATTGAGCATAATTTTTAGTCCTGTGCTTGGTGTATATATCTAATGTTTAGAATAACAGATGTTTAGTTACCATAATGTAAGTTTTGTTAAATATGGAATTAAATCGCTGTATCAGAATTCTATGAATTTTATAACATTATATAATGTAAATTTATTAATGATTGAAAAAATGCATTTAACCATGCATTTTATCTATTGATCATTACAGTTCATATTAATTTGTACAGAACCTCAATGCACAGTTACATAGCGGTAAATCAGGTATAGCAGCAAAAGTACCAGCTTCAGCAGTCACTTTACATTTGTCTATCGTTAGGTGATTTTTTGTGTTCTTCCCACATTAGCCAACAGATTCAAAATGAATATATATTTTCAAGTCTCTATCAGTATAGTCCAATGATAATTGACAATCACTCCTCAATCTAGACCTAATATGTTACTATAATCTGCCTCAATATCATTAAACGTCAGATATAATTGTGATGTGGTATATATAACTTTGGGCTACAAAAACTTTAAAGTTTTCGGAAAACTTTAGATTATTATATCATATTTAAATTATTGTTTGGCAAGTCTACCTTGCAGTTAAATGATGTTACAATAGAGAAAAAAACAGTTTGTATATGTATTGATATAACACAGATCCCAAACTAGGCTGAATTTGTACAACTTGTTTAAACATTGTCTTTTAAATACCTTTTTATTATAGATTTTTATTAATATGTACGTGATAATGGTACAATTTTAATATGTTGAGATTACCCGTTAATGAGTAACTAAAATTAATATCTATATTGGTCACCTTGTAAAGCTGACGCTAAGTGCAGTAATATAGCATAATGTAATATAGTACAAGGTTCTTCAATGTCGGTAAGCACAGGTGCATTAAATTACTGACATATTCATAAAATGTCAAGCAATCAGCCTAATGCGGGCTTTTAACACTTCTGTCTATAGCTTAGGCATTAAGGGGCTAAAGTCCGCCGGCCCCCTGCATCTCAGTATTATACATCAAGTTCAAGAGCGTTCCACACTTGGCAGCAACAAAAACATAGGTAAGTACTGAAATTGGGCACGAATGTATCGATCTCTCGCATATATAAAATAGTGTGGTGGACGCGCTCGGTTCAAACATTCGACACACATCGCATCATGCACGCGTACCTTGCGCTCGCACTCACGCTCGTGACGGCCGCGCTAGCCGTACCCGCGCCGCGAGATCTACTCACATACGAAAGGGAAATAGACAATACAAGATACAATCATGGCCCCATACTATTTGATTATGTGCTCGGTGATGACAATCTATCTTCCCATAAGAACAGAGCAAAACTAGTGACTAGACTTCGTCCTGATGAAGCAGTAGCCGATGATAATGTAATATTGGAATCAAACGTTATAAAAATAGTGAAGCCAGCAAAAAGGGACGTAGACACCGAAGCAATACTTGTGCGACAGCGGCGAGGATACAATTTAGAAAACGTAAGGGTCCCCGATAGGTATCCATATCTACCTGTGCCGAATTATAACCGTTTCCGGCGCTGGGGCTAGTGGCCGCGATACATCGTACACCGCGCTGCGCCGCGATTCTTACCAAATGTCAAGGCTGCACTGCACAGCCGCTACTCTTACCTGTAGAAGCGGCGTGCCGAGCATCGTGCGTCGACCGCATCTACCACGCATCTCCGCGTGTTGCTTTTACACTTACCTATATTTAATTGTTGTGTGTATTTATAAGCAGTGGCAGTACTCGAACGCTCAATTTACGCCGTTACTCGAACGGATTTACGCAGTGATTCACAGACAATATACCTAGTAGTCTAATATTTATAAAAGTACTATACGATAATAAATCGAAACGTTTATTATGATTGAAACTATTTATATAGCTATTAAATAATGAAAATAATAAAACTGTATAAAGTAAAAATACTTTCTTTATTGACCTATTGATAATTTAATTATTAAATACTCATATTTTACTAATAAAATTACTACTATACTAATATATAACTATATAATAATATAATAATATATAATTATATATAATACTAATAAATTAATTAATAAAATTCATATTTTTTAGATTACCACTGAATGTAAAATGGTTTGATTTACAGTAACAATTATCATGTATATATTAACAGTTATAAACTATATTTATAATATTCATATAAGATTTTATTGAAGTACAGAGATTTTGAATTGAAATTGTATCAAGAACAGTACTGAACTAAAGTCAACACACCCCAAAACTCATCAGTAGAACAATAACACCTACATACGACTTGGTAAGCGTTAATTATAATGTAAAAGGGAATAACAAGAAAAATAGCCAGAACGTTATTCATTTAATTAGTTAAATCATGATTTCTTCTACACCTAAGTGTTGGAGTGGTAACAATTTGAGAGTAGTGGCGAGAATATGTTCTGTTTAGATGAGAATATAATAAAACATGGCACATATACAATCATTTGTGTTAATAAAACGTTATTTTAGAATACAACACACGAACCATGTAATGCACTGCTCATATAAGTATTAAATTTTCATATATGTGCATATTCGTAATTTTACCTTTAAACGAGGTCAGAAACATATTAAAGATCGTTAAATATCAAATTATAGCTATTATTTTTAACTACACACGATATATTCAATAATCCCGCGTTTGGCGACCTACTCATATCTGAATTTAAAAATACCTTGCCTATAAAATATACAATGTTATTCTAAAATAACATCAATGACTTGTCGAATTATGAAGCAAGCTCTATAAAAAATATACATGTTAAAATGAAGTTGATTAAAAAGAAGACTGTCTATTACTTTTTGTTTATGTTAGTATGGCATTATGACGGCCTTGCGTCCGTTGTTAAGCACAGCAAGTCCAAATCAAAAACAGTGGGTATGATCAAGAGGTCAACAATCTACCATCAGTCACCACTGTCGCGTCATGCCGATAATAAGAAATCCTTTAAAAATTACCGGATATAAAACACAAAACAAATACATTTTGTATTATTTTGTATCTTTTACAAATATGTATGGCTATTTTAACATAAATAAACTAGGTAATTAAAATGCAATAGCAGATATTTTCACGCTTGCATGAAATAACGTTAGGCAACAAATGATATTATAAAGCATTTTCGTTCTGCATAAGTAGTTTTAGTATTTCTACAGTATTAGTCATACATAACCGAGTAATACCTACATGATATTACTTAATAAATTTATATCTATAAAAACAAAGCTTTTGACAATTTTGACATGAATGTAGTAAAAATGAAAAGACAAACGTAGATATTTTCAAGCTTGCGTAAATAAAATTAGGTAATAAATGAAATTATAAAGTATGTTCGTACTACATTAGTAGTTGTAGTATTTCCGTGCTAGTTTTGATTGAACAAGGTGACTGTCCATTTAACTGGTTAACGATATTAGTAAAGAGTCATTTACGTACGGTTCGTCGGAAATACATATACAGCTGTGACCAGCGATGGATTGTTGTTCTATTGGTGGTAACCAATACTTTTAGATTAAACTATATTTACCATCAGATATAGTGAAATAACTTTGCCGTGCTACGATAAAACACTAGTAACGATTATTTGCCGGAGTCTAATTATATTTAATAGGTTTAGCGTTATGGTCACAATCTTACCAGATGTTAAGTAACGATGTGGCCCAAGATGATCGACACGCTAAGCCTAGTGAACGAACTGGCTCGCAAGTGCAACCTTCAAAACACACCTATAGGTATTTGGCGGCAGTTTTTCAACTTGAGGATAGCAGCTAGTCAAGCGGGTATTAGAAAAGGTCGTACCACGACAAGCTCATTCTAGGTGGATTTGACCTCACCTCCCTTGGCGCGGCGTCCGCACAATATACCACTTGAGCTATCATCGCTTTATAAATTATTTCGTACCTATTCTCACATCACTAGTGGGTTTTGTTCTAGTGTAACTATAGTTTTGTTTAAGAAAGACACTTGGCAAAATTGACAATGTACCGTTAGTGTGCATTTATAAAGAATAGATGTTTATGTGTAGGTGCAGTTTATTTATTTTCACCGTGTACCCATTACATTTGTTTAAAAAAAATCAAAGTGTTGTAATAGGTTTTATTTAATTCAGGATTTACATCATTTTCAAAGATATGATATGCACTTTTCGACGCTACCATACCATGTCATTATCATCTCTTTACAAATACTACATAATTTATATTGTTTTGTATTTAAGTATAGCCAAATTCTAATTGGCTCGTCGTTACCGGAATTAGTAGGAGTTTACTTACAAGTTGAAAACATCGTAGTTGAACGGGAACTGGATTCTAAGACTAGTTAAAATTTATTTTACTTTTGAAAATTAGGATGTTTATTCTTGTTTGTCGAGCGCATCTGCATAATATACAAGTGCATAAACGTGTAAGATTGCTAGGATAACGCAGTATCAAGACCGGATTAATATTACCATTTCATTTTTCATAAACCATTAGTAACTCTAATACTATTTTATTAAAAATTCTATATTATAACGTCCCAAAATAGTGTAAGGCTAATAATGTTGTAGCAGCTTTAAACTATAAAAGAATAGAGTAATATAATACTCTACTATAATATAATAAACAAAATATGTTAAGTTATTCATTAAAATTTATGTTTCGTTATAAAATATATAGCTTTTAAAAAGAAAAGCAATAACCATCTGTTCTTAAAACAAACTAGCACAATATGTCTATAACGATGATACAGATCCTTAAAATCTTCATTCGGTTTCGATACATATTGTTTACATATTTGAAGAGATATGTACGTTTTATCATCATATTACTGTATCTCTAAATTTATAATTTGTATGCACTAACATATTACATTCATTATTAATCAGCGGGCAGCATCTTACCTGCGGGGCACATTTTATCTGAACATACACAATGCTCTTGTTATTAATTTTATTAGTTTTTTTTGTACTTATATTTCTTAAAATTATTCAATAAATATATTGCAGTACTTTTAAACATATTACATGTCTACTGATTTAAACAAGATTCCACTATGTTTTAATACATTTGAGTCATACTACTCAACTGCAAGAACCAAAATACGGTAGGTAAAAAGTAATTTTATTTGCACATGTACTTTGCTGCTATAAATGTATTTTATATTTCAAAAAACTTTAATAATTCAATGCATGAACTTTTATGCCAATCCGGATAATTAAAATTCATTGTTTTATTCGAAACAAACACAGTTGTTGAGTATACGATGTTTACTAGACGTCGCGACGCTGTTCCTATATCGTATTGCAAATACAAAGAATACACGTCTAAATATAAAGTCTAGAAAATAATGTACCATCTGGCAGTTTTAATCGTCTTTATTACTTCATCGTTTCGCTGTTGTTATAAACTAAGTTTTTTTTATATAACCTCCATTATTTAAGTAGGTGCCTACAAATATATACACTCTTCGAATAGCTTATAACGATATTTTCTTGTATTTATGGAATACTTAAAATATATATTAATAAAAAAAATCTAAGCCTTTAATCAAATCCATTGGTACGTGATTCAAGGTGAACTCATTAGCTAATATTTATAAAACAAAATTTTATTACATTTAAACGAAGACCGGGTCATTAATTTAGACATCAGGCTCATCAACTGACGCTAGCCTTGACGATGATCATATACTTGTGACATATTAATTAAGCATCAACTTACTCTTCCTTAATCAGTCGTTGAATATAAAATAAACACGGGCATATACGTCAAGATATTTAATATATAATCAAAAATTCAAAATATTATTGACGATCATAAATTGCGAGACAATAGAAAAATGTGGTTTTGTAGTGACATAAGTACAAAAAAAATGAATTATAATTTAGATTTTATTTGTATTAAATTAATAATTGAGGCCAAGTTGTGTCGACAAATTTACATAATACGAGGGCAAAAAAAAAACGTTAGTAAACGTTAGATGAAGACCAGGAAAGCTATGAATAAAAGGTTTGTTCTTACAAAAAAGGATTTGTTTCAGAAGACGCATATCCGATATGTCAAACAATTCGTCTTCTTTGGCTAGACTCTTAATTTATTAAGGTCAGGCTATAACATTTAATTTTACTTTGATGGTTGTAGCAACAACTTTGAATTTCGGCTTAACTTGATGTTTTTTTTCTAATAAATGTAGTACTTATACGGTACAAACATTGTAATGTTTACAAATAGGTTAGTATCGTTTCTAATCCGTACTATGCAAATTTTAAAATCAATGTGTGAACAAACTAGCTTAGGAATAAATACGTTCGAGAAATCATAAAAATAGCACCAGTACAAAGAAGATGCACAATAATTAATGTTCAGAGTATATAAGTTATAATATAGTATATAAGTCATGATTTAAAATGAAAATCATTTGACTAGATGTGTATTATTTACCAAGGTGGTGGAAAATCTCGGAAAAAATGATGAACTGTGTGAGGAATGATGTACATATGTATGAACTGTGTTTAGTAGAGAAGAGTGCAAGTGAAAAACATATTGTACCGGCCCTACTTAAGTAGTATAAGGGATAATAAGAAGAAGCTTACAATCTGTACAAATCGATACGTTATTTTTAATACATCAGAACTGAAATTATTTTAGTAACATATATAGAACAAATTAAAATTTTCTAGAAATTGATATGAAGATGTTTCCTAGAGGTTTTAGCTTTATGGTTTGGTTACAATCTCACCTGATGTTCAGTGACGATGTGGCCAAAGATGGTGAACACGCTAAACCTGTAGAGGGACTGGCTGTCAAGTGCAACTGCCGGAACACCTGCTGCCGGAAGTGCAACTTTCGGTGAACGAAAACATCGTGAGGTAACCATAGCATGGTTGTAGGGTTTTGTATAATGCCCGCATGGCTAGCTACTACCCTCAAGTTGAAACTCTGCTGCCAAATACCAATAGGTGTGATGCGACAGCGACACTTGAGAACCAGTTCCTTCTATAATAACCGGCAACGCACTCGCGATTCCCCTAGTGTTGTGGGTGTCCATGGGCGGCGCTCATCACTTACCATCAAGTGACACGCTTGCTCATTTGCCCCCTATTCCATAAACAAAATGGGTATTTGGCGGTAAAAGCCCTACCACCGTGGTATGGTTTCACGATGTTTTCCTTCACCGAAAGCTCAAGCTCATTGTAGGGATTCGAACTCACGTCCTTTGACTCGGCGTCCGTACAAGCTACCACTAAGCTATCATCGCTTCAAAATACTTATTTTTAAACAAAGATAAATTGAAGTTTACTACGACAAAATTACACATCGTAATAAAATTATATATATAAGTAATAACCAAATATATAAAATATAACATGGTAGTTGGCAGGCAAGATACTGCACTCAAGCGGCTACCTACAGGTGTTCTATCAGTTACATTTTAAACAACTTCCTTTTAAGTTTATCGTATTCTATCGTCGGATTCAAAACCTGCGTATTGAATTATATTATATATAATTATACACTTAAACTGTCTGAAACATTTTAAACAAAGGTTGCTACTTATTCAATAATTAAATGAGAAGTCGTAAATCCCGTATCTTTGACTGAATGTAAGAGATGTAAAATACGTGTTCCGGGCGTATACCTAACACTGCTCCGTCATTGCCACCCTTCAACTCCTACACATTTACTTACAAATCTATCTACTAAAAGTACCTAATAAAACATTTTGAATTTCTCTATGAATATTTTTGCATATTCACGCAATTATCGTCTCTTATTGAGTGTTTTACTTTTATAAATCCCAGTACTTTCTCTTCCACCTAGTTTTTATGTCTGGCAAACTTACTTATTTCTACTGCGATAACATCGTATAAATTTAATATAACTCGAAGATTGTTGAAGAAAGCTATAATTGAGAACATAAAAATGTAGATATGTTGAAACGGTAATAAACTGCTGTAGAAATCTGAAGGAAAGTAGATATAGACGAGAAAGTGTAAAGAAACACAACAATAATTTATAAATAATTTAGAAATAAATATTTATTAAAACCTATAAAACACAAAATACTATTCCAAAATTAAGTATTATATTTAACCTTAAATAAAGTAGTAATAATAACCTGTCAGAGTTATTTTCCCGAGAAAAAACAGAAGGTCGATAACCATTCTCGTTCATTATTTATTTCAAACGCCGCACCTTACTATTTTTCCGAACAGCTTTAAATTAAATTATTAAAAAAATTCAAAATATCACTACATAAACTAAATTATTTTCCTACAAAACTAAAGTGACAAACAATCATAGGAACCGCCTTATAGTATGCGATTACCGTAGTCTATGGACGCATGTAATATTAGAGCTATAACTATTACGTTGCCGATCAAGGGTTCTTGGATACCATATTAACATCAAGAACACAATAATAGGTTAATTAGGCTGCACTCTTCCGGTATTGTTTTAACGACATTTTACAAAAGACTATGTGTCGACAGCTTTGTTCTTATAGATTTTAAGTGTAAAGTTATACAATATCTCCTTATCAATTTAATGAACATGACATTATTAAGGTAAGAAGTATCACTGTTACTGCCAAAGACTTTTTACGTAAATATTAAAGCTCAATCACATACTAATAATAGTAATATTTTCACCTAGTACGCGACTAATAGCTTGCGAAACGCGTGCTTAGGATATCGTCTAATAGATACCAGAAATAGGTTTTGCAAGTTAAAAAGAAACTAAAGAATATTTAAAACGAACAAAAACGGAATTCGAAGCATCGTTGCCACGTGGCATTACAAAGTTCCCGACACTTCGGCATGTGATTTTGCAACACTCTAACAAGAAATAGATATAATATATATAATAACGAAATAAAAAAAAATAGAACTAGACAAAGAAAATTTCATTCAAAATCGGTAAAGAATTTACTACTAAAAAACCTTTTATCCCCATATCCTTTTTAGAAACTCTTTGATTTTATAAGATAAAAAGTATTATATAGGTTGTTCCATAATGTTAATCGTAACCATTTCAATATTTATCAAACCTTGAGAGATCATTTAAATAAATATACAGATGGACGCATAAAATATACAGATGGAATACAAATACTCTAAACATTTCACCTCTAAACATAACACCTCAATTATATTTATAAATTATAATTTTGAAATAATATTTAATGTACAGATTCAGATGGTTACGTTTTATTATATGTATACAGAATACTATAAATTACATAGCGACTATTTCAAATAATTTAAATTATTTAAAACACTCTTGCCATTTTATAATATTTAACTTTTATTCCCGTTATAAAGTGATATAAATTAACGTTTTTTAACATAATGTATATATGTATTGAGAATTTATAAAGTCCTCGTTTCTAAAAATGTCAAGCCATATATAGTCAATAAGAGGGATAACAGTTTCATCGATAAAGATAACATGTAATAGAAAACAGTTCACTAGTTATATTTCTTTATAAAACGAAATAGATGAAATACAAGAAGAGGTAAACAAAATATGTATATAAAACATATAACAATTGTAAGTCCTTTTTCAAATATACACATGCAATTTTTTTAAGACCGTTTTTGTTTATATAAGTTATTTTGCCAATGCCAATTTTGAACGTTTACTTGTAAAATGTACAGTATACTATAGAATAACTTGAATACAAAACAGTGTTCCACACAAAAAGTAGTCACAAATACAAAAACATTGCAATGTGGAATCTCAAGTTCATTACGAATGTTAATTTTCAACAATAAAGCGAAATAATACAACAAAAGAAAGACTTTCATACCATTCCTTTTTAAACACATAAAATAATGCCGTGTACAGTTAAACCTTTCTATGATGAGCGGTGATTATTTGCCGTCTGACCTACTGACATCTAATTATTGAATGTACCCTCGCAATTATGTACCGCTATTCGCAGAGCTTGAGACATCAATATCTGCTCTCGTTCAATTGTTAGTTAAATATGTGTCTTATACTAATTAAAGATTTGTAATTACTACTTATCAGTCATTTATTTTAAAGAAGCATTTCATAGCATACTTTCTTTTCGTATAAATGGGAAAATTTTAAACTACCCGCACGTTGAAATATAGTTTTATTAATATAAATTTAACATTTTTACTACAAGTAATTAAAATATATTTCTCATAATGATGTAGCTTGAAAGGAGTTGAAGGACAGTGGTAGCGTGTACGGAAGTCACGTCATTGAACCTGAGTTCCAATTCCTATATAATGAGCCTGAGCTTTCAGGGAAAGAAAACATCATGGTAAAACCTTAGTATGGTCGTAGAGCTTTTTCTAATGCCCTCTTGTCAAGCAACCACCCTCAAGATGAAAATCCAAATACCTATAGATGTGTTCTGACAGTTGCACTTGAGAGCCAGTCACTCCATTAAGATTAGCGTGTCCATCATCTAAGGCCTAATCGTCACTTAACATAACGTGAGGCTATAACAATTAACCTATAAACTATTTAAAAAAGTGAAGATATGCAAAAATGTGTTATTCTACAAAATCATAATTATAGTTAACCTCATTTACACCTTCAATAGGCCCTGTGGAACATTTTAACTCCAGTAACACCATACATGTAACGTGATATGTCGTTATAAAGAGCAGGTTTAGCCGTTCAAAGTGAATTTACACAAATGTAAATAACACCTAATAGGTACAATTTACATAAAATGCATATATTTTGCGCAAAAAACATCATAGAATTGTAAATGTAGCAACTTTTTCAACGCATCTCAAGCCCATATAGCACGTGTTCCATAATTATGATAATTTTATTAACTACGTACATTTAAATGTGAACAATAAATTGTTATATACTTTATAAGTAGAACAAAGTATACATAAACAGTTATTATAAATGATGACTACAGAATGTATAAAGCTATACCTCGAAAATAAAAATGTCATTTTTTTATAGTTAAGGTTTTAGCGTTATGGCCATAATCTCACCTGATGTTAAGTGAGGATGTGGCCCAAGATGATGGTTACGCTAAGCCTATTGGAGGGACTGGTTCCCAACTATAACTGCCGTAACATACCTATAGGTATTTGGCGGTAGATGTTCAACTTGAGGGTGGTAGACAGTCAGGGTGCATTAGAAAAAACCCTAACCACATGCTGTGGTTTCGTCACGATGTTTTCCTTCACCGAAAGCACAACCTCATTGTAGGTGGATTCGAAGGCACGTCCTTTGACACGGCGCCCATACACACTACCAACTCTGCTATCATCGCATTAAAAAAAAGGAAATGAATTAAATCAGAAATAGATATACGACGATATATGTTTATTTTCAGTTTTGCTAAAATTATTTTGCAATAAAACCTGAAATATACTCGCTAATTTCTGAAAACAAATTTCAAATCGACGTGAATCATATATGGTTTTATATCGTGGAATCTGCTTCACATTATACTTCGTAAAATACCAATCTCGAATTACAGAAGTATATAAAAATTTAGGTTTATTCTCAGATAACTAGAAAAGAAATCATTTTTTTTATATATAATTTATAGGTTTAGCGTTATATGGTTACAATCTCACCTGCTGTTAAGCTACGATTTGGTCCAAGATGGTGGACACGCCAAGCCTAGTCGAAGAACTGGCTCTGAAATGCTACTGCCGAAACACACCTATAGGTGTTTGGCGGCAGATTTGAAGATGTTAGCTAGTCAGTTGGGAATTAGAAAAACCACATTAACTAGATTATCTTAGTGTGGGTTGGAATCCCACACAGGATATTTATTAATGTTGTCCAGTAAGGACTTTTTTAAGCATGTTTATACTTTGTGTTCTTCAATTGTATATTTGCAAAGTCGTTTGCGACCCAAGGCTTAGATCCGTTATGTGGATATAGTCTTTTTTATAAACAAATAAAAAGAAAGGTTTATCTTGGTAATTAACTTTATATTCCGCTTCTATTTCAATAGTAAGACATAAACTTCTTGACGCTAGGTTAATATAGAAATATATTCAGTACAGATAAAACATAAACTTATAAAATGTTATACGAATGTAAACAACATTTTAAAGTAGTTCGATTACTAATGAACGATACTTATTATCTTAAAATTATCAGAATATTCAATATTTATCTAATAATAACAAACGGAAGTAAAATGAAGAAATATAAATAAAATTTAAATTACAGTTATAAATTGGTACTGGATCCTTTAGTTTTTGTCGAATGAACACATTTTTATAACCAGTACTTTACATAAAAGTATAATTTTAGTAACGGTAATAACATTAAACTTACTAAACACTAAAGAAAATCTAAAAGCTCACTATAGCAGTAAATAAAACAACATATTTGTACCGAATATTCAAATCTACGCTACGATGTGTCCTATGTATTTAAATAATTTAGCATCTGCATTTTTTTCTTAGAGTTTATTTTCGAAACATTACCTTCGAAGAGTCTTATAGTAAATATATACAGACGCAACATTTATTGGCAGTTTTATGTACTGTTTGCTCTCTGTTTACAAAACATAAAGGTAACCTCAAGATAACAATAAGGAAAACACTATCCGATGACTTTAACGTTCTTTATTCTTCTATCAAGTGTCTGAAACTCAAAATCTGTTATTTGTAGATTCGTTATGTTTAATTTTTTATATTGGTGTCGAAGAATCTTTTGATTCCATGTTATTTACATAATAAAGCAAATAGGTACGTTTATATTATTAATATTTTATCATATTATGTATATACTTTCTAATTTATTGGTAAAATTTAAGATTTATACTAATTTTGGAGAATTCCTGAGTTGAAAAATACAAAGAAATACGCAGGGTAAAAAGTTTTTTCAATCTTAATAAAAGTCAAACAACTCAAACTGATTTTGAATTTGACACTGCTAACTTTTCTATAGAAATAACACTAACAACAACATAAAAGCAACAATGTTGATTTTTTATTAAACTTTCTTCTAATTTGTGATGTAAAAATTCCTACATGTCTGTTCTTTCGACTCCTTCGAAATCTTTTCAGAATCGAAATGACAATGACAAACATTGGATTAAAAATAAAACAAGTAATGTTACATATCCAGGAGAAATTACGCACTTTAAATTTAAATCACGTGAATAACAAAATTCATTATATTTAGAACACGGTAAAATATAAGAATCACGAGGATTTAATATTTACAGTTCATATTTTTTGTGGTCCTTGTGCTCGATAATGATAAATGAAAGGGTATATAGGTAAGTAAACGTTGGCCAAAACCGGAACGTTTGCGATTGCATAAGCTTATGTGGTTTGAAGGAGCCAGTGTCGGGTGCAACGACCGATCGACCCTGATTTCTGCAAAATTTTCGACTCTACAGTGCAATCTTTATTACATCCAAACGCTTGGGATTTCTTTGTAACGATTCACGGATATTACTTTCTTAATTGTTTTTCAATGTATATTTGCTTACTCTAACGTTAGTTACAATGCTTCTCCTAGAGTTTGACTTTCTTAACAAACCGGAACGGATGCTCTGCTTTAATAGATAAGAAAGTTGTGAAAGATTGACTTCGATGGAAAGATTTATCTACGATAAACTAACCGGCTCAAAGGTGTGCATGATCTACCGGGCTTGAATACCTAAACGCAGTGAAGCCTGGAAATTTTGTTATTCCCGCTAAGATGACGAAGAATGGAGTATATGAATTTGAAACGATTATAGCTCAGTGGTAGTGTGTACGGACTCCTGTCAAGAGACGTGAGTTCGACTCCACCTACAATGAAATTGAGATTTCGGTGAAAGAAAACATCGTTAGGAAACTATATCATACCATACCATACCAATAGGTGTGTTGCGGCAGTTGCACTTGAGAGCCAGGCCCTCCACAGGTTTAGCGTGTCTACCAACTTGGGCCGTAGCGTCACTTAAGGTTAGGTGAGATTATAAGCATAACGCTAAACCTTAACTATAAAAAATATGAATTATGTTTAAATATAAACATTATATACAAATTATTATCTATATTAGTCCACACAAATTGGACTAAATGTTTTGAATAACTGCTTAAATTACTGTTGTACAAATCTATAAAAGTGTTTCCTAAAAATTGTAGCTGTTAATGTTTATATATAAAAAATTCGTGCCACGTTATTTGTCCGCGATAAACTCCTAAACTACTGAACGGATTTTCATTAAATTTTGTACACTGTGTGCAGTTTGATCCAACTTGAAAGATAGGATACTGTTTATCTAGATAAATGATCATAACGCGATAGATGACTCTTTAGTCGACATGATTAACTAATCGAAAAGGCAAAATTTTAGTATCTATAAACAAAAAACAATAATTAAATTTCCATTATATATATTGAAAAATCATTAATGAATATTTGCACATATTTGTAATATTTTTAACTGTATTTTTATTTTTTAAGTTTATAGTAAACACTCAAATATCCACTTACATATATTTACAATTAGGACAATGGAGCAGCCAATAGAACGAGTCTACAGTATAATTTATTATCACGCAAAAAGGCGGAAAAATATTGATGTATCTATATTATCACTTGTAAAACTATGTTATCACATAGATAATTAATTGTTTATCATGTAAAATTTATTTAATGTGCCTTTATACTTCGAAGACCCTATTGAAATAACAAAACTGTAGAATCTATTATCACTGACAATTCTTTTGCACTCATGCTCACTGACTTTACTCGCTCTGAAAACTCCCAGAATATTGAGTGTATGTATATTTTATACTTACTTCATAAAAAAAAAAGTTTTACTCCTATTAGCCCTAACAAATATTTAAAAAATAGATATTTTCTAAGACCTTGATTTCCAAGAAATATATTAAATTTTAATGCATAGTATAGTAGTACATACACGTATTATCTGTTCAGAATCGTCATCACAGAAACATGTGAGCGATTATTTCAAAATTACCGGAATTCAGTACATAGACCAAAAATTCACATGAAAATGTCGTTAAAGCTCTCATGTTAACACAAGTTTAGATTTATACGAAATTCATGAGATATAACGCTCGGTTCCCGGCATTTAAATACAGGTTATATAAAGAAAAAAGCAGCGTCGGTGTCAATTAAACACTTCTTATATGGTTCCATCTTTTGTTCTGCAAAACTATATTAATCGTTTCTCAATAAAGCGCTCGAGGTAATAAAGCATTATTTTGTGGCGTACACTTATGAGACAATAACAATACAAAAATAAATAAAGTAGAAAGTTTTAACAAATATTTTCTCTCTCGGAATTTTTTTATGTCAGTATGTTTCGTGATTAAGATGTATGAGTTTATTTTCAGTTCCCAGACAAGGTTTTGTCTCGCGAATATTTTATTAGATTACTAAAGAACTCAACGGCGACGAATCTTTCTTGTATAAATAATTAAAATAAATTATACGTTCGTCGATAACTGTTGAATTAATCACTTAACATTCATAGTAACTTTTGTTATGTCTTTACAACTTATGTGGTCGTACGGCAAATGACAAATGAACATCCACAATGCAATCTAAAAACAATTGCGTCCACTGAGAGAAAATCCATGCCTGTTATACTTTTGGTAGTTATCCTCAAAATAACAAGCATATAAGCGATGCAATCCATATTGATTCCAGTTGCATAAGAACCCAGCTTGATTACTAAATATAAGCTAGCTAATCCGTGAACGCTACACGCCTAACTGTGGTACGATGGCGAGTTTTGGCTTAATGTGTGTTTTTATACTAACTTTGGCTTAAAGAGTCTTTACAGCTATACCAAGCTATTGCGAGCGAAGAAGACAGTCGATTGAAATGTTAACTAGCGCACTAGTGCCAAAATGGCTGAACCTTGACATAAGCTGTTGCAGTCTCAACTCAACTGAACTTAATTATCCTGCCCTACAACTCAACTTAGTGAACGATTTTGTAAACGAGGGTTAAGTAAAAATTTAACTTCACAAAAGAGATAAAACGACAATAAACTACTCTGAATCAGGTAAAAAATATCACATAATAATGTCAATCATGATATTTTATAAATTAGGCAAAAGTGAATATTGGTGATCACAATACACTGCTTGATTTAGAACTATGATGGCTTATTTGGTAATGTATACGAACGCCACGTCGATGGCCTGAAGCCTAAGCTTTCGGTGAGCGAAAACATGATGAGGAAACCACAGAGTCGTGGTATGGCTTTTTCTGATGCCCAACTGGCCATCTACCACCTTAAAATTTAAAATTACTGCGAGTAGAGCCAGTCCCTCCTCTAGACTTAGCGAGTCCACCATCTTGGGCAATATCGTCACTTAATATTAGGTGAGATTTTAGCCATAACGCTAAAACCTTAAATATATAAAAAAAAAACTTTTTTTATAGTTAAAGTTTTAGCATTATGACCATAATCTCACCTGATCATCAGTGACGATACGGCCCAAGTTAGTAGACACGCTAAACCTGTGGAGAGGCTGGCTCTCAAGTGCAACTACCGGAACATACCTATTGGTATTTGGCGACAGATTATAAACTTGAGGGTGGTAGCTAGCCAGACATTAGAAATAACCCTACCACCATGCTATGGTTTCCTCATGATGTTTTCCTTCACCGAAAGCTCAAGCTCATTGTTGGTGGATTTGAACTCACGTTCCTTAACCCGAAGTCATACACACCACGACTGAGCTATCACTATCACTGATATTCGAGTGCGAGAGTAGACCGCAAAAGGATTTTCAATTTCCCATAGTTAACTAGCAGCATACGTTTAATTAATATTGTTATGTTATTTATAGTTAGTTGAGTTGATAAATTTAAGCGGGACACCTACAAATGTTATAATTAATAAGTACTTCGGTGTCTTGAGAATGTTCTTGATTAATCCGGTTTTAAATACGCTGCTGAGCAAGAAAAAATTTAATCGTACATTTTCCATATCGAGAACTTTACATCTTAATTAGGAAAATCTTAATATTTTTTATGTTTTTATTTATTTATTATTCAACCCTGATTATCAGTGAACAAATAGTATACACAAAAAGACGAATTATATTAAAACAATATTATAAGGATTTCATAACAGCTACTCAGGAAAGGAACTAGACCTGTATAACTTTTGAGATAATTGATGAAACTACGATAGTGTGATAGGTGCAACAGGAAAACATTTCTTGCACAATCCAAGCGTTTTATGGAGACATCGTAATGTAGATTCCACACCGTGTTACTATCCAGAACGAACTAGAGCATTGTACAGAATTTCATTATGTTTATTTTTCGACTTTTTACTATTACACAGAACAAAATGTTATGTCTCGAAATACTTTCTTATAATACTATCAATATGTGAATGGTTTCTAGGTTTATATATTTTAATAGTTCTTAATTCTTATCAACACAAAGCCAAAATTAGTAGCCAAATATGTAAATATAAAAAAAGATATCTACACCTAAAGGTACTTTGTTTTATATTTTTAAAATATATATTACGTGAAGAACGAAGTCTGCTTATAGGGTGTAATAAGGAAAGGTTTTATCTACACAATTTCAGCATAAACTCGTATACGTTTCCAAAGGCACAATTGGATGGATTAGACGAATGAGAGGTAATTTAAAAATGAATTTCGTTGAATGATCTTCTGAAAAGGCCCTCTAAATATTGCGTATTTTTATATATAATCATTATGAGTACTTGAAAACCCCTTAAAACATCTTATTTTAATGAATAAAATGACAACAAAATTTATTATAATGTATGAAAAAGTATTTTTATTTATTTTTAATAATTAAACCAACCTTGGATTGGTAATCATTTATATTATTGAAATAGATAATCGTAGGTTTAATCATTTTAATAAGGAATAACATTATGCATGCGTAATATAAATGTCAGGAGAATTTCAATTTTGTTATTAATAAAGGTTAATTAAACGAAACCGGGTCAAATAATTAGGCCAGGTTATTACTAAACGCATATAAGCAAACCAGCGGTCCGTGATCCGTGCCATAAATTGGAAAATTACAATCTAACGATGTTTATTGAGTTACTTCATTTAGGTAACCGGCTTAATCATATAACTAAACGTGACCACTTAGATAAAACCTCTCCTTTGTATAGATTCCTAAAAGTAAAATGTACATTGCTTTTATCTACTAGGCGGTATTTAAACAAAACAATTTGTAAGTACAGTGATTTAATATTATTTTTAGATCATTATGTAAGTTACTTAAAATAAAAACAAAATATTTATGTATATGAGCCTTTTTTCCGTTATTCTGTAAATGTGAGTATCCTCGGAATGGACATTCATTGACCTCTATTGGTAATATTATCGTCGCCGCTTCCAGAAGACTTGGCATCCTGAACACAGTGCGACGCATTTTCACGCGCGGCCAACTATACCCTCTCTATAAGGGACAAGTTCGGTCATGTATGGAATATTGTTCGCATCTCTGGGATTATTCTGCCCTCTACCTTCTCGATATCCTAGGCATTTGCAAAGATGAGCTGTTCGCATTATGAATGATACAGATGTTACTAAAAATTTAAAACCGGTTAGACATTGCTCCGTTAGACGTGTTTTATCGTCTGTATCATGGTGAACGTTTTGAAAAGTTGATTGACCTTAATTCGGCCTCTCCCTTCCACTACAACACATAGTTCAACATTCAATGACAATGTATATTATCTCGATTTGTTTTTTTTTTCCTGAGTATAGTATACGTTTTGCTACAAATATTAAATTCCACTATGAAATCCATTTAACATAACACTTTTTAACAACAAATTACCTTAAACGCCTAAATGACTAGTGTTCAACCGAAACAGGAATTTCAGTTGAAACCGAAACAGGAGTTTCAGTTGAAACCGAAACCGAAAACGAACCTTCTTGCACCTTCTCACACCACAACGACGCGCAATAGAACATGTAAACTAAGTTTTGGCCGAAAATTCGGCTGATTTTTATCGGAAGCCGAAACTGAACCTTCGGTCGGAAATTATAAATTACTCACATTTGTTTGGTTTATCTTGTTGCGCATACAATGATATCTCCTCTTCATTTACCAACTAGCTTCAATGAGGCTGTAAAACTCAGTCCCTAAGTGTCGCTATATACTGTTGACACTGTAATTTGGCTTATGTGTGTGGTAAAAGCCCATTAACATATTTAAGCCTGTGCCTACTTTTCTATTATTACATAATAATTTCTGGGCAACAATACCTGTTCAGTATGCAAGTATTATTTATTCAGTCGCTCTTTGCACTCCGTTGGCAATGAACATGTACCTAACACTTCATTAAAATATACACATACTATATTGTGTATGTTGTTTCGTTGTCCACCTATAAATTACCTACTATACATACAACCAACACTGGTTAGTTGGTAAAAGCCGATTGCAAAGTTTCACATATGTAAGAGTAAAAACATAAGATTATGATAAGCAATACTAGTCGTAAAAAAAACTCACACATTAATTCATACAATTTGTAGCGAGTGTTAAAAATTTGAGTTGTTAAAAATAAATTTGAGTGTTAGGTTAACCATTTATGCCGCTAATTGTTTCTTTTTATACCCCCACATATATTGTTATTTCATTTATAAAAATTAATTAGTTTCTAATACTTGCATTAAAAACATAGCGTAATGCTATCATTTTTTTCTTGTAAAAATATTTATCTTCATAAAACAGAGAAATTCTTCATTTGCTTTTAGCACCATCTCCTTCCATATTGATAGTACTAGAACTGATATAGAAATATATTATAAGGGACTTACGGGCATCGGGAAGGGCATCTGGCGTTGCTGAATGGGACCAAGAGGTGGCAGAGAAGCGAAGGGTGGCATTCTTGGTTCTGGAGCGGGTCTGAATTGT
Organism: Actias luna; assembly: GCA_039707435.1. Lineage (NCBI taxonomy): Eukaryota > Metazoa > Arthropoda > Insecta > Lepidoptera > Saturniidae > Actias > Actias luna. The sequence continues at coordinate 8,519,481 of JAZHAC010000008.1, read as the reverse complement.
ATTCTTGGTTCAGTTGAAGGTGCAGGCGGCGCCGGACGTTCTTCAGGCTGAGGGCGCAGAGGTAGGCGAACCGGACCAGACAACGGGAACGCAAACACTTGCGATTGTGGTTCCGGGAAATTAATTGGCCTACAACATTATTAATACTTATAGTAGAAGTTATTTATTACTTCCTATTATAGTACTTACTTACTATAGAATTATAACGCGATGGAATAAAATGACGGTAGCGTGTACGGAAGTCACGTCAAAAGGATGTGAGTTCGAATCCCTCCAATGAGCTTCAGCTTTCGGTGAAGGAAAACACACAGTGTGTTCCGGTAGTTACACTTGAGAACCAATCCCTCCTGAGTTTCAGCGTGTTTACCACCTTGGTCCCGTAGTCATTTAAAATCAGGTGAGATTGTCGGTATAATGCTAAAAATATATACGCTATATGAAAAAATAACTTAACTAAGTGGAAATAGTTATTTAAGAATAATTCAATATACGTCTAGTCTTTTGGACTTTAGTCACTCTGCTTATGTCTTTTGTTACTACTATCTTCCAGCATGAATTTTGACGGTCATGTTATATCACCATTACAATTAGCACAATAATTCTTTTAATTTTGCATAATAACTTATATATATATAAATAAGGAAATAACTATTACTTTTAATAGAATAGAAAAGCTAAACAAAAAAAAATCGGTTAGTTAACACCAGAGACGTTATTGACGTTAAAAATAATTAAATAAAACGAAAACCAATAAAATACATAGTAGTTCCACACTACTCTTAAACACAACACAGAGATATCTCCTCTATACTAAAATTAAAAAGGTTAAGAAAATTACAAAAATAAATTAATTTATTACATGAATTTTAAAATTATATATTGTAAACAAATATTTTAAGCTATATTAATATTTACAATACTAGTAACCTTCACTAGGTTTAGCGTGTCAACCATCTTGGGCCACATCGTCACTTAACATCAGGTGAGATTGTGGCCGTAATGTTAAATCTATAGAGTATAAATAAAACTGATCGATGTTTTGAATATAGATATAAATTGATATTTAATACACTGACTTTATTCACAGATAACCGGATTGTTCAACGCTAAGAAATTAAAACCAAACATAATCTCTCACATAATCTTTAACACCTTGGTTTCACCGATGTTTTTGGATTGTACTGAATTTACTATCACATACAGAGTCATCAATATACCCTGTTACTTATAAATAAAAATATTATTTATTCACAGAATCCAAACCCAGTTTCCTATACATAATCTGTAATTTGAAAAGCGTCCAATAATAAAAGGATATTCATACCTGGGCTCATCACCTCCATGACAGATGATTGCAATACGTTCAGCTTGCGCACTGCGAGGGGCAAAAGCTCCAAGGAGATTAAAAGGGAATCGCCTCTCGATCGGATCTTCACGTCGCCTCTCCACGACACAGTTCATGCGTCCCCTATAATAAAATAAATAAAATAAGAAAGTTACACCACCATCCATTTGATTTTTGCATCTAAGTGAATTGTCATGTTTTATACTTAGGGACTTAAGGTACACGTAATATTCATTTAAATGTCCCTAAATGTAAATGATTTAATATAATAAAATATATTGCAAGTATAGAAAAAAAGGAAAGAGATATTAGGAAAAGAAAAACAATTTAAAGATTTTCATATATCGTTTTTCCTCGGTGTCTCACATAAACATCTATGTAAGTAGCTACACTCGGTAGTAGTCGGTAAGTAGTTAAAAACTATATATATATACTATCTACAATATATATTGTATTTTATATTGTACACTTGTGAATATGTTTTTAATTATATTGACGTTTACATATATTTCTACAGCTATTCTCTATTTTCGTAACAACCTCTTAACACGTAGCAACCCGTATAGTAATTAATTCAATTATTAAATACTATAAACCGGCGTTTATTCTTTTTTAATTGTATTCATCGAAAAAATCAAAGATTTTTCATGTTAAAAATTTATTGTCGGGTCTTAATAGTAACGGCATGAAGCTCTCTTATGTCAACATGCTATCAATATCATCGCTTTGTGTTTTGCCATTGCTTCTCTGTGTGTAGTTCGTATTACTATTATTTTACTCAATATTTTATCGTTACCTCTGCACAAAACAAAAATGCTAAATAAATAACATACATAATATTTTCCTATGTCATTCTATTTCTTTATTATTTACTTGAAACATTATTTTGATTGCAAAATAGCGTCTGCAAACTTCAGTTCTGGTAACTTGAAATTCAGCATAGTTAAGGACTCGCCGTTAATTATTTGTTTTCGATGTATAAAAAGTAGTAATATTTATTATGTATATAGTATGGTTATTTAGGTAATTTATTTGTAATCTTTTTATCATATTTATCTAGATTAATATGAACAGTAATTGATACTTTAAATATTTGCAATAATGGTTCCGCTACCGCTTATAAGCACACAGCGTCGACCAATATACGTTCAAATTTCTACAATAAGCTTCAGTTTTTGGTGAAGGACAACATCAGAAATAATAACATGTTGTAGAATATTTTCTAATTTTCATTTGGATAGGTATATAACTCTCAAGATGAAAGACTGTCGCCAAGATGTTTTTGACAGTTGCATTTGAGAAATAGTCCTCCCCCTAAACTTAGCCTGAGTTCAAGATCAACAAGTTAAAAATTGTCAAAAATAGAAATACTGCTTTTAAAATCAGTCATGTCTTGTGATCATCAAATCATGATCTTACCTCATTGAATCCGGAATGATGACTAGTAAAATGTGCCAAAAGCGTGTATTAGCACATAAAAATTGCAAAAGTAACATTTACTAATGAAAAAAAAGGCATTTCGTTTACGCTAATATTACATAGAGTATTAATATTTAAGATATTTAAAAAAAATATTCATAAAGAGGAGGAAATTTCCAATAACAAAACCCCAGCCGCTGAAACTCTATCTCCATTAATTATAGTTTTCATTCAACCGTATACACAATTTAAAGAAACTTACTGGCGAAAATTATTTACAAGGTTCTACAACTACACAACAATAGAAGATATACATACTTTCTATTGTGAAAACAGCACAGATGGTAAATCTCCCACAGAAATTAAGAATAAAAGGGTAGTAAAGCCTCCCCAGGGAAAATATCGCTCACTGTTTACTATGTGTACAAAAGAGAAACAAGAAAAGAAAAGCATATACCTGTTCTCGAGAGACTTTTGTTGAAATACAATTGTCGAGTTAAAATTATGGTTGTTATAACAAATCTTATATTATCTTTTAAATAAATTTTATAAAAGAACATTTAGTTGTAGATTTAAAAACAGTCAAAGATATACTTAAATATTTACTTTTAAGAATTATATCGCGCGAGAGGACGAGTCGAGAGGAGTTAAAAAAACTTTTGAAAAAACATAATATTAGTTAAAAAAATTAAACCTTTAAAGATAACGTTCAGATATTGATTTTACAGTATAAGAGTAGAGTACAGTACAGTACTGTAACAGAGTTATAAAGTGGCTGAAATTAATTTACGGATCTCCATTTCCCGTTTATCCGGACAGGCTTTTAAAGAGACTGGCCTAGTGTGTAACGCTGGCAATACCCACTAAAATACCCAAAGCGGTCTAACATCCTCCCTTACTTGCCAGAGACTGAAAATCGCTGTCACATAAAACTGAACTGAACAAGATAGTTCAGGTCAGGTGACCTGGTTTCATAACGTAGGCACCTAAAAGAAGTAATTTTAATATCACGCATAGCTGATGTAAAAAGCATAACGAAACTGAGGGCACCAACAAATTTATTATCTTTTTTATATAAAACTTACCGTTCCCGCTCGCTTTGCCGGGCGAATAACATATTAAGAGAAAATGCCTGTCTTTTGCTTTTATTGGCAAGAAAATGTTCATAAAAGTAAAATAGCAAAAAAATAATCATTGGAATCATTGTGCCATTGGAATTCAAATTATGAATAGCCCTAACCCATACACAGATAATTCCTCATCGAATGGTCATGAGCTCATGTCGATACGGTCAGTAGTTTGACGTGATTGCGCCTCAAACAAACATCATTTTTTAATTATATATGTATATATAGATTTCATCTACAGCTTTTCCGTGATGAACTCCTAAACGAATAAACCGATTGTAATGATATTTTGCCCACCGTATGCAGTTGGTCGTGTTATTGATTACTGTAAAGATCAGAACAATGTCTAGTGGGACAGCTAATATATAAGTAAGTGTAAACACTCAACAAATCAGTCGGGTTAAGTGCCCTCCGCACTCGCCCAAAAAGTTGGGTGAAGTTGTAAAAGCCCTTCTGGCTAACAGTGAAAGTCCTTTCGAATAAAAAATCAATATATCTGGCGATTCTATACTTAAGGTAAATCTTAAAATAGTATCGAAACTTCATCTCATAATTCAATACTCTGAAATATTATGTTCCACTTTGATCATTTCGGGTCGTTTTATTTGTTATGCAAATAGTTTTAATATGAGTACAACAAGTTAACGTTATTGTTTCCGAATTGATATCTGCACAGACAGGTAAGCTAAACAGAAATAATACATAATCGGCAACATTTGAATAAAATAAACAACATTTTCAGATCGTACTCCGAGGACTGCCTTCACCACTTACCTACCACATATTTACCAAAACAAATGTATTCTCTTTCATTCATTACATGTTAAATAAAGCGAGACTGGTTTTATACTAAACTGGTTTTTATAATTGTTAATTTACTTTAGATTTTTGCTATAATTATACGGAGTTCAACGCTTGTACTAACTACAGTTTCTTCAATAGACAGAACGAAAAAAAGATGAAAAAAATTTGTTTCTTTTATGGAGGCCACTATCAATTCTTATTTGATGGTATTCTATATATTTAATAATAATAATTTATTGCCCTTACCAGTGATACCAACCCCTATTAATGACCCGAGAGGGCACAGACTCCGACAGTTAATTTTTGTGTCTATCTATTTAAATTACAAAGTGTGAAATTGTAATATCATACTGTTATTATTACAATAATATAACGAAATAAAAAATTAACATTTATAGACCGTTCTAAAATGGAATTAATGACCAGCACTAGTATATTTTTTAATTATGAGTTTTCTTTTTTGTTAATGTTATCCGAAATAGAGCATACCTAAGTATTGTAACAGATTGTGCATAGTAATAATACAGATCGCAGTGTTGGTAAAAAATCCGTCTATAGTAATTAAAATCATTAATGGTTAATGACATAAAAAAAACTGTTAAAAAAACCCTATTTCGTCTAATGTTAAACGACAATGTGACCTAAGGTGGTGAACACGCTATGTCTAGTAGAGGAATTGGCTCTCAAGTGAAACTGTTGTGACATACCTACAGTGTTTGGCGACAGAATTTCAACTTGAGGATGGTATATAGATAGCTAGACGGGCTTCAGAAAAAGTACTACCACAATGCAATATAACATATATGAATACGTCAAAACAAGACTTTATATCCTATTCTATTCATGTTTTGTGCACGGAAGAGTGTGATATTTAGCACAGTTAAAGTACATCTAATAAGTTGCAATCAATCAAAGACAAAAGAAAAGGTTACTGCGAAAGAATTTTAAAATATTAATGATTAATAAATTTTAGAACAATATATAACGGTGTACTGTTTAATAAAACAATTTCGATAGTGATTGAACTATAGAAAATATCGAATTACTATAAAACTTCCACCACTGGAGAACTGTTACATAAGTCTCCTCAAAATATAATTATTTAAAATAATACCTTACATATTATAAATGGTACTGAAATAATAAAAAAACATTCAGGGATGAATAAACACATTGCGTTTTAATAAATATTATGTAATGATTGTATATTGTATACTGTATAGATATTACTGTATACAAAAATATATATTATATGACTGTACTCACTTCTGGTTATTGGCTAAGAAAGCGCCTGCAAGATCATCCAAGTCGAACTGAATAGGCAGCTTGAGCATGGGTCGAATGTTGTCTAGCTCATCTTCTTCTTCATTTGAACTATCAGACTCGGAGCTCTCATCGCTGATTGAGTTCGGAGAATCATCCTTGTCGTCGTCAATTTTCTGTAAATTAAAACAAACTTTCAATAAAATAAAATAAAATTTCGCCTCTCTACAACAACTTGAATAATTTAGCTGTTTCTGTAACGTAAAGAGTTGGCAGGATCTTAAGCTGTCCCTAATAACTAACGTGAGAGTTATGACATCATAATCTTACATCAAATGTCAACCTTATAAAAGATAACTGATCTAAAACAAAGATATTGTATGATTCTATAAATCATATTTTGTAACATTTAGTCTGACTATAAGTTCTGTTAGAAATTAAAGTGCATTTATTTAAATTGATAAAAGTCTCAATTATAGTTATATTCGAATTGTCTGCTTATGTTTATTTTCTTCGATACAGGCTTTTAATCTGTCTGGCCATAAATATATAGATTTACGCACTGTTTTGATGGGAAATTTACCCTTTGTTTGCTCTACATATTTCTTTAAATACTCGACGTCGTCTGCTATTTATAACAGCATAGCCTTCTTTCTGTCAATGACCATAGTTTGTAGGCTAAGCGGTTCAGGTGTGGGCTATTTTTATAAGGCTGGCAACGGTAGCTTTTGTTTCCTTATCCTGATTTAGACGAAATCTGCCTATAACAGCCTTGTAATAGGCAGCCTTGGAATTGTTGATATATGTATCTATCGATACTATGATATGTATATGTATGAACATATGTCTGATACCAAGCTTTAGAAGTATCTTGCAAATAAACGACAGTTTCATACCAACTTTGTGCAAAGCAATCACTGCAATTCTATCCTAATTCTGTTATAATGTGCAGTCATAAAATCGTTCGAAATTTCTTGCATAATAAACGAGTTTTAATGGTTCTTTTTGTATGTTGTAACAATGTTTATAGCCAGCCTAGTTATATATGTATATATCATATTAAAAATATGGCGTTTCGTTATTTGGCTAAATGAAACTTAAGTATTAGTTACTATTTGATTCATCAATGAGCCAACTCCATTGCGGTTACAAATGTATACTTGAAGAATCGCTTATACTTGTATAAGTAGACAATAAATTGTTTAATATAAATTATTTTTAACAATCAAATAGACTTAAACAATAATTAAGATATCAATAACTTCGCGGGTACGAAAATATTTTTAAAAATGTATTAAATGGGTAAACATAACATGGATAAACTTTTGTTACGTGTAATATTTTACCCACTTAATACTGATATTAAATATTTGGCAAATAGATGTAAATAAAAAAAATTGTTTCACATAATATCTTTTTAATCTTAAAACCAAAACACGCAATCTCAACAGATAAAAATAATTTTTAATGGCAATTTCATTTTTAGAAATAACTTTATCTTACGATCAGTAGGTGCAATTTATAACTAACCGATACCACAGAAAAAAATTAAGGATAAATAGAAAAATATTCTGTGGTAATCACAAGGTATCATTCACCTAAGAAATGTCGGTTCAAGGGCCACGCATATCGACACATTTTTTTTAGAATTTGCATGCATTTACTAATATGAAATGGTAACTCTTACAACCGACGGTTAAACAAAACATCGTAAGAAAACCTGAATGTTTGACAAATTTTCTTGTAATACTACTGATTTAAAGGGACAGGGTCTTTTCTTAGCAGCGAGACATTATTAGCTTGATAATATTATTTAATTATAATAAATAAGTATAATTAAGCTATATGTTATTTAAATTAAGTTTATGAATGAATTGATGGAGATTCCCTCAATAGCACTATGTATAAACCTGTATTTAAAGTTTTATGACAATACAACCTGTAAAGCGAGAACTTTATTTATCTCGTTCTGTGCTGTTTGTTCGATACAATAGGCTCGGATATCCTGTTATAAACAATGCGCCCGCGCAGTATTGTTTTACCGCCCGCCCTCCATTAGTAAATGTTTCAAACATTCTAACAGATCAATAAATAATTATTCCTTAACCATGTGATACTATTTTTTTTTATAAACTAAAATCTCAAATATATTTTTATATACAACCAAGGCTACAAGATAAGAAGCAGTTCCTTTGAAAAAATTCCTCGCAAATAGCATTTTCCCATAGCACATTTTCCCTCCCGAATGTACCTACCGTTCGCCGCTGATGGCTATTATGTATATTTATGCTAGACTATGAATACTAAATGTAACCTACTTCTATATTTCACATTTACATGCCATAATAAACCAAAAATCTGAATAAACAAAGGAAAAAAAACATATCGTAGTCATCGGAAAAGTGGTATCTAAAGAATTTTAAGTTTTATCTCGGAACAATCACGGCGTAGTTAAATTAGTTTATAAATAGCGATCCGAGAAATATGATTATTGATACTATATATTATAGTCATCAATCATTGCTATTTTAATAAACTGAAAAATAACACGCATATTCGCAATAATTAAAAAAGGAAATTGCATTAATACCAATGTAGTTTAATTCTAGCAAAGTATTCTACAATGTTTTTATATGAGTTAAAATAAACCAAAAAAGGGTAATAAAACAGTATCAAACTTTATATATAACTTATTTTTATCATAAAAAGTTTACCCAGGCATACCGAAAAAGAATAATTTAAAAATTAAATGTGATCTTACAGTGAATAAAATAATACATATAAGGAAATAATAGATAGATGAAGGCTTTTTAAAGTTTCTAAAAATATATAAATTAGGTTAGTTGAAAAATGAGCTGGTAAGCGTCTACTTAAGTTTGAAATGTCTGATGTGATAATAACTGCTAATTCTAAGAATAAATTTTGACCTGGGCATACAATTGACTACACTAAAATGTGAAATGTGGAAGAAATCTGTACAATAGAGTTTTAAGCATATGTACAACAATTGCAATAAAATCAGCTAAGAAAGTCTCACTGTCTGATGTGTTTCAGTGAGGTATGAGCGCTTGTACATAAAGCCTATTTGAATGAAAGATTTATTATATATAATCACTAAAAATCTTAAATTAAAAAGCAAACTTAAACGCTGAATATTTTACTATGCTATAGTTTGAACAAGATCTGTATAAAAGTCAGCAGCTGTTGTTTTACTATTTCACCGCTATTTAAAAAAGTAGCCTGTGGAAACTTATAAATGCAACAACTAAGTCTCTAAATTTAAATGTAAACCATGTGTATGTGTTTGTGGTTTTTTTTTTTTTTTTAAGGCAACGTTAAATCACAATTTACATACACAGTGTTTGTTGTGTAATAAAATTATATTAATTTGCTTATACCGACACAATCAACCAGTAGTTCACGTATTGATTGCAAAAAGATACAGAATATTTAAAAATCGACATTCAGTTTGTTAATCAAAGCTTATCACTGTCTTAAGTTTATTACCAGGTTTTGCAAATAAACAGAAATGACCGCTTTCTCGTGGTGCAACGTTCGCAGTAGTGTAAACACCCACCGCCGCCGTTACTTAGTGAAAGCTACGTGACGTCAACACTTGCACCAACATATTAATACATATATAATAGGAATGTGCTTTATATGAGGAAAAAGTCATAGACCCAAATGCGAGTCGTATCTCTTTGTAATACATTTAAATTATTTCTCTAATTGAATGTCATGTAGAATAAAAATATTTCCTCCGTCTTTATCAAGACAGTTTTTCGTAAGCCACTAATAGGCGACTGGTAAGGCAAAAACTTATTTATTTTGTCATGAACAAATTAACGAAGTGGCACAGATTGACTTGGATTGCACAATTGAAGCAGCCCGGCGCGGCGTTTTAAATCGAAACACGAATATTTAATATTACTTATAATGCTCTCTCTTGTCTCATTAAATTTCATAAATTGGGGTTCTTTTTTATTTTTATTGTATCAACAACAATGTTAGATATTTTTAAATACACGGGTCAAGATGATATGATTTTATAGCAACATATAACATAAAAACGGTAAACTTTGTACCTGTAATTTATCCTCGTTTATTTTCGATTCAGCATGCTTGAGTGCGTCTTCTTTTGTCTGACTTGCCTGAGACGGCGAGGGCTGCTGGCTTGATTGCGCATGGGCCTCTGAAATCTCAGGCGCCAGTGAAGGAACCCCATGTAAAGCGTGTGCATTGCCTATTGGCAAAGGTTCATCCTATAAATAAGGAAAAGTTAAATTATAATAACCTCACGCAGCAACACATACCTTATGTAATTATGTGAGACGATGTAAACAATAAAAAGTACCTACATAATAATATATAGTACCTTTCACTATAAAAGATAAAAAGAAAAAGTAAAATGAAACAAATTACATTAAATTAGCATATCATAAACGATATATTTACATATTAACCTGTATGCGAGGTAGAAACAAGGCGAGAAACAATTTTGTCACTCCTTTTATTTTGTAGGAGATGGATAACAAAGTCTATTGTAACTTATATCTGCATGGATAGTTTTAATTTCTTTACAAATTATAATGATAAGTAGATTTTTTTTTTAACTAACTGGTGCTTGCAATTTCGTCACATTATATTATTTTTCTATGTCTTACGGGAACTAGATACTCTATGTTGTGTAAAAGGGGTTTGTCTTTTTTATTGCAAGTTTAAAACTAGAAATCATCGAATTCTTCATGAACCCGAATATTAAATTCAAAACTAATCAGAAGTTTTGAATAGATGATTTTTCTTCTAAATACGGAGATTTTAATGATTTTATATTTATACAAAGACAGCTACCTAAACCTAACTACATATTATATCCCTAATAGGTAAGTTTATTAAAGCAGTGCTGATTATGGTAGAAATGTAAAACTACAGCACATCTTTACGTAAAAAAAAGTTATAATATCCACATTAAACTATCATTACCATGGTTACAACATAATCTAGTGAACATTTTTTAAAACACCATTTGACTGTTACGGTATAAAGAATAGTAGGTTATATTTATTAAAATACTTAAGATGTTTTTCCATTCAGTTTTCAAGGTTTCATGGAACGAAAAAAGGACAACCGAATATGATTACTTATTCAAATTCTTTTTATATAAGTTTCCTCATATAACAAAGAAATCATGCTAAGCTTAATTATAGAAAGAAACCATTAACTTCAAAAAACCCATTTTTAATAACGGTATTAATAAAACAATTTAACAATAGGAACCGTTAAAAAACGTGATTCGTTAAAAAATAAAAAATTAGTAGATGAAATTACTTATTTCATAAGCGTAAGTAATATTTAAGATAAATATCTAATATACGCTGCTCACTTATTCTGGAAAAACGTTCCAACACGGTCGCTAATTTCAAAATGGCGGGTGCTTTTGCATGACAGGCTCTGACGTACCTAATTTATGAACATAATGTATGCTATATTTATCTACAGAGCAAACCTACACAAGTAAAGGCTACCATTGTTCGCATCAATCGCTATATTCTCATTAAATAATCAACTACAGGACAATCATGTACATTATTTAAAATGACTGTTACACAAAAAAATACTTGGAGAAGTAAGTTCAGGTTAAATCATATTTATTGTCTTTTTTTCTGCTTTACAACCTTGATTTGCAACGCAATTAAAATAAAATGTATTAGATTTATCTTACACGGTATTCCATAAATATACAATATTATTTTGGATTGTTTTTAAGTTTTATTTTTTGTTTATTTTTTATACTTAAGGTTTAGCGTTATGGCCATAATCTCACCTGATCTTAAGTGACGATACGGCCCAAATTAGTAGACACGCCAAACCTGTAGAGGGGCTGGCTCTCAAAAAATTCTACTGTGTATTCTTACTAAATCGTACTTTTATGTAAATCGATAGTAACAAAGTATTGTTATATTTATTATACATCATCCATAGGTAAATAGTCTAATTTAATATAGGTACATAGCAATACATATCATTAAAAATGACTTATATTAAATTTTTACATACTATAAGCGATGATAATGACTTTGACATTTTTAGGGCTTTAAAAGGTTTCTGAAAACAGCGTCACGGCGTAGATATTTCTTTTACACATAAACAGTAACATAAGAAAGCCTTTACTTATATCTGAGAATTCGCGGAATATATTGGACGTAAATTCCGTAACGGTCCAGATTGGGAACTAATAGATATATCTGTAAAGTGTATAAACGTTGTACAAAACATTGTCAATTACAAGAGAGCAGCCGAGCGCGAAGTGTTTGCGACCGCAACTGATAGAAAACAACGATTACATGGCAAATGATTGTCGTATTGTACTCTACGCCCACAGCACTTTTACTGAATTTACGAAACGTTCTAAACATTTTAACAATCATTGTTGCCTTCAACGTCGAACGTTGCGTGATAACGAAGAAATTACACCTCTAGTAAAAGGCAAAAAGCAATAATCTATGGGTGGATTGCGTTTTAAAAAGTACGGCGAATAGGAAAAGCTTCACTGAAATTACACGGTTGTTATTAATCTGTTGCGTAGATATACGAATAATAAAACTGAATATCGCATTTTACGTGCAATTATAATTATGAAACATAACATAAAGTAATGTTACAAGTTCTCATGCTTAATGTTGCATTTAAAAGTCTATCCTTTTGTCTATCGTTTGTCATGTAATATATACCAAACGAAGCCACCATACCCGGCAAGTGCTTATTCGGTCTTACCTATTTAAATCGTGTATTGGGTTTTAAAAAGCATCAGTGTAGCAACTTCCATATTGCGAATTGCAACTCGAACACTGAATCTTAATACATCAATAACGTATTCAGTTGCATGTGACACTGACTACATGAGATCAGGTAACCGACCTCCACCAGTATATTATTATATATTACTCCACATTCTTCATATGCATACAGTGATACGCTTGCTACATGACTAATTCTAACAATTGATACACACAAAATTTTGGTGTTCGATAGTATCGTTAATTCTATCAAAGGTTATAAAATCATTCTTCAAATAAAAATTTATAACTATGTCTTATATATAAATAAACATATAATATATATTTTTAATAACAGATTCTTTTATCATGTCTCAAAATCATTATCAGTATATAGCTTAATATAAACACAAAACGTGCTCGCCAATTCAGTTAATAAAAAATATGATCACGATTTCGTTTTGTATATAACGCAGTTACTTTGTTTTCGTGTATAGTTTTTTGAACAATACATATTAAATTTCTAAAGAATAATCTAAAAATGAAAATATAAAGTTTAATTTTAAATCTATTAAACAAATTATTCACTAATATATTAAGTACTAGCGATGTCTGCGACTCCGTTCGCGTGGAACTGAAATATTATTTAATAATTTTCATAAAAGAAATGTTATACGTATAGCCTACGTCACTCTATGCTAATATAGCATTGTAATGGCGAAAGAATTTTTGAAATCGGTCCAGTAGTTATAGTTATTGAGTTTATTCGTTACAAACAAAAACACAAAAAAACTAATCTTTCCGATTTATACTATTAGTCTTTCCAGTTTTATTAAATAGGATAATTTTCTGAGTTTTTTTTTATGAATATTTTATCAGGAACAAATTTTCGTGATAATTTTTTTTTTATATAATCAAATTTAAATGTGATATAAAATATGCGAATGGATCTGCACTACTAACAAATAACAGGTAAACATAAATACCACTAATCAAAAACAATTTAATCACTATTTAAGTTTACATTTAATTTATCAGGTACACACACAGGTTTACATTTAATATATTAGTTTTACATTTAATAAAAATTTTTGCTCATTACCGCCATTTAAAAAAATTGATATCATCATTTTAGGTTTATCAAATATAACCATGTCTTATACTCATTACTATACATTAAGTGAACGTTAACCTAAAATATAGAAGAATATTACAATTTACAATTTAATGTAAAATAAAGCATTAAACGAGCGCTATAATAATTGAACAGCTGGTATATATATATATCTAGCTTGTGCCCGCAGCTTCGTTTGCGTTTTCGTCATGAAAAGAATGCCCATAACAAATTTTAACTCTATAAGTCTTGTAGGTTTGGAGATGTTGTGATGAGTCAGTCAGTGATATTTCACATATATATCTATGTACAATTGTACATAGATTAGATGTGCCCATGACTTCGTCCGCTATAAAATAGCTAATATATTTTGCCCTATTTTGTAACATTTTACAATATAGCTTGAGCTTTTTTAATGGTGGTAGCGTACTAGGATACTAAAGCCTTCCACAATGAATACTCTATCAAATACAAATTTTTTTTTTCATCAGAACGGTAGTACCTGAGATTAGCACGTTCAAACAAACACACTTTTCCACTTTATATTATTAATATAGATTATTGAAAATTAAACCCAAATCCTAATAATTTTGCCGGCTTACAAAATCTCGTTCTAGACAAGGAATGAACTTAAGACCTGTCAGCTTTAGGTTTAACCACATGGTTAGCTAAAATATTTAATAGTATATTATTAGTAAATGAACTCCCAGTATTTAATAGTACCGAAGTCAATTAAATAAGAAATTAATAGCCACCGCATTACAAACACATTTCACACGGTAGACAATTGAAAGGTTATACCTAGTTTTTTACTTAACGTTAATTTTCCAGTCTCATGCTATCGTATTGTAATCATGTAAAACTTGCAATCATCTAAGCATAGAGAATATTAATGTGATATCATGGTATGGCAATTAACTGATGATGGTGCAAGTGGGAACCGTGCCGTTCAAGATCATTTCGAAGCGTGTGCGGAAAATCGCCATCTTCCGTTCAACACTAACACACCTAATCGTGCGAAATACATTATCTTCTGCATTTCAGATAGATACACAAATTTTAGGGGCATTATAAAAATAATTGTTTGCTAAAGTCAATGGGCAACCACCAGAATACGATCGTTAAAATATGCACCAGCCACAAGTAATTTATTAATAGCCCTAAACATAAATGTTATCCAAGCAATGTTGCTTAAATTGCAATACAAAATCTACGATTTTTACATAATTTTATATAGAAAATTTACTCTCCCATTGGGCACAACCCATAATATAAACCGTTAATGAACGGGTAAATTTTAAAATGTATTAGTTATAAAATTTGTAAATTACTGTAAGTACCAGAAAGTAAGTTGTTTTTTATTTATTTATACGAAACTCTTATAGAATTACATTGTTGTCTATCCGTCTGCCTGTATATCCGTATCAACACCCATTTTCAAAAAAAAAGGAAATGTGAAGTTTACATTCAAAGTTGAAGTAATTATCGTCTACTTAGTGCTACTGATATGTTGTCTACTTATCAGTTAATTTGTTGATTAAGTCATAAAACTATTATGTTATTGCTAAGAAATGAGGGCCCAATATAAATATGGTTTAAAAAAATAAAACGAACAAGATATTACAGGTTAAAATTACAATTACGGAAATCAGGGCATTATATTCATATTACGTACGTCACTGCGCGATGCGTTACTAAGAAAAAACACTCAACTGAGCGTTTAGTGAATACAAATGAAAGAAGCCATGAGCTGAACACATTCTACTTAATATACTCAAACATAGTATATTGTACAATCATTATATTTTATATCAGGTCCTGTATGATAATTTATTATAATCGATATCTGAGTAATGGTAAACAAAGAATTTGAAAAATAAAACAATACTGCATCTACATAGTTAATCAGGTCGCTAAGGTTCTTAAAATAGATTTTACAGACATCGTCTGGCAATGGTGGTAAAATAGCATGTATAAACAAAAACCATATTGCTTTATACATATTCAATGCTTGCAGATCATACAGCTTACATAAGCAGAAGCCATATTTTAGAAAATTGACTAAGCAGTGACTGCCCCTGCCGTACAGTACCTAAAGTGAAAACTTAAAACTGTGCAATAACTTTTTTTTGGGTTTTCAATTTAAATGTAGTACCAAAAATTAAAATTGCAAAATTTATAAATTTAAATAATTCTCATTTCAAAAATACATACATTTTTAGTACTACTAATCATTTCAAATGTAGCACTTCATACTTATAACTATAGATACATTGTTAACATTAGCATAATTATTTTATTAGCATACATGTTTATGATGGACTTTATATATAATATATTCATAACTAGCCATCCTTTAGCTTTTCCACAATCAGGTTTAGTTTTAACTTTTTAATTTAGATTCTATGAACAATAATGGAACAATTTGATAATAAATACCGTGAAACATGATTATTCAATATGTAATGTGTATTTGAATTTGAAACTTATTTTTTATGGAATGGAAGGCAAAAGATCAAATGATGATAAGTGATCACCGCCGCCCATGGACACCCTCAACACCAGAGGAATCGCAGATGACTTGCCGATCTTTATAGTAGGGACCGGCTCTCAAGTGCCCCTGCCGAAACAAACCTAATGGTATTTGGCGGCAGATTTTCAACTTGAGGTAGCTAGTCAGACGGGCATTAGAAAAAGCCCTACCAGCAAATGAAAATAATTGGATGTTTTGAAACGTTACGTAATTGTTTTCTTTTTTATATTGTCTAATAGTTATGCTGTAATGATTAACACCGATACCCTTTTACAATAAACTATCGTAATAGATGCTTTCTAAGAGGATGATTTTATTCCTTTATTGGTCGGTGATAGTCAGAAGAGCTTACAACTTACATTAGATATAACGAAATTATAAAAGCTAGGAGCAAATAAGATACAAACATAGAAATAAAAATATGGTTATGTAATCATCATTTCATGTAAGGTAACGAATTGATAGACATGGTACCCGTTATAGTAACTTTCTTTTAATGTGTCGCGTTTCGGTTCAGGCAGTGTATATTTAGTTGTGTAGAGGCTTGCAAGCCAGTATGAAAACGGTGAACATCGATAGAATTGCTGATGTAATGATGATCGTCGTTATTTTTAGATTGTACAATTCTTACCAGCCGTCGCATTAGTACTACGTAGAAACTACAAAGCATATAATAATTTCATATTCTATTTTGAAGAACTAGCCACTTTGAACATTCATATTGTTTTCAAATTTCCATCCATTCATTTACAAACGATGGTTATTAGTGTATTTTATTAACTCAATTTTTTTCCAAGTACAAAGTTTATTTTTCTATAGTTAAGGTTTAGCGTTATTGCCACAATCTCACCTGATGTTAAGTGATGGTATGTCCCAAGATGGTGGACACGCTAAGTCTAGTGTAGAGACTAGCTCACAAGTGCAGCAACTGCCGGAATACACCTATAGGTATTCTGCGGCAGATTTTCAACTTGAGGGTGGTAGCTAGCCAAGCGGGTTTTAAAAAAAGCCCTACCGCTATGGTTCCATCACGATGTTTTCCTTCACCGAAAGCTCAAGCTCATTGTAGGTGGATTCGAACTCACGTCAGTTGACGCGGCATCTGTACTCACTAGTGTTAGCTTGGTCGTTGATCGTCACTTTATAATGTTAGCTTTATCGTTGATCGTCTTTTTATATGAAATATAAAATAAAAGGGTCTAAATATTTACACGTTTGATTAAAAATAACTTTATGGATTGAAATTGATATTTACATATTTGGTTAAAAATAACTTTATAAATTCAAATTGAAATGACGAGATTTAAATAAAATATTAATCTATTTCAAGTAGTAGCTTTATTGTTGATCGTATCTTTATATTAATTATCATATTACAGAGGTTTAAATATTTACACGTTTGATTAAAATAACTTTAAGGATTGAAATTGATTTTTACATGTTTGGTTAAAAATAACTTTATAAATTCAAGTTGTAATAACAAGATTTTATAAAACTTGTTTTAATAGTCTATTTCAAGTAGTTCGCTTTTAGCGCTTTTAGTTTCCAGTTGTGGCAATATAAATACGTCTTATAATACTGAAGCAGTCATAGTGGAGCTCGAGAACGAATCAGTGAACTGAAGTATTAGTGATATGAAGAACCAAATAGTACGAGTAGAATATTAAACAAGACGGTTAAGATATAAGGATTTTTACACTAGTAACTGAGCTATCATCGCTACAAATTTGAATCATCGCTATTGAATAAAATAGATAATAATTTCCATCACATCCGTTTAATTTTTGCTATTGAGTAATTGAAAAGAAAAACAAAAGACCATTACAAGTATATAAATAAAATTTAAATGCAACTGGCTGCGGCTATGACTCAAGGACTTCGTGCCTTTTAATGTTTACATACTAACTCGGTGTTTGCTAAAACATAAGTTAGCGTTTATATGTTTAATGGTCTCGCAAGTACAATATTTTTTTTTATGTAATATTTATATTATTCTACTAATAATACCAGTTTAAGAACCCAACATTTTTAAATTCCGGAAATAATTCAAAAGCTATACCTAAAGGTTTTTTTGACATTTTAAACTAGTAGCTGTTACCCGCGGCTTCGCTCACGTTAATGTTAATTTTGTAAAATCGGATGACGCAATAAAAAGTTTTATACAAAATTGATTCCTCTCTTTTCCCTCACTTCCTATAAGTTTTTAGGGAGAAAAATAGCCTATCACCGTTTCCAGAGTCCCATCTCTTTCTATACCAAGATTCATCATAAACGATTCAGTGCTATAGGCGTGAAAGCGTAACAAACAAACAAACTCACTTTCCCATTTATAATATTAGTATGGATAAGGGTTAGTAAGGAAATATTTTACTGTGATACCGACTTTAATAAATTCATGAAGTTTCAATAGAATCTTTCCATACACTTAATATACAGAACATCATGCTTTTGTTATGTATTCTATAAGACATAGGCGACAATATAATACAAAATAAAACTTTTATCTGGTTCTTTGGCTATCAAAGATAAGGAACTCCTCACTTATACACCAATCGTATGAGGGGTTTAGTTTGAAATAGAACTTATAGGAAACTGGTGTATAATGTATATGCAGGTGTATTATTTTAAACGTATTTTATTATACACCATTAAAATCCATACTTTATTATTTCTCAATGTATTTTTGTTGCAAAACTATCTCACTTACAATTCTTCCCCAAAAGATATAATTTCAACTACAGTCAACAAAAATAAACTAATAGTTTATAAGTATTATGTTGGTAGTAAAATATATTTGAATAACAAATTCACTTACCTTTGGGCTAATTCACATTAAGATAAATTACCTTATCTATTAATAATAAAATTCATGCATGCATGGTGCATAGGAGCATTGTATTTCAATAAATACACCTGTTTTTTCCTAAATAAAAATAAAATAAATTTCGTTATAGTAGAAAATGTGTTGATAGTATTTTACTATGAATACAATAAAAAGTTACTAATGTTTTTATTATCCGGTGCATAAGAAACCGATAATTACTAATAAATCAACTATAAATTTAAGCAAAGCTTCCATAGATATGTAGGTATATGTAGCAATTAGAAGTTATAGTTTTTGCAATTAATTATAGTCAAGATGATTCTCAAACAAATCCGCACTTCGGTCATTTTACTCATAGAAGCTATCGTTATTAGAACCATATCGACAATAAACCCCATTTCTTTATACACCATAACCTAAGACCATAACCATAACATTAATTTCTAATATTTGAAAAACCAACGAAATGTATAAATACACCAAAGAATATTCTCTCAACTATGTTAGCTTCAAAACACACCACAGTTACTGTTAAACTAGACACAAAAATTAAGGGATATAAAAAAAAATCCAAATTTTTGGGTGATTTTCAACGAGCTGTAACTCCGAGGAAAATGATCGTACAGAAAAAACAAAAAAAGCAAATTGTAGCTCCATGTATCTAGTTTTCAGATATGACTATGAAAAATTTTTGTCATTTCCAGGTCTGGAGAAATCCTAAGAAAACTACCAAAAAAAATTATTTCCGGAGTTATTGATTATCAAAGTGAAAAAGAACTTTTTTGCTTTGATTGACGATAACTCCGCGGCAAATCGTTGTACAGGCTTTTTGAATACGTCAAATTAAAGAGTATTAAATTTTCTAAAAGAGCTTTTGAACGAAACAATCAAAAAAATTTTTTGAAGCTCGTGGACCTTTTTATAGACGAGAAAAAATTTGGAAAAATTTTTTTTTGGTAGTTTTCTTAGGATTTCTCCAGACCTGGACATGACAAAAATTTTTCATAGTCATATCTGAAAACTAGACACATGGAGCTACAATTTGCTTTTTTTGTTTTTTCTGTACGATCATTTTTCTCGGAGTTACAGCTCGTTGAAAATCACCCAAAAATTTGGAATCTTTTTTATATCCCTTAATTTTTGTGTCTAGTATATAAAAAATCCATTCCAAAGAATATTAGTTTTTGATGACAGATGACAAACCTGCCGTTTGCTTGAATGCAATTCGATTGCTTAACCACGTAGGTGGGAAAACCCTTAAACTTGAATAACATTGTGTATCTCATAGGTAATATAAATTAAACTATAATATATTGTCGAATATTATATATATTCCATATCTGCAATTTGCCGTGTTTATAGTTAACAACGAATGTTTACGAATATCTTACGCTAGTAGTGAAGGTTTTTTAAAACACAATTTATAATATTAGTGCAGGCGAGATAATGCATATAAAATACAAGCTGTGCCCCCGGTTCCGAAAGTGAATTACAATAAAATTATTTATTTAAAAAAATGGGTAGGGCGTGCTTGTGACCCCAAGACGTTAGAAATAAAAACTTTAATAATATGTTTTTGTCATTATAATACGTAATAATAATAACGTAATTATTTTAACGATGCACTACTACTTTGCTCCGATCCAATTCGTCTTTCAAAAATTAAATCTAAAGTAAAAACAAAAAATATATCGGATGACGATCTATATAATATCAACGCCACTTTGACCTGTGTAATCCCATTTATATATTTTTTCTAATTTCACAATCCTTTAAGAATGTTTCTATAAAGATTTTCTTTTCTAAAAATGTACAGGTTTTGTTATTACCAGTAAAGTGTTTCATATTTACTCCTTACTTGCTGTTATTGTTATTATGTGACTTATAAAAAATAAAAAGTATTTTTTATCATCCCGTAAAAAAACACTATTTCGAAATAATTTATTCATTACTATATTTTTTCACAAACGCCCGCTTTACGACAACAAATGTTGCTTTAGTCCATACGTTTAGCATAACAATTAAAACAAAAACTTTACTGTACTATAGAATATATAATATTATACATCTCTAAGACACCATAATAATATTTTGTATGTCTAGACGTTTCGTATACAAAGAAAAAAAAGAACAGTTATAAAAATATAAATAAAACGACAAGAAACGGTAACATTTGAAGTAAGAGAATTAATTATATTAACCTTTTAAGACATTAGAACCTATCATCAAGAATAAATTGTTTAATGGAAAATTGGGTTAAGGCCATTCCGCTATAACATCACTTAATTCTCAATGAAATAAAGTAAATAATTGTCAACTTTTCCTTATATTGCTTTTTAAATAAATGAAATGTTAAGTAATCAAATTAATACATAAAATGACGAAGATTTGAATAAATAATAAATATAGGTAGAATAGAATGTACAAACCATATTATCAACCATATTAATTTTAAACATTTTTAAACATATTATAGATATAGGATTGCTATAAAAAAAAAGATATAACTGTTTTTTAAAGTAAATTCTTCTTAGTTATGAAAGGACTCCAAGGTATAATATGTTAAAGGAGAGAGCTTTTATCAAATATTTAATGCAGAATTTATAAATCTATATTATTATTATATAGTGGAAAATTTGTTTGTTTGAACGTGCAAAGCTTAGGAACCACCAATCAGATTTCATAAATTCTTTTTGTATCTGATCATGAATCATTGAGGAAGGCTTTAGGCTATTTAATATCAGGCTACCACCAACGAGAGCAAAGCTGTATGAAAAAAAGTTACAAAATGGGGAAAAATTATGAAATAACTTTTTAGTAGTTTTAGTTAGATGGTTAATTTGAGTTTAAGTTTCTTGTTACACTTTAAACTGAAAATGTACACCAATTTATATCGTGTTAATATTGCTAGAAATTTGAGTAATCAATCTCTAGAGTAGAGAATCAATTTCTAGATTTAGATTTAAAGATAATTATTATTGATGATTTCCAGTTTCATTATTGAAAATTATTTATTAAGTTTAGAAAATATGCATACAAAGGAATGCTTGAAAGATACATGACTTAAATTTGCAGTATCAAGTAAATATGATCAGTTTTTAATATCAGATACATTGTATGTTAAATGGTACAGTAATAAACTTTAAAGCTTTTTTTATTTTTAAGTAATTACTATTTTAAAACAGAAACTATTGAACGATGTACTAAATAGATGCAGATCATGCAGAGGGACGTATTGCAGCATCGACCCAGATATCAGGATTCTGCAAGCGCTCGTCCGTGCATAAATTTTCCATTACGTTCTCTCACAAGTAACGAGTAAATGTTATATTCGAAACGCACAAGAAATTTCCTTGTGTCACTGTAGATGTTCATCCCCAACACTACCGGTTCAGTGACCTCACGTGACGGACGCTACTTTCGCTACAAGCACACACTCACCATCTTTGTCCACGTACATAATTTATACCTATATAAACATTCACGTATTTTGTTGATGAGCATCACGTCGTCGACCTCTGACTTATGCCACAACTATTTACGAAGAGCGGTTACTCAAGTGTTGCTGTTTATCGAAAATAAAAACAATCACTTTTTGCTTTTTTTTAATAATAATATTAATCAAAATAACGTATTTAAAAATTTGCAATAATAAATTTTCCCAAGTAGCTGTTTGTTTGTTGTATAAAAACGACAAAATGTATAAGTACCTACATTTAAATTCAGTTAAACACAGAGCCATTACTGCATGATGTCATGGTCATCCGTAAAATGTGGAAATCTCAAACAAAAGTGAGAAGTTTACAAATAGATAACAAAATAGCCTCACAGAATGTTCTAGATTAATGAATTAACTATTTATTTCATAGGTGGCAACGACGACAGATGACTTTGTGCGGGAAATGTTTATTTTAATAATCCCATAATATAACAATCTAATATCAAATTAAGGGAAATTGCACCTGTGGTCAAATTCAAAGAAATATTCTGCAAGTTTACTGTAATTTTTAGAGACAATAAAATTCAACAATTTTCATCCTTACTAACCTTACTAATATTATAAATGCGAAAGTGAGTTTGTTTGTATGTTATGCTTTCATGCCTAAACCGCGGAATCGATTTTGATGATTTTTTGTAAAGAAATAGATGGGAACCTGGAGACGGTGATAAGCTACTTTTGTCGTGAAAAACTTATAGAAAGTAGAGTAAAGAAAGGGATAAACTTTGTATGAAACCTTTTATTGCGTCATCCGATTTGTTTGACAAAAACAAAATGAACGCGAGCGAAGCCGCAGGTAAAAGATAGAAGAAAATAAATATTAAAAGTTTAGTCTAGAACCGTTCTTGTGGAATAGAATACAGTTTTAAAACAGTTAACCGCTACATATATATTGTTGACTATGACGAAGTAAACTTTGTAGGTGGTTTTGTCTACTTAAAGCTTGGTGCTCTACATGCGTAAGATAAAGATTTTTTTATAGTTAAGAGATTATAATAATTTAGAAGGCTAAAGACTGAAAATTATATAGATAGAAAAGAAATAAACACTTCTATATAGATATATTACAGCTACGGGCCTGTTTGTGTGTATGACTTTTATGCAGAGATTCAAGGTGATCCGGTCACAGAATAACGAGGCGCGTCCTCAATGCTCCACGCACAGACTCAAACTTTAGGATTATTATTACTCTCCACACACAGGTCTCACAGTAACAAACTTTGTGGTTGAAAATCAGTTCTATTACATACTCTCACACTACAAACTTTTAAGAACTTTGAAGTTATCTCTAACAGTAAACTCGTAGATTACTAGGCAGAATTGAATTTTGAAGCATTCTGTTGCAAGTTTGTAACTATTGAATATGTAATATTGCTTTTTTTTATATTTTCGCAGTCTGCCTTTAGATCTGTTTATAAAGTACATATTAATTTTTGAAATATCTAAGTTTCTTCAATATTCTGTGAGACTTACTTTGTAACTTAAAGGTTGCTTTCATTTATATTATGTAGTAATCAATATCAGAGATAGAGGTTATAAAAATCCAAATCTAAGTTGCAATTTTAATAATACTAGCTGACCTGGCAGACCTTGTTCTGCCGTTTCGAGTAGTCAATCACATAGACTACAGCGTCATCTATCGCGGTATGATCACTTATCTAGATAAAAAGTATCCTATCTCTCAAGTCGGATCAAACTGCACACAGAACAAAATTTGATTAAAATTGGTTCAGTCGTTTAGGAGTTCATCGCATAACCTCTTACTTAACATGTATGTATATCCAACTATCAAAAGCCAAACAGTAATGATCCCCAATTGAGTTGATTTAGAGTTTTTTATATATGGACTGTGTATATTGTCAATACTTTAGTATTAAGTCATATATCAAGTTTTTGGTGAATAATATACATAAAAATAATATTCGTTATAAAATCATAGTATGAAGCAAGGACATTTTCCAATGTCCGTTTGAAAATTTGGCATCAAGCAGCTATTGGTGCACTCCAACTCCAACACTCACACTTAAGTGTCAGTCAAGTCGTCACTTAATATGTAACGTATTGTAAATACTGAGGGAGATTTGAATAGAACGTGTGAAGTCACATGGTAACGAACACGGATGCAAACTGTCGTGTCTGCGCACAACTTTGTATATATTCACGTACAAAGCATTATATTATCTCATTATCTGCCGCCACTTTGTACGCGGAACTGTACTCATTATTAATTAATATTCTGCCTCCCTGTATGTTTAAGTAGCTAGTGAGGACTGATATTGAACAAACGCTACCTTTTTTCCGTCGGTAAAATCCGTTTACGGATCTTCCTCCAGTATTTGCCCGACCAAACTGTGAAAGGGATACGTAGGACTCATCTGGTACGAAACACCAGAAGTACCCACTAAAATCTCTCTGACAACGCTACATACCTCGCTTACTAGCTAAAGACCAGCAACCATTCACGCATTGCTCCCAGTCAAATGACAACCTTTGCCTGCAAGGCCTGCCAGTAAGTATATAATAAATGAGAAAGTATATTTGTCTATTACATTCGAATTACTTAATGGACTCTATTGTTTGGCTTTTACATCGATTATGTCATGGATTAAGTTGCTCATTTTCTGGCTCATCGAAGCATGCACCAATTGGTAATATATGTATGTATATACTATATGAGTTGTTTATTTATTTAATATCTTTATCCGCTTATTCATATTTTATATTGAGATCCTCGTACAAAAACGCTATATTTACTAAGACACGTTGAGTATAACAATAATTATTATACTGAACACTTCTACAATTCCCTCTATATAGTTTGTGATATTTGCTTATAATACTTGTTTTTTATAGTTTATCTTTAAAAAAATATCCACATTAATCAATTCTAACACATTGATTGTTTATTCAATGATTTTAATTATATCTTCATCGCCGCTGTAGTCTATGCATTAAATCACCGATATTAACTACTACAGTTATTGTATTTAAATTTAACTCTAAAAAGAGAAAAGTACAAGTAAACCGGAGAAAGGTTTAAGTTTATCACTCATAAGCATAATTATATCGAATAAGGTACTTACAGCTATGAGTCCATCGTTTCCATAAGCACGTCCTTCAAGGGCAAGCTCTTTGTCAAGCATGGCATCCAACTGTTCAAGTTGATGGCAGGAAGCTCGCGCCGCCACCCAGCTCGAGGCCAGGATAAACGCTCCCAAGATAAACGATGCGGCAACGACAGTGAGCGCTGCAATCCTTGCGATCTGGACTGAAGACGACACTCTTTGTCGATACGCCTGTTTAAATCGAATATAAAAATACATATATATTTCATTTTTATTATTTCTTCTTAATTAAAGAAATTCTAATTTAATAAAAATATAATTTATTACAGGTTACATCGCGAGTGATGGAGTTACGCTAGGGTTACTAGGGGCCCAGTAGGGGCAGTACCCAGGGCGGCAAAATTTGCAGTGTCATTAAAAAAATAATCTTTCTGCTATAAACATCAATGATTTTCAAAAATTCAATAGTTATAGGTTACATGGCAAATCTTAAAAATCGAGTTCTCATTGGATCTTTAGGTTTTGAAGTCTAGTTACAGTACCTATTTTTTATCAACTTTTACTGTAATTATTTAAAAAATTAAAATAGTATTTTTAATAGAAGTTCTACTTTACCCTTGAATAACTTTAAAAAGCAGATTGATAAAAAAATCGTAAAAGTCCTTTTTGTAGAACGTATTTTTCACGGTGCTCCAGAGCGGCACTTAAGGTAAATCCGGCCCGGGTACATCGTCCATTTTTCATAAATCTTCACATACGCCTAATACTTATACTCTACAGTCTACAACAAGTTTATAATACCCGTTTATAATCTACAAACGCGACAAACTAAGTCAAAAGAGTTTACAGTAAACATATCATTTCTGTGTTTTTTACTCAATAATTCATTAAAAAGAAAGATATACGATTTTATCGATTTAAATTCATTTTATAACTATAACCCGTTGCCTATTCGTATGTTTTTTTATTTATACATGCATTAATAATATTATCAAAATATGCAATGCATGTAAATGCACTACAAATGTAAATACTTAAAACATTTTTACAAGAAATACATATCACACAGAAGTAGAAGTTATTAGCAGAACTAATAATGTTGGTTTACTAAGTTCATAACTCAACCGGGTTTATACGGTATTACGTAAGAGTTCAGAGCTAAAGGTAGGAGGTATTAGCGCGGTGAAAGTGCTTGCTAACGATAACTACATCATCTTCAGTGAGGTGTAAAGCAATATTCAAAGTTCACTGCTTTTTATTTCTGCTAATCTGAAGCAAACTTTATAATTTACGCAATACTACCAATTATCCACTTTCCGATATACTTATTTATCAAATTAATCATTTTAAACGACGTTATTATAGTTATTGCGTAATTTGTGATGTAATTAGTCGTGTTATGCTTATATGATAAGCTGTTATTATTATTACTATTCGTCAATATTGTCTAAAAGAATAACCAATTTCATGATTTATATATTTATGTATATTTATTAACTTCCAACTGATAAATACTACAAGAAGAAGGCATACTGGAAATAAATTTAGAACTACGATCTTATGATTAGAAGACTAAGTTGGGTTAGCTAAAGATTATAAAATGCACAATCTTGACACAAGGCATTGCGTTCGTTGTCAAGTTTCTACACCAAAAATTGACTAATACATGTAGGGTCAACAAATATAAAAAATACATTAGATGACAATTATAAGAAGCTATTCCAAACAAAAATTAGTGCAACTTGGAAAAACGGCACTCTAAACTTTATCAGTCAGGTTCAATATGATCAAATACAGCTATTGTATGAGTAACCTTTTTTGTTACTTTACTTATATTTTTAGTCTGTCATTAATAATAAATGTACAGTAATATAGTTATTTCAAGGTAACATTTAGTAAAAGAACGTTAATGCACAACCAATAACGATTTAGGTAAAATGTAACGTAGAACAGGACTATTATTTTCCCAATGTATACGATCATTTTATAATAAACTATTTACTAGAGTTTAATCTATTTATGACTAAAATTATTTGGATGCGTCATTAAAAAAAATTGAGTGCTATTTTGATTCCTTGTCTTTGAATTAATAATAAATTATTATAGTACAAAAAGCAATTAAACTTCTAAGATCAACTTTGATTTTAATAAAATTATGTCTCGCTCGCTATATAAAATATGATGCGCAGAATACTATTTATAGTTATTACGTATCAAATCAGTGTCAAATTATAATGTAAACTACATTATGTATTTAATGGTGGAAATTTTAAATAAATGTCTAGTCTTGAACGAATCGGATGTGACGCAAATCTATTGTGTTGTGTCCACTCGGTTAACTGGCCAATAACGATTTCACTTGCAATTATTATGCTGTTTATTGCTTTTTATCTTATATGTGATATCATATCTAATATCTAAAAATGTATATAGTATTTTATAAGGAATAATATCTTTTATTTTCGGATATAACTTTTTATTAAGGTTGTCCACAACTAAACAATATGTACGTCTAAAAAGGTAAATTGTATAATAATTGGAAACATAACAACATTTGAAATATAATATTTCTTAGTTTTAACTAATTTACAATAATTTTCTATGTAAGCGGTACTTTTTATTTTTTCAATTGAGGCTTGATTATAATCGGATTAATACTGGCTATGATAATATGTCTCCAAAGACAATAGAACAATGAATTCTCACTTTTAAACATATCACAATTCTTAGAAAAAGAAAATCTTGAAATAACTTGTATCCTAGTATATTTTTTTCTACAAATTACGTGTCTTTATCTTAAGTACTTGTAAGATATAAACATAAAAATATTAACAACTTTTTTTAACGTACCCTTATCTCAACAATGTATACAACAATACTTACAAAATAATTACTACTTAAAACCTATGAAAACTCGCTCTGCACTCAAGTCTTAGTTTTAATTTTTTAACAATGTGATCTGTAAATTACTTGAAAATGCTAAAGCTATCAAAAATTTCGTAGCATTTGGTAAATGTTAGGGAATGTGGTTATTAATATATATACATCAAAACATAAATCAACTTGTTTTCAAAACCTTAACAGGCAAAGCAAAGCTTAGTATTAATAACCAAATCTCAAGGCACTGTAATTATGAAAATCAATTCACTTTAAAAAAAAAATTACGTAACAAAATATCACAATCCTATTCAGAGCAAAAACGATATTATTTTATACGTACAAACGAAAACGACGATCTGGTGACGAACATACAATCACGGTCACTATGGCCAAGAGAAAGGCGCTTTCCCAACATTATCTATAACTTAAACTTTGTACAGTTCTTTAACATTCTTCGTAAAACATTATCGAATTATTAAGTGGTGTTATTAAAATAACTTATATATTATAGATGATTTTAAGCATATTTACATGTAAATCGAAATAAAATCATTTATGTATTTATTTTGTGTATTAAGCAAATTAAATAATAATTACCCTATTAAATTATCAGAAATTTAAATATAAAGTAGTACAAATCATGGGCAACTTAATTTTCCGTTTGCGACAAACGACAGTAAATAGGTCTTCGCATTACGTATTCAACACAAAAACATAAAGAATAACGGAATACTGTACCGGTGGTGGTTCCGACGCGCTGTACACCTCAGACGGTGGATATTCTGGTTTCATAGTAATCGTGGCCATGGAGTCTGGTTGGTGCTCCTTCTCCATCACGATTTAGTGGTTTAACTAAAAGTTGTTGTGTCTAGCTTATGTTACGCGCGCAATATCTGACGTTTAAAGTAGGAATGCGCTCAAGTGAGTGGTGGTGTACAAGCGTAGGCGCCGAGAGCCGCTAGCCGTGGTGGGGCTACGGCCATCGCGTCGTGGCGCGGACTCTGCATTGTTATGGACTTGATTAAACACATCGTTGACAACGTAATGAAGACTTTATAACAATGTAATATATTACATCCTAGGAAAAAGAACAGCCGACACTAATATAAGTCAAAATATTGCCTTGAGTCTATTTGTTAAAAAAAAGTGTCCATTTGTCTTGTACCTCAAAGCCTATTATCGACTGTGTAGGTAATTATAGCCAAGTAAACTATGAAAGCGGATTCTCAAAATGACTGTGATAATCGAGATTTAAGTAGTAGTCTCTCATGAATGGCATTTGATACGGTACAGGTATTCTGACAGTAGAATGTAAAATCCCCGTAATCCCCGTACTATCAGCTTCATTTATATAGCTAAATTATCATAAATGTCCGTGTTGAAGTTGGTATAAGGTTCCCTTGCAGAACCCAATATCACCTATTCATTTATCGAACGTTTTCTCATTTACTAATTGCCTTGATATCCACAAGTTATGTCCTTATTTGTTTATGAACGGTCATAAAATAAATACATATTTGTATTATATTCTATAGGTTAGGCTCTGAAACCGTAACAACACTGAATTCATAAAAGTTCTTGGTTTCTTTGGAGTTACAACACAGGCTTGTACGGGTTTGTAAGTGCACTTTTTATTAGAGACCAATCGTAGCTAAACAATTCCTTTAAAAAATCAGTTATCATATACCATCTGTCTAAAAATTTGTTAAACTACATGATAACTTTGACATTCTTTGAAATTCTCTTTATACTTAAAGCTAGATCGCGTTAAAAGTCTTCGTTACTAAAAAAAAATTAATTGTTGTACCACAATGTGTCTATACAAGATGGAACGTGTCATTTTAAGTCTAGCGACGAAAGTTTCATGGAAAAGTATGACTATCTGCATAAATATATTTCACAGCGAGGAAAATAAACTTTGTTTACTCGTTTTAATTAATCTAATGTAACATTTTGTATAGTCAGTTTCCTTTTTATCAAATGATTTTTCGTATTACCACCATTTACTTTTATATTTTAAGACAATTGCCCTATAATGCTTAGTGTAAGAAAGAAAAATCATTGTTTAATGCTATTTTTTACGTATCGACTAAGATTATCGCTTTTACGAGTGTAGATTTACCCTGGAATGTGAAATGCAATGTATTATTTCATTAGTAATATTATTTCGTTTTATAATTAACGTCATAATAGGTATAATAAATAGTTAAAAATCAAAAGAATACGTCAATGTATTGTAGGAAATAAATCACTTCGCATTACAATTTATGGGCAATACTTTTATTTTTAATATTAATAAAAGTTTCATATAAAGTCTTATAGGGAAATAATGCAATTTAAAAACCCGAACATTTGCGGTATTTTGGCAGTCATAAAAACAACAAATAAATACATTGGAGAGAAACATTGAACTCAATGTCAAAATCAATAATCATCTTCATTTACTTAGTATGTACATCTAAATTGAGTAAGATTTTTTTGCCTATGAAATATATCGCAGTCCAGATCATGTCCTGCCAACGCAACTGAATGCGTTGCGTTGAGTCCTAATCCCGAAAGTAGTTTTATTATTATGCAACAAGTCCAAGATATAAAGACAAAGAAAGCCACCAGCTAAGTAAGCTTACAAAGGTAGGCCTAAAATTCTTGTGGAAATTATTTATCCAAGGAGAAAAAGATTGTAAAAGACTTCCAAACAATAATCAGCAACATCTTTTATTGTCCAAGATAAAGACGATCTTCTACAAGAAGCAGATGCGACCTATGTATGTGTAAGAAATATGTCGACAAAAGTGTGGCGAAATAAGTAAGAGATTAAAAGATTTTAAATGGCAAATAAGAGATTTTAAACAATGATCAATGCAAATAAAATAATAGAACGAGTTGTTAACTTCAACAGATTGTATACCTACTCACACACTGTGCTATAAACCTAAAAAGTAGAAAAAGAAAATGCAAACATTAAAAAATATAATACCTACTGTAATAATCGTTCTTCAAGTACACGTACAATTCGTCGAAATTTTCAACTGAAGAAGCATTTGTAGGTATCAGTTTAGCTAAAAGTGTTTATACATAGGAATTAGTTCTCTAATTTTGTACATCTCGTTGTAACCGTAATCACTGCGTTACCGTATTGAAATTATAAGCTATAAAAACTTGTAATTGGATATCACGGAGTACATTGGTACAAGGAAAATTACAGGTGTCGTTTCCGAATAACTCTAAACATTTCCTTTTTTATTTTAGTATAACGCGCCTGAAGTCCGAGAACATTTATAAAGAGCATTACAATTATACTACTTATATCAAGTGTCATCCATAATATTTCCCTTTTGTTAATTTCGTCATTATTTTGTCATCACATTACATTTTAACGGCTAGCGGCTTGCACTAGAAGGACTTGGATACTTTTGATGGTTTACCACATTACGACTATTATTTCTGCCTGACCGTGGAGATGTGGAACCGTTTCCCTGACAGCGTTTTCCCTCCTACCTACGATACTGGTTCCTTCAAAAGTCGAGTAACGACTTACCAAATCAGGTGAACATGAAAGCGGTGACTGGCAGTTAATTTTGATTCACCTGTAAGTCGCCGCTGATTTGAATTGTACTGTAGGTACTTAACGTTAGGTGCAACGACGTCACTTTGGAGCGAGACATATGAAACAAAAACATAGATCCCTTAATTTGCTTCTACTTCTTTATGTATTTTAATTATTTAATCTTTATTGTACATCATTATACATATATCATATTATACAGACACACAGCTGACATACAACGATACTGTGTGCACGACAACTGGATAATATTATCGCTGAAGACTTTTTATTCTGTAAAAGCATTACCAAAAGTGCGAAGGCTCAAGACTTGTGTAAATTTATTGACAAATTTATAACAAAAAATGATTTATATGAGGACAAGTGTGTCAGAGCATGTACTGATGGTGCTCGATCAATGTTTGGCAGGTATGGAGGAATATAAACGCTTAGGTATTCGTAAAAAAACTCCGCATGCTATGGGTCCACCCTTTGCATTATCCATAGGGTAGCACTTGCGTCGAGATCAATGATCTCTGAATTAAGCCAGGTATTAGAAAATTAGATGTTATGGATGTAGTCAACTACATAAAGACCGTGCTGCTAAAAACTAGAATTTTCAAAAAACCATTCGTGGATATAAGAGTTAAATACACTATTTTGCTATATTACTGCAGTTCACGAGAAAATGGATTATTTCGTGCATTCAAATTTCATGAAGAAATTTACACATTTTTACAAGACGAAGGTCATGTAAACTCCAGATACTTTGCCGAAACAGACTTTTTGCTAAAACTAGCATATTTGTGCGATATATTTGACAGACTGAATAATTTGAATCTGTCTCTGTAAGGCAATAACATGCATATATTGTAACTATTAGATTAAATTGCGGCGTTTAGGAAAAACTACAGTTGTAGATAAAAAAAAATAACGAAGGCGGAGGTGAGAATTGTTTCCCGCGATCGCATAAATATGCTGCCTCTAACGAGCTTGTTATCTCACAAGACTTGATGACCCTTTTCACTAAACACCTTTCGAAGCTTTCTGAATGGTTTTCGAAATACTTTACCAAAGACAATGTCGAAAAAATTGCAGGGATCCAAGATTCTTTTCGTACAGAAGCTCCACCAGAATTCACTTCGCATGAAGAAGAGATACTCGTTGAACTTTTTTACGACAGCAGCCTTAAAACAAGATTTACGTGTTCAAATTTGGTGGAGTTTTGAATATCGGTCCAAAATGAATATCCAACTTTTAGTTCAAAAGCTCTAAGAATTCTCATTCCCTTTGCAGCATCTTATTTATGTGAAGCCAGATTTTTAACTGTAGCTGTAATAAAGAAGAAATATCGTGTAATAAAGAAGAAATGAGAGTAGTGGTGTCAAGCCTTAAACCACACATTGAATAAATGTGTGGAGACCACCAAGCTCATACGTCACATTGACTAAGTTGCCATTGCATTATATTTCCTATTATTTAAAAAAAAAAATGTTGTCTTGTATACAAATATAAAACTCAGCTTCATATTGTGAATGATTTAATTTTCGTGCCTATCTACATAGTATCATTGTACTCTAATTCAACTAGCTAGGACGCCGAGACAAAATACTAAACCTGTAAGTGCACTGTGAACTGAAAAAGTTTGGGAGCCCCTGATGTAGTTAGTACATAGGGCGGCCTTATTGCTAATAGTAATCCCTTCCAGGCACCCTTTGGATGGATATGTTCCATGGAGAATAATCAGCGGTATTTTGGGTGTATAAACAAATATAAATTAATAAATACGATATAAATTAAAATAATGTGAACTATAGAATACATAGGAAATATACTATAAAATAGAAATAAAATATAACATATAAACTACAAAATAACCTTACTAATATTATAAAGCGAAAGTTTAAAGTATGGATGTATAGATGTATGGATGTGTGGATGTTTGTTACTCTTTCACTTAAAATATTTTAATGAAACTTTAAAACAATATAGTTTATGCATCAGAATATCACATAGGCTATAATTTATAAATATATTGTGTGAATTGTCCAAAATATAACGATAAGTGTCAAGTAAGTGAAAAAAAAATCTGCCATCTGCGAGGTATTCTGGCGTGCGCTGCAAAAACCGTGACAATTACACCGTGACAGTGTATAATGAAAATCTTTATCTTTTATTTATGGAATAGGGGGACAACCAGCAAGCATGTCCCCTGATAGTAAGTGATCACCGCCGCCCATAGACCCCCACAACACCAGAGGAATAGCAGGTGCCTTGCCAGCCTTTATAGGAATGACTGGCTCTCAAGTGCTACTGCCGGAACACACCTAATGGTATTTGGAAGCAGGTTTTCAACTTGAGGGTGGTAGCTAGCCAGGTGGGCATTAGAAAAAAGCCCTACCACCATGCTATGGATTCCTCACGATTATTTCACGATTATTGTAGGTGGTTGGATTCGAACGCACGTCCCATGACGCCACGTTCCTACACGCTCCCACTGAGCTACCATCGCTTCAGTAGTTCTACAAAGAAGCCCGGGACAGCATATATCTATCTTTTATGTGTACCCCATTATGGCTAAAATAGTGAGTGGCCCGCGTATAAATGTTCTTATACCAGTTTTCTTTGATATAATTTATTTAAAATGGTTAGTCATATTCACCCAGAATTAGAATTATTAATCAAAATCAACAATAACGTGAGTAAAGCTGCGGGTAAAAGCCAGTAATACATGAATATGAACCAAAATTAAGTATATTTCTACAATTTATTACATATAATTATGTTAAAGACGACATATAGTACTTTTTAACCAATTTATTTTTAAATACCCATCGTTTGTGTCCCTCTCAAAGAAACAGGTAGCGAATTCCATACTACATATTACTTATTACTTCTTTTAAAATAAATATTTATAATGAATATAATCATTTTTTTATAATTACACCAACCAAAAGTACATACTCATTTCGTAAATTGTACTTATTTAATCGTAATTTGTAGATTTGTTGAACTTTATTTAATATAACTTATTTTAGTTTCTGGCAACGGTCTTAATGCTATACAGTATTACTATAAACGGTAAATGAGTTGACAAATTTTATCAAACTACAATTAGAGTTAATTAGAGTTGCCTTCTTATTGCGCTATCTAAAAAACTATTCATACATCATTCACATAATTCATTCAAACATAACTAAAAGTCAATATTTTAAACTAAACATCGACACCTAATTAGTAAAATGATACATGTTAGAAAGCATTTTCAAAATATTAGTGCTAAAAGGCAACAAAAATTAAATATATTACCAAAACAACTCAACATACCCAACTGGGTTATCATATTAAAAGGAAAAACTATGTTTTTCTGGGAAAAGAAACTAAAGCAGAAAAATAGAGTTTCAATATCTCTATTCATAACAATGATATTTTTGTCATTAACAATTAATCAATTTTAAAGAGCCATGGTTACAGCCTCACCATCAATGAATGTCGAAGCATCTCTGGATGATATACATACAGTTTTGGCAGACGTACAATAATTATTGTACATGTACCACAATTTCATGATATTTAAATCTTCAATCCTATGATGCGTTCCAGATAGCGATTATAACGCTAACACTCACAATCGCGGTTTTTCCATTCGTCTTAATTTAGTGATGTCACAATCAACCCTTAGTGATGTTTTCGCCGCGTCCACAACTACCGTGGTCATTTTGTGGAACGGCTGAAGGCGTGATTTGAGCGTTGTGATCGCTGTCTAAAACGCACCTATAAACGTACGTGTCTGTGGCCAACATCAACCAATAACAACTATATTTTTTAGATATACATTAATGTGATTGGTTAATTTTACACTGACCAACGTTTAGCTAGTATTTTAACAAACTACAATAAACTATATTTTCAATTAATAATATTTTAAGATAGAGACGAAATATAATTTTATAAAGTACAATAATTTTACAGTCCTGGTACAATTATAATTTTTCACGGATCTCCCAACACTGTATACATGATATATTTCTTGCTTAAAGGACTTGTATCCAGTGCCTTAATAAATTCTAAAAAGATACATTTCTGATAAAGGTTAGGTCTGATTTATTAGAAAAATATATATAATTAAAATTATGGCAAACTCCGGAAAAGGAACGTTTCAAAGAGTATGTATTTTTGTTAATATTTACTGAATATATACTTGAAAAACAAGTCTATTTGTAATAAGTTTTCATTCATTAAATATTTATATTGCAGGATTCAGATGTTCACATATCTTTCGAAGACCAGCAAAAAATAAATAAGTTCGCCCGCCTCAATGCTAGGGTCGACGATTATAGGGACGAATTAAAAGTAAAACAAAATGATATGAAAAATTTAGAAGAAGCCGTCGAGGAACTCGCTCTTGCTGATGACACCGAAAAAATACCATACCTTGTGGGAGAAGTGTTTATTTGTCAAAGCTTAGAAGACACCTTGGTGAGAAAATATCAAATTTCACAGAAATTATAATGTAATATATGTTTGGCTTTATGTAAAACAGAGAACAGATGTTTTGACAACTATAAAACTATAGCTCAGTTGGTAGTTTGAATGGATGCTGTGTTAATTGACGTGAGTTTGAATCCCCCTGCAATGAGCTTAAGCTTTTGGTGAAGAAAAACACCATGATGAAACTGTACCATCATGGTAGGGCTTTTTCTAATGCCTTCTTGCCTGCCACCCTCAAGATACAAATCTACAACCAATTACCTTTAGGTGTGTTCCAGTAGTTGCACTTGAGAGCCAGTCCCTCTACTAGGCTTAGTTTTTGCACTATCTAGAACCACATTGTCACTTAACATTAGGTGAGATTATGGCCATAAACTATAATAAAGTAAAATAAACTTAAATCAAGTCTATCTTTTTAGAAATCACTGGAAGATGCTAAAACAAAAAAAGAGAAGGAAATCATTGATCTTGAGGTAAAATGTGAAGAACTTAAAACTCTAATGTCTCAACTAAAAGCACATTTATATGGTAAATTTGGTAGCCATATTAATTTGGAAAATGAAGAGGAATGAAACAATGATTACACTATTTTTAACATCTATTTAATAATATTTTTGTATAGTATTTGAAACTACTTTTTAATAGGTAACTTCTTAATATTATGCTGTTTGAAATCACTATACCTATGTGACAAATAAATAATACACTGCCTCATGTAATCAAAATCTCATAAAATTGTAATCAAAAAAGGAATAATAAAATGATTTCTTACAAATGTTAGAAAAAATTATTCTTTAATTTTATGAAATTTGAATTATACATCAATAGAATTCACAGTTAATAACACATTTTTGTAACAACAGATAATAATAAATAATCAT
This sequence comes from Actias luna, assembly GCA_039707435.1. Lineage (NCBI taxonomy): Eukaryota > Metazoa > Arthropoda > Insecta > Lepidoptera > Saturniidae > Actias > Actias luna. The sequence goes on along the minus strand of JAZHAC010000008.1, from coordinate 8,481,916 downwards.
AAGAATATACATAATTGGTTTTAAGAAATTCTGTTTACAAAAAAGTAATATGTTTCTTTATCTGACGCATATAAAATGATCTTATTATTCTTATATAATGTTTTGATATTGCAAATTAGCTGGGATAGACTGACTAAATTTATAATATAATAAAACTACTTTATTTTGCACTATAAAAGTCCTGGTGAGTAGCTAATGTGTTCAGACAGGAAAGATTAATCAATGTTCAGTCACACAATAATGATTACATGGGGAAGAAAATATCTTGTTTCACTTAAAACCCAATATATATAGTAAAACCTCAATAAATAAAAGTTAAAGGGATATTATAAATAGTTTGGAATGATGAAGACATTCACAAAGTTGATAAATTAACATACATACTTTAAGCATTCAGTTAAGAGAGAATGTTAGGTACTTATAGAGATTACAAACAAACTCTATTTTAGATCTATAATATATACAATTATTCTATACTTTTATTAGACAATGACACTAAAATTTACTCAATTAAACTGTGGAAAGTTAAATCAAATGTCTGTTAATTATAAAAAATATACTCTACTATCTTATAATATTCTATAAAAGATCATTTTTTCTTGCTGTTTATATACCAGTGATAATGATCGAAACTTGTTTTTTTTTTTATTAATTGATTTGGCTCTAGTAAAGTTTACTTGTTTAAACTTGTTATATTATGTTAAAGAGTTATTTTGCAAATCAAATAAGAATATTCAATAAGTTTAGACTGTAGTAGTAGTGTATCTAAAAACGTAGTAGATTTGTATTTTAAGAAAAAAAAACAAATTCAATGAAGAGAAGACGAAACTATTAAGTGAGCTACCTACACATAGAGGACAAGGGTACAGTATAACTATACATAATCGAATTTCTACTATATTTCCACATGGTGTTGCATTATGACTATTATCATGAAAGCTTAGCAGTCAAAGCGAGTATGGGACTTCGTAATATACCAAGAGAAAAACTCGCAACGAATTCAATGGATTTTGTCACATATCTAACTCATAATAAACACGCAACTCAAACAATATCAAAAACAAATTCATACATCATTTTTTATTATATAAACATTAAGTACATTAAAAGATTAATACATATAATTCCAATTGAATTATCAGCCACAATTTCATCACAGAAATTTAAAACTACTTAAGAAAATACTTATATAAATCACATTATATGTGTAATATACATAGGTGTCACATATGCTAAAAAACAAATAATAGTCGTTAAATTCGTTAAAATAAATAAGTTCTTGTGATTTCTGCAACTTGTCTTATAAATGACAATAACCAGATTATAAAACAAATAGATACAGAAAAGTTTTTTCGAGAGAAAAGGGAATTGCGTTTCAAATACAGAATTAATCGGGCGAACATTTCGTTGCAATGGACGGAACCTATTAATAATTTGGTTAGTTTTTAATTATTATTTATATATGAATAGATTAGGCCTTATTAATACTTTATAGATTGAGCGTCAAGGCCATAATCTTACCTTATGTTAGGTGACAATGTGGTACAAGATGGTGGACACACTAATACTAGTGGAGAGGGACTGGCTCTCAAGGGCAACTACCGGAACATACCTATAGGTATTTGTCGGAAGATTTTCATCTTGTAGCTAGCTTTCATGCTATGGCTTCATCACGATGTTTTCTTTCACCGAAAGCTCAGATTCATTGCAGGGATTCGAGCTCACGTCAATTGACACGGTATCCGTACACACTACTGAGCCATCATCGCTTCTAGGTAGATAGGCCTTTCAAAAAATAGATAAATATACTGCTCGAAGACCATGTGACCTGACCAAATATTCCCTTTAAGCTCTCTATTCCCGATTTGAAATTGCTTTGCGCGACACCTTATTAAACATATCTATACATAGTATAACACAACCAATATATATAATAACTATTATTAGAACCATAGTTAAAAATTAAACAATTTTATAACATTCATAAAACATTAAAAAGGCGTAAAAGTTGTAATACATTTTAATTTATTCTGATTTATGAAGCTAATATTCACCGCAAATCGTAATTTTTGAAACTCTATAGCCTAAAATATTGACCAACTTATAAACAGAAACAAAAATGAAGGCAAAAGTATAATCCGTGTACAATAGCCACTGTTGTCTTAATGTCGTTGCAAATCTATAGTACTGCTTTAAATCCTTGTAAAAATCATATTTTAAAATACAATAATAATAAATAAAAAGAATTTTAGAAAATGAAAGTTCGTGTCATTCTATGACAACCAGATTTAGCTTCTTGATACCTACACATTGTGTTTATTGATCACATCTTAGTAAAATTTTCCATAATGATTATTACCATAAATTTTAATAGATGTTACAGTGCAATTTGTTATTGAATAATATAAATTAAAAATAGAGCCTTTTCAGAAAAAACATCGCAAGCGCCAAAAATCCTAAAAATATTTTTATTGTAACCTCGTAAAAACTATACGTTGTAAATTGTAAATTAGAAGCAGTAAGTTAATAGCACCCATTTCAATAGATCAGTGGTTAATTAAGAACACGTCATAGATTTTTATACACTTATCTTAAATATTTTTTAACATCGAGTAAAAAAACTTCTGTTAAAAGTGCAAATTGTCGCTTTTAATGTCTTTCCTGAAAAGGCTACAAATCACTAGAAATGAGACAGTCGTGTAATTAATTTCCATTTTCAGTACATGGTCATAGCATTATTACGGAATTATTGTCACCGCATGTATTATTCAGTAACACATGCATGGTGGTAAAGCTTTTTCTAATGCCCGCCTAGCTAGCAACCACCCTCAAGTTGAAAACCTGTCCCCAAGAAACTAATAGGTGTGTTCCTGCAGTGGCACTTGAGAGCCAGTCCCACCACAAGTTTAGCGTGTCTACCATCTTGGGCCGTACCGTCAGTTAAGATCAGGTGAGATTATGGCCATAACGCTAAACCTTAACTATACAAAAAAAAAAAGTATATAAAATAAATAGTGTATGTTTTAGACCACTTTAATAATATTTTTCGACTTTTTATTAATGCTACTAAAACATTCCAACAGCATTCCTACTTTTAAACTTTGGAATAAAATACTAAAATGAAACAATTAGTAATAATTCTTACTTGGATAAAGAACTATCTCATCTCTAAAAGTGTTTCTTTGAAATTCCATCAATTTCATTATTGGAATTCGATAACCATCTGTCACGGTCGTAGGTGAAAGGTTAAACAAACAACAAAAATCACCATCAGGGTTGCCATGTGTTCAGTTTTTAAGTAAACTATTCGATATTTAGGCTTTTATTCGTTATACAATATAGCAACATTATTTATGTGTTTTTAGAATTTCTTTGTAAACCGATTTACATCTAGAATGAATTCGACGATTTATCATAAAATTTGTTTGTTGAGATGACAATAATCACACGCTTGTAGAATAAAATATACGTGAACAGCGTATTTGTCCTTATGAACCGTATATGGAGAAAAAGTAAAAACAAATAAGCCTCCGACATTATAAAAATAAATATGCATTCTTTACAACATAAAAGTCATTTACGTTGACTTATACCCAAATATCAAAGGCAACCGTAATTTATTACGAGTGTGAATCATAAATTATATAATTATAGGTAAAGAAAGTATAATAGTTGATATATTTAACATATTCTATTTCTATCTAGTTTACAAGATAGTTTCAGAAAATCAAAAACACTTTATATATTAGCTTTCAATATTTTTTAAGAGTATGTTATAGTTTATAAATATACCTATAGGCATAATTTAAATATCTATCATAAATCACATCTACAGCAATAAATATGTTACTCACATTCAATAGGAAGATATTTTTTGACAAATTATATTTTATCTACCTGTAACAATACTGTAAGTAATGTTTGTGCATACTCTAATTACTATTATCACAATTATTGACTACAAACAGTGGCGTAACAACAGTTTCCAGCGAACATCAAACAAAGACATAGGGGAACCCAAAAAAAAAACAACTGTATTGACTTATTATTGAGTTAAAAAACATTTGTTATATAATCATCATTTCAATAATTACTATAGATTAGCGTGCGTTTCTATAGTGAAACATAAACATACTGTTAACAATTACACTAGGAGTTTTTGGCGGAATCTTGATCAGTCATGTTGATTTTTATTTTTATTTATATACTTAGTTATTTAGCCCTTGTATTGTGTAATTTAGGAGACATTTTACGTGTAGTGTAGCTGAAGGGCATAAGTGAAGTGAATTATAAATAATCATTCGGGACATGATATATTAGTTCCCACAAAAACTCCCAAGAGAACTTCAACAAGAGAGTCGCCATCTTGTTGAAGATAGTTTTATATGACCAAAATGCACAAATCTTATCACTTGAAAATGGCAGTAATAGTCTCTAAAGAGGACTGAGTTGCCCAGAATAAAAAAGAAGATGAAGAACAATTACACTAACAATATACTCAAATAATAGTAATATTTTTATTATGCCATAAGGGGCTGTTCAAGTATTACGTAACGCAATTTGGGGGAGTGGTGATTTTATAAAACGATACGATGCGTTACAAGGGCGGAAGGAGGAATCGAACGACACATTACTTAATACTGTTTAGTTTTATTTAAATAAAAAACTAGGCAATTAAAATTTCCCAAGTTCGAAACTTTTTCGTTTATGTTTTACGAAGAATCCTTCGACTACTACTAATCGCATTGCCAAAGGTTGAGATAAATAAGTAATTATATTTTACGAGTTTATTATGAGGGAGTGTCAAAAATTGTGTTACGTAATACTTGAACGGCCCCTAAGATTCTGCTGGCTTTGAAACTAAATGTAAGCAAAGCTTTTGAATTATTGTTTTTGGTTCTCACGTTTGTTGCAAATGAAATTTGATTGTAAAGAATAATAGATATTAATATCTATACTACTACTTACTACTGTGTAAAGAAAATGAAGCGTTGCGTCCTTCATTGGCGTGAGATGTTTACCTTCCTTTTACATATTTGTAATTTTAAAAAAGGTTTCAAACCATCGATTTATTATTTTAACATTTTGACTAACAATCCCATAAATTGTACAGTACACTACTAAATGTGCTTCAAAGTAACAAAGTATAAAAATTCATTACAAATACATTTTACTTTTATAATAATAAATAAAAATACCTATAATTTTTTTAATAACTCTAATGTAAACCCATACATTGAACTTAAACCTAACGCGGTGCTGTTACGCCACTGACAACAAAATTATTTGCACATAGCCAAAAAAATATATTAAAAAGCAAATTAAGCAGCGGTCACTTAATGAATACCCTAAAAATATAATTGCCTTTGGGATTGCGATTGCCACTGAAAATTAATATATACATTATTTATATAGCCCAACGGTTAATACAGTGAAAACTCTATAACTCGAACCTTGTTAAGTGGTAATCACAGTATGTCGAAAAAAAAAATCCATTCCCTTCCGCTGCACCTCTAAATACGCCATATCTCGAATTTTGTTAGACTTTGTAACTCGTATGAAATGTTCTTTCCCTGCGAGCTATTGATACTAAATATTAAACGCTTTTTATTTTATATTCTATAACTCGAATTTTAAAAAGCAGACTCCGTACGTTGTAGTCAGTAAAATATAACGCTATACGCTACAACTAGGTATAAACTCTATACAACTCGAAAAATATACTTAGAAACCACGGCTTTCTAAGTCGAAATTTCTGAAATTGAATCCTTTGTAACTCAAACTGCTTGTTAAGTCAAAAACTCATTAACTCTATTTTAGCACTTCCCTTGAGACTCAAGTTATAGAGATGCCACTGTAATTGTTTTTTTACATAAGCATGATAAAGTGGTGGCACTGTGTCTGATGGTAGACAAAGTAGAATCCAAAAACATTTACAATCTATCACCAGACGTCGTTTTGAAGTCGGACTATAATCCGGCTGTTTCCAAAACATGACGAATCAAAAGACTGACTACAGTGGTTTTATCACGGCATGGTTCTGCATATCATTATTTACAGAATACTATATTTAATAAACATTTACAGTATTGATAAATTATTTACACTCCACACTGCACGCTACTGTGGGAATTCGACAAAGAACTTTGCTGTAAAGTTTCCTCATCATCTGTTTCCCTATCATTTGTTATCCTGATAGCTTGATACCACTGATTAGTAAGGTCGGTCATTTGGCTTTTGCAGTCTTTTAATTCCTAAAAAATATTTAAAATAATTAGCTGTACTGGTAGACGTTGGTCTGTAAAAGTAATCATTAACTCGATTAATACAGCACTACCTATTACACTCAGACACGACATAAAATATTCTCCATTAAAAAGTATATAGCCCAGGAAAATTAGTCAAGGGTAATTAGTCAAATTTTCTCTGCATATGTTATTCGCCCAGCGAAGCGTGCGGGAACGGCTAGTATATTATATGAAAATTTGTTCTACATATTAGCCCAGGGAAATTAAGGGTTTCACCTCGGAATGAGAGATAGTCGGCTATAAACTTGTACAAACCTTTATTTTAACACTCTAAAACTTGTCTCAAAACCTACTTATCGTAGGGTGTCTGCGTCTACAGATATTCCAAGGTCAAAGGTTAATAAATCGATTTTTTACACAATTATTCCAAATATCTCGTTTCCTATAGGTTTTATGCCATTTGTATTCATGACAAATATTGTAGAGGATTAAACTCTCTACAACTTTTGTTTAAACAGAGGACCAAGCGCGCGCAGTGTTTAATTATTTAGAGTATCATTCGAGGTCAACCTGTAGTCGCGATTAAAAACACACCGTATAAAGTTTATAAATTATTGATATATATATAATTCTAAATAATTTACATATTTTATTAACTATTACGTTTAATTATTATATTTATTTTAAAAATTCAGAATCTATTTATTTAATAACACTTACTCGTGTAATTATAAAGTTATTAAGGGAAATATTCTAATTATATTTTAGGTAGAAAATAATTAAGTACATCTTCATTGATCTGTGGGCTGTATTGATCGTCTTCACTATGCACAGTTCATTAAGTTAACAAAACTGAATAAACCTGGGCAGTTATCAAATCTTCCACCAACAAGTGCAGCAACTCACCAACATTACAACCGTGTTTATTATCAAGTTCAGACTTGGTTAGATCATGATTTAGAACCCCAGGATTGGGGTTGGATAATGTGTGATGAATTCCTTGAAACTGTTACGACAATGAATCCACCAGCTCAGGAAGTATTGCTTAACACAATATTCTGCAACTGCAAGAATAGTTGTGGTTCGCGTATGAATGCAGGAAAGCAGGATTGTAGTGCTCTTTAATTTGCGGCCAGTGTAATGGGCAAGCTGGTCTTAATGCTACACCATATCAGAGTGATATCAACGAAGACTGTACTTTTGACCCCTAAATCCTGGAATAACTAGAGACAAATGTCGTTGAAAACGAGAACACAGAGGAATTTGAAATTTTACAGCGACGATGATGAAGAAGAAAATTGAAATTAGAACTTGTAGTTTTTTTTTTTTTTGTAATAGCGGACAAACTAGCAAGCGTGTCACCTGATAGTAAGTAATCACCGCCGCCCATGGACACCCACAACACCAGAGGAATCGCAGGTGCGTTGCCGGCCTTTATAGGAAGGACTGGCTCTCAAGTGCCACGGCCGGAGCACACCTATTGGTATTTGGCGGCAGATTTTCAACTTGTGGATAGTAGCTAGCCAGGCGGGCATTAGAAAAAGCCCTGCCACTATGCTAAAGTTTTTAGTATTATTTTATTTTTTTTCAACGTTCATAAATGTATAAAATGGTATTTTTCAATAAAAACAATAATTAACAATTTAATTCTTTTCTTTTTATTTAGTGAAGAAGTAATTAGTATTAAAAATCAATTAAAGTATTTCGCTTAATACCTTTATAATTACACGAGTAGGTAAGTGTTTTTTAACGAATAGATAATGAATTATTGAAAGAAAAAATTAATTATAACCTAATAGTTTAAAAGTAAATACAAATTATTTAGAATTATATATTTATCAATAATTTATAAACTTTATACGGTGTGTTTTTAATCGGGACTACCGGTTGACCTCGAATGATACTCTAAATAGTTAAAAACTGCGCGAGCTCTGTGATTTTTTTTTCGAACTGACGTACGCTGTTAGCCCCAAGGGCTTTGACAGCTTCACCGAACTTTTGGGGGCGAGTGCTGAGGGCACTCAGCCCCGAGGCAGCAGGCGCAAGGGTGCCAGGACGGCCGAACCTCGGCTAGGGCTGCTGCCGTTAAATGAAAAAAGATTCATGATCCTGACTAATCAACAGGTTCTGTATTACTAAATTAGTGATATTAACTACGACCTTATCAGGTAAGCAGTTCAAGGGCCGCGAGGGTAGTCCCTTACAGAACCGTGTACTTGACGTGTGAGTGTGCACGAATGGTATACGGTGTGATGATGTAATCTCAGTGATGTAGAGTGTCACTGTATCGCACGAGCAGAGTCACTCGAGGGCTCCTGTCCGGAGGATCGAACCTAGGCTCAGGCGTCTGCGGAAGGAGGCCGCGGCGGGTGTGCAGGAGCGAAATTATCCGCTCGGCCTCGGCGGCGAGAAGGACGGTTACGCGGGCGTGTGCGCGGACACGTGCGATTGGTAGAGATGGCAGGGAGAAGCGCGTTTAATCTCATTATTTTATCAACGGGGTCGGAGAAGCAATTGCGTGGCCGGCGCGCAAAGCCTTTGGGGTGCGGATTGGAAGTGTAGCTAATTGCGTGTACTATTTTGGGATTAGGATGAAGTTCGAAACTTTCAAAAAATTTAATAATGTCTTTAATATATGCATACATGGACGGAAGGTCCATATCTTTATGGAGATCTACATTACGGACGTAAAACGGGGCTTGGGCGGCTATGCGCATGAATCTGTTTTGCAATACTTGTAGTTTGCGAAGGGTGGTGCGTGAAGCGTGAGCGAATACGGGGCAACTGTAAGTAAGTATGGGACGGATGCATACTTTGTATATTGTGAGTTTATGTTTGAGTGCCATTTTGCTCTTAGAGGAGGTGAGATTGCGTAGCAGAACCATAGCCGTGGAGGCATTTTTCTGAACGTAATCTATATGTTTGTTGAAGGTTAGGCGCCTATCTAAAACTACACCAAGATATTTAGTTTGATTAGCCCACGGGATATTGACATCGAAAAGGTGTAATATCTCTTTTATGTTTCTCCTCGCGTGAGGATCGAACATCGAGCTCTGTCCTCTATCTCGAAAATGGTTCAAGATATATAAAAAAAGGGTTAAGGAAAAGTTGTTGATAATTTGATCCTCTACAATATTTACCTAGAATACAAATAGCTTAAACCCATAGGAAACAAGATATTTGCAATAAATGTGTAAAAAAAACGATTTTTTTTTACCTTTGACCTTGGAATATCTGTAGACGTAGACACTCTATCAGAAGTAGGTTTTGAGGCAAGTTTTAGGATGCCAAAATAAAGGTTTATACTAGTTTATAGCCGACTATTTCTCAATTCGAGGTGAAACCCCTAATTTTCCTGGGCTAATATATAGAAACAATTTTCATAAAATACACTAGCCGTTCCCGCCCGCTTCGCCGGGCGAATAACATATGAAGAGAAAATGCCTGTCTTTTATTTATATTAGCGGGAAAAATATTCAAAAACAGCAACTATAAAGGAGAACTGGAATTCAAATAATGAATAACAATAAACCATCTACAAATAATTCCGCATCAATTGGTCATGATCCCATGTGAATAATTTTAGTAGTTTTGACGTGATTACGCCTCAAACATCATTTTCCTTATATATATAAATATACTGCTGGTTAAACATTCTGGCTACAATCTCAGTATAACATATTAAACTACATGCGCGACTTTGTTTGCGTGGAACTAAACAATATTCAATAATTTTTGCCCGTTTTTGTATATATTTTTTTTCAATACAGCTTTGCTCCTATTGGTGGTAGCGTGATGTTAAATAGCCTAAAGCGTTTGTCCATGATTGCGCTATCAAATACAATAAGAGTTTTATAGTTCATAAGATTTGCGCGTTCAAACAAACTTTTTCCGCTTTATAATCCTTATCCTTACTAATATTATAAATACGAAGATGAGTTTGTTTATTTGTTACGCTTTCACACCTAAACCACTGAATTGATTATGATGAATTTTGGTATAGAGATAGATGGAAATCTGAAGACTGTGGTAGGCTACTTTTTCTCGAGAAAAACCTATTGGAAGTAATTGGAAAACTATGTATCAAACTTTTATTGCGTCATCCGATTTATTTGACAAAATCAATATTAACGCGAGCGAAGCACATTACATTAGTAAATTTCCATCACGATGTTTCCCTTCAGTGAACTATCATTAATCGTATGCTTTCGATCGCCGCGGCACCAATATTTCTTCAAAACTATGGTACAAATATACTTCAAAACTAATTGGTAAACAATTGATATATTAGAAGATAAAAAGATTACAATTTTCCAAAAATATTAAATCCCCTTTTTTTTATGAAAACAAATATTTATAGAAGAAATCTTACCTGATGAGTAAACCTCCTAGTAAAAAATGGTGTCAAATACTTCATATCGAGTCGCACAAACCCGCGCAAACGTGTGGCGTGAGAATAATTAACCTATAACATTATAAAAAACATTGATAATAAATTCAACATTTCGAAAGCATATATTATAAATTGTATATGTAGTAAGAAAATACTGAAACACGTTTTTTTATTGTCCATTTGATTTTTTAATACACCTAAGTTATTTCTTAAAGTGGTGTATAATTTATGTATTGTTGCCAACAAGGGAACATCGGTTGCATTTAAAAACCTCTAATGCTGAAAGGAAGGTGTGTATATGTCTAGATTTTACCCTGGTTCGAGAAAACTATAAATCCGGAGCTATATCTAGCCGAACTAAGACCTACCACCAATTTACGGTTAAGATAAGTTATCGAGCCCTGAAAAATCATGCAAAATTGTAGAACTGTAACCCAATGCTATTTAAAGCTGCTTCCAAAGTATCAAAGTATCATCGCAAATGTATAAGGGAATGCAAGAAAAACATACCTCCAACTCCTCCTCGGTAATTTCTGACAAGTGTTCTGAATCAATAGCCTGTCCCCACTCTTTGGTCTTAGACAAACTTACTTCCTTTTGTTTGCGTAACGAACGAGATCGTTTTGTCTTTTTGTTGGCCTGTAAATAAATATTAATTATATGTCATATTTTGTAATAAAAAAAATAGACACACTTCATAGCAATAAATTGATTCGCCAGATTTCCTTTAAGGTTTAACCATTACGTCTTTTTCGATAGTTCCATATCGTGACTCTTAGCTACTGTACAGTGTACTTAAGCATATACGGTTCCTAATCGGTCCATATGCTTGGTTTATAGTTTCGTATATCAAAAAGACTACATAGGCCTGAAACGCTGCTTCACCTATATAAGACTCTGAGCTTTAATTGAATATGCTTCTGTAGTATGGTCCCCATATTATATAACTCATAAAGAAAACACAGAACGAGTACAGATACGCTGTTTGAAAACTCTCTGTTTTAGACATGGAATAAATAGAAAACTGCGTAGATACCCAGAGTGTGCTAAACATTTTAAAATATCCTTACTGTCTAAAAGAAAACAGGCAAGTGAATGAGTTTACCTACATAAAATAATTAATTATATTATAAACTGCCCACAATTACTATGTGTGATCAACTTTAACACCAATGTCCTTTGTCGAGCCCCTAAATTATTTCATATACCCTTATACAAAATCAGCGTCTCTTACAACAACCCAACAGCCAGCATGTGTCGCCCATTTAACATCGAACTTTACAATACTAAGCCTATAGACATAATCCAATTGAATTTAGATTCAATATCGATATACAATAAACAAATACAAGTCATTATTTTAGTGTTATATTATATTATTGAATACTTCACTTTTATTAGAAACTGTGATGTAACTTTATATACCTAATGTAAAATACTGCAACTAACTGAACTTGTTGTATATACTCAAATTGGATAATAAACCAGCCAAAAAACATTCTAAGACTCTGACAAGTTTAAATTCTGTGATAGTATATAATCTGTTATGTATGCCTTAATAAATAAATAAATAAATACGACAATAAATTAAATCACGCTTTTATAACTACACTCTAATTACCAAATCGCTTTAACAATTAAATAAAAAAAAATCTTTATCTAAGAGTTTTGTTTAAGCTACTATCACACAAAATTTAGTAGTATAAGTATATTTAATATTAATGATATATTACATAAAAATAAAACAACGGTATAGTAATGATAAAAAAATCGGTAGATCTTCTGTAACTTAAAGATCACCTACTCTGGCGACTAAACTTAAGGAACTTAAGTAATCATTATTGTTATTATCTTGTGAGTAATTATACTCATTTTATTCGATTAATCCAGTTTCCTAATAAAAGCGGATCCATCCTTTGCAAAATTTTACAGTGTTCGTGAAATGTCTGAATTTATGTTATCGTTTTATTATTTCCGATTTCCTTCATCTTCAATTTAAATATGGCAATTATAAATTAAAGATTCTCGAAGATTCAATATACAACACCTTATAAAAATATAGGTTTTTTTATAATAATTTCAAATTATTGTGCTTAGTTTTGTGAAATATGAATATAATAACAAACACTTAGGATTAATAACACAAATTTATGAATATAAACAAAAATACTACAAAACAAAGTACTTTCAATAGTAGACAATATATCCACTACACGGTCAGCTGATGCGAGCCATGGGAGCCGCCATATTGGCCTGGGCCAGCTATAAGCTGACATGCGATAGACGGACGAAAATATTTTAGGCAATAAAAAAAATCTGTTTAACAACCCGTATATCAACTTCAAAATTGACTTATATACACAATTAATATTAATTTGGTTGCAAAAAAGAAAGTTATAAAACTTGGAACCAATGTTTGATGTTAAGATCAAATTACTAACTACGGGAAAGGCCAGCAACACTTCTGCTTGAACAGATATTATTACTATATTACTATATATTGGCAAATAAATAACGTACCCGCAGGAACTTCAGAAGCGGCATTGTAGAGCCTCCAAAGAACAATGTCGTGAATAAAACTATTATAAGTGTTGTTGTTATTATCACATGTCTGGTTTCATCAGAAAACCCGAGATGTAAAGACAAAGCGTAAGATATCGCACCTCGGAGACCTGAAAACGTACATTTTTACTGTCATCATCATCATTATTATATTGTTTGTTTTATTTCATTACATTATGGAACTCCATAACCCTAATCGTGTTCCATATAAATACAGCTATATCTACTACAGTAAATAACATACAATTAGCTAATAATTGTACTCAAATAATATCATTTTTATTCATACATAAACTTTTATGACAAATGTAATAACCATGGCTAAAATTACTATGCGTATCTAACACTATCTAAAATAATTTCATATCCGTACCCGTAAATGAACCGAAATACTCTTAAGGATATATAAATTCGATATCTCATTCCAGTAACAACACTGCTAAAAAACAATGAGTTTCAATTATTACGACTCTACTTTAAAACTTTTTTCTCGAATTTCGTGCGATGCTATATCAATCGTAATTAGGGTCACCAGATCCGAAAATAAGTTTTCCGAGAAAAATCCCTGCCTTAGCGATAAATTTCCTGACATTTCGGCAGCAACAGTATCTTATTTTAGAAACTCGCGGGTAAGCTTGAATATACGTGTGAGATGCGTGGTACGAGGTTCATATGAATAATTAATAAATAATGAATTAGTTGATTGCTGATTATTAGATTTTATTCTTTAATTATAATTTTATTTCTTATGTTTTAATTTTTTTTTTAATTCCTGGCAATTTCCAAATTTCCCTGCTTCCGTGTTAGACAGCTAAAATGACGGAGATGTCAGGAAAATTCCTGTCATCTGGTAACCCTAAACGCAATGTGCATATAGTAACAGACCGAATAGGCCTTGTCCACCACAGGATATTAGACCATTATTTTTTTTAATTAGGTTTCAATTTCATTAAAATCGCTTTTTAGAGATTTCACCATTTAAAACAACTGTAGATGACAATGACGAATTACTATGTCTAATCTATATGAATATTATAAAGTGGAAAAATTTGTTCGTTTCGGATTTCAATAACTATTTTTGTATTTGACAGAGCAATCGCTGAGGTAGTCTTTAAACTATTTAACATCACGCTACCGCCAATAGGTGCAAAGCTGTATTGAGAAAAGTTAGAAAAACGGGCTAAAATAATTAAATAAAATTTTAGTCCCACGCGAACGAAGTCGCAAGCACAGCTATATATACTATATATCACTTGCATAAATCCTAATTATATATATAATAAATATATTAATATGCTACGCCCGAGTTTTAGTTGTACTCTGAATCCTAATTTTCTATTGTTGTTTTATAAAACTGTTGTACTTTATTTGTAATCTAGAACTTACATAAAAATCATACTAACTTATAAAATCATTAGACTTTATTGAAGAATTGATGTTCTTAAAACGCGAAAATACTTTCAAATTTTCAATTATCAATTTTCATGGAAAATATGTCTATATCATTCATTGTAATTATACATACATGTAAAGATAAGCTATCGCGAAATATTTTTTATGTGATACCATTATACAAAAGATAGGTATAAAACTAAGTATACATTTTAATAAACAAAAAAAAGTATTGTTTTTTTATATTAAAGTCTATAATAATTTGATATACCAATTTGATGGGTCGGTGGAAACCTGTTCGAATAAATACGAGACTTGTAATCTCACAATGCACCTAAACTTTTGAGTGAATAAAAACAAGATGAAACCATTGCATTATGGTAGAGTATTTTAGAATGCCAGCCTGACTAGCTACTACTCGAAAGTAGAAAACCCATCGACAAAAATATATAGGCATGTTCCACCAGCTGAACTTTGATCAAGTTACCTGACTTTTTTTTTTGTAGTTATGATTTAGCGTTATGGCCATAATTTCACCCGATCTTAAGTGATGATACGGCCCAAGTTGGTAGTAACGCTAAACCTGTGGAGGGGCTGGCTCTCAAGTGCTACTGCCGGAACAAACCTTTTAGTATTTAGCGGCAGATTTTCTAAGCGTTCAAAAGTTATTCATCATCAAACTTTCATGTGTACTGATTTTAAAAGTTTTTGACTAGATATTCGAAATATTTCAATTTAATTTATAAGTTTTGAGAAAATTTACACGTATTTTAGTTTTTATCAACTGAGAAACTTAAATATATTTTTCAAGTGTTTTTTACGTGTATCTTTGTATACATTAAAAAAAATGTACATTATTTATCAGTTAGTTAGTTATTTATTAATAAAAAAGCAAAATGATTTCTAATGAGTAAAAATAAAATATTTATAATTATTGAAAAAAAAATCAAAAATTTAGACAATAAAGGTTCAAGAATACTTATATTCATCAATATCATTCAAATGGTGAAGTTTACGGGAAAAATATAGTATACCTTATTTATAGAACATTAAATTTACCATAAAATCCAACAAGAACATTTTTCTGTACAGTCAGATAATGATGAGGTAGGAATTTTTTTCTTATGGACGGAGAAAAAATTAAAATACTGCGATGCGGAGGATCTTCCTATTAAAATTAAGAGCTCATATATAGTGAGATTTTTTTAAGGTGTCTAGTAACACATTTTTCTGTATCACTTGTAAAAATAAACCCACCCTAACATATATGTTTACTATTTTGTCGCGGCGCCCTAACCTATCTAGCTTGTCGAAATAGATAAGTACAAAGATACGAGAATGTTACAGAGAATCGCTTCACGGTGGCCTTCTTCACTCTCTATGACGCACACTTTGGGAACCCCTAGGCTACACCATTAACGTTAGACCAAATTGCGAAAGTCATAAAGAATAAGAAATAGCACTTACCACTGAACCACATGATGAACATCATTTTTTTAGTAATTTTATGTTCTCGAAATTTATTGCAGAGCAAAGCAAGAGGAAATATGTTAGCTGCTCTACCAAGTAGACACAACACTATGCTCCACACAACAAGAGCAGGTTCCACACGATGTTTAAAACTGTAACAATACAAAACATTCCAAAATTTAAAATTTAATAAATAATTTAAAAATGTTTTACACTTCTTTCTTCAACTAATGTAGCAGGGGCTGTAGGACAATACGCAGTTCTCGCAGGCTATAAGCATACGCCAAATATTTCACTCATAGGTTGTCGATTATGAACTTCCCTTCCTCAAACTCTGTAATTACCCTTGTAATTGAAACAACACAACAAAGGGTAACTAGGATGTGATCTTTTGTATTATGGGGACTATTCACCAGTCAAATTGTCCCAGATAGAGAGGAATGTCTAAAAAGTTTTCTTTGTATTTCCTCATAATTTAATACGGAACTCTTACTAATATTGGTATCAATCTGAAATTGAGGCCTCCCTTGACGACAGGGTTAGGAGTTTAGCATGGTACCTTGACTTTCTAGTTGACATAGATGCTCACATGACATGGTTGTTTCAGGAATTACCTGTGTCATACTCTAGCAATCTGCAACTTGCGTGGGATTCGGAACGCTGTGTACTGACCACGGCAGTATGGACTAATTTATTGCTTGAAGTCATATCAAGGCGATAGGGAACAAGCATAGCCTGTGGTGATGGGCTTAGGCAGCCCATCACCTTAGCAATTATACAGCAAGTAGTTTATGGGAGTCTGTCATAAAAGACTGATTAGATTCACATATATCAGAAACACTTTCTAAAGTTGGGTGGATATTCGGTCCAGATACTAGATAACAGTGAGAAAGCAGTGTCTGGTTAAAAGGGGAATGGGTGTTGTGGTGATGTTTTTAGTGGGTATTTCAAGTACTCCTCACTTTGTGAGTCTTACATGCTCTATCCATAGACCGCTCGGCAAACTACATGAGGACGTACATAAATCTATTTAACATCAGGTTTAAAAAAAAACAAATTACACATGCTTATCTAACTAAACTTGCCTCACAAATATGATATAGATGTGAATATACAAAATTCTACAACACATACTTTACAAATATATAACATTTTTTTTAACCTGAATAAAGCAAGTCCTAAGTAGGCGAAAACACAGGTCTCAGCAATGAAAGCTAATGTCCTCATCGTCTGTTGCATAGTTACTTGTGTTATAGTTGAAAGATTGAAGTGAGTATAGTGTGACATAACAATACCACAAAATAGTATAGCCATAATTCCTGAAATGAATTTAAGTAATTTAATGATTATACATTAGCTTGTCATTCAACCTCTGAAAGTGATTTAAATATATTTTAAATAATACTTACAAATATGAAGTTATTTAAGACTAATCAATTTATTGGACACTAATTTACAGCTCTAACATAAATATGTAATTGAGACATGAAATATAATATATCACAAAATTACCTGACAGATGTATCCCTTCAGCAAGAACATATGGAGCATATGTAAAGACTAACATCATACCAAATTCCAGAGATGGATTTTTTCTCAGATCAACATGTTTGAGTAAAAGAGCACTTGTGAGAGCAAATAGAACACCAATACCAGCTGATGCAAAAAACATCAGCCAAAACCTGTTTATAGCTGAAAGTATTGCCTCACTAGTGGACATAAGGGGATCATTTGAATCCAACACAGCAGTTGTCAGTACTATGGCAACAGCATCATTTAGTATACTTTCTCCAAATACCAACATATTGAGCACAGGATCAACATCCAGAGCATGGAAGATTGCTACCGTAGCTACTGGATCCACAGCAGATATAAGAGAACCAAATGCAAATGACTCAACAAAGCTCAACTTATAAACAACTTGAGCTAACCCTAGCAAATAAATACCAGCACCAATTACAAATGCTGATATTGCTGTACCAACAATGGCAAAAAGTAATATTGATCCAATATTCTGGAAAAAATTTCCTTTATGAAGATTATATCCAGACTCAAATATTATAGGAGGTAATAATACCAAAAAAAATGCTGTTGGGGAGAAGGCTTCTTCTTTTCTCCAATTAGCAATATTTTTTATTGACATGAGGTTTATAATCATCCCAATAAGTGCTCCAAGGAACACTATAACCACACTTTCAGGGAGATAAGAAAATCCTGTTTGTAGCATAAGATGTATTAATAAAATTCCCAGTGCCAATATGCACAAAACAAAAAAAATTGCCATGGAACTATTATGTTCATCTTCTGCTGAACTTTTTTCAGGTAATGGTGCAGCATCTGATGGACTGACAACCGAAGCATTCGGTGTTACCGACGAGGAGCTATTTCCTTGAGCTGTTAATGCACTATTTTCAAATATAGGACTTGTTTCAGAAGTCGAACTTGATACCGAGGGATCTAAAGCCTCACCGTTAATGCTACTCTCAGACGAAGATGAAATATTCCGCTCACTTAGTCTTTTCGGCCTTGACAATACTTGCGTAGTATGAATATGATTTCTGTTTAGCTCTCTCTTAGCGTTTCTACCAACGTTAGTGTTTGAAGAAGCCATATTATTTACATTTATGTCATTAATCAGACCGTATGATAAATTAATAAATAATGATAAACTTAACCAGACAAATTTTTTGTTAAACATATTGATTACACATTTAAAAAAATACATATTGAATTCACCACCCTATGTTGGTATGTATTTAGACTGTACATAAAATGTTTTCATAAAAGGTTATTCATTTGTGTTTAGTTATTGTAATAAATTGTGAAATATTATGTTTTGCTTTTTATTACTTATAATTTTAATTTTTTACAAAAAGTAGAATATTTTTATGAATTTACCACAGACTAGTATGTAACATCAATAGTCTCGAACGACAAATTGCGAAATCGGTAAAGTTGCCAAGTAAAATCTGTATATTTGGACAAAAAATCTGTAGTGTATAAAACAAACCATATTCAATCAAATCTCTTTATTTTTTAATTTAAGAATTATTATTGTACATTTATAATTTATGAAAACTAATAAAAGAAGGTATTTATCATAAAAATATCTTTATTCAAAAACGTCAGACTTTTTACGGTTTCTAACTGTATTATTTATTATTTTTAAACCCGATAAATTTCATATTCTTCCTGTGTAAAATTCTCATCAAATACAGCTTAAAATAAATAAAAAGTATATTTTTCATTTTTTCCTAAGAAATCTGAAATTAACTCATCGTTGATCTGAATACGTAATATAAGATATTATTCTCGTAAAACTTGCGAATCAATAGTTGCATTTTTTATTCTCTTGAGGTGAACCATTTTTCCTGATACAAGCGTTTCTAAAGAGCAGGAGATAGACTTCCAACCGATTAGCAGTTGAAATAATGACAAAGACTAATATTTCATAGGAGTAATAATTCCTTAAAAAAATTGCAGGTTAGAATAGGGGATTATCTAAAAATTAAGGATCTATACATTACGATAAGCACTTCTCCACCTTATTATAATGGTTTCTTATGTTTACGTGAATGTTACTCATCGTATAAATCGATTAAAATCCCTTTAAATTAGTTTTATTACGACGCTTTATTATTGTTAAAAAAATATTGATAAAGATGTTCACACCTATTAAAATCGATCCTTTTTAAATTTTACACCGTCCTTAATTAGTTGTCAGAGCCGGCAGTACTGTTTAATAATAAAAAAAAATTAAATTAGGGTATGTAAGTAAGGGTTTCGAAGAATAATTTTGTG
The DNA here is from genome assembly GCA_039707435.1 of Actias luna. NCBI lineage: Eukaryota > Metazoa > Arthropoda > Insecta > Lepidoptera > Saturniidae > Actias > Actias luna. The sequence continues at coordinate 8,462,050 of JAZHAC010000008.1, read as the reverse complement.
ATAGCTAATTGCAAATAGCTTTTTATTAATAAATAATGAAATACAGTTTGTTTGTTGTATTTGATAAGCGTGGTACTGCACTATAAAAGTCGACTGTACCATGCAGTGAAGTATGATATTATTTGTAAAGTAAGTTACCGAACAAAATACAACACTTGATGGGCGTTAGATACCACCATTTCATTTACTTAAAATATGATATTTTAAATATATAAAAACATGATACACACCGATGGTATGCAATATCACCATTCAGCAAATGTTTATTCCTACTATACTTTTTACCTTCTAGAACTGCACAATAAACCATTATAATATGATTTATATGGATTTCGTAAGATGAGTAAATACAACCGCTTTGTCGTCACGTGCAAACACAACTTAGTACCGATTGAGTGCGCATTTGGTGAACTACCTAAACTTATGGTTGACGCATCACGCCTACTTAGCACTTCCACTCTTCTTTTTATTCCGTGTAATGTAACAGACATGTTTGTTAGTACGAACAATAAAATAAATAACTAAAATTTAATTTTTCGAATTTTTAGGATTAAGGTACCCATATTTTTTTATTTATAGCAGCAGTCATTTTTGAACTTATTTCGAAGTCACAACAATTAACGTCATTTCATTGACGTTTTGTATGTAAAAGATCAGTGATTAACAACCAATTTATCTATGTCAATGCGGAAGTTATAAAATAGCAAAGATGGAAAAAGAAACTTTTACGTGTCATCATTAGGTTATTCCAAAATAATCTATTGCGGATGTAATGTTAATATTCTTATTGTCTTTTACAATATGCACGGTTTGTGCCTTAACCAACTTCTTGTAACCAGTCCTAATATTCTGATATCCACTCTTTTCTATAGAGTTGTACCTACATTTTTTTTTTTCGTTATGCGTTCGGGCGTGTACTGGTTTCCTTAGGTGACAACATATGTAAAAACACATCATTATTTGTACATATAAAAAAAAATTGTTCGTAGATCACTTAAAAAAATCGTTACCTATTTATGTACAACTAGTAACACATATAACCAAGGAATTTCTAGTAAAAGATAAAAGAAATGAAAAGTCAAACAGGAGCCGTGAAAATCGGTAGAATTATCTGATATTCGGTATTTCGGTAGGAGAGGTGCCATATCGGTAGAAATACTGAAAACTTGGTACGTTCGATACACGGTATGCCATAGATAATACCAGTGTGCCCATCTCCAAAATGGAAAATCTGCCCGACACTGGCAAAAAATCTACCAAAATACACCAAACCCGACTCCAGAAAATGCTAAAAATATGCCATCATATTATGGCAACCATGGAGACGGAAATGAATAAATAAAATACCTCCTATTCATAGAAATTTCTTTATTAAACCTAAAATGTTTCAATTTTTTTTCTTTACTACACTATTATACATATAATAAGTAAATATCAAAATTTGCTTTATACATTTATCATTTTGTTCATTTTCATTATATATTGATTTTAACTAAATCTTTTTAATCATTACGTTAGTTAGTGTAATCTGAGGATATACAATATCGGTGTTCCTTTATATCTTTTTTGTTGTGATTATAACGGATATGTGTTTGTTTAGGAAGGAGCCTGTTTCTTAATTTTGTTATAATTAAGGTTACTTGGGTGAATATTCTCTGGCATGAGACATTTGACATTGGCAAAATTAAGAGATCATTTGCAATATTTGCATTATTAGGATATTTTGGAGATCCATTTGTATCACGCATTTTTTCAATCGCTCCCCAGAATATACTGGTGCTACTTCCACTAGATTCCAACAAATCAGTTACACTTTTTTCGTATTTCATGTCAAAATTCGTCGTCTATTTTTTGAAGATTATATTCAAGAATGTTTACTGTTGATAGAAATTGATACTGTTGATACAAAATGTTTGTAAACAACATTTTGTGGGTCTAAAAATTGCAAGTCTTAAAAACATTGCTCAGTAGCAAACTTGATTGTAACTTATTACAGAGTCAAATAGACAAGACTACAAACATTGATTTAAATTATGATCAATTATATTATTACGAAAATAAACCTTATTTCTGTCATATTACGTTTTATAGTTATATGGCCTATATGGGGTACCTAGATAAAAATAGAATCAACGGTAAATTTACGTGCTATCTAGCATAGGACAAAAGTTGCATCCTTAGTGAATAATTTCCTACCAAATAAATTCATAATAAAATAAAATGAATTATAAGATATACAAAATTATAAGTATTCTAAATAGAATTATAAATATATACAGATTTATTTAAAAATTATTAAGATTTCCTTGAAATCTGCCAAATTGTGCCACGTTTTTAGAATCGTCAGCTTTATCTGCCAGAGCAAAATCTGCCACAAATGGTCACACTGGATAATACACTACTACCAGAAAGTAGTGATCTGGTAGGGAACTGAGTGGCCTGAGATCAATCAATTGAAGAATCGATTTAATTAGGGTACGAAGATCAATTTCTTAAATTGATTCCCAGCTATGATTCAACCCAGTTAATCGATATTTCATCCTTAAAAATCATAGTTCAATTCTTACTTATTTACGTAAAACATTATTTATTATTGAATCAAGGCTCCAGTTCCATAAATAATTTATGGCAGGTGAACAAACTGATAGGGCTGGGCTGGGTGCGAGGAAAAAAAATGGAAGTTCAAGACCTAGTTACAACTTTTCTACAGCAAGGCGAAAACAAGAGATATAAGTACTAGTTGAGCTTACTGTACCATGAGAAACAAACTTACCTAAGGACCACGCTATAAAAACAAATAAATACTACTACCTACTAAATGACCTAAATAGGAATGGCTACGTAGACAATTTACACGCGTTCGAAGTGGTAGCGAGAGGTGTACCAGCAAAATCTCTTTATAACCTTTGAAAAGGTCTTGGCCAGTCTATGGCTGCAGCAAGTTCTATACTAGAATGTGCTTCTAAAGCTGCGCTTGCAAACACTTACCAAATTTGGTTAGGTTGGTAGAGAAACCCGAGTGGTGAAGGTGAGTGTTTACGCGCCTCTACAAGGGGCTTCTCATTAAACCTACATACAAGTCGTAAGTCTCGGGCATTTCTCGGAGTTTCCCACTTTACCACACGATGGACCTGGCACCCGCACTGTGAATCCATCGTTTGGTAAGAAGTTCGTTTCTCTCTCTGAATGTTTACCTAAACATATAAGGGAAATGACAATTTTTGACATATATAGAATGCTACAATCGATTATTGTAGTATTCGTTTTGTTTTTTATGAATGGTCTTATATTGAAAATATAAGCACGAAAAGCAAATTAAATAAAAATCGGTTTTTAATTAAACGATCCTCTGGTTCACTTAATTTTTTTTATCAATTCGAATTCGATTCGCTTCGATCTAAGAATCGATCTTTTTTAGAAAGAATCTCTATTCCTACCAGAATGTATGTACCAGAGACCAGTAATAAATTAGTATGTACCTTGATGGCACAGACCAAATTGACATGCCATTAACTAGTACTGTTAGTCGGAAATAAAACCAAAACGAAGCGTATATTAGAGATGCGAATCAAGTAGAATTTTGTTACTCGAGCCATTCATATAATTTTACTACGTCATTCGAGTTATCCTCGAGCTTTCGAGTCACTCGAGTAAGCTACTTACACTCCTTACTAATTTTTATTTAACTATTTTTATTAACTAATATTTAAATTTTATTAAATTTGGTAATATGAAATAAAATACAAAATATTATTTACCTTATTTATGTCTTTAATCAACAGACAAAAATAAAATGAATCTACTCGGCGCGCTAAGTTGATTCGTTAACTCGAATGCAAACGAACTCGTGACAAATTTGTTTTTACTTGATTACGGCTTTGATAAATTCACTCGAGGAAAAAACGACTCGAGTCTCATCGCTAGTGTATATTTTAGTTTACGATCACTTTTTTTAATTACAGTTAAGTTTTCATTACCTAATGATATCTAAATAAAAATTATGCCATAAATATAAGAAATATTCATGTTTTTTCTGTCAACATGTGATCATCAGATGCACGTCATCAAAAATAATGAAAGGGTAGCATAATTCTATCTTATTAAATAATCAGCGAAATAGTTTCATGTCACTTCTCGGACAACTCGAAGTTATTTATTTGACTCTAATGTGTAATGCAGATGGCATTTTACATAATGCACGTAGTAACTGCATCCTTTAGACGCGTACAATACAAAACTAGAAACATCATGTTTGCGTTATACCACATGCGTTACAGTCTTGACTTTTTTTTTTTTTTATAGTTAAATAATAATGTTTATATAACTCAAGTTTATGCATTTCTATAATATTAAGTTGCCAAATACTACCTGAATAATATAGTATATAAACCAGCCATTGAATAATATAGTAACAAAACCATTATTAAACATTACAAAAAAGGTTACTAAGTTTATATAACTAAAATAATACTAGGTAAATAATACTAGGTTTGGATTAAAATATGTGTATCCTAAAATTTTGTCAATGAAAAACAAAAAGTAGTTGTCAGCGTACTTCAGCTCTGTGCTTTGGCTCTGTGGCTTACTTTTCCGGGCTTCATTTCTTGCAATAATAATTCCGTATAGTTACACATATTAATATATTTTTATTACAATGGATTCCACATTACGTGAGCAAGTAATGATAAACCAATTCGTATTAGCAGCAGGATGCGCTCAGGAACAAGCTAAACAATTGCTACAAGCTGCTCACTGGCAATTTGAGGTGAATTTCATAATATATGTAAACAAACAGTAGGTAATCATGAAATGGCTGCTTCTTATTTTGTTATATATTTATAGCCTTCAAAATTTTGTCACACCATACAAAGTCATAAATACAGACATGCATAGTGGATTTAAGCAATGACAAAGATTGTTATGTATTTTAAATATTATATACCTCGTTATATAGCTTTTACGCTAATCGAAGTGAATGTATGCAAATGTTGAGTAATGATATTGACAAATAACACTCAATAACTAAACCATTTTGTTGTTATCATCGAACAAATCTGTTTTAAGATGCCTAGTAATCAGAATAATAAGACAGTTCCAGGATACGTAAATTATACAAATAAATACGTGTAGCAATTTCTGTCTAAATATAGTGCATTTATAAATAAGCAATTATGATGGAAAAATGTATACAAAACACAATAGTGAGGTTATATTTTTATAAAATATTATAAAGTGTTACAATGTTTATAATCATTTGCTTTTTATTATAATTATATCTTGTTTATAATTATTGTGATACTAAAGTATAGTGAGGATTATAACTAAAAGAAAGTCATTAAATCATTATTTCGTTTAATATTGCTGTTATTATGTATAGTTTGATACAGTGATTTTGGATGAATTGGGAATTTTATTCCAAAAAGTGTTCTTATAAGAATCATAGATAATGAAGAAGTGGGGTAATCTAATGAAATAAATTATTGTCTCACTGGGAATATTATTTTATTTAAATGCTATTGAAAACATACACCTATACATCTTTAAAAAAACTAATTAGATAAAGATTTCTTAGGTTATGTGAATATTATTCATTGAAATAAAATTAATTTAAACGGATAAAATCCGTTTAAATTAGTTTTATTTCAATAATTAGATAAATTTAAATTCAATCACTAACCTTTTCACATAGGTTTATAAATAGCCAAACCTATTAAATGTTTTAAAACACCATACTTTGAAGTCTAAATTATAAAATATTATAGATCTATTATGACAGCTATCTCAGTTTTGTGTTCACTAGGTAAAATTTATATAAAAATTACAAACAGGTAAAGTTTGTGAGTGTGGATGTTTGGGGTAATCTCAGGCACTACTGGTTGGATTTTGAAAATTCTTTCACTACTATAAAGGCATATTATCCCTGAGTGTTATAGACTACTTTTTATTATAGTTAATACATCTTTTCAATGGTTAAACACAATAAATGTAATTGAACTTTGTAAAATTTCCTTAATATGGTGTGTGCTACCTTGTAAAAGATTAAAATCTATACCAAAAATATTCATTACTTTTAGCTTTACAAAAAAGTCCATAACACCATGTATCTGACATTAATATCTCAGCCAAAAAGATGGTTTGTATGCTAAAATTAAAATAAATTGATGTTTACAAATTCTTATAAAATCAAATAGCTAATTCTAAATGGAAATTTCAAGGACATAAAGTTAATTGTTGTTAGATGATAATAAAAAAAAATAACAATAAGCTGGTAAAATTATTGTACTGATACCTGGCCATTTAAGAATAATATAGGTGGGAAGCAAGAGCGCCTATATTGTATATATACAGTTTATATTTAATTAAACCTAATGTTTTTCAATATGTGGTCTATCTTTGGGCATAGAAAATTACTCCATTTACTAGATAATTTCACATTTTGTCACCTATCTGAAAGCAGCCCTTCCATTTTGTTATATTCAAATTATAATATTAGTTATTACTGTGTTAATCTGACTAAAATGTATGCAGTAGTTCAGTGTGGGGCATATACATTGAGATAGACAGAGACAGACGATTTTTTATATCAATTACTACAAAAATTATACTCCGATTATTGAGAAATAATGTTCAAATTTGATCTAGTTACAGTTTTATTATATGCATGTGTAATTATTTCCTATGTTTCTTATTTCATCATATAGCGTACTATCTGATTAAAGTTACATTATATTTAAATAGTTTGGAAAATCCAAAAGTGCAGGTCTCATAATGTTATTATAATTGAATGATGAATGACATATTGTTTTGTTTATTTATTAACAATTACACCACATCAAATCAGACCATGAAATGTAATAGGATTCTCTTCCCAATTATACTGAATCATAAGAAAAAAAATAATTGATTAGTAAAGTATTTCTGTCCTTATCATGATAATATACAGGATCTGCACATAGAGACAGAGTGATGTTAAAGACATAACATTTTTTAAACAGTTTTTTAACTAGTTAATATAACAAAAAAGGCATTAAAATATCATGACTCTTAAAAATAGAGTTTTTTCTTTACATGTGTGTGTATAAATTTGTTAGTATAAGTGCAATATATGACAAATAGAGACATTTAAAGTTTGAAAAATCAGTTGTTTAGTGTGAAGTGACAGTAGTACCCCCTCAACACTTTAATTTTGTTGCATGCAATTATATAGGGAATATTGCAACGGTAACACAAAGGCCTATGGTCGCAGTTAGTTCAAATGAATCTTAAAATTAATAGAGTCCCATTTGTCTTAGAAAAACTAAAGGCTAATCTAATTTTATCAAATATTTAGAAACGAACCTTTGAAACTCTGTTTATTTATGCACTAATCTTAGAAAATATCAGTTGGGTTTGAAACAGTTATTTAGCATTTGCTAGCAATTGAGAAAGCATGTTCATACTAATATACAAGAATAAAAATTTGAAAGTAACTTTGTTTGTATATCAGTTTCGTTTTCGTTACCATTACATGCCTAAAATGCTGAACTGATTTTGAAGAATTTACGTATAGCAATAGAAGGAATCTTGAAGAAGGGCGTAGGCTACTTTATTGCGAAAATAAAACTTTAAATTATTAAATAGCGGGTGAGAGTTCATATGAGGCACAAATAATTTCACAGATCTATATTTTATCCACATGCACTGGCTTAATGATACATAAATACAATGTACAACAGACATATTGCTCCTTAGTAGACCTAAAATAGTTTGAGGTAGCATATGCCTATCTGTTATACATAAGATACAATGAGATAATTTGTGGGAAAAAGTATTGATATATATATATAGTGATATATGGGCATTAATATTGATCTGATATATTAATCCTTAAGAACCAAAATTATTTCATTATAATAATTATTTCATGAAGATAAACATCACCCATTATAGTGTGATATTTGAAGGCATAAGTTAGGAAATATTGGCAGAAAAATAATTCAACATTGACTTAAGTTGCTTTTTAGGGTAGGTTGTCAAGTAAATTGATGAAAGATGCAAAGAAGTAGGCTTCTGAACGTAGTAATTTTATGCAGATGAAATTGTGGATAACAAACTATATATTTATAAACTTCAAAATTTTTTAGTTCTACTGGGACATAGCTGCGAGCTCAGCTAGTAATTGAAAATGTTGAAATAAACCTTTAAATTATGAGGCTTGTATTTGAATATGTCTAATAATTTTGACTGTTGTCATGCCCTTTACTTAACAATATAAAGTAATTTATATTCTACTCTATCACATAATCAACGTCTATATCAAATTTAATTCAAATCTATATTTATTTAACTTGTTTTTATTACCCGTGTTTTCTAACACCCCCAAATTACTTAAGTTTGGTTGGTTTGTTGTCCATACAATGATATCTTCTCATCATTTAACAACAGTTCACAATAAATCCATAAATTCTGCAGTCCCTTAAGACTATATAGATTTTATACTCTGGAAATACACATACCCTAATTGCTTCACAATAATTTATAAATTAATGATATGTAACACTACTAATTAAAATATATATTTATTACAGACAGCCCTATCAATATTTTTTCAAGAAGTTGCTCTTCCAGCTGGTGCAAATGGTATAGCTGCTCCACATTATCGGCAGGTATATATTAAATATTTCAAAATAAAATGAATCATATTTATAGAATTAATTGTTTGTCTACATCACAAGTTTACATACATCAATATATATGCAAGTAGGTTTTAGAGTATCTAGTAAAAAAAAATAATGTTCATGGGTTAATTGTCTTAATGTACAAAATACACCTACCTAAAAATACTACAAATTTATAACAGCAAAATAAATGATCTACCTGATCATTGCTATAACAGGGTATAAAAATTTATTTGATAAGTGTGATTGACAATGCATAAGAAGCATTTATATTTACAATGGTAGTAAGGAGACTATGTTAGAAATATAAAAGTATAATTGAGGTCGTAAATATGTGATCTCTTTTTCCATTTGGGAAGCAACATTTGCAGATCTCATTAGAAACTTAAAAATAATGCGTGGGTCAACAGTGTGTTAAGAATATAATCTTTCAAATGTATACTTTGTGGGCTGAGCATGTAATCATAATAAAATAATTATAGTAGACTAATTATTATATTTACAAATAGAAGATAAGTTCAAAGGAAAGTGGTAAATAACTTACATAAAAAAATCCATCTCAATTTATAATAGGCAATTGGTAACAGATAATTTGTTTTATTATAAGTTACATTTTTATTTTAAGTAAATTTTCAAAGTCGATAATAGTTTTACAAACTTGCTGATAACTGAAGACAATGTATCTATGGTGCCAGGTCTAATGTATGTATGATCGTCACGGTAAAACGTCAGTTTCCCGCCCACTGTCCCATTGTCACTATGTTTGGGTTGAATCACATCAGGATCACTAGATGTAGTGTTCTCTTTTATAATGATATAGGATATAGGATTATACTACTTAATGTGAGTTGTCTTAAATAATAAGTCCAAATGTCCATATAACTGTTATATTCAGCCCAAACATAGTGAGACTGGGATGGTGTGTGGGCGAATGATATTGCACCTCCATGACCATACATACATACATAAGTGCAAACACCACATGAGCTTTCGGTAAAGGAAAACATCGTGATGAAACCATGGCAAGGTTGTAGGACTTTTTCAAATGTCCGTCTGCCTAGCTACCACCCACAAGATGAATATCTGCCACCAAATTCCTATAGGTGTGTTCCGGCATTTACAATTGAGAGCCAGTCCATCCACTAGGCTTAGTGTGTTCACCATCTTGGCCCACATCCTCACATGTGAGATTGTGGCCATAATGCTAAACCTTAATAATAAAAAAATATTATTTCGCTTTGATTGTGTTTATTTGTCTCCCTATTTTTTTTCAGCAGTTAATGACACCTTGCAACACTCCAGCTACACCGCCAAATTTTCCTGATGCACTAGCAGCTTTTTCAAGACTTTCGACGACTGGCAGTCCGAGTAATGCAAGCGGCTGTTCTAGTGGCAGTGCTCCGCCCGTGTCTCCTCTCGCCACACACCCGCCCCCACCGCCGCCCCCATCACATGTACAAATGAATATATTTCCAAGTTCTTCAAACTCGCAAACTAACTATACTCCAATATCTTGCTCAACTGCAGTAAGTTTTTTTGTTGTATACCATTTGCTTTTTGACTATGTATAATTTTTATGTATGTCACTATTAATTTTATTAAAAAACTATTAAGTCTTAAAATTAACATCGATTTGTATGAAATTGGTTTTGTATTGACTTGAAACTAATTTAGATATTATTTTATTATAATATCAGATAGTTTTGATGCTTAGTGTAATATTGTCAATCAAAATATTGTCAGTAATGGATCAAATCAAACTAGGCAATATTTAAGGCACCAATTGTATTTAAATCTTGATGAGAGTAACAGATAACAGAATAACAGTTAATCGAGGGAAAGGCTAAACTATCTTGTCAACAAGGCCTGAAGGTCTATTTTTGGAACCATGTGTTTTTTATCAATAAATTACCAGAGCATGATTATAGTTACTATATTTCATTAAATATAACATGAATACAAAGGGTTTATAATTCTAAAAATACATTGTTATGTTTTTTCAACAATAACAATTGAAAATTATATTATGTGAACCTTTGACGTTGTACATATTACATTCTTCAAAATCAATCCTAATCCTACATAATATATGAAACATGTTTATAATTTTTATTAGAAATTAATCAATTTTATTCAAATTCAGATTTTTTTTTAAGTGCAAAAGCATTCATATAAATAAAAACGGAATAAAATTACAAAACTTGAAGCAATGAAAGCTCAATTGGTAGTGTGTACGAACACAGCGTCAAAGGATGTATGTTCGATTCCACCTACAATGAGCTTGAGCTTTGAGTAAAGGAAATATTTGTGATGAATCCATTGCATGATGTTTAGGGCTTTTTCTAATGCCCACCTGGGTAGCTACCAACCTCGAGGTGAAAATCTGCCGCAAATACCTATAGGTGTGTTCCGGCAGTTGCACTTGATAACCAGTGCCTCCACTGGCTTAGCGTGTCCACCATCTTGACCACATCTTCACTTAACATAAGGTCAGATTGTGGCCATAATGCTAAACCTTAACTATAAATAAAAATTTTACAATTTTTCTTCATTTACATTAACTTTTCTAATGTAACCCTTAAATTGATGATGTCATGATTTTTCATTAAAACATCTTTAATTTTTTCAGATGTGCAGTGAACAAATGCCAAGATAAATAGTAATTGTGTGTTTAGGATCATGTATAATTTTTATTTTCCTAATGGTGCGCAATGTGAGCTGTGGAATTGTGTATGAAATTGTATATTACTTTAGGAAACACCCTACTGCGGCGCTACTCTGCTGGACAATACTATGGGGGTGCTGTAATGTAGTCAATCATGTTAAATATTATCATAAAATATTGTATCTATTTATATACAGTGATTTCTAATAATGAACAATAAATCCTATAAATTGTAAGTTTTTGGTAATAAAAAAATTATATTAAGAGTCTAAATAAAATTATGTAAAAAATCTATTAGTAGAATCGCATGTTTAATCACGATTAGTGTATACAGAGTGGACAGCTGTTTCGTTTTTAATTTAAATTTCATAATAACAAAATTATAAAGAAAAACATTAATTTTAATGTCTACCTTAATAAAACAGGCAGTAGTTTATAAATGATGTTTCCTTTTCAGTTAAAATTATTGTTAACAACATATAAATTTTCAACTGAATTCCACACTGTATGCTTTAAACCTAAGTTGATATTACTAGGAATTTTTATTATTATATTTTTATTATTATAAGTGTTCTTTCATAATGTCTTGCTTTTATAAGACACCGCTTTTTTGACAAACACAAATAAAAAATGTATTTATATATCTACTACACATTGTTACGTGATTTTTATGTGCCTGTGCTAAAACTTCCTACAGAAACCATATAAAAAAGAAAATTATTATTATTGTTTTAAAACGAATTATAATAATATATGTTAAAATAACGTCAAATACAATAAAGCAGAAATAAATTTAAATTGGTAAGGTAAACAATATATACAAAGAATGATCATATAACTTGAGATGGTACTCTTATACAAATAATAGAAATATTATTCTTTTTTCATTTTTCTGTAAAAAATTAATTAGTAAAACAATTTTATGTAAGTTAGTAAATATTTTTATGACGTCAGGTGAAATGGGCTTCTTTATCAATCCTGAATACTAAAGAAGCTAAGAGATACTTTTCTGATAGATAAAGTTACTAAAAATATTATAACAGAAAAAACAAGTTATTGGCAGCAAATAAATTTAATAAAATGCATTTCTACATACAAATATAATTTACGAATCATATAAATTTCTTTTATTAGTACCAATGAACTGAATAACATAATATGCGTGTGTACACAACTTTGCATTCACAATACAATAGTATATTGAAGTCCTGGTGTCTTCAAATACATCATAAAGTTGATTATAATTAGTAGTAAATATAAATAATACAATGTAATTTAAAATATGTCTATTTCTAATACTTATGATAAGAAAATACAATTTCTGTGTTTGTACATTGAAGACATTAGAAATAATAACCAAATATAAATAAAGAATGAGTAAAAGGAATTAATTGAAATCATTCAACATATATGTTGAATGTTGAAATATTTAAAACTCGACAGATATAGAACCAGTTTCAGTTTAATATTCGGATCAAATTTAACCCATTATTTTTCTAGATATATTTACTACTAGCTTTTACTTACGGTTTCGCTCGCATTAATATTGATTTTGTTACACAAATCGGATGATGCAATAAAAGTCTCAAAGTTTATCCCTCTCTTTACCCCACTTCCGATAAGTTTTTTTCGAGAAACACCGTCTCCGGGTTTCCATTTATCTCTATACCAAAATTCATCATAATGGATTTAGCGGTTTAGGGGCTCTTCAAGTACTACGTAACGCAATTTGGGGGGAGAGTGCGGTCTTGTAAAACATTACGATGCGTTACAAGGGCGGAAGGGGGGTTCTAACAACAAGCTAAGTAACAGTGTTTGTTTTTTTGTTTAAATAAAAAACTAGCCCATTAAATTGTTTTTTTTTATTTAAATAAAAAACTAGCCCATTAAAATTTCCCAAGTTAGCATGTTTATGTTTTACGGAGAATCCCTCTACTAATTGTAATCTCATTTTTGCATTACGTAATACTTGAACGAACCCTTAGGCGTGAAAGCGTAATAAACTCACTTTCGCATTTATTATATTAGTAAGGATAAGGATAGATAACAACTTTGCTTGATGTTGATGATATAATAGAAGACTACCGCTATATAAGTCGTGGTTACTCTGTTGAAATCTATATTATTTTGACCTTTATATACTTGTGCTTATTTTTTCCAGTAAAGTTTTGTTTATTTGGTAAGTTTAATGATTAACCACAGACTTGCTGCTAAGGGTCGATGTGGTTTTGTACAATTGTAGTTACCGTAACATATCTATAGGTGGTTGGCGATAGATTTTAAAGGTAAGGACTGAAAATTATTAAAGTCCGGTATTAAAAAATATGCATTAAATTCAAATGAATCGAGATAACTTTAATGTACACATTGGAAATGTTATTCTTTATATTTTTACATGTACTATTAAATTGATTTGTGTAAAGAATTAAGTATACTTGAGACTTCTGTTCAACATTGTTTTACAAAGATTTATTGTTATAGAATTTTTTAAGGTTTCTGTTTCTTCTATTAGGAAGTAAGGAAAGTGAAACATTTTTATTCCAAATAATAAGCAATAAAATTGAAACAATTGAGCAACCTCAGTTACGTAGTTTCGCTAAAGGTACTACTTTTGATCTTATTACATACAACAATTTAACACTGAGTATTTTGTATTCACATTTTAGATATTAATGAACACCACCCTAAATTGGTGTCATCTATACCTGCTACTATACAAATCATTAGGTTCTGTCTGTATTTTTTCCAAATAATCGTTATAGTACTTACTAATGAAAATACCACAATTTTTTAAATAATATGTGTGTGTGACCTTTTTGTAACGCCAATGCTGCCAATGAAATCCAAAGCTAAGCCGCGCCCTATCCCAATAGCCAATTACGTCGCAGCACGCAAGAACAGCCGCCAAGCCTTGGAGTGGGATAGCGGCAGCCTGCCGTAAAATGTCATGAAAGCCCCTGCTCTAGAAGGGGCTAGCCGGGCATTTGTCGGGGGCGCCGCGGCGGCCTTTTGGTTGTAAAAATTGATATGGTAAATTTTACCAACAAAGACAAATTTTCAGATATGAGTCAGTTGGTTATTTAATATATATTGTAGGGATGTAGTGATAGGGTGGGTGTTCTACAGAATATAGGAGGGTAGTTTATAACGCCGATTAGTATAAAGCGCTACTTTATACTGTGCGGAGAGAGGCACGAGCGGTAAAGGTGAGTGTTGACAATTGTCGAAAGGAGGCCTCCTTAAACCTACATCTGAGTCGCAAGTCTCCGACACTCTCGTGTTATCCTCTCTCTGCCACAAAGATTAGGTTTCACGATGTACCCGGCACAGTGAATCCGTGGCTTACTAAGAAGTTCACATCCTGACATTGTTACCGATCCGATGATTATTACTATCTTGGCTGATGGATGCACTTTGAGTGGGATTTGCTTCCATGTTGATGGATGCTGTCTTGGAGCGAGCTCAGGCATGCGATCCTGATATATGTAACATGTTTTAGACGTCTTTATGATGTGTTCGGACACTGTCTTGGAGTTCGCTCAGATATGTGGTCCTGGAACAGTGGTGTATGCAGGGCTAAGAAAAAGGTTGATCAGTGACGAGTCGTAGTTTGTGGTACTTATACATGACGAGTATTTTATGAGTTCCATTTGTGGTTTGGATTGAGCATTCTTATGTGTGGACCGACTCGCACACGCAAAGTTATGTCTCACGTAAGCGCGCGTAGATCTCTAACGAGTCGTGTAGGCGCTCCCCCGACGGGTGTTGCCACCTGTGATCGATACATATATCAGTTTGTCTTAATATCCTATCTGTTACGGCTGTGTCAAATTGCCGTTTTAACTACTTTCGATTATTATTACCTGATTTGATTATATTTTAAACAACTAGTAAGGCTATCTAAGAACAATTTTCCTACAATATATATATCGAGACCATATTCAAATTTCTAAAAAGCGCTGCTTAAATTGATTTCAACATTCAGTGCTATGGATATATGGTGTATATATTTTCTAAGGGGCGGCATTTGCCTTTTTGTCCGGGGCGACCACTGTGGCACCCTTGCGCCCGCTATCGCGGGACTGAGTGCCCTTAGCATTCGCTCCAAAAAGTTCGGTAAAGCTATCCAAACCCTTCAGGCTAACAGCGTATGTCAATTCGAAAAAAAGGGTAGGCTCTCTAATTTTAAAAACTGTGATTCAGTATATTTTATAATAATCCCTTTTTATACCGCTAAAACGTCTTGATTGATCTTGATGAAAATTGATGCATTCCAAGAACACGATTTGTACAAATGGCATAGTCTCTAGAATAGCCATTTAATACAAGTTCAAATTATTATATTCTTAGTTATCTGGTAGATTTTTTTTGTGTCTTTCAATGTCCGTATCGTGTACCTCATATTCCTATCTTAATTATTTGAATTTCGTGGTCGAAAAACTAGTTACGCACTTCCTTTCGTAATGTACGACAGGCAGGCCGCAAGAGGGGTGTGGGGGGACTTATTACTACTTACTATATTACTTAGGGTTTTTTTCAACGAATTCTTTAAGCAATGGTAGCTGGGACAGCTCCTATAACCGTATGTAAACCGAGCGATAGATCACAACTTACTGTGTGTCTAGGATAATATACTATCCCTAACCGTAGGTACGTAATTGGAAACGGCCGCAAGGAAATAAATATCTAGATAATAATTACTAATTTATTGAAATTATACATAGACTTCTTCCCTAGGTATCCTAATTATATGTAGGCTTCAAAACACTTATTATATCACAGTCCGGAGTATTGTCATCTTGGTTTTGTAAAAAAAGTTCATCACTTGGTACAGGACTTAATATGTTGGAATGTTTACTTCTTTTGAATATTAACTATAAAAAAAACAATGCTTTCGTTAGACACAGTAAACACTTCTCTATGTTTGCGATTACCAGTTATATGCAAAACTCATGCGGATTATGTTTTTTTTTTAGATTATACAATATATGAAGCTAAAATAAATTATATTGAAATGAAGTTATGGAATTATATTGTTAAGGATAAGCATAATTTAAGGACGGCGTGGGTAGATACAGATTACAATTTTTACCTTATAAAATCGAGGCTTCTCGTAAATCCACAATATTAATATCGATGCAAGAGTAATCGTTAAACTAAACAGTAAATAGGTTGAAGAGTATGTATACGCTTCTAAAAATATTCCGTACCAACAATTAGTAACGTATTTCATTTTTCTTTTTGTTATCGAAAGTAAAACAGCCTGTAAAATTACCACACAGATTAATGACATACTTGTTTAAACAAATGAGTAAAAACTAACAATGAATCAAATTCTACGTAATGTTGTTAGACCTTACAAATTGTTATAAAAATAAATATAGGTACTCGGTGCACAGATACTTTGGAATATGTTCCTTACTTTGGTCGACGTTCACAGAATACGTATTGACGTTCTTCTATATTTCACGCATAACAGGACATGCGCAGTATATTTGACGCGCAGTATAAATTATCCGTTTATATATCCTAGATAAAACAATATATGCTCTATGGTCACATTATTCTATACTAGTTTTCAAATAGCGATATCATAATTTTGTAATCTCGTTACATTTTTGCTAACGGTCATAAGGTTTTAATTAATATCCGTCCACGTACACGCCAGTACTGGGAGTCACCGCCACCAGTTTTACCGGCCTACATAGATATCTAAAAAGAATACGTTTTCCCCCCCACAATATAAATGAGCGACTTTTATGCAAATCTCAACAAAATTGAAAGTCTAGTTCAATCAAAATTTCATTACCGTGTATAATTAATTGTATGACACTTGGAAAGCTACTCTTTTGTAAGCAATCTAAGCAAGTAAAAAAAGTGTTTGTATAAGTAAAATGTGAAAATTATGTACTGCACTGTATTTTTTATTTACGAATATGTCTATCTACACGTTGATACATCTATAGCCGAGAAAAGCGAACCTGATTAAACTTTTGTGCAACAGGAATATCACTTTCAAATAAAATTTAGACCCATTTTTAATCCAAATAAAACGTATCGTTTCCGTAAAATGTAAATTAAAAGCTACTGCAAGTAGTTTAAAATAATAATCGGATCAATAATAATGTCACGGTGAGATATGAACTTCTTAGCAAAGCACGGATTCACCGTGCGGGTGCCGGGTACATCGTGAAATCTAAGTGTTGTGGCAGAGAGAGGATAACACGAGACAGTGTCCGAGATTTGCGACTCGAATGAACGTTTAAGGAGACCTCCTTTCGACGTACGTCAACACTCGCCTTCACCGCTCGTGTTTCACTCTGCCCAGTATAAATCATTCTCAATAATGATTTACAGCATAAATACCATACGAGTCTAAGTCAATAATATAAAAATAAATCTTCGCCCCTTCGGTAAGTTTACAGCTACGTATGATTTCTGACCTCGAGTGCTTCGCTTTGACTGAACATACATTTGTTATATAAATATGATTACGTTTTATAAACTTCAGCCAGGATTACTCCGCCACAATAAAAGCCAAGTCTTATCTATCCAAACCATTATAATAATTAATAGCAAACTGACAGCTTTCTAATACTCGCGAACAAAAGTCAGTTGTCCCACAAAGTATAATAAATGTCTGGGCTCCATCAGTATTTTATTATTAATAAATACCTTTTTTGTGAATTTTATAATGCATCCTATAAATTTGTTTTACTCCTAAGATTAATAATAATATATAATAAAAAAGATACACAAAAGATAATAATTCAATAGATGTTTTTATGCTAATTACTTTTAGAAGTAGATATTTGACGCAATGATGAATCGAAAGTAGCATATGTGGTCAACGTGTCCATCGTCGTGAATGCAAATCCCTGTAATGAACCTGAACATTCAGTAAAAGAAACTATGGTGATGTAACTGGCTAGATTGCTCTGGCAAGACACCTACGGCGGGAGGCTATAGGAATGCAGTTCGGTTGATGTTTTGCGTTTTATCACTATTCAACTATACTATATTTTGGAGGGTGTAAGGGGGTATCGAATACCATCGGAGTTACCCAACCCAACCTCACCAACACGCGGTGGATCTTGCCGAGTAACTAGCGAGGCGCTTGCGATTGTTGGCCCCACATTTGGTTTTGATCATGACGGTTAACGATGTAATCCTTGATCCGCCGCAGGTTAGTGGTAGGGTTATTATGCGACTAGTTAGCGACCACCCTCGAGTTTAGACTACCGCATAATAAAGATCCAATATGAGCCTTTGTGTTCCGGCATAGTGAACGAAAACTAGCCTTTTCCGCCAAGGTCAGCAACATGGCTGTAATAACCCTGATGTTGCGGCTGTCTATAGGTAACAGTAATCATTTATCATCATATAGGCTGTCTGTCTGTTTGCTGTCCATTAGCATAAAAAAACTGTGAAAGAAACTATGTACATTTTGGAAATGGTTCCGTAGGTAGCCCGCCCACTCATGAAGAATTGATATTAAAGACGTGACCTTCGAAATGACGTAAACATTTTTGTTGAAAGCATTAGCATTAGACCATTCTAGCGTGTGCGGGGCGACGCGGTGATTGTTAGATTCGAACCCGCGTCTTTCTAGGCGAGAGATGGCCCTTGGGTTCTAATGGTATTCCCGGCAGCTATCGCTGGGCGAGTTCCAATATATTCCTCTCGGTCCCTCTAGAGTCGGGACAAAATACGGAAATGCATTTTCCCACGTTAAAACAAAGCATTCTTGTTGTTGTTGTGTGAAGAATTGTAATTTACCTTCGTTTAATAAAGTTCCGCCACGCTACAATATTTTCAAGTTAACTACTTTCATTGATTATTTAACAACCAACAAGTATTCCACCAGACCTACTATTATTTTAGACTGTTTTTCTAATGCTTCTAAGACTGTTTCTCTTCTTTAAAACTCGACGAACTAACTAAGCATCTAAACTGTCAGTCGTAAAATTATTGAAGCCTTAAATGGTTTTGTTTTTCTATTAATTCCTCTATAGTAGCACTATACATGGCAAGGTTACGCGTATTTTCGAAGGAATTTAGGTTGTACTGTATATACCCTGTAGGTTTAGAATGTACTTTCTTTAATCATATCGTCACTTAACAGCGGGCTTGATTATAGTTAAAAGCTAAACTATTAAGGTTAAATGAATTATTTCCATGTGCAATACACAACTTGTGCTCATTCACAGTTAACAAGTGTACCTTTTACTATTAGCTGCACAAATTGCTTCAAATAAACAAAATATAGTGACTATAATTTATTATTGAAATAAAAGAATTAATATTGTTGCATATAAAATTTTATGAACAAGAACTAATTCTAATTTTATACTTATAGTAATACAAATCAATGGTTTCAGAATTCTGAATAAGTTCAAAATACATTAAACATTTTGTGATTTTACAGTAATTAAACATTAAAGTAACTACACTAAAAATAAATGAGCCTGTTCAATATAGTTAAATTTACAAGCTCTTGTGCACTCGATATTCACATTCTACATATTTAGCATTTTTAATTCAATATATTATTTCGTTGAGTACGTGTCAATTAAAACGATTTTTATCAGGTCTCATTTTTTTATTCATAGATATTATATTTAAATATCACACTTCATTTTCTAGCGACACTTTAACTTTTAAAGCCATCAAGTCTTTAGACAGTAAAATGTACTAGAGAAGTACAACATACAACTTGCGATATCAACTTGGCACCTGTGAGGAAAGCGCTTCTTCCCGTCGCCCGCCTATCCAAGGACGGATCAGTAGAAAAAATAACATGATCAAAAATCACACGCACGATCTTTGTCTATATTTTGTTTGATTTTGCATAAATATTTTGAAGCGATGATAACCCACTGATAGCAGATACGGACGCAACGTCAAGGGACGTGAGTTCAAATCCACCTACAATGAGATTAAGCTTTCGGTGAAGGAAAACATCGTGAGGAAACATAGCATGGTGGTAAGACTTTTTCTAATGTCCACGCACCCGACTAGCTACCACCCTCAAGTTAAAAATCTGCCGCCAAATACCAATAAGTGTGTTCCAGCAGTGGCACTTGAGAGCCAGTCCCCAACAGGTTTAGCATGTCTACCAACTTCGGCCGTATCATGATTTAAATCACTTAAGTTCAGGTGAGATAATGGCCGTAACGCATAACCTCAACTATAAAAAAATATTGACAAAACTGTTTACAGTACGCAAAAATACATTAATGCCCAGAATCTATACATACATCAAGTAATCATACATCCCATTTCTTTTTTCTATCATTGGTACCGTTGCCGCCGAGTTAACTATAAACAAAGCACCGGTATGCAAAATAGTCTCGTTTTTCGAAACATCGCGACATTTAATTATGGAGCTCGCTGCTGCACGAGAGCAGTGCAGGACTGCGTCGCTCACTATATGAAAGTAAATTTTATCCCCTCACAAATATCACTAAAAAATATGTTGCATAACATAAAATAATAATATTAATCTAATTAGTTATTTTTAATTCATAGTAATAACATTTTTTTAATAAACCCATTAAATAATTGAGAAGGTAACTAACCTACTAATTGACGTAAATAAACCGATGCGCACACTAGAAACACGATACCCTCTTTGGAGATAGTTGGTTATAAATACAAATATCATACCTTTGTCATGTAAAAAGATATGTACGTACATGAATATACAAACAAATGCGAAACTTAGTATATTGTTTTCTCATAGTTAAGAGACCAACGTTTTGTAAAGCACACACTAATGTAGAACATACTTTTTACCAATAACAACACGAACAGATATTACACAGTTACCCAAATTAAATAGACTGTGATTTACGATGTATCTGCTTCCACAATCACATTTAATTCTTCAATGTCAACTAGTTTATGACCATCCACAGGGTTTGTTCCGATGGTTAATATTTCCAGAATGAAAACGTTGGAACCAAATACATACCATACTTTCTTTTACAATAGCTTTCCCATAGAAAACATTAACCTCCCATTAGATATTTAATTACTAAGCAATTGTTACATTTTACAATATATATGAATAAAGAATGTCCAGCCCTTGTGCTTACCATGTACACAGTAATATATAAATCAAATAATTTTAAATCTGAGTACTTTGGTTTTGTTTTTCTTAGTACTCATTACTCTAAAAACATGCCATCGCCTTTTACACAATGACCACAGTTGTGGTTATAGGTGAAAATATATCTAATGACATCATTATTTTCACTCACACCTAGTTCACAGTGTACCCATCTGCAAGGGTGGACCCATACTTGATTCCACTTAAGTTTATAATTGTAAGAAGGTTGCAAGTGCAACAGGAACAACCCCAGTCCTGAGCGTAAACATAGCTTATGTAATAATATGTATCATTATGTTCAATGATTATCCTGACATTTGTTAATTACACAGATATGTATGTACTAGACAAAAAGTATATTGCATTGAATTATTGCCAATTTTCATATCATTTTATTATTGTAGATATATTTTCATTAATATTTTTACCTATACATGTCACACACTCAAAATCACAATACACAACTATAAAAGACAACATTATTATTACATGTACTATTAGCATTGACCAGTGTAGAGCTTAGGTTCTAGCTTTCTCAATTATACTGTTAATATTAGAAATTGATTGACATAGTTACATGTCTTACAATTTTAAAATCAAATAATGAAAAGCGTATTAAGTAATCAGGAAAGAAATAATCACATATTTCGTAAGTAGTGATTTTCTAAGACATTTTATTAGGGTTGGAAAAAATAAATATAACTTGATTATAAATAAGTGCACAAGAGCTTTTACTATAAACAATACAATATTATAGAATTCAGTAAACAGCAAATAACAATTGATTGAAAAATAATTACATACCATAAAATAATCTTATTTGGTTATTATTAGATGTACATCATTTCAGCCATGGATGACATTTTTTTTGGTATATGAACTAGTGTTTCAAAATAGCTTGCCAGTTCATCTATTGTGACATCACAAGGAGGATTCAGAGCTTGTTGGGAGCAGGAACTTGTTTGAGTTCTTTGACTTGATATTTTGTCATATTTTGTTTTAGGAATTTCATTTCGCCACCAATTTAAATTATTAGTTTCCCCTGATATTTTTAAACTCTCCTCTTTTGAACCAGAAGAGATCTTCAGTTGATTACAATTTTGAACTAATGTACATAGACTCAGGCTATCTGAGCATATATTTCTTGAACTGCTGCTTTGAAGATGATTGTTTGAAATATCTTTACAATCTGGTTCCAACTTTATGTTACTATGTTCACATTTCAAAATTTTTAATACAGGTTGTTTTAAAATCCTATTTGATTTCTTTTTGCTGATACCAATACTTGTTTGTTTCCTTTGGAAAGAGCAGGGACATTTATGTATGACATTTTTTTTTAAAGCACTTTTTGATGAGTAATGTGGTACAAATGGATTATCTTTGTTACTGATAAGCTTTGGTTTAGCAGGCTCTATTTCTAATCTTCCCATTTCCAGTCGAAGTAATATTTCATCTTTCGTCATTATGATAATATCTGTAATAAATGTTCCTTTTTAAAAAATAAACACTTTTTAAAAACATGAATAATAAACCCAATTTGCTTATGATAAAATTTTGAATTTACTCTGTTTATTGAATAAACATATTGGGAAAAATATGTTAAGATATAACATTACACCTTACACACATTATTAAAAATTAATGAACTAATTTGAATATACTGTTTTAAAGTAATTTCTATTTTTAAATAATATAATTTAGGTTCATCATAACATACAATGTAAACTTATATGATTACAATTTTGTATATTTTTAAATAATGGGGAAAAGAATCTACAAAAAAATAATGCATAATTTTACATATGTGGAACATGTATACTATTTTGACTTAGCAAATATAAAGAGGAATCAAATGATACAGATTAAATTTAAAGTAATACAGAATACAATTGCTAGCACAAAATATAAGTACTTAAAAGGGTTGATTCTATTTTTTACTTATCTAAGTGTTTATTTATTATTACACTTTTATTATTACATTAGTCATAGGGACACCAAAATGTTGCAAACTGTACATGTTTTAATAATTTAATACTTGTGGTGCTTATATACAAGAAAACTACAAATCTAACTTCTATTATATTACTGTAGACACTTGAATTAATCAAATGCTGTTTTATGTAACCCCATGATAGCACATAAAATTATTAAATATTATAATTAAGATTTGGCAGAGATAGTTTAAAGGTGACCCATTTTAATCCAGATAAAATTAACATTGTCATAAGTAGAATAAAAGCAATGGTCCCTGAATTCACAAGCACTGGCACAATTTTATAAAGAAGTCAAATTGGGAAGTTTCAATATCACCACTTTTTATATATCTTCTACCCTCAGGTCTGACAACCCAATACTAAGATAATTTACACTGCAATAGCTAGTTTAGACTAGATCTAATATTAAGTATTTAATTGGGTAACCATATTTTTATTATCTTCCCTCGTTAGACTTACAGTATATTTACTCACTGACTAGAAATGTTATGCGCAAACCTAATTACTATGATAGTAAAGACCACCACTAAACACACATAACATTCACATTAAGTCCATTCTGTCCAGAATTAAACTATTTCACAGCTTTAAAGGAAAGTGTCTCCATTCGAAATCAACGCCTGGTGTGTAACTTCTAAATTAATTTTAATATGAGAACATTTTTCAGGGATCTGTTGTTATTTTATATAAATAGTAACTACTAGAGGAACCAATACAAAATTAACACGCAATGAGTATTTATTTTAGAGTAGTATAATTTATGTACAGTACAGTATAGAATACATACCGTCCTTACTACGCCAAATAACTTTGATTCTTCTTCAAAATAAGGGATACAAAGTATATTTACCAAATAACGTAAGTAATGTTTTGTTTGCATGAACCATTCACATAGTCAGTGTTGCTAGGTAGTAGGTAATATTTCAAACTGTAGAAAGTACTAGAATTAAAAATAATTATTCATTAGGTTAGGACTATTCTTACCTATGGATAAGACATGCCCATCAGAGACTAGTAATAAATTAATGTCCATCTTGTAATGTTTCATCGCGCGATTTTTATTATCCTAGTTCTTTATATATTCTGTCCTTAATCTCATCCCACATACATTACAAATACAATTGTTCACAATAAAATTATCGTTAGCAACATAAGTGAGAAAATATGTTTTTTTAATATATTTCTCAACTATTATTGAAGTGAAACTTCTTTAGAATCGTTGTGATTTCAAACTCGATGAAACGAAAAAGCGAGTGCGTAGCGACAGAAATACGTAAATGTATAGGATTCAGCCGGCGAGAGAATGAGATAGAACGTTATTACATTACACGTTCTCTGCCTCCTCTTTGTCCAATGCTTCGTAGCGTCCTCACCATCGTCTACTAAGCATTGTCCATATGTATGCTCCTTTGAAGTGGGATAGTCAGTATATGGACCGTTTATTTTGAAAATGGTGTACGTCCATTTTCTTTTGTTTCGAGAAAATTAAAGGTTACTATATTTGTTGATAACGCAATTTCATTTACCGACCGATTTTAAGTTGTACAAAACATGGGATTTTTTGAGAAATTAAACACGGACTAGTTATATATAAAAAAATTACATTAAATTAAACATGAATTACGTGATAGCTCATTTTTCTCAAAAATGGACTTACACCACTTTCAAATTAAACGGTCCATATATATATATATATATATATATATATATATATATATATGCTCCAGTTCCGAGCGTTCTACGTGTTTATGTTAGTATGTGTTTTTTTAATCAGGGACTTTTCAGAAGTTTCACTTCCACCGTGTTTGACACACACATTTTTATTTTCTATTATTCTGTATTGCTATTTTGCATTAAACAACTACATGAACATGGGGCTTCTAATAATCGTTATATTCATTTTCACCACGTATAACCCATTTTTTCTACACCATTATTTTCAATCCTGAGCTAATCCTACCAAAGTTGTTTTATAATTAATCGTTCTAAATTAGATTTTTAACTATGACCTTTAACTGATACGACTGATTGCTAAACTAACCTTCTACATATCAATAGGAAACACAGAACTTTATAATCATGTCAGAACGGCATGAAAATGGATATAATACATGTTTAATATATTCAAAAACAGGTTTATCTAATATGAAATCCCAAGAAAATATTCAATTTCTCTTGAATTGAATTGAATGAAATGTTTATTTTTTCTGTAAGAAGAAAGGCGTAACTAGCACCTCCAAAGAGCAATGCCGGTGTGTCAGGAAGCAACGTGTCCGTGATTTTTTTTAAGACCAGCGGTTCTAAGAGTGCCTTTAAAATGAACACTTTTTCAGACACCTTCTTGGGTCATCTCCCGTCATCCTGAGAAGCTCCTTGAGCTCTTTTCTTAGGCCCAATTGATAGGCATCTGTCAAGACGTTTTGCACTCTCTATAGGCATTATAGATTTGTACATCCTCTCCAGGGTCTTAGATTTCTTGACTGAAATACATGTCACAATGCAATGTAAAGCTTGAACAATAAGGGGTACCAATATAGGTTTGCCATCGGAATTTCTTTTGAGTATTTCTGGTCCATCCTAATTGAAATCCATTTACTTCTCTCAGGGCCAACTCAGGTAAACGAGTAACGGAAATAATAGATTTTACCACCATATTGGACGATTGTATAGAGCCAATGTTAGCCTACCAAGCATTAGAGGTTAGTATAATATAGGCTACGTTATACTTATCATTCACATTTCATAACGATCACGGTCATGACCTCGGGGTTTTCACTTTGCTCGTGAGTGTTACAATCTTTAAATCAAGTGGAATGGAGTCCGATTACTCTTGCAGATGGGTCGTATTGAGCTCGGCACGAATTAAAATAATGACGTTATTAGTGATGTTTTCGCCGCCATCATAACGACCGTGGACGGCATGTGAAACGGCTATGGCATGATTTGACCTATGGTAAATGCTAAGTGGAACGTATTCGTTGTCTACTTACATTTGTCATATAGTATTCGTTATTGATCTCTTTTGGTAACACTGAAAAATGAAGACTGCAAAATAATTTATTACTAGTCACTGACTGCAAATATATAAAAAAATAACTGCACAGAATATTTCTATTCAGGGCTGCTAAATTGTATAATTATGTAATACTGTATAATATGATTCTTTTATAAATAAATTTTGTACAGCAAAGTTCCTCGTATGAACATAAGAATAAGTGTTTAAATATAAACGTTGCCAAAATTAAAACATCATACTGTGTTCATTACACATAATGTGTGTACATTATATCAAGTCAATAATTTAAAGAATATTGGAAGTTCAATCTCTTTATTTGTTGTTTAGTATATTTTGTATATAATTTAAAAAACAGCTATATTAAATAGGTGCACTATACTGGCACAAGTATAATAATTATTGTACACGTACCATAATTTCATGAATGAATGAATGAATGAATTCTTTTTATTGCACTTTAAATATGTACACTGGCGAGCTTAATGCCATAAGGCATTTTCTTCCAGCTAACTAGAAGTAATGTAGTAAGAAATATTTACTACCATTGTAGGTAGTGCAAAATAAATAATTGGTGAAATAAGAGTGTGATAATAAATATACTAACCTAATATAAATAATTCATAATGAATAGCATATAAAATAAGCAAAATGTAGTCAAAATTAATAAACTAAATATACATACTTATACATACATACATACATATATACTCAGCAAATTGTAATAATAAAACATCACTCTAACACTTGCTTATTATAGAAATGTCGATGTAGTTGTGATTCAAACTGGAGATGGTTTTGGCATCTTGAATATGACGCGGCAATGTGTTCCACAACCGTAGGGCTGTTATTGTAAAAGAGTTTGAGTAAAGTGTCGTCCTGTGTTCAGGGATTACAAGGGTGTTACTGTAGAAGGAACTTAAATCCCCACAGGACGCTGTTAGTAAAGTAAAACGTTCGCGGAGATATTGTGGAGTTCGTAGATCAAATAAAACTCCATAAAGTAAGTGCAGCATATGCGCATTTCTACGGTAACGAATATTAAGCCAATTCAATTTTGAACGGAACTGTGAAATGTGGTCGTGCGTACGCTGCCCAAAAATATAACGAATACCCACATTTAATTTACAATCAAGTTTGTTGAGCAATTTCTCAGTTAGGTCAGGGAAAGTTACATCAGCATAATCAATAATGAGGAGCAATAACGAATTTACGAGCGTAACTTTTGAAGATAAAGGTAAAAATTTTGCATTCTTAAGGAATGCATGTCACCGAATACCTTATTACTAATTATGCTAACATTTTGAGCCCATGATAAATCTTGTGAAATGTGCAAGCCTAAGTTCTTAACGTGAATATGATATTCAAGTGGTATTGTAAGTGACTTTTGGTAACAACTCAATGTCTAATTTGTTTAAGGCTAACGATTATCACTTGGGTCTTCGTTGGGTTCACAGCAAGTCCAAATTGTTCATTTCAAAAGTGTAAAGCTGCTGAAGGATCAACGGGTAGTAAAGTTGAACACTATCCGCATATAGATTAAATTTACTGAAATTTATTTTTGAAACAAGATTATTAATACTTACGAAAAAAAGTAAAGGTTATAAACCGCCGCCTTAAGGTACACCAGCTACAGTATCACACCGGTCACCTGCCTAAATACGAAGAGAACCATTCAGGAGCAAATTTCGACATATTAAGAGACGAAAGAACAGATAGCAGATCCTCGTGATCGACATAGTTGAAAGCATTGCTAAAATCAATTAACGTATCAAGAGTGAGCTTATTGTTATCCATAGCGAGGCGTATGTCGTCAGTTATCTTTATAAGAGCTGAGGCTGTACTATGTGCCGGTCGAAACCCTGACTGAAAAGCACTTAAAAGGTTATTACGGTTTAAAAATGCCGAAAATTGTCGCTGTACAACTCGTTCAAGGACTTTGGACAGAAATGGTAAGATAGAGGACGGAAGATGGAAGACGGAAGAAGGAGAGGGAATATTTATGCATGTTTCTAGATAGATGGAAAATTGCCAGAATCAAGAGAAAAATTAATAATATGAGTTATAGAAGGTATTTAATATAGGAATTATGAGATCACACCCGATTTCATCATAGCCGATAGCACTGCTGCCGATAGACATGATAATTTTTAAAACATCACTATCATCAACCGGGGTAAACATAAATTGATCGTTACAATAAATGTTACCAACGATAGTACGTATGGTTGATGTCTTTGTGCTATCACTAAGGATACGGGACGGTTTTGATAAATAACGATTTAAACCTTTTACATTCAAGGTTATTTTGAGGTCATAATGATTCTTTCCAAAACCTAAAGAATGTAAGAATCTCCATAAATTCTTTGATTGGCAATATTCTATTTTTGTGTGAAAAAATTCTCTTTTCCCGTTTCTGACCACCTGGTTACATCGATTTCATAACCTTTTCAATCTTTAATCCGAAGCGTACAATCATTTTGTGGACATCATCAGCAAATAACAACTATATTTTTAGACATACATCAATATGATTGGTTAGTTTTACACCGATCAATGTTTACTTAATATTTTAACAATCTACATTTACAATATATAATGTTTAAGATAGAAATTAAATATAATTTTATAGAAAGTACAATAATTTTACAGCTTAGGTTGAATAATAATTTTTCACTGGTCTGCCAACACTGACTGGTAGCTACATATGCGACTCGAGTAATTTTACTACATCACTCACGGGTTTGAGTCACTCGAGCAAAGTACTTACACTTATTACAATTCGGGTAAGAATTTATCACTCGATCTGAGTTTCGATTAGCTCAGATTAAGAATTTTGAAATAGCTTTATTAAATTAGACTTATTTGATAATATGAAATAAAATACAAAATAATATATATCTTATTTATGTCATTAATCAACAAAGAAAAACCAAAATGTATTCTTACGACTAATTAAATGACTTCAAATTAGAAATAAGAAGTTATCAGTTTTTATTACTCAAATTTAAATGTAGCTTTTGATAATTAAGTATCAAGAAGTAGATACTAATCAGAAAATCAGGCTTTTGTTGATACCTTATAACTAAATATTCCTTATATTAACATTAATTTTTCCTTATCTATACTATAGTAATCAGATTCAAACGATATTATTATATATTAATTAAAAATCACAAAATAATAGTATTTGAAACTTTAAAATTAAAGACATAACATAAATAAAAGGTTTTTCATCTAATTATACATATATTCAAAACAAATAAAATTAGTCTCTCAAACAAATCAACAATATTTTGAACACAATTTAATTAAAAAATATCAAGTGAAGAAACTATTTTAAAAAATAACTTCGTCTACTTTTTTAGAATCTAGCCTGTTTCTTCTTTGGTTACAAATTAAATCAGCTTTGGAAAATACACATTCTGCAGGGATGAATATCGCAGGTATATCTAAATATTTTATGGCTAGCTCTTATAGTTCTGGCATTAATTTTTGCCGCTGTTTCCAATATATTGGATCAAGCTGGCGGTCTAAATATTGCATATCAATATACTGTTTATGTGATATAATGACCGTAGCAGAAGACGTGGATATTTGAATTAATCCTCGCTCCGACATTTTTTGTCAAAATACTCCTACAAATCTTCGGCTTTATTATTAGTATCTAAACTGGTAGTAGGCGCAATATTTGTCATTTCTATTACCGGAATAGGATCCTCAAGAACTATGTTGTTATTTTGTTTTATGATCAGAGATCCTAACTATTCTACAATCCATTTGGACAGCTTTTTCTGCATTGGTTTCGAGACCAAAATGGCCCTTTTGTATCATGGGTCTAAAATATAGGCTTTGGTAGCAGTTTTATTAGTTTCCAAGATACCACGGCGGTTACTTATGGTAAAAAGCAGTTACTTTTATGGACTTCACTTAGTGGTGCCGCGGTAAGCTTTTTCATAAGGTAGGCTTGAACAAAATTGTTTTTTTTTGCTAGATATTATTATAGTTAATTGCTCTATAGGCTTTAAGATATTGATGCAATCTTCTATTGCCTACCATTCATTAACAGTGAGATTTTCCGGAGCAGAAGACATGGTGGACAAAGTGGTGGATAAGCACAATTTAGTTTGTAATAATCTCTCTACCTAGTACTACTAACTATACCTAAGTACCTAGTACTACTAACTATACCTAAGTACCTAGTACTACTAACTATACCTAAGTACCTAGTACTACTAACTATACCTAAGTACCTAGTACTACTAACCTACTAGTACCTGATTTTTCATTCCTCCAAAGCTGTCTTTATAACGTTATCTATAATAATGGCAGAATGTTCATCTTTAAAACAAAAATAAAATGGACTGTGATTATCAAATATGATTTGTTACTATATGAGCTCCACATATCCGTAGTAATAGCCAAATTTTTTACACTGTCTAGTATATTGGACACTGATAAGCACGCTAATTGATATTGTTCAGGTAAATACTCTTCTGATAAAGCTTTTCTGTCTGGTAAGGCCGGACGAAGTTGATAAACCCATTATTTTTCACTATAATTAAGGGTTGAATATCTGTACAAACCATTCGAAGTAGATTAGTGTCAATTCATTTTCATTTTTTTTTTCTTTTAATTGTAAGATGATGAAGTTTCAGAGGTAGGCAGCGGCTTGGCTGTGCCCCTGGCATTGCCGAAGTCCATGAGCGGCGGTGACCGCTTACCATCAGGCGGGCCCTTGCTCGTCTGCCTATCAAGACATAAAAAAAAAATTCATAGCCGTTTAATACGCCTCTTTTTAGTTGCACTTTCTCCAGTTTCAACAGTTCAATACTTACGGTTTCCAGATGATTATTAGTTACAAGTCCGGTGAAGCTGTCATAGCCCTTTGGGCTAACAGCGTATGTCACTTCGAAAAAAATAATAAAAAAATTGATTATTAGCTGTAGATGTTGATGGTTCATATAAAATTATTTTCTTGTTTACACTAGGTTTATCTTTAGTTTCAGGAAATTGTTTAAATTGGGGAGGATGTTTATTTCGCATATATAAAATCATATATGTGGTAGTTTCAAAATCTTTATACTGCTTTTTACATATCTTACAAATTGCTTTCGCCATGATTCTGTTGTCTGGTGATTTTCGTCAGACTCCTCCAGTTATTCCCCGATCAACTGTTGCTGATGAACTAAATGTATGCCTAAAATAATCGAATTTGTGACAGTATGTAAAGACACTTCAATTAACAACTAACATGCGAGTATTTTTGCAACAATATGAAACTATAAATGTGTTTGCGAAGCAGTTGTTAGAAGTTGCAGTGGACACCTCGACCGGATTCATCACATTACCCACAGATTTCTGTCACATCACAGACTCAAAAAAGGAGCTTATTCAGCGTATTTTCCCAGATATAACGCTAAAGTTCAATAACCATAATTGGCTGGTTGAACGAGCAATATTGACGGCGAAAAATAAAGATGTCGAGGATCTCATTGCGACCATTCAGAATTTTCTTCCAGGACAGTTGGTTTCCTTCAAACCAGTCGACAGCGTTATGAGCCAGGATGACGTAGTCAACCATCCCACGGAGTTTTTAAATTCACTGGAACTGTCTAGATTACCACCTCACAATTTGTAGTTAAAAGTAGGGTCATTTGTCAATGCTGCGTAACATTAATCAACTTCGATTGTGCAATGGAACAAGACTGGCTGTGAAAAAGCTGATGAATAACTTCATTGAGGCAACAATCATAAAAGGAAAATACAAAGGAGAGGATGTCTTGATCCCGCGGATACCGATGGTTCCAGCGGATTTACCATTCGATTTTAAACGCTTACAATTTCCAGTACGTCTGGCCTTTGCGATGACTATAGATAAATCGCACGGACAGTCGTTAGAAGTTTGCGGAATCAACTTGGAGTTTCCCTGTTTCGCGCATGGACAATTATACGTCGCGTGTTCGCGCGTCGGAAAACAGTCTTCTTTGTTTATTTATGCACCACAAAACAAAACAAAAAATATAGTTTATGAGAAAGCTTTAAATTGATTAACAGATTGTATCATAACAGTGTGTGTATATCAATATCAAATTTAAACCTTATAAATAACAGCCAATATTTTAGAAAAACTCTATTTTGTAATTAAGCAACATGTTGTGTCGAAAATAATAATAAAACTTCATGCTTCATTCAAAAATAGTTTTTTTTATTAAATACGGATTCGTTATGTTTGTTTTAAGATTATTTTATAAAAAGTTTAGGTCTTTTATTTATCGATTGAAGCAGTACGAAGTCTGCCGGGTCAGCTAGTATATTATATAAAATGCTAATAGTCGTACGTGTGTCCACGGTTTTTTCTATCATCCGCAACTTCTATCAACTTCCCGTTGGGATGGAAAATACCCCTTGGTCTCTTGGTGAGCATAAGGGACTTTGGTCGGGATGGGTGGAAGTGGGTGGTTGTGGGTAGCGAAAATGTGGAAAAATATATCTGTCTTTCTCTAACTAGTGTATACTTCTGTAAAATTCTAGAAATTTCTGAAATTATCTAGAAAGTTCCGAAATATTGCTATTGTTATATTCGAACCAGAATGTTGTAGAAAGTTTCTGAAATGATCTAGATAATTGTAAAAAAAATTGAAATGATCTAGAAAGTTCTAAAATGGTTTCCATTGTTGTAATCACTCTAGAATGTTTAAGAAAGCTTCTGGAAAGATCTAGAAAGTTCTGCAACTGTTAAAATCGATCCGAAATTTTCTAGGACGTTCTACAATTTTCTGAAATTATCTAGAAAGTTCCAAAATGAGTGTAACTGTTCAAACCTATCTAAAATAATCTAAGACGTTTTAAAATTTTCTGGAATGATTTAGAAATTTTTAAAATGCCTATAACTATTTAATTTGATCCGAAATGTCCTAGAACGTTTTAAAAATTTCTGAAATGGTCTAAAAAGTTCAAAAATGTCTTTAACTGTTAAAATCAATCCGAAGTGTTCTAAAATTTTCTGAAATGATCTATAAATCTCCAAAATACCTAGATTATTCAAAGTACGAGTGAACAGTAATTAAAAAAATTCAAGTAATTTCGAGAAACGAAAACGACCGAACTATTTGAATATTCTAGAGTGTTTTGGTACTAGAAATTTTGATATTTGACGCTATATAAACCGAAATCCAGTGACTTTTCGACAGTTTTATCATGTTCTCAGTCCAGTAAAGATCATTGAAAGTACGAGTGAATAGTAATTAAACAAATTCACGTAATTTCGAAAAACGAAAACGTCCGAACTATTTGAATACTCTAGAGTGTTTTGGTAAAAAATTCGATTTTCAACAGTATATAAACCGAAATCCAGTGATTTTCCGTCACTTTCACCGTGTTTGCAATCGAAAGACTAATTTCTAGGTTTGACTTTATTTTATTACATATGCAGAATGCCAAAACGTAAAAAGGTATTTTCTATACCTAGACTGGTTTCGAAAAAAAAGAAAGACGCACGGCAAAATGAAGCAGAAGAACAAAGGGAGGAACGGCTTTCGAATAATCGTGAAAGGATGAAAAGATCTAGAGAAAATCAAACTGAAGAAGAAAGAGCACACACTAATGATGAAACGCGATCACGAGTAAAATCAATCCGTAATCGTCAATCTGTTGTTCGACGTTAAGTGGAAAAGATCTGAAGTAAAGAAAGATAAATAGTTGTGTAAATAAAATATATATATTTACTATTTATTAAAGTGCTTCTTATTTCAACTTATAATTATTTGGATTCAATAATTAGTTAATTAATTTGATACACTTTACACCGTATGTTAAATGGTCGAGTAAGCGTCTTATTATTTAAGATAGAAATCTATAATATCTATCTACTTTAGAAAATGAATCCTTAAATATTTCTTATACCATTAAACATGCGATGTATTTTAACCCGAGCAACGCCGGATTTCGCTGCTAGTAAAACTATAAAACGACGCACGTGAAGTCAACTAATATTTGTTTACATTCTAGATGCAAGTTTAAATTTGTTAAGTCTCGACGTAAACTAGTGACGTAGTAGCATCTAACGTAGCGCTTACCGAACCTACCTGGCGGCGCGCCGAGTAGTCTCGATAACTGGAGTTAAAGTTGTTTTCAGTCGAAATATGAGTTTAACAAATTCACTCGAGTGACTCGAATAAAAAACAGGTCGAGTCGCATCACTACTGGTAGTCCTATATTTAATAAGCTCTTATACTGGTGGTACACTGCTAGTGTGGCAGTTTGTAGAAGGGAAACTTCCAGTGTAGTATTGATATGGTTATTGATTTTTATTTCAATTAAATCGTGTGAAGTATGGAACCTAATCCTGTTATTATTGCCTCAACGGCCAGACAAACGGCATCAGTGAGTTTAAGTTATTATGGAACTAAAAATAAAATTTTCTATTGTTTACTATTTTAATCTTTTTCAGTTAATATTTCTCCATGGTCTCGGCGATACCGGGTACGTTTAAAGCCTTATTTATATAACTCATATGTGTATAACTACTGTGTACTACAAATATTTTTATTACAGTCACGGTTGGGCAAGCACAATTGCCGCAATCAGAGGGCCTCACGTAAAAGTAATATGTCCAACTGCTGCAACGATGCCTGTTACATTAAATGCTGGCTTTCGCATGCCATCTTGGTTTGATCTTAGAAGCTTGGACGCTACAGCTCCAGAAGATGAGGAAGGTATATTACGAGCTACCAGTCTTGTACATGGATTGATAGCTGACGAAATTAAGGTATATTGAATAAAAAATTAATATATTAAATACCCTCTTTAGTAAACCTAAAAAGTAGTATAGAAATAGAAACTATGTTTGTGTGAACTTGAATAATTGAATATTGTACCATCCTGGAGGAAGATTTTTGTAAAATGTGGCACAGTTTTTATTTTTTACTACAAAAATATATATTAACTATTATTTCCTTAATTTGAAAAATGATAGGTGAACATTCATCCTTTATTTCATCCTCTCAAAATTTATTTTTGCTTTAATAGATAGTCCTCGAGTTTTAATAAATAATTTTAATATTGAAAAGTATTAACTGTAAGCAAATATTAATTGGTATTAAAACTTAATGTAGAAATATATATAATAGATGAAATAAAAAATACCTAATGGCATGTAAAAGCATACCAGGTGTTTTAACTGTTATTTTAAGTTGAACCCAGCTATCAGGGACTGTCCATAAGTAGGGCGAAAATTCTATTTGTCTTTGGTCGTAGACTTAACTGTTGGTTTTAGTTTACCTATCTATTGACTAGTTACCATATTTAACAATATAGAGATTCTATTATTATTCTCAGTTATCACTGGGTACATCATGAGATTATTAAAATGTTAATAAAGTAATAGTTTAATTTTTAATAATAAATAATTAATCCTAATTGCAAATTTTATTAAACCTGTAACTCTCTTGTGAATGATAATAAATAAATATGAAAACACATATTATAAATAACTGAAATGAATAATAATTTATAAATAAGATATGATTTCCTCTAAATCCATATATGAAAAAGAAATATCGTAGTAAATAATGATTTCTCTACCATTCACCAAAAGTCATGAGTTTCTCAAAAACACTTTCTTGTTTCACTTCCTGTTGCTTTATTTTTACAAGAAAACAATTACATAAATGTAATATTTTTTTTTTTACCAATAATCTGTTTCGAACTTCAATGATCCTTAGGTAAAACCAAACTAACTTGTGAAAAATCTTATCTACTAATGATAGTCTTTTACTCTCTTTAATGACTGATTAACAAGAGAGGTAAATCAAGACTTCATTTTGTTTTTGTTTGTGTTAACACAGTTTATTATATGTCCTGAGTACAACAACAATCAAACAACACAAGCTGTACCTGCAAATTTATTCACATAAATATTAAATACATAGATATATGCCATTAAATACATTTCTGTATAGACCAATCCTGCCATACATTATGTTGTTTATTAGACCATATTTTCAATGAAAGCTCCCATGGCTTGACTATTTCTGACATTTTCAACAATTATCGTCAAATTAATACTAATTTATATAAAATCTTAACAAATAATACACCTAAACTTTTTCCATGCATCACTCTGTCTATTGCTGAAAACCTCATGAACATCTACTCTGTATATGTTTAGTTTATCGCAAACAAACACACAAATTACTTTATTTTTTGGATCAAAATGTGGACTTAATTGCTGCAGACTCTAAATAAAAAAAAGGTGGAAATCTAGTGTGGGGATTACAGCAAATGTTACTTCTGTCATATTGCCAAGTCAGCCATAATAGTGAAGTATTATTTTATTTACACCTTATATCATAAAAATTATGTGATATTCAGTAGTGATGTGACAAGTAGCAGTTATTACAAATAAAATAATATCTTCAATCAATTTCATATTTTTAGGCTGGGATACCTGCAAACAGAGTATTATTAGGTGGTTTCTCTCAAGGAGGTGCTCTGGCACTCCATGCAGCATTAACTTATCCTGAACGTTTAGCTGGAGTTGTATCATTGTCATGCTGGCTACCTAGACATGCTCATTTCCCTGAAGAAGTAAAAGCCCCTTTGGATATACCGGTATGTTCTAATTTTGTACAAATTAGTCCAATAAACCAAATGATTAGATACGAATAAACAATAAATAATTTTTTGTCAAATAATAAATATTAATTATATCAAGATTTGTATTGTTGGACTTGTAGTGTTTATCTGTAGATTAAGAAATATGTATTGATATTCTGACCTTGAATTTTGTATCTATCTGTATTTTTTTTCTTTTATATTAAAACAACTATGAACATCCTTATTAAACTTTGTGTATACACAACGTAAATAATTATAAGTCTTTACATTTATAAAAATGAAATAAATGTAGCAGGACTTATTATGTATGGAATCCTTGGTGGCTGCCATGTTACTGGCTGGCCCACGCCTTAGGATCTGAAGGCTTTACTCCTTCCCGACGTTTAGAGAGACACGGCAGTGAAGAAGGCAAGGGGTAAGCCTCTGAGTCTCATAAAGGTAGAAATGAGAAGGACGGCCCGCAGCGATTTGGTGTGGTGCTGGCTAGAAGCGCTGGTGGACGAGCGCTATGGATGATACGCTATAACCGGCGCCTGCCCGGTCCTCCGTGAATGGTGTAACAAGGGGCACGGCTCTCTTACGCAGGTGCTGTCCGGGCATGGATGCTTTGGATAGTACCTGTACAAAATCGCACGCAGGAAGCCGTGTACAAAATCGCACGCAGGAAGCCGTGTACAAAATGACGCGCAAGAAGCCGCCCGCTATATGGCACAAGTGCAGTGCTGCGGAAAATACTGCGCAGTACTTGTTACACTCTGGAGGTGGCGGTGGAGACGGATCTTTCACTGCTGGGCGTGGTGAGAGCCATGGTTGGCAGCGAGGGTTCGTTAAACGCAATGTTCTCCTTCTGCGAGACAGTTATGTCGCAGAACGAGACAGCGGAGAGAGCCCGCGAGTATAATCCCCGGGGTAGCCCTATCCGTAACAGACGCTCGGACAGACCCGTTTCTCATCGCACCAGCCCGGCCAAGGTAGCTTGCCAGGCTGCCCGGACGGGTACCGGCTTACCATTAGGCCATGTCGGGTGACGCGGTGATTGCAAGTTCAGATCCACGTTGCCCCAGCAAAGCGACAGATGATCGTGGGGTTTTAGTGGGTATTCCCGGCAACTAGCGCCGGTGAGTCTCATATATCCTTCTTAGCCCTCCCGGGCTGAGAGAGTATGTGTAAATGTATTTCCCCTCAAAAAAAAAGCATGGGATAATGAAAAACGAAAATTGTATTATGTTTATAAATATTCTAAATAACTAACCCCGGCTTCGCAAGTGTAGTATAGTAGAGCGTATAGGCCTACTAATTTAACTTATACATTAAAGAATTAATTAATACGGCTTAACTTAAAGATATTCTAAATGCCATTTCTACCAATATTTTATCGTTATTGTGTGTCAAACACGCAAAAAGGGAAAATAGTGGTGCTACAGTGTAATAGCTGTTTTTAAGAAGAATAACTTTGTAATCAATTTTATTCGTGTAACTTTCTAGGTTTATGCGGCACGTCAGCAAAGTTACCAGTCAGCATAATTTTTTACGATATTTTCAACTTTAATCACTTCCGCCATGGTGAAAATTGTATCAAAATCAGTTCGGTTTTTGTGTTTTTGAGTTTATCGTGTACAGACAGACCGACGTACCGGGGACTTTGTTTCCTTAGATTATCTATAGTCTTCTATATATAGACAATTTTTATTTAAGATTCAGATTATTCGGAATTTCAGATACTGAATATAAAAGTTTTAGACTCCGTATCTGGCTTCATTTGCATTTGATAAACCTTATCAAAACATCAAACAAGAAAATGGCAAAAAAAAACAAGATGAGATAATGAATATTGTTATTAAGGCACTTAAGGAGCATACAACCAGTAGACACTAGGAAGTGACTCTTTATTCTTTCATTTAGGTAATAATATATAATTTTTTTTTTTTAACAAGAATAAATTTTACATGTTCAGCTACCACTCGTAGCCCCAGCACCATGAAAACACTGTATCGCGGGTGGCTACCACAAGAAAAGGCTAAGTAGATTAACGTACTGGGACTAGTTTGTAATCAATATAACCTCAGTATGTATTAGTATATACTATACACATTCAGTATTCTATGTATCTTGTTTTTTTAAGGATAATTGTTTGGCTAAAAGTGAAATTGGCGGAGTGACATATCCAAATATTCGTCTCTAATACACGAGTATTATGAACTGGAATAATTTTACTATTAAATTATGGTGTCAGTAGTATATCAAATAATTAAGCCATGTAGAAAAAAAGAGTTGTATATAACATTATTTTTATGCGCATTTGCATTTAAATAAGTTCATTGTCATTAATTTATATTGTTATTATAATAAGCCTAAATTATGCGATAATTATAAGCGAAAAACAATCCAAAAACAATGTCAATCACCAAGAAAATCACCGAATTCAATAATGACATTCGATGAATGTCAGGTCATGTCAATGTCATGTTAACTTGTAAATCACGCGGCAGTTTGCTATATCTTGGAAAATACTGACTGAAATATGATAAAACATAAGGGCGTGCCTGACTTTGCACTGACCCGATTAAGTACAGATTCGTACCACCACGCTTAATGATGAATGTATAACGGCTGTATATGAAATGCCATAAATCTAAAAACCTAAGCGCATCACTGTGTCGGGTTTTACACCTGCTGTAGCCATACCATACATGTATGATAGTATGGTGTATGTTATATACCAATGTATAATAAGTCTAATTTGTAGTGTAAAATAAACAGTCAAATTTTATACATGAATTGTATTTCTTTGGATAAAGATTTCTTTTGAAATTTACTCGAATTAAATTCATACCGGTTGGTATTACTCAGAATCATTATTTGCACGTCAATATGGTATTCTATTATTCGATATTAGAATGTATAAAGAATATATTAACAAGAAAATCGTAAACTTCTTTTTTTGTATAAATAACTTGATTTGTCTTATTTATACATTTGAAATTTAGGCAACCACTTCGGTATATTATTAAAATAGTGGTTGTATTTCTTAACCAAATAATCGATAAGTGAAAGTTAATAACTCAATATTATTAAATCATATTCCTTTCTTAAATTATTAGGGAACATGCACAAAATTCATTACGCAAAACAGTGTTTAGACCCGCTCCTCCCCATTCGTCACGCAGTCACATTTTCTGCAACCCCCTTTCAAAATTACGCCTCAATGATAGCAGACCCCACCCCCTCCCCGCCCCCGCCCCTGTACATAATATATGGTAATTAATAGCAGTACACACAGTCAATATTTTTAAATAATTATTGTTTGCAATTATTAAACCTTAAAATATCTGTAATAACATGTTAAATTTACAATATTGTTTTAATAGTTGCGAATGTCACGTTTTCTTAGACTCCCGACCGCCCATGTCACATTTTGTCGCAGTAAGCGAAAACAATAAGTGCGAACGTATTTAACGAACTGCCCACTAGGCTTAGTGTGTCCACCACCTTGGGGCATATCATCACTATCGGGTGAGATGGTGGCCATAACGCTAAGCCTATAAAGTATTACAAAACTTTTTTGGACATTAAACTTGTAAATATACATTAAAGGGCTATTTCATGGACAAAAGGCAAACGTCTTATTTGAAAGTGTTATTATAGTGCAAGTTTCATTAGCACATAATATACGCACATAAATTACAAGTGCCAACTACCTTGCTATTGTTAGGGTGACCGATTTCATAATAATAAAAGTTTGGAAAATCCAAAAGTGCAGCCTCTGCTGCTCGACTAGCCTGTTCGGTATTTTGCTTTTTCCTTAAAAATTATAAAAATGTCAATACTTAGAACTTGTAAATGTAAAATGTACGAATTTCAGAAATGCTGCTTGCAAAAAAACATTTTATTATTAAACTACGGGTACTAACTAGGCTATTGATATGAAATTGGTGGTTGATGTTATTCTAAACATAATAAACGAAGCCCGGTCTAGATACGTTAATTTTTTCGGAAGTTAGCGTGACTACTTCGTAAAAGAATCCGAAGATCCACATAAAAAAAATGTTTTTTTTTTCAAGGTACCAAAATAAAATTGTTTTTTACAAAATATGAGGTAAATTATTTGAAGTGTTTTATTGAAATACGTCTACTAATATTTTCGTATTATTTCGCACATTGGTTGTGATTGAGGCAGTTTAAAAGCAAAGAATTGCGTGATTAAAGATGACATCGAGAGTAGATCACTACCTCACCCACTTCGCGGTATACGAGGTGTGCAATAATGTTCATACAACGTTTTAGCGAATAGATATTAGCTAACATGTATTGTATGTAACGCTCAGTAAGTTTCAGTTGTGTAGTTCAGAAAATATAAACAGCAGTAAAATACAATAAAATTTTTAGACGAACAAAGAGCTGTTTGCTAGAGATGTAATTAAATTAGTTATTCATTATGAATTGTACTAAATAACTGAAAAGGAAAAATAATCATTTATCGTTTAGGGGTTCTAAATTAGGTTAATTACTAAATCTATACTGGTATTTTTATTTCAATAATACATCATTCTTGTTACAAAAAAAAATGGTCCTTTTCTAGTTTGTTACAAACAAGATTTGTGATTTACCAGGAGTCATTTAAGTATTATGTAAGCAGTTTTTATTAGTTTTTTATTTCTTGTCAGCAAAATTAATCAGAGCGCTTATCACGCCCCCCCCCCCTATGCTTACGTAAACATTGATGTATATATTTCTTTACTAATCATCAAACACTTCATAAAAGCTAATAAATAATAAGTATTATTTTACGTAATCCCTGAAAAGGCCTTTCACTTTCTACCATAGACAAGTATGGACATATATTAAGTTTTCCAGAAAAAAACAAAAATGTAAATAAATAAATATTGTTGACGTAATCACCATCACAATCAAAAATAATAATATAATAAAAATAAGATACGCAGAGACTCCCACATACTTACGTAGTACTTGAATGACTCCTTATGTTGATAATATTTTCTCATATTTGTTTATATTAAAAGTAATGGAAAAGAATAATAATTTAATTAATATATTTATTTACAATTAATCTGTACCATGACTGTAGAACGTACTATTTTATACTACTTGCAGATTTTCCAAGCACACGGAGATTGCGACCCTGTGGTTCCGTTCAAGTGGGGACAAATGACAACTGCATTTTTGAAGACTTTTATGAAAAACATCGAATTTGTGACATACCAAGGTCTTACACATAGCTCTTCAGAAGCTGAATTGAAAGATATTAGAGCGTTCTTAGAAAGAACTTTACCTGCCAATAAATAAACAAATAGATTATTCATACATAGATATATAACGTCTATAAGGAAGTATCAACATTCAATATTTTGTCTTTAATACTATCCAAGTTTAAAATTAAATACTTGCTATCTACGTATTAGAACACATTTAATTTAGATTGCAGCAAAACAAAGGATATGTATTACAATGCACAGATTATTTTAAAATATTGTGAGTAAAAGTACAATAGACATTATTTATTTGTAACATACATATGTATTGCGGCTTTGTTTATTTACAAGAATCATACACTAAATTTTAATATATTTTAGCAAATATGACTTACGAAATCCAACAGCAATTTCGTACATGTTCATGAATAGACAACATCAAAGATGATTACAGATGTCTAAGTATTGTTTTATCAAACATGTCCTGAATTTCAATTTTAATTACGATAAATTGAACTACTTATGAAGTTTTCATCGTTGTTTCATTTCAAATTCCTTATATAATACTTAAAAAAGGTTAAACATATAAAAAACAACAAAAAAAATTGCCAGTCTATTTATGGCCGAAAAAAAACTAACAAAAAGCTATGACGGCGGTACGCGGTGAGACATAGCAATAGCTATGTCACACTATTAATTCTTACCGAAACTAGGTTTTTGGCCGAAACCTAACCTTCGGTGTCGAACATTAATAAAATAGTACACATATATTCCGAGTTTCGGAGTGACCGAAGATACAGCTGATTTTTGGCCGAAACCGAACCTTCAGACGAACAAATAATATTACTGAAGTTATAATATTGCTTAGCATTATCATATATGTGTGATATTAATTATTTGTCTAGGAGTTTAAAAGCGTCGAGTATAAAAGAAGAATACATTGACAAAAAAGTTTAAATTTGTAATACAGATTTAATGTTCAGATTTTTTAGTTTACGTAATGGTTTAGACATTACATCATAAAACTTGCTATTTAAGTATATCAATCGTTCATTTGTTTGTATCACCGCATCTTAAATCTACGTGTAACCACATAATTAAATTTTCAAACTAGTACCGCATCTCGAATCTACGTATCTAATCATCGCATCCTAAATCTATGCACCAGCACATATTAACTATATTTTACCGCATTAACACTATATACTTGAACTCCGTCCGGAGAGAACCCGACACGAAGAGCCGTCAGCTGGAAAAGGTAGTCGCGCAGCGCGTCACCGGCTACGGGGCACCGGTATGAATAGGTAAATGTCCTCAGTGCTCACAATGGGAGCTGGAGAAGAAGGTTCTCCGCCCAGACGTACATACGCCACATTATAATAATATAACAGTTACACTGGTACGGACCGTGCACCATGTTAGACGGGGTAGTCGTGTAAAACCTCGCCAAACGCTGCTTTATACTATAATGTATTGTAAGGCGGCGACGGGGCTCTGTAAGAGTGAATTCCTGTAGATGGAGGTGGTAAAAGTTTTCCACCTGTATACCTATACATACGTCGCTTAATAATAATACATCTTACTTAGACTTATAGTGTCAGTGCCTCGGCGCTCACAATGGGATTTGCCGTCACGGTTGGAATCTTTTCAAGTAGAAGAGCTCCTTCGAAGGTTTTAATTAAACAAAATGTTACAAATGAGAATGGATAAAACAAGTAATATACTTTCAACTCACTATACAACAATAATAATACTTTGCAATTAACCATTACTTACTATGTACAACCTGGAACGAACTGCCGTCAGCTGTACGAGGTTTTAATATTAAAAGCTAATTAAGAATCTTTTTTGAAAAATTTAAACTTAAAAATATATTTTAAAATTGGTAATTTTTTTTATTAAAACACAATTTCAAGTGGGTTTTGTGTGTGT
This sequence comes from Actias luna, assembly GCA_039707435.1. NCBI lineage: Eukaryota > Metazoa > Arthropoda > Insecta > Lepidoptera > Saturniidae > Actias > Actias luna. Next base: position 8,417,845 of record JAZHAC010000008.1, on the reverse strand, counting down.
ATTATTTATTTATGTTGCATGAATATGCTAATCGAAAATGTTCTCATGTTTTTAATTTTTGCTGTAGAATTCTGCTATTTCCATAGATATTATTCGTATTTCTGGTGTCAATAATTTTGGAATAATACATAACTATTCGGGCTATTTTATAGATTCTTAATTTATGTTCCATATTTTAGGTTAGCTATGGCGTCAACAAAAATCAGACGTAAACCAGTTAAAAATAAAAATATTACCAGTTATCATGCTGAAAAGTAATTTGGTATACCACGCAGAACTATTTTAAATAATAATAATAAAAACATACTAAGAGTGTAAGCTCTCCATTCAAACTATCCAAAGAAGATGAAGAAAAGATTGTTGAAGCATTAGCAGTTTGTGGTGAGGTTGGTGAATATGGAAGTCCGCTTCCTTGTAACAACATTCCAGGATAAAAATGGGTTCATGATTTTTGGACGCGCTAAAAAGTGGGCTTATAGTGCGATCAATTCAAAATATAAAACGTAGTCGTGCCTCAAAAACTATAGACGAAAACCAGGAAATATAGTTAATTACGACAAGAGTAATCTCTCTGATAGCCCAGGTTCACTTAAATAATATATTTAGAAGAGGAACAAAGTATCCTAATAAAACATTAAATAATTCAAAAACTGCAAATCTCACCTGATCTTCAGTGACAATACGGCCCAAGTTGGTAGACACGTTAAACCTGTGGAGCAACTGGCTCTCGACATAAACTCACATTTTCTTGAGCGATGATACAATACGAAATCCTCTAACACTACCCTATTCTGGTCCTTATTACATCATACAGCGGAAATCTAAAACAATGGTATTAGATATCAATGGTGGAAACATTGAGGTCAGTTTAGATAGAGTCTAGGTCTAGGGAGTCTAGGTCTTTTTTTATCTAGTTAAGGTTTACGCGTTATAGCCATAATTTCACCTAATCTTAAGTAACGATATGGCCCAAGTTGTTAGACACGCTAAACCTGTGGAGGAACTGGCTTTCAAGTGCAACTTCCGGAACACACCTATTGATATTTGGCGACAGATTTGAGATTTGAGACTTGACGGTTTAGGCGGGCTTTAGGAAAAGCCATACTACAATGCTATGGTTTCCCCACGATGTTTTCCTTCACCGAAAGCTTAGGCTCATTGTGGGTGGTTGGATACGAACTCATGTTCCTTGACGCGAGCAATACTATGAGTTTTTGTATGTTGGTAAATATAGGCCAATAAACCCAGTGGATCTGTCGAAGACTTATTTTATTTCAATTTTATTAGAAAATAATTAAAGACGCCTTAACTCTGCTACAAACTTTTATACTACCAGGTATATAGTTGTGTTATGTGTATTCTTGGGTGGCAGTGAGTTTTCGTTGAATTATTTTTTATTTTAAAAGGAACATATGACGTTTCGAGATAAAAATAAATATAGTAATTAATAAAATTTATTAAATAATATTTAATTTAACAATTATTATCAAACCAAATTACTTTATTCAATTTAAACCTTGAGTGGCGCTTATGAACCTTCCGGTTCGGAAAATAACCCAGTCATCGACAGAGATCGGCAATAAACTCAAACTGGTTATGTTATCTTTTTTTAATTCAATTTGGATCTTGTAAGGGCGCTTATGTACTTCAAAACTACATCACCGGTTCGGAAAATAAGCCAGTCATCAAGAATAACTGGCAAGAATCTATCTGCTTATCTTATCATTTATTTTTTATTTTTAGAAAGAAGTTTCTTGTCTATTTATCTATCTATCTATCAACTTGAAGCAGCCCTACTTAATAAGGAGCGCAGCACTAACTGTGAGAGCAACCCTTACAACACTAAATAGACCGTACTTGGACTAAAGAGACAGGTCCTAACACTACGACACTTCTACACACTCTGTATCTCGTTTTTTTTTTTCGAAGGGACCTACATTTTTAGCCTGAGGGGCTTTTACAGCTTCACCGGACTAGGGTATCTCGTATTAAGCGACACGAGTTTTTATACTCGTTCTGAAAAAGAAAAGGTGACGTATATTGACTTTAATTATTCATTCTATAATGTTTCGTCGATGTCTACAACATATACTGAAAGGTGATATTTCATTTTCTACATTATGTACGTATTGAAGAATACTGAGTTACATATGAATTTGAACTCAAAAAGTTTTCAGGGAAAAGGTATAAGGGATAATTGTGTAAAATGGCGCTATTGTAACAAGAATCAAACATATTAAACATTGCTAATATCTTCAATCTTTTTAAAAGCAAATCGATATAAACAAAACCGATACAAAATTTTAGTTTATTCCTTTTAATGTATGTAAAAATGGGCAAATGGAAAGCAGTTCAGTACATTTTTACCTCCTCGGTTTGTCAACCAACTTCCTTTCTTTTTCTTCACTAACCTATAACCACCCTAAAGTTAGTATTACCAATAAACAAAATTTCAAAACATTTTTGTTAGTTCCACCATAACAAGAATTTCCTACAATCTTCAATAATGGTATGATTGAATTTCTATAACTGAGCGATAATCAGTTTTTTTTTAATTATGCATATCGAACCTTTTAGGAAAAACATCATAAGCGATAATTGCACTTTTTCTTAAATAGATTTTTTATTTTTTTATTAAAAGTATATATGATATCTTCATAACAAAGTATGACTTGTTATTCATAATTAACCACTGACGTATTAAAATGGTGACTATTAACATACTGCTTCTAATTTACAAAGATAATTTTTAAGAGGTTACTGAAAAACATTTTTAAGATTTAGGTGCTTACGATGTTTTTCTGATAAGACTCGATATTATTAAAAAATAATGCAAAACTTAGTCTACATCCCATATTCTATAGACATATTTATTATTTATGTAATGCCTGAAGATAATTTTAATAGCCAGGTAGGCATTAGAAAAAGTCATACCATCACGCTATGGTTTCAACACGATTTTTTCCTTCATCACAAGCTTAGATTCATTGTAGGAATTCGAACATACATCTTTTGACGTGGTGTCCGTACAAGCTACCAACAGGGCAATCATCGCTTCAAAAATCGCTTCTCGTATGGCTATAAGATTTCAATATTTATAATATTAAGAACATTTTGTATTCTTCGGGACGCTCTCGAGGAGCCCCCAAGAATCAGGAGCCCACGAGTGATTCTGCTTCCGCGATACAGTGACACTCTACATCATCACACCGCATACCATCCATGCACTCCCACACTACCGATAAGATTGTGCTAGGATTACTAAATTAGTAAGTTAGGACCTGTTGGTTAGTTAGGATCGCGAATCCTTTCTTCACTATCCGGCAACAGCCCAAGCTGAGGTTTGGCGATCCTTGTATACTTGCGCTCGCTGCCTCGGGACTGAGTGCCCTCAGCACTCGCCCCAAAAAGTTCGGTGAAGTTATCAAAGCCCCTAAGGCTAACAGAGTACGTCAAGTCGAAAAAAAAAAGGTCGCTTGGGTACTATATCTTTGTTAATCTTGTCATGATCCTTATTAAGTAGTGCTAATATTACTGTGTCTTTCATTCCCTCATACTTTTCACTTTGCTTGATTACTTTACTTTTCCTTTTTATTTTAGTTGTAGAAAACCATTATATATTTGTATTTTTCTACTAAAACAGTTTAATTTTTTGAACAGGTAAGTGTGACTAAAGTAACTGGCTGTGTGGTGCCGGCAGAGTAGAATAGCATCACCCCATATCTTCCCGTGGGTATTGTAAAAGGCGATTAAGGAAGTGTGAGAAAGTACTGACCCCTTGTAACTTTCTGACTGTAGTACTGTACCCTCTGACTGAGTCTTTCTCCGGTCGTAACAGCTCCCGTTCCACCGGGTCCAGAAGGTCAAGGATGAGTATGTGCACCTGTGTCTTGCGCGTACACTTGTGCACCCTAATATATCCTGCTTTCGATACTGGACTTCGAGTACGTAAAGTCCTGTGGCGTTAGGTAAAGGTAAAGAGGTCTAGCCTTTTGCAAGCTAGACTTTGTATGATATCTGAAGATTTGTGATAATAATAAGTATTGACGTAATAGTTTGCATAGCTTTATAGTTGTTTTAACAGTAATAAGCATATATACTAATTTTAAGGTTTACTGACTATACATGCTTCGGCCGCCCATTTATTAAAATTACAGATTTATTATAGGTATAGATATAGAATAGTTAGATAGACAGAAAATAAAATATAATCCTAGAAAACAAAGAAATTCAAACAATCATTACTGGTAATTTGAATAATTCTAATAACTAGATGATCTAGGCCACAAACACTCAACTTTATTCTATTTTACGGGCCCCTAAAAAAAGAGGATATTCTACTTATGACTTATGAGGACCATTGACTTCTCACGTTGATCTTAATCAATAAATTTTGTATTTGTTTATTAGTTATATATATAGAATTTTTCCTTAATTTTGATCCAGTGTTTTAGTATTCACTATTTTTAGGATAGTGTAATTTTAATTTTATTAACAACTGGAATGTAGGCCCTCTAGATCTTAAGGCCGACAGGAAATTTCAATCCTGAGTGTGGGTATTCAATTCATGGATACTTTCTATACATACGTCTCTATACCAAAGATATTGTAGTCATTATGTTTACTTCATACTTCAATACTGCATAATTGTATGTTAACTTGAATTTAAGTTAGCGTATTGAAAAAAATAAATTTATGGTCTGAAATAAGACCTGACTTGATTGCATAATCTCAGTACCTTTGCCTTAGAAAGAAAAAGAGCCGCAACGTATCGTTGAAGTTTAATACGTCAAAAGCAACCTAGGATAGCTATAGTTAGGGATGTTCACTTAAAAAATACATCAATTGTTGTATTAGATACAATATATTACACTCTGTATCGATATTTTCTAATTTATCGGTTAGAAACATCAGCGTTTGCACAACATCGAGTGCTTTTTCTGATATTACCTCACAAAGCTGTACTCAGTCCCCTGATATATCATACAAACAAAGTATAATTTTTCATCATTACTTCCACAACTGCATTTTTCTAGTCCGGACGTTTGTTATGTGTTAAAGGATTTTCATGGATTCTATGTAATATAGCAAAAAAATAGTGATTTAGTTGTAATTTTTTTAAAATAAAGCCAATGTGGCAATATTCTCTATTATATTTACAAAAACTACAAGTCATACACAGATCTTTGATTTACGGGGGTACTGTTTATTGAAAATAGATAAATAAATCATGTGACATAAATACAAATAAATCGTGTGATTAGCCGAAAACTTTTCCAGCTCTTGTGGTCTAATTTGTGATATTTATCGCATAAAGAAAAGTTATCTTCTGATTTGTCAGAATCATCTCAAGAATCTGATTCCACATACTCATTTTTTATTGTAGTTACATAAATTCATTATTTTTCTTTGAACTTCCGTTTTGTTCAGTATCAATAAATAGTTATAATAATAATAGGCTATACATGTTTGCTGGTTACCTTGGAAGCGATGTCTTAATTTACTATATCGATACATCGAGAAAATTAACACTTTTTCAAAATATCATATCGTCTGATGAATCGTTTTATAAACATCAAATGAATTCGATGCATCGATGTATATAATTTATCTTACCTATGTATAATTATTCTTACTTGGAGGTTAGAAAAAAGTAAATAATATGAAAAAAAGTGATGAAATTTATATCCCATCACGTAAAAAGCGTCGTACTAAGACAATTGAAGATATAAGTAAGTATAAAGTTAAAAACATTAATAAATACTCTATTGGCAGAATATAAAGTGTGATCTAAGATTCATTGTAATGCTCTCGAATGTTACAAAAACACTTATTCGTTTTTATGTTTCATTTTAGATGTTACGAAATCAACACAAAACGTTGACAATGGTTTACATTCTACAACAGAGGAAAAACAACTCAAAATTAACAAAAAGCACATCCCCAATTTTCGTTTGAAATGTGCGGGTATAATTGCCAGTTTATCTACCCCTATCAATGAAAGAATTCCGCTTATGCTTACCGACATACAACATTTACTTCTCCACTCACTTCTGGGTAACCTGAACTTGACACAATCTCCACGATGGTATGTATTAGACAAGTGTGGAAGGATTACTCAAACAATTTGCATTGTATTAGAAGGAATCTCTGTTAAGCATCTTGAAACATATGCAAGTAATATGATTAATCTGCATAATATATTCCATGATTTTGTTGAAATAGTGACACCTTCACTCTATGGAGGTTCACTTGTACAAGAACTTGCCTTAGTACCTCTATCAGAAACAGAAAAAGAAAGTTTAATACAAAAATATGGCAGTATGAATTTGGCTCTTGAAGTAAGAAAAGATTTAATGGTTATGATGAGAGCCGTATTTCCCATTGCATATGAAGTCCATAATGAAAAAGGATTATCTTCTGAAGATAAGTTTCCAAGAACTCAATTACTTTTATCAGCTTGGCAAATGATTGAAGAAAATTACCCTATACCACTTCGAGGAAAATTAAAGAATGCTTATTCTGATTATGTTATGACTAAAGATGAATATTTGCCGGTGACTGCTAATTCTCCATTATTTGGATTAGATTGTGAAATGTGTATAACAAATGCAGGATCAGAACTAACTCGTGTTTCTCTAGTGAATGAAAAACATGAAACAATTTATGAATCTTTAGTCAAACCCTATAATAATATAACAGATTACTTGACTCGTTACTCAGGGATCACTAAAACATTATTAACTGATGTTTCCAAAAGACTTGAAGATGTACAAAAAGATTTAAGAGAAATCTTGCCCGCTAATGCAATTCTAGTGGGCCAGTCTTTGAACACAGACTTGCATGCACTAAAGATGATGCACCCATATATAATTGATACTAGTTTAGTGTACAATTTTACAGGTGAAAGAACTCGGAAACCTAAATTAAAAGCTTTAGCTAAAGAATTCTTAAATGAGGACATTCAATGTAGTAAAACAGGTCATTGTTCAGTAGAAGATTCATTAGCTGCATTAAAGTTAGTTCAATTAAAACTTAGTAAAAGTATGGAATATGGAGATGCTGTCCATATGAATAGACAGAAATATAAAGACAATATTACAAAAATGTCACAATCAGCTCAATACACTATATCAATATTTAACCATATTATTGAACAAAAAAAAACATCATTGATCATTGGTTTAGATAACATAACTGGTGATTATCACACATACTTAACACAAGCAAAAGAAAATATGTCCTCACAATTGAAAAAGAATAAATCCAAAAAAGTAAAACTAAGTACTGTTGAAACAGAAGATGATGTTGTATCAACATTGTGCACATCTAATAATGAGTATAATTTTGCTATGGCACATTTAAAATTAAACACTAATAATGAAGATGAGTTAGAAATAATGAAAACTGTGGATAAATGGATCAAAACTATTTGGGAAAGTGTTGAACAATCGGCTTTATTTGTGATTGTATTTGGCGGTAATAATAGTAACAATGGTGTAGCAATGATGAACATAAAAAAATATGTTTAAATAATCTAATGTATTATTCATTTGTATGCATAATCCAAATCAAATCAAAAATATTTATTCAGTTTAGGCTCTAAGGAGCTACATCAAAACTGCTACCGGTTCGAAAGTATTGCAGTCATCAAGAAGAAATAGCAAGAAAATCAATCTACATTTTTTTTTAAGTACTAATAATAATATATAATAATATAATAATAATAAGATCCTTATATACAATATTTTTATGTGTTACATTAGTTATTAGCGGATATACAGAGAGGGGTGTCAATTCCAGAGACCACACAATTGCTCAAATATTGTTCCACCCTATAATAGCCTTTTTACATCAAAACCCATTTGACATAGGTCTTAAACCTACTTTCAGTAATGTACTTTGGGACTTTATTATAAAACTTGACACTATTACCTAAAAAACTGTTACTTGTCTAACTCAGTCTAAAATAGGGAGTGACCAGTTTGTCGCGATTTCTAGTATTCAAATTATGGCGGTCTTTAATGAAATCTAGCTTTTGTAAGTTTTTGGGGATATAAATTAAATTATCAAGAATATATTGGGAGGGCAAAGTTAAAATACCAAATTCCGAAAACTTATCCTTTAATGATGCGTGAAGTCTCATACTGTAAATGGCTCAAACTGCTCGTTTTTGTAAAAGAAATACGGTGTCTACCTCAGCTGCTGTACCCCACAGCAAAATACCATAAGACATTAAGCTATGGAAGTAAGCGAAGTTGACTATCCTAGCAGTGGCAATATCTGTCAGCTGTCGAATCTTACAAACAGGGAATGCAGCAGAACTTAGCCTTCCCGCCATTTTTTTTATGTGTGGATCCCACTGTTGTTTGGAATCAAGCATAGTTTTGTCTGCATTTAGCAGTAAATTGTTAATTGCAAACCAATCAGAAATGTTATTTAAAGTATTATTTACATACCTAACCTCTGAATCTGTTTACTGTTCCTTTTCACTTTAAATATAAGTGAAGTACCGTCGGCAAAAAGAACCATGTCAGCGCAGTTGTGAACCATAAGCGGTAGATCATTTATATATACCAGGAAAACGGCCCTAAGATGAAGCACTGCGGGACACCAATTTGTGCTAACGATCCCACACAAAATTACTTAAATGATCCACGAAACTTTGTCCTAATCGGGGTGTCATCTGCATTCATATACTGTTTGTTTATAAAATCCACAAAGCTATGACTTGGTTGTTACTGGGTGTCTTTTCATAAAAAGATTATTGTTTTTTATCGAGGTGGTGACTGATAGAAAACGATATAGCCTTATACACTAGATATAGTACTCCTCACAGTGGCACCCTTAAGTACATCAGGTTCCGGCATAACCCTGTGTATAACTTGAAAACTTGCATGTGACAGGAATCTATATCCATTTGGATTATGTCCACCATGTACATTGTGATAAACCTTGATTCATTGTTCATCGACTGAGTATTGTGTTAAGTTTATTTATTACATAACACTAATATTTGTTAGGTGTATTTATTACGTAACAGTAATATTGTATTATTAAATATTTGTAATAATAAATTAGGGTACTATAAGTCAAACTGTCAACTGATTAACCGAAGCACTGCACTTAAAACATATTATAAATATTTGAAGTAATAAATTGAGTACTTTATGGTACTATAAGTCAAGTTGTCAACTAATTAATCGGAGCGCCGCATTTAAATACGAGACGGTTGTTGAAGTCGGCACGATTCGATCGGAAGTCGTTGTTCTGTGCTGTATAGAGTAAGACGTGCAAATTAGAAGATTGTGAAGCAATATAGTTTTGTTACTTAGAGGAAGATCTTTATTTTATACGCCTATATCCCCTGACCTAATCCTTTAGGTAAGAAGTGGGATAGACAAGAAAATCTATATTTTGAAACAGGAGATAACGAAAACTATTTTCTTGATTGTAGATATGTATTGTATAAATTATAACCGAACAGAGTTTAGGCTTAGGCTAGGTTCCAGATCAGAATAATGCTACAAAATGCGCGACCTATTTATAAGTTTACCCCCACTCAAATCGAGAAGGGGATCGCCGCTCGGCAATGCCCGTTAAGTTGACAAGCCGACGTGACGTGCTAGTCAATTGACTTTCTCTTTGCTGTGGCTACCGTGGCGTACTGGTTGTCATGACTACGGCTTTGGCTGAGGCTGTGGTTCTGGCTGTGGCTTCGGCTTTGACGACGTGACATGGCATGGCTTTGGCATGGCTGGCAATCGAGTGACCGTTATAGTCGGCCATCCTGAAACAATTGCTCCCGCAATGGGAAAGGGAAACATAATTAGCTTTCCAGTAAGTCAATTAGGTCTTCTGTCTCTAATTGCTCATCAGAGCTGCTGGCACTGTCAGATACAGGAGCTACACTTCGATAGGGTCGTAAGGAGTCAGCAGATACTAAACCCATGAAGTTCTTATATCCTCTCAAACCTTTTATACTCCTGATTCTGTATCTGTCCTTACCAACAACTTTTGTGACAATATAAGGCCCTGAATAGAGATCATCTAGCTTAGTACTGACTTTAGCCGCGCTACTTGTAGGAGCCTGTTTCCAAAGTACTAAATCACCTTTCTTATAGGTGTGACATAGCTTACGACGCGTATCAAAATGGTGTTTCATTTTAGCGCTAGCTTTTTCAATGCGCTGCCTAGCATGGTGCGGTTCACGTGAGTCGATTCGACTACCCGCCCCGGAATAGAAACATCACATACCGGCCTACTACTCCGTGAGAACATCAAGTCGTAAGGTTTATATCTGGTTGTATCGTTTCTTTGTCTTTTTCATTTACCGGCAGCCCTAGACGAGGTTCGGCCGTCCTGGCACCCTTGTGCCTGCTGCCTCGGGGCTGAGTGCCCTCAGCACTCGCCCCCAAAAGTCCGGTGAAGCTGTCAAAGCCCTTGGGGCTAACAGCGTAAGTCAGGTCGAAAAAAAAAAAAAAGTTTATTGTTTTTCTTTTTTCCTTTCTCTTTCCGATTTTGCACGTGCAGTAGATTGTATTTAAATGTTATTTCTCTGAACTCGGGATTAGGTTTTTGCTAACCACGCCCCCCAGCCCCTCTGGCAGGGAGGTTCCACCTAGGCTTACGAGTAACTTTTCTCGCCCCAAACCCTACATCCGGACCATGGCCAATCGCCGGGAAGATTTATATTTAAGGCTACGTGCCTTTATAGGTAGAGACTAACCGGACTTGCTCAAAGCGTTCCTCGCCTCCCAGCCGACCCAACGCGTTCGCGCCCCATCCGCCGCGGCTCATGATGCCCGGCGTCCCCCCCATCCACATTACTACCCCTCCGCACCACATCTGCCGCAGCGAAAGTGCTGGCGCGTCGCCCGGCATCTCCACTACTCCCACCAACTCGCGTTCCCGATCCCGCTCGCCTTTGTTAATTCATTCGCAGGCTCCGGCTGTCAACACAACACCTACACAGTCGCCTTCAGCGATCCCCGCCTTCTCGCCTGCGCCTAGCCTTTTTGAGGAGCAAATATCGTACGCACTGCGCCCAATACCCACGGCGAACTCTTTTTCGCCATTATCCCCCGACCCAACCCCTGAAAACGAGTCTGAACCTCGACGACCTGAACCTGAACGAGACCTCGACATGGAGGCTGAAAACAATCCTGAAGCCGGCTCTACAGTAGTCTCCAGGGCCAAGAACAAGAGGGTGCTATCACCTTCAACAGTTGAAACTGCCACACAAGCAAGGCGCGTCCTCATTGCATCCGCGAACGTTACCCGTGATAAGTGATACGTGACCCGACCTTTCACATGCGCTACCTCGACTAAGAAAGTGGTACGCCCACCGCCCCCCGTTACGATCTCCGATAAGACCTCCTGGGTGAGCATCGTGGCCCAGCTCAACTCTAGGAAAATCGCATACACTAGGGCCACAAGCACCCCTCCAGGAATACAGGTTAAAGTCCCAACTATTTCAGATTCAATAAATGTCACGGCTTTCCTCCGTGAAGGAAAGCACCAGTTTTACATATGCGCATTCCTAAAGAGCTCCCCGAGGAGCTAATCCTAGCCTCCCTTAAGGAGCAAACCTTCCTGGTCCACGGGGTACATCGGATTTACCATAATATAACCAAAAAACAATACGACCGATCCAGGGAAGGGAAACAAATTTTCTCCCTCCAATCCGTCTGCGGTCTCTCCGGCATAAATGTAGATATTGCCCATAAGAGGCATACCCTCACCCAATGCCATAACTGCCAAGCATACAGCCACTCCGCTCGAAACTGCTTTATCAATCCACGTTGCGTCAAATGTTGAGAAAACCACTCCACTAAGGAGTGCTCTCGAACCCGCGACTCTCCAACTCCACCGAGCTGCGTTTTATGCGGTAAAGCCGGGCGGGGGCGAACTATCGCGGGTGTGAACGCGTTCCACGCACGAGAGGAACGCGTTTCTTCAATCAGGTGCCTTTAGCGCAAACAGCGGCTGCACGTCCTGCACCACCGCCACTCATGTCAATTCAGGCTTTCCCAAGCCTGCCTAAACCTGTGCGAGTCACTTCCGCTAATACATCTCCATCCCAGAATCCCACATTAGCTCCAACCACTTCATAGGCCCCCCAACCGCAGCCTCCAAAGGCCAAGTCTTCACAATCCACTACGTCCGGTCCATCCATTGGTCTTATAGGGATCGACTGGCTTGCTGAACACTTTGAACAACATTCAGTAGAGGATATAATCGCGTTCGACGAAATGCTCAATGCTAGTCAGGATCTAGGCCATCTTAAAGCTATTAGGTGCTTCCCAGGCATTGCAAAGACCGAGCAACGCCTCATCCGCGCATCCCCAAAACAAATTCGAAATGGAGGATAAGATTAGACCCCGCGGCCTTTTTATATACTTTTTTACCGCACGTAACCTGAAACCGCAACGCGACTTAGGAGCTAGCTTCCTTAAGGAGCGACAAATAGACCTATTCCTTGTACAAGAAACACTCCTAAAACCGAGCGTTTGTAATCCCGCGATTGCGAACCACAAATGATCACAGAAATGATCGTACCGGTATAAGAGGCGGCGGTACTATATTGCACGAAAATCACTATATTGCATGCCAATAGATCCTCCCTAACTGACTAACTTAGAAGTCTCGGTATGCAGAGTGGGTATCACCGGTCATCCCACTACCCATATCGTTTCCGCGTACCTCTCGTCTAATAAAACTCTCCTACAATCGGATCTAGAGGCGCCTTTCGCGCTCGGCGACACGTTCATAGTGGCCGGCGATCTAAATAGCGGGCACATTCAGTTCAACAACCCGCGTACCAGCGCTAATGGTAGGACACTTTATTGGTTAGAAAATGCGCTTACCTTTGACGTAATTGCTCCATCAGAGCCAACTCATTATTAAGCAAACTGTGGCCCCTCAGTTTTAGACAGCCATTTTAAAAGGAGTCGCACTTCAGGTACGGCAAATCGAAGTCGCACATGAACTAAAATCCGACCACCGGCCAATAGTTCTCCAACTTGGTCACTCGGGTAACCACACACCTGCTTCAGTCAAAGTGGCTGACTATCCAAAGCTCAAACACTATCTCTCAAATAATCTCTGCTCTCCTTACCTATAGAGAATCCCCCACGAGATAAAATCTGTGACCGATGCCGATCTGACTATTGACTCTCTGGTCGGTCATCTCCAGAATGCCATCAAGGAAACCTCAAATCGATCGCCGCTTCATACTCCCTGAAGACATTCGAAGACATCACTAAGAAAAACGCTGCGACACGCGCTCACGATCCTTATTCGACGGAGGAAAATCGTGTACGGCTACGTAACTTACAAAGATTAGTTAAAACTCGTATCTCCGAACTCCGCAGTCAAACCCTGTGGAAAAGATCTGATAAAGTCTTATAAAATATTGTAAATTTGCTATCAGAATTTATGAGTTTAAAAAATATTTATAAGAATGGAAAAATTTTCTTATACAGATTTTTAACAGAATTAATCAGTACAGAGTTAGGTTGAGATAGTATCAGACATTTCTGGTAACATTTTTATCAGAATAATTAAGATTTAACCTCACACGAGATTATAGCAGTTAATACGGCTGAATATTTATGAGTTCGAATGAGAAGTTTCAGTTTTATCAGTTTATATGAGTTTATTCTCAATTCATTTTCAATGAGACTCATTGAGTATTTTGGGATAAGATAATACTTACACATTCTCATTCACAAAATATTTTGTTCTCAATGAGTAAGATTAAAAAGTTTAAATGAGAATTTTCATGTGACGAAAAATCTTATATAATTTTTAAGCATATGTATCATTTTTTATAAGACTTCTCGATACACTGTTTTTTATCCAACTCTATTAGAGTGAATAAGAAATCCCAAGGACAAATGCAGATCATTTTCTCATAAACTTTTTAAGAGAATAAATGAGAAAATTGTTGACTGAGTTAACTTGAAAAAACTCTAAGCAAATTGTTCCATTTCTGATTGCCACCAGGCTTATCAGATTTAATAAGTTTTATGAATGATAATTGATGGTTTCAATATCATTTCTTTTGCATTGATTTTTGTTATTTCAGAGTTGAAATTTTATTAGTTCAAAATATTTTTGCTATATTTAATCCGATCATTTATTTCTTGTATTCCTTTATTATCTAATTATTACTAGTATAAAAAAGTTTTGACGACCTTTTCGATTGAAAAACGATATGACTCTCAATAAGATTTAATAAGTTTTCGAAAATGAACAAAATCCGTTTTTTTTTTAATCTAATTTTCATTTAGATGAGGATGGCACTACGTTAGTAATTTACTTTGACATAAAAATTCGTGTAACTATTTTATTTTTGTAGGGTATTTACCCTTTTATTGTTTATTTAAGCGCTCAATTAATTCAGAGAAAATGACAGTTTTTAAGTCGGCTCATAAATATACTAGCTAGTTTTAGATTCATCGATTAAAAAACAGCCCGATTGACAACGTATCTGCATTTGAATGGTCTGACCGGCGTTCAAATCCAACCGATGACAATAATTTTTTTTTAAATCACTTTTTTCACAAATTGAATAAATTTATTATTTAATTGATAATATTAATAATTCTCTAAGAGTAATTTTACTTTTTTTTTACTAGCAAGATTTCACGTTCTTTATTGTAATAGCAATAATTTTTTTCTAATTTTTAATGCAAATAACCTTATGTTGTTATAAAAATAATATCTATTAATAAGTAATTGAGTCATTTTCTTTTATTTGGTATTTCTATATTAAGAAGCAATACTCTATACGTTACAAATGTAAGTGCGTTTCAATGTATAGTATTACATGTATATATTTTCGGATCCTTTGTTTAATGATGGTTCATGTAGTGCGCCGAGCATTATACTGGTGTAAGTGTAAAAGTTGTACGCAAGAAAAAGACCATTTTTTTTTTTTTTTTTTTTTTTTTTTTTCGACTGGACATACGCTGTTAGCCGGAGGGGCTTTTGCAGCTTGGCAGGACTTTTTGGGGCGAATGCTGAGGGCACTCAGCCCCGAGGCAGCGGGCACAAGGGTGCCGTTGTGGCTGGCCCTTGGCATGGACTGCTGCCGGAAGAGAAAATATATTATAAAATAATAAGAGCTGGCCTACTGGAGTAGACCTTTAGATAAATTACTAATTTGTGAAATGTTAAATATACTAATTGTTAAGAGAGGCAAGGAAGTCGGTGGAGTGGATTGTACTGTACTGTTTTGGATTGAGTTTGTCGGTGTTGGAAGGACGTAGTCTTCGCATCAAAACGACCGTGGACTACCGTGGTCTAACTAGTATTCTGGTGCTTGTATATCTGAAATACTTAGAAATTAATTAATTGAGCAGTGAAAGGTTAACAACAATAGCGAACAAAAGATCAAACCAAAAAAGAACAAAAAAAAAAGTGCCAAACAACTGGCAGGGCCACAGGTTTTTGGTCCCTTACAGAACCGTGTACTTAGCGTGTGGGTGAGCACAGGTGGTATGCAGTGTGATGTTGTACTCTCAGTGTTGTAGAGTGTCACTGTATCGCGCGAGCAGAGTCGCTCGAGGGCTCCTTTCCGGAGGATCGGACCTAGGCTCGAGCGACTGCAGGGAGAGGCCGCGGCGAGTGTGCGGGAGTGAAAATAACCGTTAGGTCTCGGCGGCGAGATCTGCGGTTACGCGGGCGTGTACGCTGACACGAACGGTTTGAAGAGACGGCGGATGCTGATTACGGAGAAGCTCGGACGAGCTTTTGCACGGCGCGAGCTAGGTCCGGGTAGGCGGCTACGGCCTTTAGGCGGTCGATTCCGTCGGCAGAGCTGATCATAAGATCGAAGGCGATGATGTCATCGACGTCGAAGCTTTGTAGAAGGCCTGCTATCCAGGTCAGGCCTTGAAAATCGTTTGAGGTTGAAGGCGCCTTCGGGGCTTGTGGCTTGGGCTTGGGGGCCCATGCCGTGGGTGGGGCTTTAGTGGTTGGCTGCGCGGGAGCGACGCGCGTGGATCCTGGCAGGCTCGGGAAAGCCTGGTCCGACGTAAGTGGCGGTGGGGCGGGGCCTGGTGCCACGACACGCGCTGAAAGCGCGTGGCGCGGGACATGTGTGCGCGTGCGCCTTGTCCGTGGGGCGCGTTCACACCCGCGATAGTTCGCGGGGTGTCCGGCCTTACCGCACAGGACGCAGCTGGGTGGTTCGATGGTCTCCGGCATGCGAAGACACTCCTTAGTGGAGTGATCTCCCAGGCACTTGACGCATCTCGGCTTCATGTAGCAATTCCTGGCCGAGTGTCCGTACGACTGGCAGTTATGACACTGCGTAGGAGCATGCTTTTTGTGGGGTATCTCTACTGAAATGCCAGAGAGCCCGCACACAGATTGGATATTAAAAATCTCCTTGCCCTCCTTGGAACGGTCCAGGGTGACAAGGACGAGATCATAAATGTCCTTGGTGATTGCGTGGTACATGCGGTGTACCTCGTGGACTGGTAGATTCTGCTCCTTAAGGGAGGCTAATATATTTTCCGTTGGGAGCTCCTTCGGAACGCGCCTGATTACTACGCGCAGAAGGCGCTCTTCTTCGGGTGTATATGTAAAAAAATTGATTTTACCTTCGCGGAGGTATGAGGTTAGATTTTTATAGTCCGCGATTGTGGGGACTTTAATTTGTATGCCGGATGGGGTGCTCCGGGCGTGTGTGTAATTAACCTTTAAGGAATTAAGTCGCGTGGAAATATTAAGCCACGCTGACTTGTCTGCTATTGTGACTGGGGGCGGTGGGCGCACCGCCCTTTCGGTGGGCTCTGCTGCTGCTTGCGCAGAAGGAGGCACGCGCGGTCTAGGGACGCGGTTGTTTCCGGCTCGCATGGTTTTTGCGGCGGCCGGGGCTGTGGTCTCGGGTGGTAGCACCCGTTTTTGTTTGGGCTTGGCCCTTGAAACGGTTATGAATTCCGTTTCGGGATTAGTTATTTCCGAGTCCATTTCGTTGTCGACATCTGGAGTCGGGTCAGGAGAAAGTGGCGAGAATGAATTCGCCGTAGGTATAGGCTTAGGTGCATATGATATTATTTCCTCGAACGGACGAGGCTTTGATGTTGTGGCGGTGGTCGCTGAGGGCGACGGAGGTCGCGACGAGGTGCCGGCGGGGGGAGCGGGCGCTACCGCGTGCCGGATGACCGGTGAACGGGAGCGAGAACGCGATCGCGGCGGCAGCGGCGGTGAATTCGGGCGACGCGGCGGTAGGGGCGGCGACGCCGGACGACGCGCCGGGGCGGTCGCCTTGGTGGCGGGGGTACGGATGGGTAAGGTCGTGGCAGCAGGTGGGGACGGCGGGCGGCGTGCCGGCGCGTTGGCGCCGGTGGGTGGGGCGCGGACGCGCTGCGCGGGCGCAGTTTTGGAAGCAAGATACCCCTTCAGTATCTCTGGGCGTTCTTTTTCTAAATATTTTAAAAGATCCTCCATCTTGACGAGATGGACTATCTTATAGAATTAAGAACAATGATGTGACTTTTGTTTCAGAAAACCTCCCTGCCTGAAGGGCAGGGGGGCGCGGCTAAAAGGAAATAGAGAAACTATCCTGCGTTAGGCAATCTAACATGTGTGTACACGAAGGAATAGCGTGTAAAATCGAAAAAAACAGTAAAGGAAAGAACAATATTCCAAAAAGTACTGGGCCTTGGCCCGCAAAAAGGATTGATTAAATTTTACCTTATCTGGAAGCCGGTGACCGGCGTACTTACAGGCGGTGACACTAATTTCACTGCACTTAATCACAATAACAAAGCAATATTTGGAATCACGGCACAAAAATACTGAGAGATATCTCTCAATTTAATTACCACGATAACCAAACAATATGGTTAAAGAACAAAGACACTGTATCGCGAACAAGCAACAATAGCCGGTTTGTTGCAGGTGCGTCGTCGCAGGTGCGAGAACAAAAGAACCGAGAACAATAGCGGCGCGGTAAGGCGCAGCGGTCGAATCGTTTAGAACAATCGGCAGAGCTCACGGACACGTCCGTTCGCTGTGGCTGATCGAATCGAACTCTCAAGAAAAAGACCAAGTACTATTCTCTCGTATATAAACACAATACGAGGAAAGGAGTAAGTGACGTTTGTATAGTAAGTAGCCAATCACGGAGCTTCCCGCTTTGGTAGTTGAGCGTGGTAAACGAGTTGGTTAGACCGTTAGACGTTAGACGGTAGACGCGGTGGCAAACGACAAGTGTACAGACTCACCGAATGAGCTGCGGACAAGAACAAGCTACCTATAACTCTCTCAAATTTTGTTGATTCTTATTTTTTTTATAATAACGCTTTCACTTAAATATTTAGTTTATTTTTTAATTCGACGGAATAAACTTTTTTAACCCTCATGTACGCTTACATAAAATTACTTAAAGGTGGCAAAAATACCACTGTCACCATTAAACAAATCAAAAAGTATCAGCAGACAAAACCTAATAAAATTTTAGATGTGAAAATAAAAGGTGAATACCAACAGTGTTTGATTAGTGCTGTTCGTGGTAAGTTTAATTTCTAATTATATTTATTTTTCGATAGACTTTTATCCTTGATTTATTAAATGATATCTAAATTTTCACGGTTTGATGTCTAATTTGGAATTTAATTTTTTTGTGCAGTATAAACTTTTACATTTTTCGATTAATTTTTAAGTAATAAGAATATTCATAATCAACTTAATATTTTATAAATGAAGTATAAAACTTGTCAAGGACATCAAAGTAATTATACTCGTTCTGACGAAATTCTTATAGTTTCTGATTAAAACAAAAAATCTTCCAAATCAGAATCCATGAGAATCTGATAGAAACTATACAATCTGATAAAATATTGACAGTTACAAACAGAAGTTATAAGTTTAGAATTTTTAAGTATTTTTCAGAATTTATTTCTGATTATTAAGATTCTATCAGAAGTTGTCCACTTATATATTTTTACAACTTAAAAGTTAACTTAACAGTACGTTACTACTACTTGTTGATATTTTATTGCAGATACTAAACAAGAACTTGACGATTTGATCGAAAACGGCGAGCGAATTCGATTTCCATCGGCAACGATATTGTCGGAGGTATCTGAAACTGATGATCAACTGAGCTCTCAAAAGACATCTCCTGCTCTTACTGATAATACACATGAGATTTTGAACAAGAAACTGTCAGCGCTTGATCAGGTAATGTTTTACATTTTAATTTTTAAATTGAATCTGTTTTAATAATTGCTTATTTTCATTTCATTTCTTAAAGTTGTATATTTGCTTTGAATACGTAATTGGCTTTTATTAATCACTTTGTTATTAAATCTGTAAGGTATATTTGAGTGAGAGATGCGGTTCTATAACATGACTATAACATGTGATCTGCGCCATTTCTTACTTTCCTTCCCTAGGGGTGAAATATACTATTTATTTCAATCTGCAGTCCTATGAAAAAATTTAAAGCGTCTCATTTTTTTTCATAATGTTTTAATGATTTTTCAATTATTACATATATGGTAAAACGTTGCAGTATTTAATGAATTCGCATGTAGCATGTAAACTACAAAAATAAAATAAATTATAAATTTCTATGTAGTCTAAGCCGATACAAAACTTTGTTTAGTAAATTTTTCATTTTTGTAATACTTTTTATTTTTGTAATACTTTTTATTTTTGTAATATCTTTTTATTCAATTTTATTCAAAAGTGAGTGAACCGTATGAAGCGAATAAAATTTTTTTTATTGTTCGGTTTCAACTTTCAGTTTACTGTAAAGGTAAAGTGAGTAAATTAAATTTGTTACTAATGAATTCATTTTACAGATACACCATCAAATCGCCAATCAGTGGAATTGGAGAAAAAAACTGGATTTCCTAAAGTTGGTTTCACACGAGTAGCTGATAATAGTGTAAGTTTTTTTTTCTAGTATTATTTGTATTATTTGTCTCTTTTTTACAAACTTTGAAAACTTATAGCTGAAAATAAAAATTATTTCAGATTCATCTGGGCCAAGGTGTTTATGTTGCCAAAAACGTTTATCTTACGGCTACTAGTAGGTCTAAAAGTACTTCTCAATTTGTACGAAAAATGATGATGGCTGTCTTCACAGCTGAAGAATTGCAGGCTTGCAGTGTCTACGGAGCTAAATCAAATAAAATAAAAGTAGATGAACAAAAACCCGCACTAGACTCCACTAAATTGCAAGCTGTAAAAGGTAAAGTATATAAAACTCAATAATTATCATTTAACAATGAATTCTTTTTTCAACATTTTGAATCGTTTAATTCTTTCATTTCAATTATTCTGTAAATTTATCCATGCAATGCTGAATAAATGATTCCAAACATAACATTAAATCTTCGATTTTATATAATATTCTTATCATTCCGTCAAATTGACATTTATCGTCATTATAGTAAAAAATAATTTAATTACAGATATTTTTGCATACTACTTGGAAGAATCTAAAATGCCTACACTTAAATATGACCAAGAAATGAAAGCTTTTAATTCATATGTAAGTAGCAAAATAACTGATGTCCGAGCTGAGTCAAGACGTACACTGAAGGTAAATAAAATTAGAAATCAGTATTGCATATTGAATGTAAAAGAATAGGGTTTTAAAGGTAAATAAATTGCATTTTGAACTTTAGAAGCAGATCAAGTCGAGTACTGTTGAAAATTCAGACCTGGAAGAAGACACCTTTGCTACCACTAGCGAAGACAGTAGCGAAGATGATAGTAAAGAATCTGACAACAATGCTGATAAAAGGAGTAATGCAGATCTTGATAACTTAGATGAAACACTAAATCAAATCGATAGAAACGAAAAATCAAAAAAGGAAGACGAACCTCCCCTTGAGAATGTGGCTGTACAAAAAAAGGAAACATTCAATGACGCTGAAACCTCTGACAACAATGACGAAGCTCAAGAGCACAGTAGCTCCTCTGAAAAACAAGATTGAAATTTTAAGCGTTTTCTCAATTTAACTAATCTCAGATCCCATAATTATTACTAAAGGATTTCTTTTTTTTTTTATAATTACATCTAAAAATATTTTTCTAAATAAAGCTTCATGAATATATGTTTAAATAAGATTTTGTTAATAAGATTGTACGAGTATTATCTTATCCCGAGATATTCAATGAGTCTTATTAAAAATAAATTGAGAATAAACTCATATAAACTGATCAAACTGAAACTTCTTATTCGTACTCATAAATATTCGGCAGTTTAGCTTCTATAATCTCGTGTATGAGGTAAAATCTTAACTATTCTGATAAAAACGTTACCAGAAATGTCTGATACTAACTAAATCTAATTCTGTACTGATTAATTCTGTTAGAAATCTGTTGAAAAAAATTCTTCCATTCTTATAAATATTTTATAAGCTCCTAAATTATGATAGTAAATGTTCAATATTATTTACAAGACTTTATCAGATCTTTTCCACAAATGAATAGTTTATTTATAAACTTCCGGTAAACATTGTTTTTAGGCCTCGTAATACCTGTTAAATATTTCCATTTATTTCTTCGTATAAAAAATCATGGGTCACTTATCTGAAACAATCTCATTCAATAAATATACTGTTTACAAAATCCCTTCTTTTTTTTTTAAATTTCACATAGAAGCTGAGAAAGATTTTTTCTTAAAAAACACTACTTCAGCTTATTAGTAAAACTTGACACAATTATCCCAACAATAAATCAATTATATCAACGGTGTATAATTACATCTGATAAACATGATTTCTCATAAATATGTAAGTATACTCATATCTGCCTAACTTTTCTCACAGTATTCTTATAAATCCTTATATCTGCCTAACTGAAGTTATAAATATGTCAATATTCTGATAAAATTTATGAGAATTTTCAGAACAAATTTTTTTTGACATACTCGTTATCAGAAATTAGTTTCATCAGTTACCACAAGATTTTTCGTGGACAAATACAGATCATCTTCTGATAGATCTCTTTTTTAAAAAGAATTTATCAGATCTTTTCCACAGGGAAGATGGGACAGCCTTTTACAGGCAATCAAACCATCTCATCTTGCCTTCTGGGATCTTGTCCGTAAGAGCAGCTACTCGTCAACAATTCCACCGCTAGATAGAGGCCCCGGTACTCTGCCCGCCTTCGAAAGTATAAACAAGAGAAAAAAACTATCTCGCTACCACTTTCGAACAACAGTGTTCTCCCAATTCCTATGAATATCATACCATATATCCCGGACATATCGGGAGCGTCGATCGAACAATTCAATCAATAAGAGAGACCTCCCCAGTGGAAAATTTAGACCTGGTCACAACTGACGAAGTTGTCGCGATCATAAAACACCTTAAGCCAAGGAAAGCTCCCGGTCCCGATGGAATCCGGAACGAAGCCCTAAAACTTCTCCCTGATAAACTCATAGCTCTTCTGGTCTGTATCTTCAACGCGGCCATAACTCACTGCCATTTTCCAGCTGCGTGGAAAAAGGCAACGGTAATAGGTATCCGTAAACCCTGGAAAAAGTCATCTCTCCCAGAAAGCTATCGCCCAATAAGCCTCCTTAATACGTTAGGCAAAATATATGAGCGGCTCCTTCTGAACCGACTTCAATCAGTTGTCTCAGACAAATGTCTCTTACCACTCAAGCAATTTGTATTTCACGGGGCATATTTTCTGTAATTTCACGGAGCAACTCTGTCCTAGGCGCACGCTTGCCGTATCTTTCAACATAGCCAAAGCTTTCGATAACGTCTGGCACAAAGGCCTCATATTTAAACTCAATCTCTTTCAAAGCCCCGGACAGACTAGTCCGCATAAACCTCACTTACCTAACAGACCGTTCCTTCTGCTATAAAGTGGACGGAGCTCTATCCTCACCACACTCAATCAGATTAGGGGTCCCGCAAGGTTCTATCCTAGCCCCTTGCCTGTTCAACCGATTTGTTTGTGACATCCCCGAATTCCCCGACATCGTAATAGGCTCTTACGCAGACGACACGGTCATCTTCTACTCAGACAGGAATAGGATTAATTTATACTATCGCGTCCAAAAGGCTGTCTCTACGTTCGGGTCCTGGTGCATCAAATGGCGTATAGGAATAAACCCATTCAAAAGCGCGACTATTATGTTGGATTCTCACGCGAGAAAGAATATAAAAAGAACATTACACCTTTTTGATGTCAATACCCCTTGGGCTAACAAAACTAAATACCTTGGTGTAGTTTTAGATAAGCATCTTACCTTTAACAGACATATAGATTATGTACAGAAAAAAGCCACCACAGCTATGGCTTTGCTACGCAATCTCACCTCTTCTAAGAGCAAAATGTCACCCAGACATAAGCTCACAATATACAAAGTATGTATCAGTCCCATACTTACTTACAGTTGCCCCGTATTCGCTCACGCCTCATGCACCACCCTTCACAAACTACAAGTGTTGCAAAATAAATTCATGCGCATAGCTGTCCAAGCCCCGCCCTATGTTCGTAATGTAAATCTCCACAAAGATATGAACTTTCCGTCTTTATATGCATATATTAAAGACCTTACAAGGAAATTCTTTGATAAGGCTGAAGTTCATCCCAATTCCAAAATAGTACACGCAGTTAACTACTCTGCCAATCCGAGCGCCAAAGGCTTCGCGCGCCGGCCACGTAATTGCTTCACCGATCCCGTCGATAAAATAACGACATTCAACGCGCTTCTCCCTACCGTCTCCACCAATCGTACGTATCCGCGTACACGCCCGCGTAACCGCCGCCCTCGCCACCGGGGCCGAGCGGTTAATTTCGCTCCCGTATACCCGCCGCGGACTTCCTCCGTAAACGCTTGCGCCTAGGTTCGATCCTCCAGATAGGAGCCTTCAAGTGACTCTGTCCGCCCGATACAGTGACATTCTACATCACTGAAACTTAGTAAATTAACTAAATTAATATATTAGGTCCTGTTGGTTAGTTAGGATCGCGAATCCTTGTTCGTTTTCCGGCAGCAGCATGACCCGAGGTTCAGCCATCCTGGCACTTTTGCCCTCGCTGCCTCGGAGCTGAGAGCCCTCAGCACTCGCCCCGAAAAGTTCGGTAAAGCTGTCAAAGCCCCTAAGGCTAACAGCGTATGTGAAGTTAAAAAAAAAGAGAGATTTTGGTCATAACGCTAAATCGTAACTATAAAAAAAAGAACTATTTAACTATTAACTAAAAATATTGATGTTTTTAAGGATTCAATGATACGTTTTTTAATATAATATATGGTTGTTTTAAACACGTTACGTACATTATACATATTACTTATGTTCGCTCTCCGTCTCACGCACACTTAAAGAAGGTTAATAAACAGGTATCATATATTTAAAACGCACATATTTCTTTATATCTTTATTATTACGCTGAATATAACATTCAATTTCTTCATTATATGTATTAAATTTTATAATTATGTGTAAGAGAGAAACTTTATTTAGTGGAAAACAAAACTTAGTACCTATCTATAGGGTTTTGTGAAGATATGATGATAATCTACATAAGTTTTATATAAAGTAAAATAAAGGATTATTAGTATTATTTAGCTAGCGAATAAATTTGTCCCGTGATAGGGTCGACAGCGAGTGAAGGTGGTAATTCTGCAGCGATATCTGCTAAAGCTTCCCAACGAGTTGCCCGGCTGCTTTCTGACTGAGTAGGACTAGTTGCTTCTTCTGAATATTCCTCTCTGCAAGGAAACAAACACTGACTTATAATATAGCTCACCATCTACTATGGCCTAAACTCTTTTTTTTATTTCACTTTAATTTCAGCTAAAATAAAGTGGTCCTTACTTAGGTTCATGTGGCTTCTTCTCTGTATTGGGCTGGTCTATTTTGTCTTCAGATATTTTATTATTTTGGTTACTAGTATTAAAGTTATTTTCACAGCTGTTATCGTGCGAGTTAAAAATTGGTCTATCGGATTCATTATTTAAATCGTAGTGAGCAATTTTTTCGCTACTATCAATACTTTTTAGTTCTATAACTTTTTCTACAACCTTTTCAAGGCTAGTTATTTTATCATTAGTTATATTATCAAGTTCCGTAATTTCATTTTCAGTTGATTGGCAAACTGAAACAAAGTCTATATTGAACTATGTGCATGATCATGAAAATATGTTTGAACAGGTATCTTTGAATACAATTTATCCAGCAGAATTCATGAAACAGTTTCTAAGGGCTAATACAGAATCTCCCACCAGAGACTAGAAACAGTGCAAAAGCAGTCACTGGCCTCGGCTACAAAAGGTGATGTATGATTGTTGTAGTGCCTTTTTCTTTATATTTCAGGTAATATGACGATACAGAATATAAATAGGTACAGTAACTCATATAGTCGCACAGTGATTTACACTTAATATACAACGTGCAGTAGGCGCCGTTGTTTCCTAAATATAAAAACTACAATAAATTATATACATATTATGTACAAAAATAAAATATCTTTAATTAACTTATAACTTTTAGAAGGATTAAATACAAAATTACGTAAATAAGTTTCCTAAAAATGTTTGCTCATGTAAGGCAATATAAAATACACAAAAAACATGTGACGGAGCAGCCATACTTCAAGTAAGTTAGTTCTGGGCGGATGACTGGACTAAAGTAACAGTTGATCGAGAAAAATGAGAGAATCACCGATGAGAATTTAATGAGCAAAACCTCTCTATTAATATTCAACTGGCTGTGTGGATAACATAAGCCGAAGCTCTTTTTTACCCCTGGATAGTAATTAGTAACAACTGTTTTATACTTTAATACATTTGCAAATAATTTATAAATGCCTTTAGAAAGTTAGGTATTTGCATTGTTATCTCTCAGAATTAATTATTGTCTTAAATAGTAATGAAACAGTTTTTACTTTGTCAAATCCTATATCTAGATACACATAAAATTGTTATTTTTAACCTCTCATATGTCGTCGGTGATCAACTGGTTTTGTGTTATTCCCTGCTAGCCAAGTACCTAATCATCGTATCTACTAGAATTATAATCAAGTTGATCAAAAGATCTTTAATATTCTTTAGTTTGGTTGATACTAGTAATGGAGACTACTGAATACAAAGACTTATTTATAAGTTGATCAAACAAACTATATAAGACGTAACATCACGTATTAAACTTTGACTAAATAAAACACGAAGCAAGACGTTAATGACCAATCTGTAGACAATGGAAAGTATCTAATAGTTCTGTAAATTGATCTTACATGATTCTTTTTCTTAATTGTGTTACTGGTGATAAAACATCAAAAGTTCAACAGACACAATGTCTAGTAATAACTTGATTCAGTTGACAGTAAGATAAAACGGGTTAAACATGGAAATGTGGACAAGGTCATCAGTAAATCCGGCCCCGGTAGTCATGTACACTCGACAGTACTTTACATATATGCATGACATGGTAGTATGCACGGACAACAGATGTTGTTCTTGTAATAGAATAGTCAATAGTTCATCTTACTCCGTACTTCCTTGGTGTTAACTTACGCATATTTCTTTAATTTATCATCATTACTATGGATGTTATAAAACTCTGTAAATGTAACCGAAACGACCAGACGTCTGACTAAATATGTATAAATTTCGATGTTGATATTCGTAAAAACACCGGAAAATACAACAAATAAAAATAGGATTCAAAAGGTTATAGATTTAACCAAGCGTCACTGCATGTTTACCGATATCTGTATACTATTTGTCTTTATGTAAGCACAATTGCGCTTAAGTTAAAAGAGAGATTAAGTTTTTTGAGCTATTTAGGGACTCATATTTGCCTGAGCATACCAGGTACCCTATCTTCTCTACCATAAAATTAGGAGAGTCGCTGGTTAACCAGCGTTACAAGGTTCTACAACATCGTCCAGTACAGTATGGTCCGACAAAAATGCTTTGCCAATCACTAATATTTTTGGAGTCAATTTTCTTGTTATTCACCAGGCGCTCTCTTTTTTTTATACATTTAATTTTTAAATTATATAGATTGTCATTCTTTCCACAAATATTACAGTTGGCGGATTTCGTTATTCTCTTTAGACATTGATACACTTCAACTTATGTTTTGAAATTTACATTT
Organism: Actias luna; assembly: GCA_039707435.1. Taxonomy (NCBI): domain Eukaryota; kingdom Metazoa; phylum Arthropoda; class Insecta; order Lepidoptera; family Saturniidae; genus Actias; species Actias luna. Next base: position 8,390,744 of record JAZHAC010000008.1, on the reverse strand, counting down.
TATTTCTATTATAGAAGGTTGCTCTTACAGATTTTCTAATTGTAATAATAATTGTAAGTTATATATATTACCTTTTTCTATATTTATAGTAGACATATCTATGAAAGATTTTTCGTTATTATTAATTTTACATAATTGTATAGATTCCACTAATGTATCACACTTAGGAAGCACTTTTATGTTTTGATATTCATCTTGGTCTTTTGGTATTATCTGTTCAACATCTGATGTTTCTTTCAGTTCTTCAGTGAATTGTATATGTTTACCTGAAATTGCAATATTTATTTATATTTTAAGATATCTTTCACTTCGTATATATAGCATTTCTTAACTTAAACTGAAATTTACTTAATACTTTTACTACATTATATAGGTTACATTATGTTCTAATCGTGGACATACTAATTTTTGTATAGATTTTGATAAGATAGAAACCTTAAGAGCAGTGGCGTAACTAAACCACTTGAATTGATGATAGCTCAGTTGATAGTGTGTACGGATACCGCGTCAGTTCGAATGTGAATTGTCAGGACGTGGGTTCGGATCCACCTGCAATCAAACCTGAACTTTCGGTGAAGGAAAACATCGTGATGAAACCAAGTCGCGTGTCCACCATCTTGAGTCACATCGTCACTTAACGTCAGGTGAGATGGAGGTCATAACACTAAACCAATAAAAAATCTGAGCTTATCATATAAGTTTCACTACGATGTTCATCGCTTCATGACATTTTCTTTATCAGTGGTGTGATAAGATTTCGTAACTGTAACCGAAAATACCGAATATTTAAAAGAATTCGCTTGATAACGGCATAAACATCGGCTGACGTTGGAACAGACACGCATAAGATACCACACTAGGACAGGTGTTACACCTGTTGTGTGATGAGCGCGATCCTATCAGAAACAACCGTCGTGTCCTACTACCCCGATTTTAAGAATATGCGAATACACTGCGAACATGCGAATATACAGGTTTCAGAGTATTGAGTCGTATTAATCAGTTATATTGACAACCTAAAAAAAACTAACATAATTTTGTTAGAATAAGCCTAGAGGTGAGATATTTTTGAGCAAGAATTATATTATAGAACTTCGTATCTGCCACCGTACCTATCGGATATACGAAACAAAAACAATAACTACAGCAAGTTCTTATATAAAAGTACTGGTTAATTTCCAATTCAAACGAGACAAGGTCGAAATAAAAAAAAAACATGAATTTCAGACAATTTTTTGAAATACCTAGTCATTTTTGTTCAAAAATAAATAAAGAATATTTACCTACACAACATAGCTTTTTAAAACACAATTATATGGAAAAAATATCTACAGCACAAAATTATTCGAAACTGTCGAAATTTTGATGTAATTTTATATTCATTACTAGAACAGATTAAATACTCTTACAATATACACATTCGAAATCTCAAATTTACATCATCGCTATTCTATACAATACTTCATTAATATCTATCCATCCGTATAAGCAGTATTGAAATTTTGATATTATTTTCTAAAAAACATTTCATTTAGGAATATCTATATTAATATTATAAAGCGGGAAGACTTTGTTTGGAGTTTAGTTAGTGTAGTAGTAGTTTGTAGAACCTATAAGTCGGATTTAAAAAAACTGTTTTTATATTTGATAGCGCAATTATTGACGATGGCTTTAAGCTATGTTTTTAACATCACGCTACTACCAACAGAATCAAAGCCGTGTTGAAAAAAGTTACAAAAATGGATAAAAATTGTTATATAATTTTTAGTTTCGCGCGAACGACGTCGTGGGCACCGCTAGTATCTTATAAATATAATTTAATACACGTTTTTATATTTTTTATATTTTGATATACATTTAATAATTACACCGATTGTAATTTAAACTGCGTTTCTAGTCTTATGACTGTAATAAAATGTAATCTATTGTTTACATAGAAAACTCTTTGCATCCTATTGATTAAAATAGTACATTATACATAATAAATAACACACATACTAAACAAATAAGTGTTTACAAGGTAGCTGTTTACGTGAAAAAAGTCAAGTTCACTTAAACATTATAATACCTGTGGCATTTGCATCTGGTGTATGTACAGTCGAGGCACTGGTTGTACAACCCATTATGTATACCCAGTATTTACACATCAGCCCCAGATGTTTTGAAGTTGTGAGTGGGTGTTCCAGGGCGAGCCCCGCGCCGCGACAACGGCGTTGACCACTTTGTCGTACCACCACCGCTCGACTACTAGCGATGCCTGAGATCGTATCATAACCTACCTATTATGGAAGGAGGTAACACGACTGACCTCCCACCCCCATCGCGTTTTTCCAATTAAAAAACCCGGTACATTCTTTTATTTTTGACGTGGACTGCTAATATTTAGTTTTTCTTTTTTTATTATTAGAACAGTGTTGTTAAAATTGACCTTTGACAATTTAGAATGATTATGTATAAAGTACTCGGAACGCGAATACGAAGGTGATGGATGAGAAAATAAAAAAGAAGTTAAAGATTATTATAAGAGCAGACAAACGAAGCGATGCTATATTTTTGTCTACTACTGTATAATGATGTGAGTAGTATGGAAACAAAGAGAGGCATCCCAATTTTTTATACTTATAAGTTAGAGAGGTGAAACAAGTGGACATCTTTATAGATATTAAAAAAAAACTATAACTGAGCCAAATCTATATAGAATAATATTTTATTTTGAATTCTTGTTAATCTGTCTCTGTGTCCTTGTAACAAACACTACTCTAAATCTACTAGACCAGGGTTTCTCAAGATTGGGAGTGCCTGTTCTAGACCCATTTGATTAAATTTGACAGTGATTTCTAATATTATGAAATAATTAACATAAAGGATTATCGAAAGATTTGCTATTTGGCATTAAAACATAATATTGGGTGTATATAAAAATATATTAATTCTTTTGTAAAATGAAACATTATACATTAAGATAACATGATGTACTTCCTTTATAATTAATGTTTTTTTTTGCGCTTAAAGCAATAATGATTTAGTTGTAGTGCGTTCGGGCAGTGTCAAAAAGCATCAGTCCGATTCTTAAAACGCGGCAGGTTACACTTACGATAAAAAAAATCGTGATGAAATAACAGAGTACTGATAGAGCACTTTTTTATTCAATTGATTCGCTACCGAATTCAATTTACAAGAGGCTTGTGGTTACATAAAAACATTACAAAAATCATAATAAAGGTAAACACTATATTATATTTTAATTTATACAGAAACCTGACGTGATATAATTATGATAAATGACTAGCAAATTGCTAATTGGAGCAAAAACATTACAAAAATATTAACTTTATTTTAATACAACAAATACTATGTCCGCTAGGATTATATGTGGTCGAACAGGTAAAACTATGTTGTTTTTACCTTGTATAGGTACGCATTCTCTCTGTATGAGACAATATCATTTTGTAATAAACATATTTTATGAACATGTAAAATCCGACTGTTACGAATATTTGCAACTAATACTGTTTAGTATTAGTATAATCACATAATCTACAGGGACTTGGAATCTGTTAACGAGACTGATATTTAGACGAACAAAAATATCGGATGTAAACATAGCATACTGTTAAAATACTTTCTTGCAGTTTCTAGCATTTTATTTGAATCAAAAAATTACAGCGAGTTTCGTAAACTGAGGGTAAATAAGGCTTCAATCTAAGTATATCCAATTATTATGACACTTAAAAATATTTGTAAGGTACACAACATTGTCTTTAATATTATGAAATACACTGTCTCGTGTATTCGTTAATAAGCTTATAAATGAAAAATCTCTGAACCTATTTGGTTTCCAGACGATAGGTGCACCATATTTTTGTTATCATGTTGAAAAAATCCATTTAGTTAATTCCACTAGCAATATAATGTACTAAAAGCGCGTATAGGACTCACCTTTTTATACGTTATAGGTTAAGCTTTAGGGCTATAATCTCACTTGATTTGCATTATTGATTATGTAAATATAAAAAATACGAGTATAATCAATAATTTCATTAGAAACGGTTTGCATGTAAATTGTGCGTTTTCTAAAGCCCACCTGGCTAGTTAAAAACCCTTTTTTTATTAACGTGGTGTTTAAAATCGCAGTTTTTACGGATTTCCTCATCGCAACGCGCAAACGCATTACCCGGGCTCAGGTCAAAGGCGTGAGAGGAATGTGGTGGATCATCAGCAATTACCCAACACTACCCACTAAAACCCACCACGGCGACGCTTCAAACTCCCGTGTTGTCAGAGACCAGGGACAGCATAAACATTTTTTCTAGTGGCTAGCTACCACCCTCAAGTTGAAAATATGCCGCCAAATACCTATAGGTATGTCGCACAGTTGCACTTGAGAGCAAGTAACATTATCAATTAATATCAAGCGAGATAGTAAACCTATAAACTATTTAAAAAAATCACGTTATGAAAAAATCCAGTGCATATCCATCTGCAGAGAGGCTTGCAAGCTAACATTATACGGTGTTCCCACGCTGGATGAAAAATCTCAGTGTTCGTTTTTTATTTAAATGAACTTTACTTACCATTAGATACCGTCACTTTGTCTTGTAAATAAAAATTAAAGTTGATGGATTCACTTAGACTGTTTTATACAATCACATCTATATAAAGCGAATTGAAACTAAAAGAAAACAAAAAACAGTAATCGTTGTTGAAAAATAAGTCTAACAAAATCACGGTACTCAATCCTTATTTACCATTTAAGTAATTTGTTTTACCTGGCATTAAAGTAGTGACTTTGAGGTGGTGGGTGCCCACTAAACTACCCCTCATTTACATGCTCAGCGCCGTGTCATAGAGCGTATATACTTGTTATTCAAAGTACCCTCTGTTACCTACCTTTATTTCGATGTCTCACCACCCACCCCGAAGGTTTAAAAATAATGTTAATTTCTGTACTAACAAAAGCCTTGTAAGATTGTATGAAACTGATAAAGGATTATAATAAACTTAACACCGACTTTCTTATAGTTTTCTTGCTGTTTCTACTCGTGATTTTGAAATTAATTGACAGTTTAAAGGATTTATATACGTTTTTTGAACACTAATTGGTTTTTGAATATTAACTACTAGCTAACCCGGTGAACTTCCTATAATCTATAATCGTTGTTCTTTAGTCTCGCTAATACTCAAAAATGCTTTGAACTATATAGGTAATTGGCGGCAGATTTTCAACTTGCGGATGGGAGCTGACTACGCGGGCTTGAAAAAAAGCCCTACCACCATGCAGGTACAGTTAATCAATATATATAATGTTTTTTTTAAATTATGATGTTTGTTTCTTTTGCGTTGCCTAAATATACAGTTTGCTTAAATGTACAGTTTTCTTTTACCTGACGCGCGAACACGTGACATATCTTTGTCCGTTCACGAATCATTTCCTTTAATTTTATGAGATTAAAAAAACTATTCCTTATTTAATTTGTTCAATTTATTAAATTATGAATTATTTTTTATATTCCTTTATGTAAACCTTGTCCTTTTTTTTTTTTTTATTCGTGGGGAAATGCATCTATCCATCTCCTCCCAGCCCGGGGGGACTAAGAGGGGTTGTGGGACTCATCCGGCGCCAACCGCTGGGAATACCCACTAAAACCCCACGGCCATCTGTCACCTTCCCGGGGCAACGCGGGTTCGTGCATGCAATCACCGCGTCACCCCAGCGACCGGCCCAGCCTGATGGAAAGCTGGACCCCATTCGGGCAGCCTAGTGAGCTGCCCTTGCAGTCGTCCGGATTGGTGCAATGGGAGGCGAGTCCCCCGACCCACCCCCCTCAGTCCGGCTTAAGGCGGTAGAAGGGTACAGGCGTACCGGCCCCTTCGACCGCCAATTCGTCTACGGCGGAGAGGGTTCCCGTGGGGATCTGCTTCACGAGCCCTCTCCGCGGCCTCCTTATGTAACATAACATGTTCACAGAAGGAGGCCACCTCATTCCAAACACTTTCGAGCATCCTTCTCACTACACCCTGCAGCGAGAGGTCTGTCCCCACCGCCGCCTCTAGGACGCGGCGCGGCCCGGACCATGCAGCACATTCAGACAAAGTGTGCTACGCAGTATCCTCCGCCGCACCGCACTCATGGCAGGTGGCGGTCGGCTCCTTGCGCAAGATCTTGTGCAGGTACCACCTGAAGCATCCATGCCCAGATAGTACCTGCACAAGACGAAACGTCAGGGAGCCGTGCCCCCTACAACACCATTCTTGGAGGACCGGGCGAACAGCGTCTATGGTGTATCGTCCATAGCGCTCGTCCGCCAGGTCCTCCACACAGCACCGCACCAAATCGATGCGGGCTCTCTTCCTCCTTATCACTAACTCCGTGGAAGCTGGAGGTTCTCCTCTTGACTTTCTTACCACCGTCTCTGTGTACACAGCAGCAAGAAATAAAGCCTCCAGCTCCCACGGTGGGGATCCACCCAACACCATGGCCGCCGCTGAAGATACCGTACGGTATCCCCGGATCATCCTTAACGCCACCGTGCGCTGGGTAGCGCGCAGCACTCGCTTGTTGTGGGCGTTGAAAGCGTCCACCCAGCACGGTGCTCCGTAAGTGGCCATGCTGCGGATGACCCCCGCGTACAACTGGCGGCACTTCGTGCCAGGTCCTCCCATGGTCGGGAGGAACCGAGCGAGTGCCGCTTCTGCACCGACGATACGCGGCCCCAGTCCCTTAAAATGGGACTCGAACCGCCATCGTCCGTCCAGGGTAAAGTCCAGATATTTTATCTGGGCCCCAACCCGGACCCTTACCCCGTCCATGTAGAGGCTGGCTCCCGGTGGTCCCCCAACGAGTTCCATGCCACAGCAGGGCCTCCGTCTTCTCCAGGGCCACCTTGAGGCCCAGCCCCTTAATGCGCCTGATCACTGAAGTAACACCCTCAGTGGCCAGGCGTTTCACATCAAACCATTCCCGACCCTGGGCTACGACTAAGGTGTCATCCACATAGCAAATTAAGCGAACTCCAGAGGGGAGTACACCGCGGAGCACCCAGTCGTAGCCCATGTTCCACAGGAGCGGTCTAAGGACCGACCCCTGTTGAACCCCACAATCTGTCGGGCGCTGGACAATGGCACCTCGAATGTCCCCGTAGGCGACCCTCCGGTCCCAAAGGTACGGGGGCACCCAGAAATACCGAAGCGCCACCCTTATGACACTGTGCGGCAGACTGTTGAAGGCGTTGGGGATGTCAAGGGACACCGCCAACAGCTTATCTCCCCGAGAGGTCGCCTCCGTGGACCATCTCTTCAACCTCATCAGGGCGTCCATTATCGAGCGACCGACTCGGAAGCCAAACTGCCAATCCGCAAAGTTGGGCCCTCCACTACTACTGATATGCTGAACGATGCGGGATGCTATGATACGTTCAAACAGCTTTCCCGCATCGTCCAGCAGCACCAACGGCCGATAGGCAGACGGGCAGTTGACAGGGCGGCCCACCTACCACCGCTTTGGGAACTGCCCGACCGTGATACAGCCGTCGAACGATTCCCGAAGGGCAACCCCCATATGTTCGAGTGCCAGGGACAACAAGTGACTCGGGACCCCGTCAGGGCCAGGTGCTCTCCGCCTCGAGCGAAGGCGTTTCACCGCCATCTCCATCTCCACGTCAGTAACGAGGGGTGGGATGGCGGGCGCCTCTGTATTGGCCCCGCAAGGAGAAAGAGACATCTGTGGTGGGAGGAAATCTGGAGGGTCATGGGGAAACAAAATTTCCACGACCATTTCCAGGACCTCCGGCTGGAGGGACTCTGTTACAGGGGGCGCCTGACCCCGGAACTTATTCCGGGCCATTCTGTATGGGCATCTCCACGGGTCTCTGTCCACAGCCTGGAGGAGTTCCTCCCACGCTGCATCTTTAGCCCGGCCTATGGCTTTCTGCACGGAAATTTTACAGTCCCTGTAGGCGCCATAGCGTCGGGCTTCTTCCGCAGGATCCCGGATCCGCCTGTGCCGATAGTGGCCGTATAGTCGGCGTGCTGCAGAGCAGGTCGCTCGGAGCTCAGCCAGCTCCTGCGACCACAAGAACACCGCCCACTTCCGCGGGAGATTACTACTCCGCGGTATAGACGTGTCACACACCTCTTCTATCGCAGCTCGAAAGCGGAGGGTGGACGCGTCAACGTCATTGTCAAGGGGCAGCCATCGCCAACTTTGAATAATGGCCGCCTCCTCTTCCTTTTGTCGGTCCAGGCGGTTGAGGGCCCAGCATGGGAACGACGTATCTCTCCGAGGACGGGTTTCTGCTTCTGCTGTGGAGGTGGAGGCCAGGAATCGAATATATCGGTGATCCGATAGGGTCTCCACCTCTTCCATCGCACACACGTATGCATAGTTCCTCTGTTAAGGAGAGACAGTCTGACCTCAACTACCCACTCCTCAACTGCTAAGCTCCTCGGATTTGTGGTTGCCGCTCCCCATGTCTGTGACTTGGCGTTAAGATCGCCAACCAGGACGATGGGAAGCGGTGACAGCCATCTTACCACCAGCCCCAGCGAGTCAAGGAATTCTTCAAACTCCGCCAGGGCACGGTTAGGGGAGAAATATGCGCCTATTAGCGCGCACCCTCCCCAAACGGCTGCCACAAACCCTGCACCTCTCTCCCGGACCGATAGCGGCCTTACTGGGCTGTAGATCGCTACGGAGCCCTCTAGGTCCCCAGTCCAGTGTGGTTGGGAGGGGATGTGGTATGGCTCCGCAGCAATTGCGACGCCAATGTGCCACTGCGCCGCCGATTGAACAAACAAGTCCTGAGCGGCGGCGCAGTGATTTAGTTTCGCCTGAAGGTAACTGCCATGACCTTAATCCATTATAGGATCATGTCAGTTACTTCCTGGATAGGGCTCCTAGTCCTTTCTGGAAGCGTTGGAGCCCCGTTCCCCTTATTAGGGGCGGTCTGCAGTTCCGCCCCCCCATTATGTGTGTCGCCGGTCGGCCCGCATCAGCACACATCCCGCACCGCATAGTGTTAGCCTTACAATAGGCCAACAAATGCCCCTCCTCGCCACAACCGTAGCATAAGGTGCTGCTGTCCGTGGCGGAGGGACACTTTGGGCGGGTGTGGCCTAAGCCCATGCACTTGTAGCAACGCACGGGCTTGTCATCTAGAAGTTTGACGGGGGCCGAACTCCATCCTATAAATAAACGGCCAGCGTCGACCAAGGTTTTGGCCGCAGCCACCGGGAGGGACAGGTGAATGCACAATGTGCACCTCCTGTAGTGCAAATCTTGTCCTGACAATAACATAATAAAAAAAAGTTATCCAATTGGGTACAGTCGTTAGGAAGTCATGCTCGTCCATACATTACAGCGATTCATTTTTATATACCTACTAGCTGACCCGGTGAACTTAGTATCACCTAAAATCGATGTTCTTTATTCTCGCTAAAACTAAGAAACGGTTTGATGTTTTTTTTTAAATCATGTCTAATCAACTTTCCAACTTCAGTTCGTTAAGATCAATAGAACTGGCTATATATAACAACGTTACCGTTTTTCATTTCTTTTGGTTATTCAATTAAACTTGTTTAGGACTTCAACTAATTAAATGTCCTTTATTTATATGAAATTCAAATATAGGTGCATTCGAACCCACGCCCCTTGACGCAGCTTCTGTACATACTGCTAACTGAGTTATCATCACTTCTTTACTTTTCATATGATGAGATTTAAAAAAACACTGTTCCTTATTTTTTTATATACAAACCTTGCCATAGCAATAACGAACACTATAAAAAAAGGAATTATTCAATTTGGTACAGTTATACATAAATTTTGGTGCGTCATTTGTATTATCATCATATATATAAATTTACAGCAATTACATACAAGATATTAGTTTACAGATAAATTTAGGGGTCAGTGAAATGTCGAATAATTATTTGACAAATAATTTATTGTAATAGTTTCACATATTATGTTTCCTTTTTTATTTTGTTTCCGGAAAAGATATGTAATTGACCCATGCATGAGTCTAAACGGAATGTACTTAAAATAAATTTATTAAATAACTACGTCAGGCTGAAATATTAAGATGAATTTTATGGTGTATCTAAACAATTCTTCTAATTAATTACGCTTGGTCTAAGGGGATCATATAAAAGTCAAACGTTCTATGAAAGACCTCAATAATTTTAATGCCAGAAATACAATCAAGATAACATAATTATAAAAAAAAAAAATCAAGTTTACGGTTAGGTCACTGAACGAACATGAAACATTGGTTATAAATGAACCATTTTCAAAATTATTTTCGCCTACCAACGTTTGACAGTTTTCGAATAAATAAACTGTTTAATAAGGGCTTAATGTGTTAAGTGCGTGCACATGGACAAGGCCCAGCCTCGGTAATCACGAGGTCGCCGCTAAGAGCTATAGCTTCAATTTCAATCGCCGCATTTAATGGCAACTTAGCCACTTGGTACGTGGCACGAGCTGGATAGTATCTAGGAAAATCTGTGAAAGAAAAGATATTAGATTATTGTATATATAATAGATATAATGGAATTCTTTTAATTCACAATTTTTTAAAGTTTCGCTTCTAACATACATTATACATTTCCTCGGTAACCAAAGTCACAAAAATTTGGGATCGTTTTTATTATTTCTTTACATATTTCTGTTTACGCCAAAAATGGCATTAGATAAACTTTAAAAGTCATCAATTTCTATAATATAATTTTACATAGTCGTACAAAATGGACGCACTACAGCATGACTAATTAATTAAGAGTGTCACTGTGACGGGCGTGTATTTAAAACAATCTAAACATACATTTACCTACAGTAGTGGATTTACAAATGTATCATTATAGGCTGGATCAATTAGTGTCCTATGCTACATTTCTTACAAAATTAATAATTGATGCTTCTTACTTCAATAGTGCTAACAAATACCGCCTACGAAAATGTGCCGCTGCATGTTATTGTTTACTTAGCCTTTCTGGTAATCTGCCACTGTACATTTACCTTTAGATTGTTCTATATACCTACACACACGACACAGTGACACTTTCAATTCGTGGTATTTAGGGAGCAAGCAATGTATATCCTACCGTTGAGACAATGCATATTTTGAGTGTCGGGAACGCTAAATAAAACGTAGCATATACATATGTATGTAATACCTATATTAACACGTGATGGCAGGGTACAATGCAGCGCATCAATTGTATGGAAATGTCAAAAATATTTATACTTTATTACTTCATGAAATAAATATATATTATAATATATACAATACCTACAAATAAATTTTGTTTGGCCGCTGATCATAATTATGTAAAAAGTATAAGAAGTAAGAGTATAATACTAACATTCGCCATAAATTTTGTTAAAGGTCTGAAAATCGTTCATATCGGCGAGCAGAATTGTTGTTTTAATAACAGATTCTAAAGATCCACCTCCCGCCTCGACTATACACTTCAAATTTTCTAAAGCTTGGCGCGTTTGCCCTTCCACTCCACCACATACCAGTTGCGCGTCTTTATCCATTCCAAGAACTCCGGATACATACAGAGTCTTGTCAGCTAAAATTGCTTGACTGTGAACAATTTAAAAAATCATTATACATTATACATACGGTATCTACACTATATTTCTTAAGATACAATCGTAACGATCATATGGCACGGAAGCTTTTAAAACATGCGTTAATAAAGAACGTAGCACATTTGAATAAAAACTGGAGTTTCCATTCCATTTATAAAAAGATTTGTGCCTACTACTTTTTTTATAGTTAAGGCTCAGCGTTATGGCCATAATCTCACCTGATCCTAAGTGACTATACGGCTCAAGTTGGTAGACATGCTAAATCTTTGAAGAAACTAGCTCTCAAGTGCAACTGCCGAAACACACCTATTAGTATTTGGTGGCAGATTTTCAACTTTCAATTTAGGTGGTTGGATCCGAACTCACATGTCTTAACGAAAAGTCGTACACACTAGCACTAAGCTGTCATTGCTTCATTTACAATCGCACATAAAGAGATGTGTTTAGTTTTTAAGGTGCATCAGAAAACGTTTGCCACACAGGACCTAATCACATTATAAATAGTGATTACATCATATTTTTTTAATGTTTATAGGTTTAGCTTTATAGCCATAATCTCACCTGATGTCAAGTAATGATATGGCCCGAGATGATGGACACGCTAAACGTAGTGGAAGGTCTGGTTCTCGAGTACAACTGCCGGAACACTCGTATAGGGATTTAGCAGCAGGTTATCAACTTGGGGGTAGTAGCTAGCTAGTCGAGTAATAGAAAAAGTGCTACTTCTGGGCTACGGTTTGAACACGATGTTTTCCTTCACCGAAAGTTCAGGCTCATTGCAGGTAGATGCGAACTCACGTCTATTGACAGAGGTGTCCATACACACTATCAACTGAGCCATTATTACTTGTTTTAGAATTAGAATTTACATATGAGGTATTAACGAACAAGTAATTTGAGATATCTCCAAAAACCGTATTCTTATGTCATATTTTGGTAAAATTTCAAGTTTCTGATGTTATATAATAAACCTTTTTTTTATAACACAAACAGCTTTTTTTATAAATACAATGAGTACTTATTAAAAAGTCTTGTCGAAACTATAAATGAGTAAATGTTAATCTAAGGCAAAAAGTTATCTGCAAGTTTTTTTTCTTACAATATCTATTTATACACGAGAATTAACACGTTGTCATGGTCTTATCACTTAGAAAACATTGATAACGAGATGGAATAGCAAGTAAGCGGTAAAGCGTATCACAAATACCTACGCGTAGTACCAACTATCCGATTGTTTTTATAAGTGAAACTTCTTTTAGCACATCGGGGAACGATAAAAACTATATATAATATTTTTTTTAAAGTCACATTCTTCATTCACCCGTTATGGCTACAGATATAAATGAGTGAATTTCTGTAACACATTATACTATTTTTATTTATTCTCTACAAGAAAATAAAGAATCCTTTGCTCAATCTTCATTTATCCTACTTATCTTAAACTCTAACTAAAATAAACATTATAGATAACCTAAAAAACTTTCAGTCACCCACTAGTACACAAACACTATTTATTGATAGCTCACATTGGATATTTGATAGCTCAGTGGTGGCATATACGGATGCCATGCCAAAGGGCGTTAAGGTTTCGCTTAGGAAAGCATCGTGAGGAAACCATAGCATTGTGGTAGGGCTTTTTATAATGCCTACCTGGCTAGCTACCACCCTCAAGTTGAAAATCTACCGCTAAATACAAATAGGTGTGTTCCGGCAGTAGCACTTGTCAGCCAGTTCCTCCACAGGTTTAGCGTATCTACCAACATGGGCTGTATCGTTACTTGTTTGTTTAATGTTTTATGATCCATGGAGCATAACCAAAACTTGAAATATATATGAGATCTAAAGTATTACCCATACGCCATAATATAAATGTATCAAATGTGTACGAAATTATGGTCATCACGCTGAAACCTTAACTATATTAAATTATGCCCTGTTTGTGCCACTATGCTTTAGACATAGGCTGCATTAAAATAACAGTAATCAAACACATACATTATATTACATTTTCTTTCGTAGGAGATATAAAATATGAGTGACACAAATACATATATTATAAATATATATAATTATTCTTATTTTAAATGACATATTATATGCAGTAATGCATAAAATGTTCTATGCATAGTTATATGTTATAGCAGTGCAGTGCTGGAGATTATGTCACGACACAAACATCCATGTATGTCTATATTTACATTCAATTAATAACCAGGAAAATTACAAAACAATATTCAATTGTTAACAAAGCTACCATGTTATTCTGAAAATAAATTTCAGTGTACTGAGTTATGCAGAAAGTAGGTCCACTGCTTATGGCGAATATTCATTTGTTCTGTAAAGAAAAGTCACCATGCCTTTATAAATTACGTATGTTATTCAATTTTATGATCCATGGAGCATAACCAAAACTTGAAATATATATGAGATCTAAAGTATTACCCATACGCCATAATATAAATGTATCAAATGTGTAATTTAAATAATTAAATAGTTATGTTGTGGACTATATTATATTATAACCATATTATATTACAACTTTGCTCCGGGTAGAGGGGGTAAGAGGCTTGAAATATAAACTACGAAAATTGTTACACCATAATAATAAAGGTTACCTGTAGGGCCCAACCGGTTTATAAACATCTGGAGAAGTTACGATCGTCTTCACTACTTTTTGAACATTGATTTTAGAGCTAATACTCATTTTCAACAGTAGGTCAGTTTTATTCTTCACTTTAAATCTTCTGAGTTGATTGTATAACATACGTGTACTTGCACGGAGCGAACGTAAACAAAAGGCCAATTAAAAACAATACCAGTCGTTCAAACTAGCGATAAACTTAAAGTGGAATCGTCGCGTCGTCGCTAGCACCTCGATATCTATTTACTCGTTTATTAATTTTATTACAAATTATAAATTACTGTTCTCTATGTGTGATCTTCTATTGTACCATTATTATAATGGTGTAGTAATGATAAATGTCAAAAATTGTTTCGTTGTAAACATCTTAATAATACTTTTTTCATTCCAGTTTCGTTGTATTAACAAACTTATTATATACAATCTGTATAAACCATAGTATATAATAACTTTTGTCCGGATTTCGGATCGTGTATAAGTGAGGTGAATTGTAAATAAAATCTCCCTGGACGGTTTTAACAGTCGCCATATTGTTGAAGCCGTATAAACTAATGATTTGCAAGATATTCTACCATTCTGTCACATGAAGATGAGTCACAAAATGAGTGGAGAAAGAAGAATAACTACTTATATATAATAGTAAAGTTGTTGAGGATTACGGTGTTAGGTGTTAACTGGTGTAATTAAAGGTGGTGTAATAACTTAGACTAGTTACGTCTTTCTAAGGATTTTTTTATTATTCTCATAAGTAGCTATCTAATATGGTTTAACTGAAGATGTGTTCACTAAAATATATAAAATAAGGATTTAATTAGAATCACGCTAATAAGAGTAGTGAGCGCAGATTTAAGCAAGAGGTAAATGTAAAATACGGAACATTGAAAAGTTGCCAACAGTAAATACTAATTGGTGTCTCTTTTAACGGATTACACTCCGATTGATTTTCTATGCATTTTGATGTACCTGTAACATTAAGTACTTTAAAAATTATTGTTTAGAGTACCTACCTATAAGCTCATTCTCAAACAAGCAATAGAAACTAAAGATATTATTTAATTGACAACAAGTTATACTTGTTATTTATTAAAAAAATCTTGCAGTCAAAGTAAAACATTATAGTATTATATACCTTTTTCACTTTCACTACAAGTTTTCCAGAATAAATTCATACGTTCAGTGATCCAAGCCTCGCCTTATGCTCGTAACATTGACCTCCATAAGGACATGAACCTCCCGTCCATATACGCCTACTTACGCGACTCACTAAAAACTTCTTTGAAAAAGCCGAAGCTCACTCAAATCTCGAAATAGTAGAAGCAGTTAACTACAGTGCAAACCCTCAAGCCGTTTGGTTCGCACGCCGGCCACGAAACTGCTTCACCGATCCCATAGATGAAATCACTAGGGAAAAGGCGCTCCTCCCTGCCGTCTCATTAAAGGTGTCTCCGTCGAGGCCTAGCGGTTAATTTTACTCCCGCACACCCGCCGCGGCCTCCGTCTGCAGACGCTCGAGCCTAGGTTCGATCCTCCGGAAAGGAGCCCTCGAGCGACTCTGCTTGCGCGATACAGTGACACTCTACAACACTGAGAGTACAACATCAGACTGCATACCAACCGTGCACACCCACACGTTAAGTACACGGTTCTGTAAGGGACCAAACCTGCGGCGCTGCCAGTTGTTTTGGCCTCTTTTTTCTTTTTCATAACCATCTACAGACATTTTAATGCGTAGACTGCGTCCTTCATACTTACAAATCCGTATCATTCGAACAATTGGAACATTGCATCAAAGATATAAAATACTGATGGTTACATAATGTCACGTCGCGTCAACGAGATTTACTGAGGCAAACTGTCGGGTTGTGTTTTCGTTTCATTTGGAACATCGTTGATCACAGATTTGTTTTAAGATTTTTAAGTCATATCGCAGGCGTACTAAAGTAGACGGTGGCAAAGTGGCATGAAAACTAAATATTATAGTAATGTTTTGATGTGTTTTATACACATTTTAAAGTTATAAATAAAATCGAATTTTCTTTATACTTTATCCAGGCTTAAGATTGGCGGCCAGACGTTTAATTATAGCTAGATGGCGTATTTAAAAAATTGATTCAATTTACAATGATTTGTTAGTTACATTATATACATATTCTTTTGTTTTTTTTTCCCTATTTTATATTCAAATCATTAACTATAATTATGTGATGTAGGTAGGTACATTATTTATTTTATTATTTCATATTAAAAAAGAACAAACTTACCCGAACCTTTTACATAGTTTTCGCAATAAAGTACTGCTTTGTCAAATTTAGTGCGAAAACAAAAACATGGCACTTTAAACTAAAACAATGCAAACAAAAAAAGTCTACAAAGTATTGGACATACAAACGCCATAGTGGTCATTATAACGTGCATACTGCATAGGTATTGAAAATAGTAAAGTGTATGGTTTCATTTAATTTGGTATCTCATTCTCACTTGCTTATATTTTATTATTGTCTCCCTTCGCCAGTTGCTCAGCGTTTCAATTACTATGACTCGTCGGTCCCGCTCTCACTTAAGCGACATAATCGCGCTGAACAAAGAGCTAAGATATTCCATTTGCAAATGATGCATTTGAAACATTATTAGTGTTCCAATATTTAGGAACACAAAAATGTTCTGGAACAGTGAGCCGGTTCAGTAAAGAGGTACACACTTCTACTACGTACCTATGAGTAATGTCGTCTCGAGGCAACGAAGGGAGAGAGAAAGAGATATAGTAATGTTTCACTTCTGTCGTGTGGTCTTAAGCACTACGAGCACTGTAAGGTATGGCGTCAGTTTAGTATACTGTAAAGCTGTTCCTTTATAGTTAGCTATACTGGTCACTGTTTAAAATGGAACACAGTCCACTATACTGCTATTAATGTTTTTTGGAGCTTTTCTTCTGTTTGGAGTTTTTCTTTAGTTACTGTTATTTCATACAAAGTATTGGATTCACACTGCAATACTCATAATTTCTTTAAATTTTCATGTTTTAACGTCCGGTATCTTTGAATAACAATATTAAATAATAATTATTATTATCAACAATGCAAACTATTAAATTTCTGGATGCTATTGATCAAGTGATCAAAGCACTGACAACATCTTACCTCGAAAACGCCAGTGCTCAAAATATAAAAATGGTGACGATTTATGACGTTACATATTTACTGCGGCAGCATACTGTCAGTGCATAACGGAATGAATTTCTCCTGAGTAAGAGCACTAAATAGTGGTCACAGTGTATATCGAAACATATCGAAAATTCAATATTCCCTTACATTAGATTGAATATTTAATTGAATCTAGTTTTCATAATATAAAGCAAAGGGTTATTACAGAATCATACTAAACTCAACTGTGTTTGGTAGAAATGCAATAATCACATTCGTTAAGTACTCACACATATTTTCAACGTGCTTGGTTATGATATTAGAAAAGTTGATAAAAAAAATATTTAATATCAAACCTCATTTCAATTTTAACATTCGAATAAATGTGCAAGGCAATATCTACTACATATTGAATCGATTTAACTTTATTCTTATAATTAAGGTATTTTTTTTTCTTAACACGTTACTTTGTCTACCAGAGCCTACATTTGGCAAGACATGGTAACATCGCTTATTAACAGATGGTTACACTGGTTTTCACTAACAAATGCCTCGGTGGTAGGAACACGGTATGTAATAGAAAGTATCGATACTGTACACTTGACTACCATTAAATAAAAACATCGTACACGAAAAAGGATTGAAACAAAAGTATCGATACTTTACACTAGCTGCAGGTCATGACTTCAATAGGAAAACGGTAAACGAGTGTGTAATATGTGTGTGAAATAAACGAAGAAAAGGAAGTGTAGATACCGTAAACATAACGAAAAATGTCGAACACAATATAATGTTTTATAAAGTAAGACATGATTGAACTAAATGATGTTGCCGTATGTATGAGTCGAAAAGCCAAGTTTAAGATTATAACTTCTAATATTAATTCGATACGGTACCTGTCAAAAAATATTCATTGAGTATAAAAGCATCGGTATCGAGAGGATAGAGTATCGATTCTACAAAGTATCGATAGGTTTGTAACTATACTCTGCGGCAGTGTTGCCATAAGTACGGTAATTACCATTTCGTACGGTAATAAGGCCTTCAAATTGCACAATGTATGGCATACGGCCAAGTGGTTACTATCATAGGCTAAAATAAGGTAATTTCATCACATCAAATAAAAGAGCATCTTTGACAGATCTTGCTTTAGAGTTAGCTATTAACAGCGTAAAGCTGTCAGTGGTCTAATTGCCTATAGTATCGTATAGTGCGTATGTTGCAGTATTATGCGTGCGTTTGCAACATTATACTTTCTATGGCCGCCATATATAATATGATGCTACAAATATCGGGGAAACCCACCGATACATGTAAAATACGATAACACCTACGAAATATCACGCTATCGCTATCAACTCGCACCGCTTATTTTTAAATTACTTTATAGTTATTCAGACAAACAGGCTATCGATGATGAATGGCGTCTTCTCCCAAATATAAATTTCCCTGAAGATATGTTTTGCAACCCAGAATCAACGCCACCAGAGAAAATTTGGAATAAAATACCATATTATCCAGAACCGTTGTTTATTAATGTGCCAAAATTTGTTCTTTAAATTATTTCTTTGCCATACGCAAATGCTGATTCAGAGATAATCTATAGCGCCGTTAATTTAATAAAAACAAATACTCGAAACCGGCTCAAAATATTCACGAGACCACGATTATTATCTCGAAAATTAAAAACCCGTCTTCATATTATTAGCCGGATGAAGCGAATGAAGATGCTTTAAGAAACTTCGTAGATTTATTGGAACAAGAAGAGTAGAATCAGTGTTTTTTTTTTAATACTTGTTTTTGTATAGAGAGTACAATATTTTTTTTCAAATACGGTAACTTTTGCACTTGTGTGCGGAAACCTCAAATGTATGCATTGTAGGCAGCGGTAACACTGCTCTGCGGTGTCAAAATAAGAGTTTATTATAGGCTATTATTGTTCTTTACTAAAATGCAACGAATGTTATCCTTAGTAAGAACAATATCTTTAAGTGATCCAGCAAAGAGAATTAAAAATATGTTTCCTTCATTTCTAAGTATACTTCAACATTCATCAAGCAAAAATATTTTAACACCATATAACCCTATATTTAACCAAGTTTGTGGACTTAAAGTGAAAGGTCGAGTAAAAAGACGCTGCAAATTTTGTTACATTGTTGTTAGAGATGAAAGAACGTACGTTATGTGCCCAAAATTTCCTCGTCATAAACAAATGTCTATGAAGCCGAAACCTCATAACACTTGGACGTTAACTCATGCTAGTCAAAGCCGTACGAGACCATGGTGAAGAAAAATTAGTTGTGAAATGGATCCATTGTAGCATTAAATAATAAAATTATATATTATAATAGTGTACGAATAAGTTATTTTATTTTAATGACATAATAATTCGTTTGTAAATAAAATCTGTTTTACCAATATAGTAAGAAATTGTACAGAAGTAACAAAATTCCAAATCTACTTTTTAGTTTGAAAGAATATATATTGTCCTTCTTGCACAAAACCTCAAATTCTAATTAAAAATTAAACTTTCATTAATTACCATTTGGAAAAAAAATTTTGATGCTTTGTTAATATGAGAAACATAAAGACTAAATTTTTGTTATATTATTCATTAACAGTAATTAAAAATCAAGTTTACTCAGACAAAATCATAAGCGCATAGGTTTGAGGTGAACAGTACTATATGCAATCATTTTATTCTAAATAGGTCATTCCTGTCTACGATATATTTATAACACTACAGCAACCAGTAAATATGACTGAAGTCATCAATGGTTACTTAATTTGATATATATATATATAGAGATGCAAAAATTTACATACACATATGGCTCTATGTGGCTCTATGGTAAAGGTAAACATTTTGATAAAATGATACCATAGTAGCAAGGGTATAAGGGTTCATTAATAAACACCTAAGAATCAGTCTTCTACTAACCTTAGCATAAAAAGCTATCTTAGACTGTATTACTAATAAAAACCAGTAATAACAATAATCAATGATATAAAAAATATAAATAAAAAAACACTTATGTGAAAATATTATTATCAAGATTAAATGAGATAAGTATGCTATAATATTTAGATTAAACTGGGAGTTTAAAATAACTGACAATTTATTAAATAAACCTTGTCCCACTTATGACATCATCTGAATTATTTGTTGTGTGGCTATTTTAACCAAACTGTTAAAATCTTCATGTAGATGTGTTCTCCAAAATCTGCATCTCCCCCAAACAATAGCTGGGTAATTTGGTGAAGAAATACCTTGAAAAATTCTTGCTATACTTCTTCCTGTAAATGTACAATCTTTGTATGATAATATTAATGCTTTTACATCAGATATCACACGATCAACATCAATTGCACATTTTTCAATAATTGTTTTCTCTGGAATATCACATTCTGTTTCAAAATAGCATCTTATTTTATTTTTTAGTTCATTCGATTTTTGCAAAACCTCACTTTCCGTAAGGTTATTACCATCTCCCAAAGAGTATATGCCCATTTTACAAAATGCCTTATTACTTTCTTCCAACTGGTGAAGTCTAGCTTTTTCTTGAAATAATACTAATTTATGTAAATCATCTAAAATAGTATCAAGTTCTGCTGATGTTAAATCTCCAGGCGCCTTAATCCTAAATCCTAGTGTACTAAATTCAACCTTTAAAGAAGATTTTTTTGATACTCCATTTTCAAGAGTCCATTCCAAATTTTTTAAGTTATATTTAGTAACACCACTTTCCCAGCCTATAGCAGCAGCAACTTCAATGACATTAAACTCAATAGTATTTTTATGAATAACATCTGGGTCATTTTTACTTTGTATTAATATGGCCATTGCAAGGGGGCGGCAAGATTTAGCTGCGTGAAGTATCTTTTGTGGGCCACTATAAGATATAATTTTACATGTGGTGTAGGCATTGTTCAAAACTTTAATATAGTGTCTAGGATGTAATTCAACATAACATAACAATGTGGCAATGTTTTCAGATGGTAAATCTAATTCTTCAACAGTTATATCAATTGGTATACCAACTTCATGACCCTTACAGTGTACATTTTCAGAGGATCCACTGCTTATTTCTTTTTGGGATGAAACACATTCACAAGGAATAAAAACTCTTTTAAGCAATTTTCTTATTGTCGGTCTATCAACAGAATTGGCATAAATATGTTTTAGTAGTTCATTTCTGTCTTCATCCTTGTTATTCAGTAACATGTGACAGAAAGCAGGTAATCCATCACGACCTGCTCTACCTGCTTCTTGAACATATGATTCAAAACTACTAGGCATATTATAATGTATAATACATCTAATGTCTGATTTATTGATGCCCATACCAAAAGCAACAGTAGCTACTATAATCCTTAAGGTTCCATCCATGAAGTACTTTTGTATTTTTTTCCTTTGTGCAGCAGACATGCCAGCATGATAAGCTTCAGCCACATAAGACATTCTTTTTCTTTTTATATTTTTTTTTTCCATATCAACTTTTATATTTTCCTGCAAACATGACCTAATCACTCCTGCAACTCTTTCACACTCATCTCTTCTAATACAATATACTATGATAGAATTAAATGAACATACTCTCTCTGTATGTAGATATGTTATCAATCCTTTGTCTTTGTTTTCCTCATATGAAACTGTTAAGTACAGATTGTCTGGGAGCGTAGGATTTCTTATGACTCCAGACAATCCATCTGCAATGTTTAAATGGCTAATTATACTTTTTATAGTTCTCTGAGTAGCAGTAGCTGTAAGGCCAAGTATACATTTAACATTAAGTTTCTCCCTTAATACACGACATATCATTAAGTAACTGGGTCTAAAATTATGACTCCATTGTGAAACACAGTGAGCTTCATCTATGCATGCAAAAGCTATTGGTGGCAATGATTTAAATAAACCCAAAAAACTGCTAGATGAATCTCCTGAAACTAAAGCTTCAGGGGAGATAAGAAGAATATTTATTTCACCATCCTTCAAGCACTGTATGATTTTAAGACGTTGAGATTTTGATTGATTTGTATGTAAACATCCTGCTTTTAAGAAATCAGGCATATTAAGTACTTGATCTTCCATTAAAGATACTAGTGGTGAAATCACTAATGTTACACATTTAAAATGCTGACTGTATATATATGCTGGAATTTGATAACATAGTGATTTGCCACCTCCTGTGGATGAAATCATTAATGTAGAAAGGCCACACAATATTCTTTTTACAACTTCTTCTTGACCGGATCGGAATGATGAATGTCCAAACTTTTGAAGAACTGCATACAAATCTTCAATAACAACCTGATCATAATTTGTATATAAAGGCTTCACATTGCTGCTACAATTATTGTTAGATTTTTCTAATATATTTAAAAATGATTCAGGTATTTGACTTGGTGTAAATAAAATACTTAAATCCTTTGAAAGTGATGATTCATTGAGATTGCTTTCTTCTGACGCTAATTTTTGCATGTCCTCTAATGAAGGTATCTCATTTTCAACATAACTTTCTAAAGGTAATAATGTATCTCCTTTATGTGCTGAACAATATCTTGCCATATGACCGGTATTTCCACACTTAAAACATATAATTTTACCTGTATCTTGAGATTCTCCATTTGCATTCAGACCCTTTAAATGTTTCCATTGTTGTTTTTTATATTTTGAAAAATTAAAACTTTTTTTTCCCCTAACAAACACTTTTTTCTCTATATTAATTTTTACGAAATTTTCATTTATTGTTCCATTCTTGATTCTGTTAGTCAAATGACTGATTCCATCATTTTCATTATGTGTATTTGATTTTTCTGTTTCCAATATACTTTTTATAGGTTTATTCTTTAATACATCTGAGTGACGTGGACATATATCACTTTCTAAACCAAAAGGTATATACTCTGAAATATCAGGAGGTTGGTCCACTACATCTCTCTTAACTTTTATTGGTGATTTCTTTTTTTTATTCTTTACTATATTTTTTCCTTGTCTCTTCTTATTGATTTGAGTTGGATTTAATTTTTCTTCTATTAGTTCAGTATAGCTGTGATTATCATGAACACCAACCACATTTAATTTTCTTTTCTTTAATGCCGGTTTTAATTTATCAATTACTATGTCATCTTCAGACTCACTGTTCTCTACAATGTCAATCTGTTTATTATTTGCAATAGAAATATTTATATTTCTTATACCAAACTTATTTAGTTGTTCTTTGTAAGCAATTGGTTCCGATTCAATATATGGTTTTTCAGATTTTTCAGCATCAAGATCAAGGGTCCTTTGAAGCCATGAACTGTCTAATTGTCTAATAGTATGAGAATAATTTAAGTTCATTGAGTTATCTACAGGCATACTTTTGTTATTTATAAAATCAGTTATTATATCTTTGTTAATTATATTCCTTTCCAATATGAATACATTTTGTTTATCATCTCCATCACAAACCTCTAATTTAGTGTCAATGTTAGAATGTGATTTTGATGTTGATAACTTTCTTGGGTTTCGTAAAGAAAACTTCCTGATGGGAATTAATTTTTTTGATAAATTTTCTGTAAATGGGTTTATATTTACAGTTGATTGATTATTAGAATGATACAATAATTTTTCCAATGCTTGACCACTAGGCAGAGCTGGACAAGACGGTTCTGAATGTGGACTCGATGGTTCTAAGGCAAAATTATCACACTGCGTCAAAGGTTTTGGAGTTATGTTTAATTCTTCGTCAATGTCACAAATAGATAATGAGTTTTCCAAAGCTGCACTCTTTAATTGAAAATACTTTTTATATGCAAATTTTATCTTTGCCGGAGCTTCTTTGATGTCAAATTTAGAAGGTGTACGGGAATGTTTCAATTTGAAATCTTTTTCCCAAGTTTTAACTATGGATTTACACTTCACATAATCCTTATTTTGTTTTATCGATTCAATTATATCCATTTCTAATTTCGTTTTAAGTATTAACTATCGAAACATAAATTTTCAAATAACAATAAATTATTATTGTAGTCAATGAGAGCGCGGGAAATAAATATTATGCCTCCTCTTCACAATCGGCAGTGATCATTACTCGATGATCGTCTGTCATCGGCAAGGTAATCGTCACGATCATCGTAAAAGTATTCACACAATTTTCCGTGATAATTTATTGAGCGACAAGCCTTCAAGATGAACGTGAAGTTTACAGCTGTAACTAGCGTGAATTTAATTTCAGCATTCAATTATTATAGAAATAATATTGAACGAATAGTTATGATAAAAAAATCGTAGAGCAGAAGATGTTGGTGTTTTAGTTTTGTGATATTTATTTGTGTTTGAGATTCCATATTTCTGGGTGGTCTTGATAAAGTTTTATAAGTTTGAATGTTTCTTCATTTGACTACCCAGTAACAATTGTTTCGCACTTACACTAAGTAATAAAAACCAACGCGGCATACACACGGCTCACTATTCTTTTTCATATATAGTTAAAGTTTAACGTTACGGCCATAATCTCATATGATCTTAAGTGACACGTTAAACCTGTGGAGGTACTGGCTCTCAAGTGTAACTGCCGGAACACACCTATTGGTATTTGGCGGCTGATTTTCAACTTGAGGGTGGTTGCTAGCCAGGCGGGCATTAGAAAAAGCCCTACCAACATACTATGCTTTCTTCACGATGTTTTCCTTCACCGAAAGCGCATTGTAGGTGGATTCAAACTAATTCCCTAAACGCGAAGTCCGTACACATTACACTGAGCTATCGTCGCTTCAAAAATGAATGAATAATCGGCGATCGGGTGGGTACGCGTACGCAACTACACGCAAATTCACTTTCATGCGTGCCCGAAAACTAACATGAAACCGATCATCTCGATCACGACAATAATCTATGTCTACAGGCGAATGCCCCTCTAGACGATCGTGCTCGCGTATAATCGTTTGTGATCGCCGATTGTGAATAAGCGCTATTAAACTTTGACGTTGCAAAATGGGAAAAGTATTACCAGGCAGAAAATATTAGATGCCTAGATAAAATATCAGAAGAGTCCAATAGTTAACGATTTACGTACATATATTGACACAACTTATAACCTAACTGATTACAATATATTATATAATTATTATACTTGTGGTGTTTAGCTTTTTTGACGTATTTTTTTTTGTATATGTCAAAAGGACCGACGTAAAGGGCCTCTCTGCTCCTTCTCTACAGCTTCATAGTAATTCAACCTCAGTGATTCCTGAAGTATCATTATGTGCTTACACTGTTATTAGCTAGTAATGTTGGTACATTCCTGAAGACTGGAAAGAGTCTTCTGGGAGTCACGTCGAAGTTGAATTACTATGAAGCCGTAGAGAAGATGCGGCGATGCAGTTTGAAGAAAAGATTACTGATATAGATTATAGAGATGTTGAGGCACTCAGACATTTGCAATTGAAGGTGCAATTGGTGACCCCGACTGTTAAAAGTGTAGTAATATAATAAATAATATGTAATAGCAAAGGTGCGATATTCAGTATGAAAAAGTACAAAAAGAGAGATACCACTTCATTCTCTGCCAGCTTCCTCAAATCAGTTATCGTCTATTCAGACTATGGCTCTTAAAAATTAAAAACTATTTAATCAGACGAATAAATATAATTAGTCTGTACGACAGAAAAAGGTTAGGTTTGGTTATTTTTTCTTTAGATAGGGTGTGTAGTCAGGGAACCTCCAAGTGGTGCACTCCGGACAATTGCCGGTCAAGCTGGCCGGCGGCTGATACCCTAACAAGGCGACGTCGTCCTGGCATTCGTCCTCACGGAGAGTGCCACGAACGCACACTGATCAACCCGACATGTACTAACACTACCGTCAGGCAGCCGGGCGAGGCATCCCGCCTTGCTCCCACCGTTAGTCTCGTAATTCCGTCGGAGTGCTGCTGAATGCTAGTGACGCGTCTCGCGCTTTCGATGGAACCGAGGGACTTGACTTAACCGCCTGGCCCGCGAGGAGGAAAACCGCTCTATTACCCTGAAGGAGTCCTTCTCTAGGGACCAGCGCCTGTCGGGGAGCAAAGGCAATGTAAACACAGATTCTGATCCCCGGCCCTATAGGCGATTTGGAGGCGCGGGGTTTTAATAGGTATTCTCGGCGTTGCGAGCCGCCGGGTGAATCCCACATAACCCTCCCATCCCATCAGGGAGGGCATACCTAAACGAATTTAACTATAACTAATAGTACACTTGCAAAAAGAAGGCGGCGCATCAACCTGTAGCGATAGACTGTTAATAAATACATTTATACAACTGGAGATGAAAAGTGGTAATCGATATACAAAATAAAAAAACTTTGAATAAAAGTATTGTATTTATTACAAATTACACTAAATCAACAATACTTTTACGATATTTCAATGGTTGAAAGCACTTTGAATTAAAATAAGTTGAGCAAATGGTAATATTTTTAGTTGGAAACCAGCTTGGACCTTTTCCTGTCGCAGCTATTCAGTTTTCTTTTATTGTTTCATTCTTGGGATAGCTAAAATTTAAAAATAAAATATTAATGCAAAATACACGCAGTAACACTAACTTAAATTGACGACAATCATTTAAGTACATTTATTCGTATTATCAAACATCTAAGTTATCTAGTAATAATAACCAAATATGTATTTAAAAAAATCAAATAATTCTATAATACTGTCACCTGGACTAGGCGTGGACTGAACGTCGACATCACATCACATCTCTATTTCATGGACAAATCTATTGTTATAGTGAAAGTATCGCTGCGACCGCGCCCTCTCATTCATTGCGTCACTAGTCCAACTTATTCATTGATCGAGTTCTACTTAGCAAACAATGGTTTTGGTTTTAATGACAAAAATTTACTTGATAGTTCACCGCGTCTTGACAAACATATAATATTTTACTGATTTTTATAGGAAAAACCATAATATTTTAATACTTACGTGTGAAATGAGATGTCATCTTTAACGTAATTTACATTAAAACTGGTATTTATACAAACAAGCACTGAACACCGTGGCATTTTGTCAAAAATCTAGAGATGTGTACTCGTTCGCAGTCCGAATTCGACTACAAACCAAAATCAGCATCAAGCCTAATTTAGGGCAGATGTGTTCACACTCAACACGTCCCCGAGCCATATATCCCTTGTTTCACTGATCTGTGCCCAGCACCATGAATGAATGATAAAATTGGTTCACTTGTCACATTGGCATCACCTTCATGAAAGCGAAGACAACAACATATTCCACAAAAGAAAATTGGTGCGCCTTCAAGAGTACTAAAAATCGTAGTAATCAGGTGGTCAAAAACACAAAAGACAATTTTTTGACACTATAATTGAAAAATTTATTTATTTTTTTGTGTCACTTGCCAATTGGTGAGAAAGCTCGTTAAAAATATGCTACCTACTCGAAGTAGTATTTCTATGAAAACGAGAATAGTATTCGATGATGTACTATTCCCTGTGGATAGAGAAATAACTTTTAGTTACATGCTAACGAAACTTGCCAATTGGTGAGAAAGCTCGTGGTTAAAAATATGCTACCTACTCGAAGTAGTATTTCTATGAAAACGAGAATAGTATTCGATGATGTACTATTCCCTGTGGATAGAGAAATAACTTTTAGTTACATGCTAACGAAGTCACGGGCACATCTAGTATCCTATATGTAAAAGCCTGGACTCC
The DNA here is from genome assembly GCA_039707435.1 of Actias luna. Lineage (NCBI taxonomy): Eukaryota > Metazoa > Arthropoda > Insecta > Lepidoptera > Saturniidae > Actias > Actias luna. The sequence goes on along the minus strand of JAZHAC010000008.1, from coordinate 8,362,674 downwards.
CGAGAAGTCATGAAATATACATTCGACAACATATCACTTCTGAGAATATCTCGTATATAAATCAAGTTGACCCTGAAACAACTACTACTTCATGAAAACTCATCACAAAAAATAAAGTCTGTTTCTCATACGTAGATTCTAGAGTCGCTAGTGATAATACAAAAATATATATAT